>CAKXYN010000005.1:43705000-44360000 GCA_935064755.1 Tragelaphus eurycerus
AGCATAAATTCACTTTGTGATGCTATTTCAATTTTATTTTCTGAATTTAATATGTATTAGTTTTACCCTCTTGAGTTTGGAATTTTATTTCTTGATTCACTATGAGTATGTTTTAAAAATAGTAGCAGATAACAGCTCTGACCAAATAAGAAAGAGAAGAACTCTTAACCTATATTAGCTTGCTGCTACTGCTGCTAAGTCACTTCAGTCGTGTCCGACTCTGTGCGATCCCATAGACGGCAGCCCACCAGGCTCCTCCATCCCCTTGATTCTCCAGGCAAGAATACTGGAGTGGGTTGCCATTTCCTTCTCCAATGCATGAAAGTGAAAAGTGAAAGTGAAGTCGCTCAGTCGTGTCCGACTCTTAGCGACCCCATGGACTGGAGCCTCTAGCCCCATTGACAGGCTCCTCCATCCATGGGATTCTCCAGGCAAGAGCACTGGGGTGGGGTGCCATATTAGCTTACTGTACTGTTATTTTTGTGTTCGTGTCTCAATAGCTCTTGCTATTCCTATGGTTGCTGATTATTTTTATCATGCAGCATGCTGCTGCTGTTTAGTCACTAAGTCATGTTCTACCCTTTGCAACTCCATGGACTGTGGCCCACCAGCAGGTAAGAACACTGGAGTAAGTTGCCATTTCCTTCTCCGAGGATCTTCCCAACCCAGGGATCAAATCTGAGTTTCCTGTGTCTTATGCGTTGGCAGGTGGATTCTTCACCACTGAGCCACCAGGAAAGTCCACCATGTAGTATAGATTTATGCTTAAGTTTTTAGCAGTGTGAATCATAAGAAAAGGATTTATTTACTTCTAAGTAATCATTTGTATCAGTTTACTCAAAACATTACATCCAAGCTTTTCATATTTGTAAGCCCAAGTTTTTCATATTTCTTATAGTTCTAATATTGATTCTAATTTTATTCAGAAAAAGAGAGAGTGATAGAAAAATTTTAATACATAAAATATAAGTCTTCCTAAGACTTTCTTAGAAGAAATAATCAGACATTACTCAAGCCCATAGATAATCTTCCTTCACAAACTGGGTCAGGAAATAAATGTCCAATTTCAAAAAAGAACACTGAAATTTGGAGAGAAGGATGATTCTGTAAAATTAACACAAAACTTCTTTCAAAATGTTTCGATTATGTGCCAGAGGAGAACAGTATTGGAAGTTTCAATTGAACAAAAGGGAGTATGAAAATGAAATTTTATATTAAATGCAAAATTTGAAAGCACATTCTAGGCAAAGCATCCAATTCAAATCAAAACAGTTTGCTTAGGAAAAAAAAAAAAACAAAAAAAACAACAGTGGTAACTTGAATCTATAGTTCTCTATACATCCTCCCCCTAAAACAGTAGTGCAAATAGAACCACAGTAGTGGTTATAAGATCAACAGTAGTGCAAATAGAACCACACAGGACCCATACTTCCAACATTATTACTAGGAAATTGAGAATATTATAAACTTTGCATTGAATGGAAAAAGAGTGTAACCCTTAGAAATGTGACAGTAAATATAAAGAATAAAGTAGGAGAAAAATTAAGGAGTCTCATAAAATAACAGAGGACCCTAAGATATGACAATCTTTACCTGTCTCTCTAACCAACAAAATCATCCATTTAAAAATTGCATTTTTTCATACTGACAGAAGAGGGAGCTTTTGAATATGGACCCTTGCCCAACTACCTAGAAATAAGAACCCATTTTATACAAAACTGTGTTAAGAAGAAAAATAAAAAATAAGAATTGGAATATTCAGATGACAACAATTTCACCCTCTGAAATAATGAAGCAAAAGAGAGCAACTGAAACACAGTGCTTCCAACTTAATTAAATATTCTTAAACATGCAGTAGGAGCTATGACAGAGAAGGCAATGGCACCCCACTCCAGTACTCTTGCCTGGAAAATCCCATGGATGGAGGAGCCTGGTAGGCTGCAGTCCATGGGGTTGCTAAGAGTCTGATATGACTGAGCGACTTCACTTTCACTTTTCACTTTCATGCATTGGAGAAGGAAATGGCAACACACTGTAGTGTTCTTGCCTGGAAAATCCCATGGATGGAGGAGCCTGATAGGCTGCAGTCCATGGGGTTGCTAAGAGTCTGATATGACTGAGCGACTTCACTTTCACTTTTCACTTTCATGCATTGGAGAAGGAAATGGCAACACACTCTAGTGTTCTTGCCTGGAAAATCCCAGGGACAGGGGAGCCTGGTGGGCTGCCATCTATGGGGTTGCACAGAGTCAGACACAATTGAAGTGCCTTAGCAGGATCTATGTATGTATATGTATAGATCCATTTCTTATTGTAATAAATACATACCAATTCAAGTGCTAAGAAGAGAACTGGATAAGTAGTAGAATGGAAATATATGCAATGAGAATCTATAGCAATTGGGAAAGAAATTAAATAAAACTATCTTAGAATCATAAAAATGAAGAATGAATTACAAGGTGATCAAGAAAGAATAGACTCAAATAAAAATCATATAAGAGACATTGAAGAATAGCAGAAAAACTAGGTAGAAAATGAAAATGATGTAAAGGGAGAAGTAAATAAAGATCACAGAAAAAGTGCTTGAAATGGAAGACATAAAAAGAAAAAAATAACACCTGTATAATTGAATCCTGGTGGAAGAAAGAAAAATGATGACACACAGCTAATTAAACTATAATCCCCCCCCCCAAATAATTCTACAAATAGAGCAGATGTGAATGTTAAAAAAAACCTGTGGTGCATTTGGGAAAAACCTATCTACATGATCAACTCCGAGACATATCCTGGTAAAACTGCTAGAATTTAAAGACAGGTAAAGGTATGCTCAGGGTCTTTAAGACAAAAAACAGATTGCTTAAAAGTTTAAACTGTCAGGTTGGTTTCATATTTCTCAAGAGAAGCATCAGAGCAATGGAGCAGCATGTAAGACATTCAAATAAAGACAATTCATGTCAAGAATTTTATATACTGCCAAGCTGTCTTTGGGCTTCCCTTGTGACTCAGCTGGTAAAGAATCTCCCTGCAATGTGGGATACCTGGAGACCTGGGTTCGATCCCTGGATTGGGAAGATCCCCTGGAGAAGGGAAAGGCTACCCACTCCAGTATTCTGGCCTAGAGAATTCCATGGTCTGTATAGTCCATGGGGTCACAGAGAGTCGGACACAACTGAGCAACTTTAAGTTGTCTTTAGCACCAAGTATTATGGAAAAAAAAAAGTTCTAAACATGTAAAATTCAGGTAATAATTTATCTATAAACTTTTCCTAAAGAATCTATTTATATGCTGAGTACATCATGCAAAATGGCAGGCTGGATGAAGCTTAAGCTGGAATCAAGATTTCCAGGGGAAATATCAATAACTTCAGATATGCAGATGACAACATCCTACTAGCAGAATGTGAAGAACTAAAGAGCCTCTTGATGAAGGTGAAAGAGGAGAGTGAAAAACCTGGCTTAAAACTCAACATTCAAAAAATAAAGATCATGGCAGCCTATCCCATCACTTCATGGCAAATAGATGGGGAAACAATGGAAACAGTGAAAGACTTTATTTTCTTGAGCTCCAAAATCACTATGAGCAGTGACTGTAGCCATGAAATTAAAAGACATTTGCTTCTTGGAGGAAAAGCTATGACAAATCTTTTAAAAAAGCATAGATATCACTTTGCCAACAAAGGTCCATCTCATCAAAGCTATGGTTTTTCCAGTAGTTATATATAGATGTGAGAGTTAGACTATAAAGAAGGCTGAGTGCTGAAGAATTGATGCTTTTAAACTGTGGTTTGGAGAAGAGTTTTAAGAGTCCTTGTATGCAGGTCAGGAAGCAACAGTTAGAACTGGACATGGAACAACAGACTGGTTCCAAATAGGAAAAGGAGTACATCAAGGCTGTATATTGTCACCCTGCTTATTTAACTTATATGCAGAGTACATCATGAGAAACGCTGGACTGGAAGAAACACAAGTTGGAATCAAGATTGCTGGGAGAAATATCAATAACTTCAGATATGCAGATGACACCACCCTTATGGCAGAAAGTGAAGAAGAAATAAAAAGCCTCTTGATGAAAGTGAAGTGAAGTGAAGTGAAATCGCTCAGTCGTGTCCGACTCTTTGCGACCCCATGGACTGTAGCCTACCAGGCTTCTCCAGACATGGGATTCTCCAGGCAAGAGTACTGGAGTGGGTTGCCATTTCCTTCTCCAGGGGATATTCCTGACCCAGGGATCGAACCCAGGTCTCCTGTATTGGAGGCAGACGCTTTAACCTCTGAGCCACCAGGGAAGCCAATGAAAGTGAAAGTGGAGAGTGAAAAAGTTGGCTTAAACCTCAACATTCAGAAAACGAAGATCATGGCATGAGGTCCCATCACTTCATGGGAAATAGATGGAGAAACACTGGAAACAGTGTCAGACTTTATTTTTCTGGGCTCCAAAATCACTACAGACGGTGACTGCAGCCATGAAATTAAGACACTTGCTCCTTGGAAGGAAAGTTATGACAAACCTAGATAGCATATTGAAAAGCAGAGACATTACTTTGCCAACAAAGGTTCGTCTAGTCAAGGCCATGGTTTTCCCTGTGGTCATGTATGGATGTGAGAGTTGGACTGTGAAGAAGGCTGAGCACCGAAGAATTGATGCTTTTGTTGTTTTGTTTTGTTTTTTGTTTTTTAATTTTATTTTGCTTAACTTTACAATATTGTATTGCTTTTGCCATTCATCAAAATGAATCTGCCACAAGTATACATGTGTTCCCCATCCTGAACCCTCCTACCTCCTCCCTTTTGAAGTGTAGTGTTGGAGAAGACTCTTGAGAGTCCCTTGGACTGCAAGGAGATCCAACCAGTCCATTCTGAAGGAGATCAGCCCTGGGATTTCTTTGGAAGGAATGATGCTAAAGCTGAAACTCCAGTACTTTGGCCACCTCATGCGAAGAGTTGACTCATTGGAGAAGACTCTGATGCTGGGAGGGATTGAGGGCAAGAGGAGAAGGGGACGACAGAAGATGAGATGCCTGGATGGCATCACTGACTCAATGGATGTGAGTCTTAGTGAGCTCCAGGAGTTGGTGATGGACAGGGAGGCCTGGCGTGCTGCGATTCATGGGGTCGCAAGGAGTCGGACATGACTGAGTGACTGATCTGATCTGATCTGATCTGATTGGGCAGCATGGAGATCAAACTAGTCAGTCCTAAAGGAAATTAACCCTGAATATTCATTGGAAGGACTGATGCTGAAGCTAAAGCTCCAATACTTTGGCCACCTGATGCAGAGAGCTGACTCATTGGAAAAGACCCTGATGCTGGGAAAGATTGAGGGCAGGAGGAGAAGGGAACAACAGAGAATGAGATGGTTGAATAGCATCACTGACACAATAGACATGAGTTTGAGCAAATTCCCGGAGATAGTGCAGAACAGGGAAGCCTGGTGTGCTGCAGTCCATGGGGTTCGCAAAGAGAAGAACAACAAGGAATCTGCTAGAGTTAGATTCTTATCTGATGAAGAAAAGACAGGGTAAATTTAGGGAAAAGGTTTAAGGGTGATTATTTAATAACATATGCAGGTATAGAGGTAACGGTAAGATAAGAATGGGAACACTTGTAGAATAACAGCATGTGAATGCTCTATGCTCTAAAAAATAGAAAGAATGCAAATTTAAAATGTGAAGAAAAGGGAATGAGAAAGAGGAAAGTAGAATAAGATCATCGATTCTATATGGAAAACAAGTGAAATCAAAGAAAACAAATTAAAATTGAGAAATTATTTATAAAAAGGTTTAAGAAGAGGGTTAAACACAGGAACAAAAGAGATGGAAATACCAGACCACCTGATCTGCCTCTTGAGAAATCTGTATGCAGGTCAGGAAGCAACACTTAGAATTGGTCATGGAACAACAGACTGGTTCCAAATAGGAAAAGGAGTACGTCAAGTCTGCATATTGTCACCATGTTTATTTAACCTATATGCAGAGTACATCATGAGAAATGCTGGACTGGAAGAAACACAAGTTGGAATCAAGATTGCTGGGAGAAATATCAATAACCTCAGATATGCAGATGACACCACTCTTATGGCAGAAAGTGAAGAGGGGCTAAAAAGCCTCTTGATGAAAGTGAAAGTGGAGAGTGAAAAGGTTGGCTTAAAGCTCAACATTCAGAAAACAAAGATCATGGCATCTGGTCCCATCACTACATGGGAAATAGATGGAGAAACAGTGGAAACAGTGTCAGACTTTGTTTTTCTGGGCTCCAAAATCACTGCAGATGGTGACTGCAGCCATGAAATTAAAAGACGCTTACTCCTTGGAAGGAAAGTTATGACCAACCTAGATAGCATATTCAAAAGCAGAGACATTACTTTACCAACAAAGGTTCACCTAGTCAAGGCTATGGTCTTTCCTGTGGTCATGTATGGATGTGAGAGCTGGACTGTGAAGAAGTCTGAGCGCCGAAGAATTGATGCTTTTGAACTGTGGTGTTGGAGAAGACTCTTGAGAGTGCCTTGGACTGCAAGGAGATCCAACCAGTCCATTCTGAAGGAGATCAGCCCTGGGATTTCTTTGGAAGGAATGATGCTAAAGCTGAAACTCCAGTATTTTGGCCACCTCATGCGAAGAGTTGACTCATTGGAGAAGACTCTGATGCTGGGAGGGATTGAGGGCAGGAGGAGAAGGGGACGACAGAGGATGAGATGGCTGGATGGCATCACTGACTTGACAGGTGTGAGTCTGGGTGACCTCCGGGAGCTGGTGATGGACAGGGAGGCCTGGCGTGCTGCGGTTCATGGGGTCGCAGAGAGTCGGACACGACTGAGCGACTGATCTGATCTGATCTGAATGACAAAGGAAGCAAAAGGAAAAAAAAGAGAAAAAAGTCACGTCACATAGATTTTAAAAAAGCCCACAATAAATATAATATGCACACTGGGCTTCCCACTTGACTCAGTGACTAAGAATCTGCTTGCAATGTGGGAGACATGGGTTCAATCCCTAGGTCAGACAGATCCCCTGGAGAAAGAAACAGCAACCCACTCCAGTGTTCATGTCTGAGAAATCCCATGGACAGAAGGAATGGGCAGGCTACAGACTATGGTGTCACAAAAGAGTCGGACATGACTTAGGGACTAAACAACAACAACAAATATACACAGTAATTACAACACAAAATAGTATGACAGAGTATAAATAAAACATAAAAGTCATGTATAGAAAGAGAAAGGACTGAATTTGCCCACTAAAAGGAAAAGATATTCAAACTGATTCATAGGGAAAACTTAATTCTGTGGTGACACAAACCTAAATTGTTGTTGTTCAGTCTCTGTCCTGTCTGACTCTTTGCAACCCCACTGATCCCAATTCAAAAAGGAGAAGGGAAAAAGGCGAAAAATGTAACAGGCAAAGAGGAAACAAGAAGAAAGCAGGGGTGGTAAATCTGACATCAGATAAAGATAATCAGGCCAAAAAGCATTAAGCAAGACATCTTTGTAATCCAAAAAAACTACAATTCATAATGCAGATTTAACATTTATGAGTCCTTCTGAACCAAACAAAAATAGCATCATTGACAATAGGATATTCTGACACACCATCCTTAGTATAAAACAGGTCAAGTGGATTAAAAAATAAGTAAGAATATAACATACGTGAGCAATGCAATCAATAATGAGGTCTTGTGGATTTGTATCAAACACTACACTCAGATAATGGAAAACGTACATTCTTGTCAACTGCACACACAAATTAATCATCTAATAGCTTACTTAGGAAATTCATGGATTACAGAACTTTTAAATGTTAAAGATAACATTCTCTGATTACAATGGAATAAAACTAAAACTAAAAATTAATAATTTAAATCCTATTCCACTTGGAAATTTTAAAAAATATCTTTACTCTTAGCTGAAAGGGGAAATGCAAGCTGAATCAATATATTTCTGAAAACAAATCACAATGAAAGATTATATATTTAAATTTGTTATTCATTTAAAATAGCATTCAGAAAATTATTTATAGTTTTAAACACTTACATCAATATAAATTTTAAAAATAAACATAAGTAAAGTCAACTTTCAAGAGAACAAAAAATAAAAAAGAAGCATAAAGAAAGAATCAATAAAAATAAAAACCGCAATGAATGAGGTAGAATACAGTAAACAGTAGGTCATTTTAGTAAACCAAAGTCCTGTTTTGATTTTCTGAAAAAAAAAAAAAAAAATCAATACACAAGGCACTATTTAATCAAGAAACAAAGGTAGAAAGCCCAAATATAGAAAGTAAGAAATGACATAAAAACTAATTGAAATAATGCTATTTACAGCAACATGAATGGACCTAGAGATTATTATACTAAGTGAAGTAAGTCAGAAAGAAAAAGACAGCTATCATATGTATCATTTATATGTGGAATCTGAAATATGACAGAAATGAACTTATTGGCAAAACAGAAATGGACTTATAGAACTAGAAAACAAATATACGGTTACTAAAGGGGAAAGGAGGGGAGGATACATTACAAGTTTGGGATTAATAGATACACATTACTCTATATAAAATAGGGTAACAATAACAACCTACAGTATAGCACAGGGGACTATACTCAATATTTTATAATAACTTATAGGGGAAAGAGTCTGAAAAAGAATCTATATTTATTTATCTGTCTATTTATCTATACATACATACATAGAAAGAGAGACATTCAGTTGTATATAAATATAACTGAATCATGTTGCTGTATACTTGAAACACATACAACATTGTAAATCAACTATATTTCAATAAAAAGAAAGAATGAGGGAAAAATTTAATATGAGCAAAGCACCTAAACAAGTAATTTTTTTTAAGACCTTAAAATGGCCCTCAAATGTATTAAAAGATGTTTAACTTCTTTCATAAAAGGAAAATACAAATTTAAAACTACACTGAATGCCATTTTCACATGATTAGATAGGCAAAATTTAAAAATTTGACAATATTATTGTTGGAAAACCTCATCAGTGGCCATGCAAAATGGGTCAACCCTTTTGAAGGTGAATTGGACAGTATCTAACAAATTTATAAATGCCTTTGACCTGGAAATTCCACTTTTAGGAATTTAGCCTGAGGGTATGCTTCTAACAAGCATCTATTGTAGTTACAAATTACTAGCAATTCTAAATTGCTGAAAGAAAGGAGACTAATTGAGTAAACCATGGTATATCCACACAGTGGAATACAATGCAACTTTCAAAAAGGATGAAGAAGATTTCTGTGAACTGATAAAGACATTTCAAATATATATTGTTAAAGGGGAAAAAGCAAAGTGCAAAAGAGTTTCTACAGCATGCTGCTCTTCATGTGAAAAAAAAAAAGAGAAATAAGAAAACATTTATTTTTATTAAAATAAACATATAAAAGTATAAACCAGAAACTTATGGGACTGATTTCTTATGGGAGAAAGTAATTTTCTCTGAGTAGACTTTTATATAATTTTGACTTTGGGAATCAAGTAAATATTCTGCATATTTAAAAATATAAAATGAAACTTAGGAGAGTAGGAGGTAAATCCCAAAGCAAGGAAATTCAAAGAATTAAACTTATGGTTTTGAAAACAGCTACACTTAAGGGAAAAGGAATTAATGGCAGCAACTTTTAAGTGCAGTGTTTCACTCTGTACCCTGAGTCTTAAATGAATATAAATTTAAAAAAAAAATCCCTGTAGACAAATCTTGAACTCTTATAATACGAAAGATTGCCCCATGGATTACTCTAACCAAGGATTCAAAAAAAAAATCATTATAAAGGGCACACAGCCATAATATCCCTCCTGATATAACAATCTGGATGGAAATATTGCTTATTCAGTATTTCAGCCAAAACTCATAACCTGAACCTAAGAAAGAATCATCAGGGAAACCCAAATAATGAAAATTTCTGTGAAACAATTAGACTGTATTTTTCAATTTTTTTTTTTAATGTCAAAGGCACAAAAGCCAAAAAAAAAATTGTTATGGATTATTTTAGATTAAAAAATACTGAAGAAATCCTGAATTGCACCCAGTACTGGGAAAGATAGGTATAAAAGATGTTATTGGAACAATTCAAGAAACTGAAATATAGACTGTATAATAGATATGGACTGTATTTTAGACCGTATATTATATATTGGAAAACACCCTAATGCTGGGAAAGATTGAGTGCAGAAGAAGGGGACTACAGAGGATAAGATGGTTGTATGGTATCACCAATTCAGTGGACATGAGTTTGAGCAAAATCAGGGAGACAGTGAAGGACATGGAAGCCTAGTGTGCTGCAGTCAATAGGGTCACAAAGAATCCAACACCAACACACTGAGTGACTGAACAACAAACTAGATAATGTTATATCAGGATTTGAAACTTCTGAATTTGAAATTTGTTTTGAGATAATAAACACTAACATAATTAGGGGCTGAAAGTGAAAGTGTAAGTTGCTCAGTCGTGTCCGACTCTTTGTGACCCCATGGATTATACAGTCCACGGAATTCTGCAGGCCAGAATACTGGAGTAGGTAGCCTTTGCCTTATCTAGGAGATCTCCCAACCCAGGGATTGGATCCAGGTCTCCTGCATTGCAGGCTGAGCCACAAGGGAAGCCTAAGAATACTGGACTGGGTAGCCTATCCCTTCTCCAGTGGATCTTCCTGACCCAGGGATCTAACTGGGTTCTCCTGCATTGCAGGCAGATTCTTCATGAACTGAGCTATCAGAGAAGCCCAATTACGGGTTACAGGGCATAATTAAGGGCTGAAAGGCATAATGTATATCAGTTCACTTCAGTCGGTCAGTCATGTCTGACTCTTTGTGACCTCATGAACTGCTGCACGCTAGGCCTTGTCCATTACCAACTCCCAGAGTCCACACAAACCCATGTCCATTGAGTTGGTGATGCCATCCAAACATCTTATCCTCTGTTGTCCCCTTCTCCTCCTGCCCTCAATCTTTCCCAGCATCAGGGTCTTTTCCAATGAGTCAGCTCTTCCCATCAGGTGGCCAAAGTACTGGAGTTTCAGTTTCAGCATCAGTCCTTCCAATGAACACCCATGACTGATCTCCTTTAGGATGAACTGGTTGGATCTCCTTGCAGTCCAAGGGACTCTGAAGAGTCTTCTCCAACACCACAGTTCAAAAACATCAATTCTTCAGCGTTCAGCTTTCTTTATAGTCCAGCTCTCACATCCATACATGACCACTGGAAAAACCATATCTTGACTAGACAGATCTTTGTTGACAAAGTAATGTCTCTGCTTCTTAATATGCTGTCTGGGTTGGTCATAGGTTTCCTTCTAAGGAGTAAGCGTCTTTTAATTTCATGGCTGCAATCACCATCTACAGTGATTTTGGAGCCCAGAAAAACAAAGTCAGCCACTGTTTCCACTGTTTCTCCATCTATTTCCCATGAAGTGATGAGACTGGATACCATGATCTTAGTTTTCTGAATGTTGAGCTTTAAGCCAACTTTTTCACTTTCCTCTTTCACTTTTATCAAGAGGCTCTTTAGTTCTTCACTTCTGCCATAAGGGTGGTGTCATCTGTATATCTGAGGTTATTAATATTTCTCCCGGCAATCTTGATTCCAGTTTGTGCTTCCTCCAGCCCAGCGTTTCTCCTGATGTATATAGCTAGTTCCATATAGGTCAGAAAAACAAGAAATATTACAGACAAAATGATAAAGCACTGTGGGAAAGTGTTAAAACTTGGGAAAATTTAGATAAGAATATTCAGAAGTTCCTTGCACTATTGTTATAATTTTTCTGTGAGTTTGAAATAAATTTGAAGAAAAAGTTTTTAGAAAAAGAGCATAGAAAATAGTGTGTATCCTTCACTCAAGCAATATTTTCTGTAGTATTACTGATGGTAAAGTGAAGATTAATACTTGGATGGACAGAAGTATAAAGTTTTCAAAATCATCCAAAAAATATTGTTTCTATTGTGATCTGGGTGGCCCAAAACAGTGGCCCTACACACGATCCTTTGTCATCCTCTCACCTTAATGCACATAGTTCACTGATTACTAATGTTGAAGTTTTTTTTTTGTAAACTTCCACAGGCAAATAATTAAATTATGAAACAATTTGAAAGGTATTTTTCAAAATTATATGTGTACATATCCCAATTTTAGAAGTAAAATATCTTTTCATAGAAAACTTTGAAATGAGTAATGAATGGCTCAGTAGTTAAGGTAATGGGCTAAAAAACCTTGAAAAACATAGAAAAGTATACACAATAGAAAGGAAAAATAAATCATTGACTAATGATTTCATGAAGAAGAGAGTTTAAAATATTTTGCCTAATTTTTAAACGAAGGATCAGTCCTTTGCAAAAAAAAAAAAAGACGTAAGAATGATCAAAGTAGATGACAAATGTTGGTTTCTTAATGAAAATAAATTCACTGCATTCCAAAAATAGAAAATTTGCATTTGAATTCACTAAGTTTTTCTTCCATAAAGTAATCTCCTTTATAAAAAATGGAAAACATTTGCCGATATTCAGTTTCATTAAGCAGATAAATCAATAACTTCCGAAAGCCTGAGTAGCTTGTTGGCACAAACTTGTGTGACCTTATTTTCCCTTAAATGTATCATGATCTGTTCTGGCAGTTAAAAGGAAACACTTTTAAGTTATCAATGACAACAAAAAAATCTATTCAAACAAGTGAATAATTGACATTCATTTTCTTATACATATAAGGATAAAAGGGAGAGAGGGAAAGAAAGAAATTGATGAAAATTTTCCAGTGAGCTGCTCAAAGCTGAAGAAGAAGGCGACTAGGAAACAACACAGCATGGTGTCAAGATCTAAAAACATGCCTCGCCTTACATCAGGCCTCCAGCCAACTGTGGATTTAAGTGCAGAGGACAACCAGGGCATTTTCCCTTGAGCTCCTTTACCGTCAGATACTTTCCCTGGTGTTCACGCTTTTACTGCCATGGGGTGAATTGGAAAAGGGGCCAGGACTTTCCTGCCCAGGGCCTCCTAAGCAGTACATCTGTCATGGATCATGTTAAAGAACAGAAATGTTTGTTTTTGATCCTATTCATTTCAACTGGCAGGCGGTTATTATTAGAATGAAAAATTAAGCCATTACGCCATCGTAGCCTTGCTGGCTCTAACAAATTTATGGAGTTAATACAGCAAAATTATCTTTTCTAGCTGATAAAAACAGCTGTATGTAGACAGCTGGCCTTTTCTTAAATAGTAAGAAACACAAAATGGCAGCCATGTTGGGATGAACCCCAACAAGACGGAGGCTGCGTGATGTTTGCTGATTTGGCAGCACGTGGATAGGTACACCATGAATGATGGGTGTCTATCCTGAGAGAGGGTTTTATTTTTATTAGTCTTCCTGTAGGAAGGAACCAAAAACCATAGCTTCAATCTTCTAAAAATAAACCTCTGCAGTCCTTAAGTAGCACTGTTATTTATAGGCCTGCCATTTTTCTGTTATTTACTAAATGTTTCAATTAACATTTCTGCTACGCAAATATTCTTGTAGCAATTACAACTTTTCCGAAACCAATGAATTGCAAGTGTAGCTACTTCCTATTTATAAAACACTCTTCTAATATCTTTGGAAGCTGCTCATCTCTGGTAAAAGATTTGAGTCATAAAAAATGCAAAGCACAATAAGTACTGATGGGGTGCTTTTCATTCCAAGAGCTTTATAGTGATAACTTATTCAGGCCACCTCTGTAAAGGTCACATTGATGATGGTACCCACTAGACCAGAACAGTATTGCATCCCTTGGGGGAGGGGGCAGGTCTCTGGGGCACGCTTGACTGAACCAGCACATTAGCACCTGGGTATTTTTCAAACCAAATTCCTGAATCTTTGCTTACCACATGTAACAATACCCCAATGCCAACAAGAGCAATATTTTAACCTTATGCTAAGGACTCAGGTTAAATGTGTCATAGAGTCTTTTAATTTCCGTGTGTCTGTCTGTGTGCGTATTATATATGAATGCATAGTTTTATTATTTTTGAGTTTTTTGAGTTGTTTTCTTTTCCTTTCCAGGTTCCATTAAAATGATTTTATTGTAACACAGCTTTCTTTGGTTGTCAGAAGCTTGCTTCGCCTTTTGGAGAGAGGACCTAAATTCTCTTTTGTCAAGATTGTATATATGAATAGCCACTTTTGACCCCACCACTGAGGTTAGAAATAAAATAGCCATTTTCACCTCATCACTGACATTAGAATTAAAAGCTAAGTATGTTGATGCACTTACTAAGTCCTGATACAAATCTAACTGATGAGCCCTTTCCTCTTAAAGATGCAATGTTGTTCAGTCACTCAGTACTAGTGTCCAACTCTTTGCAATCCCATGGACTGCAGGACGCCAAGTTTCCTTGTCCTTTGTTGAAGATGTAATAGATTTGGCTAAATAAGAATAACTGTCTTGAATTACAGGTACATGGAGTAGAAGGGAGAGTCCTTTGCATGTTTGCTTTGTTTTTCTTCAAAGAAAAACTTACTAATACCATCAGAAAGGTAGCAAAGGTGCTAGTCTTCCAGTCCGTGGCAAGACTTTTTAGTAACAAAAATAGGGTATCAGTTATACAAACAGCTGTGAAAAGAAGAGAAGCGAAAAGCAAAGGAGAAAAGGAAAGTTATAAACATCTAAATGCAGAGTTCCAAAGAATAGCAAGAAGAGATAAGAAAGCCTTCTTCAGTGATCAATGCAAAGAAATAGAGGAAAACAACAGAATGGGAAAGACTAGGGATCTCTTCAAGAAAATCAGAGATACCAAAGGAACATTTCATGCAAAGATGGGCTCGATAAAGGACAGAGATGGTGTGGACCTAACAGAAGCAGAAGATATTAAGAAGAGGTGGCAAGAATACACAGAAGAACCGTACAAAAAAGAGCTTCAAGACCTAGACAATCATGATGATGTGATCACTGACCTAGAGCCAGACATCTTGGAATGTGAAGTCAAATGGGCCTTAGAAAGCATCACTACGAACAAAGCTAGTGGAGGTGATGGAATTCCAGTGGAACTATTCCAAGTCCTGAAAGATGATGCTGTGAAAGTGCGGCACTCAATATGCCAGCAAATTTGGAAAACTCAGCAGTGGCCACAGGACTGGAAAAGGTCAGTTTTCATCCCAATCCCAAAGAAAGGCAATGCCAAGGAGTGCTCAAACTACCGAACAATTGCACTCATCTCACACGCTAGTAAAGTAATGCTCAAAATTCTCCAAGCCAGGCTTCAGCAATATGTGAACCGTGAACTTCCTGATGTTCAAGCTGGTTTTAGAAAAGGCAGAGGAACCAGAGATCAAATTGCCAACATCCGCTGGATCATGGAAAAAGCAAGAGAGTTCCAGAAAAACATCTATTTCTGCTTTATTGACTATGCCAAAGCCTTTGACTGTGTGGATCACAATAAACTATGGAAAATTCTGAAAGAGATGGGAATACCAGACCACCTGATCTGCCTCTTAAGAAATCTGTATGCAGGTCAGGAAGCAACAGTTAGAACTGGTCATGGAACAACAGACTGGTTCCAAATAGGAAAAGGAGTACGTCAAGGCTGTATATTGTCACCATGTTTATTTAACTTATATGCAGAGTACATCATGAGAAATGCTGGACTGGAAGAAACACAAGTTGGAATCAAGATTGCCGGGAGAAATATCAATAACCTCAGATATGCAGATTACACGACTCTTATGGCAGAAAGTGAAGAGGGGCTAAAAAGCCTCTTGATGAAAGTGAAAGTGGAGAGTGAAAAGGTTGGCTTAAAGCTCAACATTCAGAAAACGAAGATCATGGCATCTGGTCCCATCACTGCATGGGAAATAGATGGAGAAACAGTGGACACAGTGTCAGACTTTCTTTTTCTGGGCTCCAAAATCACTGCAGATGGTGACTGCAGCCATGAAATTAAAAGACGCTTACTTCTTGGAAGGAAAGTTATGAACAACCTAGATAGCATATTCAAAAGCAGAGACATTACTTTACCAACAAAGGTTCGCCTAGTCAAGGCTATGGTCTTTCCTGTGGTTATGTATGGATGTGAGAGCTGGACTGTGAGGAAGGCTGAACGCCAAAGAATTGATGCTTTTGAACTGTGGTGTTGGAGAAGACTCTTGAGAGTCCCTTGGACTGCAAGAAGATCCAACCAGTCCATTCTGAAGGCGATCAATCCTGGAATTTCTTTGGAAGGAATGATGCTAAAGCTGAAACTCCAGTATTTTGGCCACCTCATGCGAAGTGTTGACTCATTGGAGAAGACTCTGATGCTGGGAGGGATTGAGGGCAGGAGGAGAAGGGGACGACAGAGGATGAGATGGCTGGATGGCATCACTGACTCGATGGATGCGAGTCTGAGTAACCTCTGGGAGCTGGTGATGGACAGGGAGGCCTGGTGTGCTGCGGTTCATGGGGTTGCAAAGAGTCGGACACGACTGAGCGACTGATCTGATCTGATCTGATCTGATACAGCAAGAAGAGATAAGAAAGCCTTCCTCAGTGATCAATGCAAAGAAATAGAGGAAAACAACAGAATGGGAAAGACTAGAGATGTCTTCAAGAAAATTAGAGCTACAAAGGGAACATTTCATGCAAAGATGGGCTCAATAAAGGACAGAAATGGTATGGACCTAACAGAAGCAGAAGATGTTAAGAAGAGATGGCAAGAATACACAGAAGAACTGTACAAAAAAGATAATCATGACCAAGATAATCATGATGGTGTGATCACTGACCTAGAGCCAGACATCCTGGAATGTGAAGTCAAGTGGGCCTTAGAAAGCATCACTAGGAACAAAGCTAGTGGAGGTGATGGAATTCCAGTTGAGCTATTCCAAATCCTGAAAGATGATGCTGTGAAAGTGCTGCACTCAATATGTCAGCAAATTTGGAAAACTCAGCAGTGGCCACAGGACTGGAAAAGGTCAGTTTTCATTTCAATCCCAAAGAAAGGCAATGCCAAAGAATGCTCAAACTACCGCATAATTGTACTCATCTCACTCACACTCTAGTAAAGTAATGCTCAAAATTCTCCAAGCCAGGCTTCAGCAATATGTGAACCGTGAACTTCCTGATGTTCAAGCTGGTTTTAGAAAAGGCAGAGGAACCATAGATCAAATTGCCAACATCTGCTGGATCATGGAAAATGTAAGAGAATTCAAGAAAAACATCTATTTCTGCTTTATTGACTATGCCAAAGCCTTTGACTGTGTAGATCACAATAAACTGTGGAAAATTCTGAAAGAGATGGGAATACCACACCACCTGACCTGCCTCTTGAGAAATTTGTATGCAGGTCAGGAAGCAACAGTTAGAACTGGACATGGAACAACAGACTGGTTCCAAATAGGAAAAGGAGTATGTCAAGGCTGTATTGCTTATTTAACTTATATGCAGAGTACATCATGAGAAAAGCTGGACTGGAAGAAACACAAGCTGGAATCAAGATTGCTGGGAGAAATATCAATCACCTCAGATATGCAGATGACACCACCCTTATGGCAGAAAGTGAAGAGGAACTAAAAAGCCTCTTGATGAAGTGAAAGAGGAGAGTGAAAAAGTTGGCTTAAAGCTTAACATTCAGAAAACGAAGATCATGGCATCAGGTCCCATCACTTCATGGGAAATAGATGGAGAAACAGTGGAAACAGTGTCAGACTTTCTTTTTCTGGGCTCCAAAATCACTGCAGATGGTGACTGCAGCCATGAAAATAAAAGACGCTTACTCCTTGGAAGGAAAGTTATGACCAACCTACATAGCATATTCAAAAGCAGAGACATTACTTTGCCAACCAAGGGCCACCTAGTCAAGGCTATGGTTTTTCCTGTGGTCATGTATGGATGTGAGAGTTGGACTGTGAAGAAGGCCTGAGTGCCAAAGAATTGATGCTTTTGAAGTGTGGTGTTGGAGAAGACTCTTGAGAGTCCCTTGGACTGCAGGGAGATCCAACCAGCCCATTCTGAAGGAGATCAGCCCTGGGATTTCTTTGGAAGGAATGATGCTAAAGCTGAAACTCCAGTACTTTGGCCACCTCATGTGAAGAGTTGACTCATTGGAAAAGACTCTGATGCTGGGAGGGATTGAGGGCAGGAGGAGAAGGGGACGACAGAGGATGAGATGGCTGGATGGCATCACTGACTCGATGAATGTGAGTCTGAGTGACCTCCGGTAGTTGGTGATGGACAGGGAGGCCTGTCGTGCTGCGGTTCTTGGGGTCGCGAAGAGTCGGACACAACTGAGTGACTGAACTGATGGAGGTGCCTTCTGTGCCATCTTCATATTCCATATCCATCATTTCATTGCTTCATACCCATGTCACAGATTAGGAAACTGAGGCACTCATTAAAATTACTTGCAAAGGTCATGCAGGTATTAAGTGATAGATTGAAACCCAAATCCAAGCAGCCTAGCTCCAGAGATCTCATCCCTAAACACTATGAAACTGCTTTCCCACCACTAGGGACCCTGTTGAATGGAGCCCTCACCTTGAGGTGGCCAGTTGGCAGGCCAAGATCTTGAGCCAGGACAATGTGCTGGTCTCTCGTAAGACGATTGGCTCCAAAAGCTCCATCTTAGTTCCTTCCATTGCTCCTTCTGCTTTTTCCATCGGTCTCGGGCCCTGTGGCCCTGTGGCTCTCGTCCAGTTGGAACATGTCACTATTGTAGCTTCTCTGCCTGGAGTACCCCCATCCGACACTTTATTGATTAATTTCACCGCTGCATCATTTCGCTCCCCATAGGCTTACAAACCTAGAAAATGTAAAAGCACTAAATTCAGTAAATGAATAAAGAACGATCATATCAAAAGCATTCTTCCTATAAGAAATTATTTATTTTATGATTACACTTGATAGCGCAAAGAGATATGTGGAAGCCATTTTATATGTGGGATGTTTACAAGGTTTTAAGGCTGATTGATTTTTTCTCAATAAGGGATTTGAATTCTGCTTATGCCACTTTATAGATACATAACTTTAGAGAAATTATTTTAAATTTTCTAAGCCTCAATTGTATCATCATTTGTGAAAAGTGGATGAAAAGTGGAGCTGTTAAATCTGTTTTGAAAGTATTAGTCGCTCAGTCATGTCCAATTCTTTGCTCCCCTATGGATTGTAGCCTAGTACATCTTACTACTGTAGGCTCCTCTGTCCATGGAATTCCCCAGGCAAGGATACTGGAGTGGGTCGCCATTCCCTTCTCCAGGGGAATCTTCCCAACCTAGGGATTGAATCCAGGTCTCTTGCGTTACAGGCCGATTCTTTACCACCTGAACCACCAGGGAAGCCCAAATCTGTTCTGACCTCAGGCAAAGATTCTCTGCCCTCAGATAATCCTCAGATGAATGCAGATGTTTAGGTAGAACACAGACAAGAGAAGAAAAATATTAAAAAATGCTAAATTAAATTAATATTAAATCAATCTAGACTTAAATTCTTGGTGATTGTGTATTTTTTTACTGACATAGCTGATTTATGATGTTGTGTTAGTTTCAGGGATGCAGTAAAGTGATTCAGTTATACATGTATACATATATATTGTGTACCATTTTCACATACAGGGTAAACATTAGCATTACTGACAAGAGTAATGTTTAAAGTTTGAACTAAGCATTCCATCCAACAACTGATTTGCCTTATGGGTTAAAAGGATTTCCCCATTTAGTCTTGGAAGACACTATGGAATATGTAGGAATTGGGGAGTTGTTTAGACGATTCTCTGGGAAATTTATCCAGGCTAGAATATTCCAATTAAGAGTCTCAATCCTGGGTTTAAAAATTTGAGATTTAAAAAGCTGACATAATTTCACCCATTAAGGTAATTATTTTTACTTCCAATGAGGCATGGTATGATTAAACATTTTTGTCAATGAGTATTAATTGAGAATCAATGAGAACAAGATGTCCCAGAAAATGATAGCTTTACATGTGAAATGGGAACAGCATCTTCACACTTTTTATAATGCATAATGGTAAAAAAAACCAGTGGTAATCAATTACTTTATTTTTTAATAAAATAGAGAAACATAATAAAATATATTTCATTTCAATATAAAACAAAAAGTGGCATTTTTAAACTAATATTCTCTGTGTTCCTAAAAGATACACTAAACATTTGAAAATAATATGGTTTCTGTTTTAATATATAGAGATGGAATATCTCTATGAATTGGAAATTAGATCAATCTTAATTTCAGTCAGCAACCAAAAAATTCAAGAACTTAGGTGTATATAAAAGTTGATTGGAAGAAACTCAAAATTTAAACACTAAAGGACATATCGTACACAATGGTTCCATTTTCAAAGACAAAAATCAACTCTCAGCATTCAGTATGCATATCAATTTTCTTTAAAAAGCCAAACTTTGATTATTCATATCCTGCCTAAAGCTGGTGTGCCCAAACCTTGTACGTGTCAACCTTATTTTGTATCTGTTAAGTACATATGTATATACTCATAAGAATATATGTACATGTATGTGCATATATATGCATATCCGACTATACACATATACATACGGGAGTGTGTAAGCAGAACCACTGTTTTAGTCTATACATCCATACCATCCAGGGTAAACAGTTAATCCCAGCTAATACCAAACATCAACAGAAAGTGATTTAAGAAGGGGGCTAACATGAGAAAAACCTGCTCTTACAGCAAAAATTTAACAACACAACTCTTTGGTTGTACCAGGGAAATATGTGGCTTTGTTTCCATGCAAACTGTACTGAGAGATTCCATCTGGTCAGCAAACCTCATGTGTATGTTTTGGAAGATGAAGTTTTGTTCAAGTTTCATAAATCTTGTCATATATCAGGTTATTCTCAATATCAGCCAAAGTAAATAATCTACAGCCAGAAGAATGAAAGATCATTTATGACCTAATTACAGATCAGCATTCTTTCTCAGCCAATGCCACAGCTCTCCTTTCATTAATCAGGCCTTTGATGACTAACATCAGTTGATGTTAGGAGTATTCTGTGAACAAGTTTCAGAACATAAATTTGTCTGGAATTAGGATATTGAATTGTTTAAGTGACAGTCAAAATAACCGTCATGTGGCTTTTTCTTTTTAATACATGCAATACTGAGAAATGAGGGAAACCTAAGAAACTTCTGAAAGAAATGTCAATCTCGGGATCTTGGGAATGGTTGTAAATCCTCTTGCCCCTGTTACCACTGGCTAAACATGGTTCGGCTTCATGAGTTTGATGGCCCCCCCCTGCACCCTCCATTTCAGCCATTAATCTCATTGTGCTTCTCTGTCTTGACACTAAACCACTCAAAACTTAACAAAACATTACTCAGACTCCAGAGACACAGATTCTTTGTGTTTTTGTGTGAAAGCTGCTTTTATCTAGACGTTTCCTTTACAAGCCTGTAAAAGTGAAATGGAATTATGACCTCAGAAACAACGGCTTCAGAGCTCCAACGTCTTCTGTGACTCTTGGAGGGTCCACTTACACACTGGTTTGACATTTCAACTGCATCTCCTTCTTGTACCCGGGATACGATTAATGGAACTTGCAGCCCAGGTTTTGCTTCTATGTTGGTTTCCCTCTCATTACCCTCATTCAGGAAATGTGTCCAAAGCCAGCCCATGTGTCCCTGTGGCTAATTCTTATTTCTTGAATTCCCAAGGAGAAGAACTTGCTTGTACCACATGGCCTATCTCGCCTTGTTTGAACAAAATTCTCTTTAAGTGATAAGATTTTGAGATACTGAGATAAGATATAAGCCTATTGTAAAGAATTGAAGTTTTATACATATTCATTCATTCATTCGTTCAATACATATTGGATCTTTTCTGTCCACCAGCATTGATGCAGTAGTGACTGAGATAGAGTGCTTATTTTCCCAGGAACTTATATTCCAATGGGGAATGACAGGCAATAGACACATCTCCACATGACATAGTTTCTGATATTGGTGAGTACTATGCAGAGAATAAAATAGAGGGTGGACATTGAGAAAAAGGGTTTGGGGAGCAGCAGTTTAATGAGATAGAATGATTGGGGAAGACCACTCTGAGAATGTGACATTTGAATTGAGTGATAAGAAACACCTTGGTGTGTGAGGGGATGGGGACACTGTTATCAGAGGGAACTGTAAGTACAAAGGCCTGACATCAGGAAATTGAGATATTAAAGAAAATGCTATAAAAGCTAGGGTGGCCTCTGCACCGTAAACACAAAATTTACTGGATGGCAGCTTTGGCATTTCCCATCTTTGATGGGGCATGTGTGGGCACACCTGTGTTTTGAAGGCAACACCTAGACCTATGACATCTAACTCTGATTCTCAGCATGGCCTGGGTTCAGCTACCCAGGTACTTAGCTATTAGCTTTCTCTGGTTATTTCCTCTGCATCTCTCCCAGGACCTGATCATCAAGAAAGCTAAAATCAAAACTGAGCTTCTCCAAAATACAATCTGAAGTCAATGGCTCATTTGTCTCCTATATAGTAGCAAAAGACCAAGACATGGTGGGAGGAAAGGAGCTGGTTTTCTGGCAGCAGTCTCCTAATCCTTTCCATCCTAACCCTTACCTTAACTCCCTGCCTTCTAATAATTTGTCTTTTTGTCATAATTTGACACTTCTTCCCTTCAATGCTGCTCTTTATGCTTTTTAAATATATTGTCTAGTGATATAAAATGACTGAATTAATAAAATAATAGTTGTTTTCAACTGAGGTCTCTAACACTCCTAGCTTGGGTCCCTAATTTGAGAACACATGGACTACTCCTATGGGTGTCCCAGGTGCTAGTGGTTAAGAACTCGCTCATCAATGCAGGAGAGACGAGACAGGTTCAATTCCTGATTCGGGAAAATCCGCTAGAGGAGGGCATGGCAACACACTCCAGTATTCTTGCCTGGAAAATCCCATGGAGAGGAACCTAGCAGCTACAGTCCCGAGCAAGGGTCACCAAGAGTTGGGTACGACTGAAGTGACTTAGCACACCTTGGACTACTGTTGATCCAATCTTTGACTAAAATTGACAAAGGACTATGACTTTTTAAAAAATTAGCACTGCATTATTCATCCGTTCATTGGGGCTCCCAGAGTTTTAGTCACTGGGCTGCCTAGAAAGGGAGGAACACGTTGTCGTCCTTACCCTAACAGTTTCCCGTGACATACAGGGGACAGACACCACAGAAAGTGACTCCATGGTAGTATAGAGAGGCATGTGTGAAATCTTCAGATCAGATCAGATCAGATCAGTCGCTCAGTCGTGTCCGACTCTTTGCGACCCCATGAACTGCAGCACGCCAGGCCTCCCTGTCCATCACCAGCTCCCAGAGGTCACCCAGACTCACACCCATCAAGTCAGTGATGCCATCCAGCCATCTCATCCTCTGTCGTCCCCTTCTCCTCCTGCCCTCAATCCCTCCCAGCATCAGAGTCTTCTCCAATGAGTCAACTCTTCGCATGAGGTGGCCAAAATACTGGAGTTTCAGCTTTAGCATCATTCCTTCTAAAGAAATTCCAGGATTGATCTCCTTCAGAATGGACTGGTTGGATCTCCTTGCAGTCCCAGGGACTCTCAAGAGTCTTCTCCAACACCACAGTTCAAAAGCATCAATTCTTCGGCGCTCAGCCTTCTTCACAGTCCAGCTCTCACATCCATACATGACCACAGGAAAGACCATAGCCTTGACTAGGCGAACCTTTGTTGGTAAAGTAATGTCTCTGCTTTTGAATATGCTATCTAGGTTGCTCATAACTTTCCTTCCAAGGAGTAAGCGTCTTAGGGCAGCTAAAAGTCGACTCATTAACCCTAGAGAAATGGTAAGGCAAGTTAGAGAATAGAACTAGAGACCAGCTAGAGTAGGTGACAAGCTTCCAGCCCCTCAGACACTTCCAGTTCTGCCTCAGTACCAGGAGGTCATGATTAGATCCAACCTAACCTTTGCAAGCCTATGGGCAGACACCACATTCTTGGATATTTACCTTAATTCCTTATCAGCCACATAATCGCTTCCCTAGCTTTCTTGAACCACTGAATGATCTATGGCTGCAGTTACTCAATTATTATTTTCAACACAACTGATAACAATACTTTATAATTCTGTAGTCCTTCAACATGAAGCCTGCCTCCGGGTTATGACACAAATTGATGTCGCAAGTTTTATTATCTTTGCTTTCTGACTAAGCCATCAAGGACAGGTGAGGAAAGACTTCTAAAGATTTAGTTGATGTTTATGATGGGGGGTGGAGGGCTGAGACATGAATGCTGGAAAATGAAAAGGCAATTATGGACAAGGTTTATATAGGCCCAATGTTGAAGAGAAGCCAGAAAATTATTTAAATCCTTCTCACTCAATACCAGTTTTCACCTGAGGTGTTCAGTTGAAGAATGAGAGACAGTTTCATCTGGTTAATATAGTCTCTAAATATCACAGTGTTAATAATTGTGAACCAAGAAAATTTAAAAAATATAGTGATACACATACATTTAGAGCCTATAATTTTCCAACCAACCATGACAACAAAAGCAGCATTTAAAAAGTCATTTTTAAAGCTTTTTCTAAACATTTTATTGCATTCAACACGATCAGATCAGATCAGTCGCTCAGTCGTGTCCGACTCTTTGCGACCCCATGAACTGCAGCACGCCAGGCCTCCCTGTCCATCACCAGCTCCCGGAGGTCACTCAGACTTGCATCCATCGAGTCAGTGATGCCATCCAGCCATCTCATCCTCTGTCGTCCCCTTCTCCTCCTGCCCTCAATCCCTCCCAGCATCAGAGTCTTCTCCAATGAGTCAACTCTTCGCATGAGGTGGCCAAAATACTGGAGTTTCAGCTTTAGCATCATTCCTTCCAAAGAAATTCCAGGATTGATCTCCTTCAAAATGGACTGGTTGGATCTTCTTGCAGTCCAAGGGACTCTCAAGAGTCTTCTCCAACACCACAGTTCAAAAGCATCAATTCTTCGGCGCTCAGCCTTCTTCACAGTCCAGCTCTCACATCCATACATGACCACAGGAAAGACCATAGCCTTGACTAGGCGAACCTTTGTTGGTAAAGTAATGTCTCTGCTTTTGAATATGCTATCTAGGTTGGTCATAACTTTCCTTCCAAGGAGTAAGCGTCTTTTAATTTCATGGCTGCAGTCACCATCTGCAGTGATTTTGGAGCCCAGAAAAACAAAGTCTGACACTGTTTCCACTGTTTCCCCATCTATTTCCCATGCAGTGATGGGACCAGATGCCATGATCTTCGTTTTCTGAATGTTGAGCTTTAAGCCAACCTTTTCACCCTCCACTTGCACTTTCATCAAGAGGCTTTTTAGCCCCTCTTCACTTTCTGCCATAAGAGTGGTGTCATCTGCATATCTGAGGTTATTGATATTTCTCCCGGCAATCTTGATTCCAACTTGTGTTTCTTCCAGTCCAGCATTTCTCATGATGTACTCTGCATATAAGTTAAATAAACATGGTGACAATATGCAGCCTTGACGTACTCCTTTTCCTATTTGGAACCAGTCTGTTGTTCCATGACCAGTTCTAACTGTTGCTTCCTGACCTGCATACAGATTTCTTAAGAGGCAGATCAGGTGGTCTGGTATTCCCATCTCTTTCAGAATTTTCCATAGTTTATTGTGATCCACACAGTCAAAGGCTTTGGCATAGTCAATAAAGCAGAAATAGATGTTTTTCTGGAACTCTCTTGCTTTTTCGATGATCCAGCGGATGTTGGCAATTTGATCTCTGGTTCCTCTGCCTTTTCTAAAACCAGCTTGAACATCAGGAAGTTCACGGTTCACATATTGCTGAAGCCTGGCTTGGAGAATTTTGAGCATTACTTTACTAGCGTGTGAGATGAGTGCAATTGTTCGGTAGTTTGAGCACTCCTTGGCATTGCCTTTCTTTGGGATTGGGATGAAAACTGACCTTTTCCAGTCTTGTGGCCACTGCTGAGTTTTCCAAATTTGCTGGCATATTGAGTGCAGCACTTCCACAGCATCATCATTCAGGACTTGGAATAGCTCCACTGGAATTCCATCACCTCCACTAGCTTTGTTCGTAGTGATGCTTTCTAAGGCCCATTTGACTTCACATTCCAAGATGTCTGGCTCTAGGTCAGTGATCACATCATCATGGTTATCTAGGTCTTGAAGCTCTTTTTTGTACAGTTCTTCTGTGTATTCTTGCCACCTCTTCTTAATATCTTTTGCTTCTGTTAGGTCCACACCATCTCTGTCCTTTATCATGCCCATCTTTGCATGAAATGTTCCTTTGGTATCTCTGATTTTCTTGAAGAGATCCCTAGTCTTTCCCATTCTGTTGTTTTCCTCTATTTCTTTGCATTGATCGCTGAAGAAGGCTTTGTTATCTCTTCTTGCTATTCTTTGGAACTCTGCATTCAGATGCTTATATCTTTCCTTTTCTCCTTTGCTTTTCGCTTCTCTTCTTTTCACAGCTATTTGTAAGGCCTCCCCAGACAGCCATTTTGCTTTTTTGCATTTCTTTTCCATGGGGATGGTCTTGATCCCTGTCTCCTGTACAATGTCACGAACCTCATTCCATAGTTCATCAGGCACTCTATCTATCAGATCTAGGCCCTTAAATCTATTTCTCACTTCCACTGTATAATCATAAGGGATTTGATTTAGGTCATACCTGAATGGTCTAGTAGTTTTCTCTACTTTCTTCAATTTTAGTCTGAATTTGGCAATAAGGAGTTCATGGTCTGAGCCACAGTCAGCTCCTGGTCTTGTTTTTGCTGATTGTATAGAGCTTCTCCATCTTTGGCTGCAAAGAATATAATCGATCTGATTTCGGTGTTGACCATCTGGTGATGTCCATGTATAGAGTCTTCTCTTGTGTTGTTGGAAGAGGGTATTTGCTATGACCAGTGCATTTTCTTGGCAAAACTCTATTAGTCTTTGCCCTGCTTCATTCCGTATTCCAAGGCCAAATTTGCCTGTTACTCCAGGTGTTTCTTGACTTCCTACTTTTGCATTCCAGTCCCCTATAATGAAAAGGACATCTTTTTTGGGTGTTAGTTCTAAAAGGTCTTGTAGGTCTTCATAGAACCTTTCAACTTCAGCTTCTTCGGCGTTACTGGTTGGGGCATAGATTTGGATTACTGTGACATTGAATGGTTTGCCTTGGAAACGAACAGAAATCATTCTGTCATTTTTGAGATTGCATCCAAGTACTGCATTTCGGACTCTTTTGTTGACCATGATGGCCACTCCATTTCTTCACGATAGTAGCTAGTATAAGTTGTTGTGGTTCAGTCACCAAGTTGTGTCCAACTCTTCAAAACCCATGAATTAGAGCGTGTAGGCCTCCCTGTCCCTCGTTAGTATAAGCAGTGAATAACAAAATCCATTTCTGTGTGTAGATGCAGCCTTGGAAAGTAAACAACATCACAGAATATCTGTAGAAAAATAGAACACTATAAATATAAACTTGTGCATATCATTTCATCTAAGAATTCCACTTATGAAAATATGTCCCTCAATAGGGGGACATGGAAGTATGTGGAATAGATTTAGCTATAAGAAGGTTTATGGAAGCAGTATTAGGAACAGGAAAAAAATAAAATCTAAATGTCTAATGACAAAGGATCAGTTAATAAATTCCACATAATGGAAAACCATGCAAAATTATCATTTATTATGGAAATATATATATGATATATATATTTTAAAGAGAAGAGGAACAGACTGAATCATAGAATTGAATAATATGAAATTCTTATTTTTGAAGGTCAAAAGTGGATAATACAACTCATTTGTTATCAAAATAAAAAATGACTCCATTTTTGTAGATAATAAAAATAAAAATATTGAATATATGTGTTTGCATGCACAGAACAATCCTGAAAATATATTTACCAGGACTTTTGATATTAATCTTCAAGATAATAGGTTTAAGAGGTTCATTATAATTATTAATTTTTATTATACTTATTATAATCTTTACTCCCATTTTTTCAAAACTTTCTTCAAAGGAACATTCTTTAATAACTAAAAAGAAAACAGTGAAATATACTCCATTTCAAAAAAAATTTTTAAAGGAAGAATTTGATGCCACAAATTTGTTTTCTTTTTATTCAGTGACAATTTCTTGTGCTATTATCTTTTATTCAGCCTTGAGTCCTCTTTTTTATGATCATAAAAGGACACATCCTTTATCCTAATAAGTGAGTGAAGTGAAGTGAAAGTCGTTGAGTCGTGTCCAACTCTTTGCAATGCCCAATTCTCCAGGCCAGAGTACCGGAGTGGGTAGCCCTTCCCTTCTCCAGGGGATCTCCCCAACCCAGGGATTGAAACCGGGTCTCCCACATTGCAGGCGGATTCTTTACCAGCTGAGCCACAAGAGAAGCCCAGATCAGATCAGATCAGATCAGTCGCTCAGTCGTGTCCGACACTTTGCGACCCCATGGATCACAGCACGCCAGGCCTCCCTATCCATCACCAACTCCCGGAACTCACTGAGACTCACATTCATCGAGTCAGTGATGCCATCCAGCCATCTCATCCTCTGTCGTCCCCTTCTCCTCTTGCCCTCAATCCCTCCCAGCATCAGAGTCTAAGAACACTGGAATAGATAGTCTTTCCCTTCTCCAGCAGATCTTCCCGACCCAGGGATTGAACTGGGGTCTCCTGCATTGCAGGTGGATTCTTTACCCACTGAGCTATCATGGAAGCCCCTCAGCCTAATAAAGGTATTCTGAAAAATGGCCAGCAAAACGTGAGCAAAGAAGAAAGAATGCATGATCTGAGGCTCATTAACTTATTGGTCTCTTCAATGAACCAAACTATTCTCTTTCCAAACATTATCAAAAATTTAGTTCACGCAAACACACACACATACACAGAGGCACACATACATTAATCAAGGGCATGTTTTGAGCTATTTTTAGGTAATCACTAATGGTATAGTGCTTAGAAGTGCTATGAACAGCAAAATAAGGACAAAAAAATATTTAATTTATATTCCAAATTAGTGGGGAACTGTGTTCAGTGCTCAAGTGCCATGGTATCCTTGTTGTCACATTTTCATCAACCCAGTTCTATGACTTGACTGCTTTGGGGTTTGGACAACTTGACAGAAGCTCAGTCTATCGCCATCCACATCCTCTATGGTTGTGGAAATCCAGACTTCAATCAGCATTTTTGATATCTGCTATTACCTCTCTGAAGCCATTTGCTGTCTGAGAATATGGTGAGTGCTAAGTTGCTTCAGTCGTGTCTGACTCTTTGCGACCCTATGACTGTAGCCCGCCAGGCTCCTCTGTCCATGGGATTCTCCAGGCAAGAATACTGGAGTGGGGAGCCATGCCTTCCTCCAGGGATCTTCCAAGTCCAGGGATCGAACCCGTGTCCCTTATGTCTCCTGCTTTTTCAGGTGTGTTCTTTACCGCTAGCACCACCTGGTGTAGACATCAACATGCATTTAGCCCCGTTCCTAATGTATTTAACACCCACTCCTATGATCACTGACAAATGTAAAATGATGATCATAATTATGACCTTGAGAAAGTGCAAGATCTTCCATTATCAAGGAAAAATGAGGTTATCGTCACTTAACTGTCCTTCCTATGAAAATAGTAGATTCATATTAGAGAACACATTTTGTTTTTTACAAATGTGAAACAAAATACTTTTTATTATAAGTTTGATGACAATTTCCTTTCAATCACATGGACTGATTGGGTACTGTAAAAATTAGGTAGCAGAACTCAGTTATTTCGCCACTTTCTACAAGAAACCCTTGCTCATCCAGCATTTCATAATTTGAGTCTACTTTATTGAAGATATATTCACATTATTCCATTGTACCTATTTCTTTTCCCAAATTCTCACTTGACATCTCTCTCTCTCTGATTCCAATAGTTATTAAGTTTTTTTTTTTTTTTTTAAGTAATCACCTGTGAAGTTTGTTGAAAATTCAAAGCTTCATCTCTTGAGATGTTGATCCAGTAGGTCTGGTGTAAGTGAATAATCTGCATTTTGCTCAGGCACTCTAGAGATTTTGATGCTTTGTTGAACTTGGAAAAGAAAACTTATAGTTCTTCCTCTACCAAATGGCTCAATGAGATTCTTCTGCCATCTTTCACCCTTTCTCAAAATGACTGATATTTCTGGACCCTTTAAAAGACTAGATATTCCTCCACACCCCTAATATTAACTCTTCTCCTTTTTATTATGAAGGGCAAGTTCACAATCACCTTGGTAATCTGAGAGTTTTCTTAGCCACTATCCCAAGAACTTTAAGGGGCAAATCCTTTCCCAAGAGAGTGTTTCAGCTCCTTACATGAAGTTGTGTGTGTGTGTTAGTCACTCAGTCATGTCCAACTCTTTGAGACCCCATGGATTGTAGCCCACAAGGCTTATCTGTCCATGGAATTCTCCAAGCTAGAATACTGGAGTGGATTGACATTCCCTTCTCCAGAGGAACTTCCAAACCAAGGGATCAAACCCTGGTCTCCTGCATCGCAGGCAGATTCTTCACCATTTGAGCTACAGGGAAGTCTTACATGAAGTTATAGCTCCCTTAATCAGATAATTGACAGATATTCTAACTCACTGAGTAATGAGTGTATTTGGACTTTATAACCTTAAAGGCTAATTTTAGCAAGGTTCATTAATAGCATGACTATATATAGGTCTTAGAAACGAAGCATTAATTTCATGAATTTTGTATATCTTTTTTGTCAGTATTTAGCCTAAGACATAAACAAGTAATATCAGAAACCTAAACTCTCTGCTTAAGATTTTTTTAATGCGTTTAAGAAATAATAGTGTGGCAATTCCCCTGTCACCTACTGCTTAATGAAGAATTTGGCTCTGTGAGTGAAAAAATGCAGAACATGGAGTCCACCTGCTTCCACCTCTCAGCCAAAGAACCTTTTCCCTATTAAAGTTGAACTACAGAGTTCTCTGTTTCCCAGGATTCAGAGATCACTGGTCCAGCTGCGATATGCAGTCTCAAAACACAAAACATCTGGAGAGATGATATGAATAGTTCATCTTTCCTTATTTATGTTTGAAAGCTGAGGCAATGTTTATGAAATGAAGAATTTGTTTAAATGAATGTCTGAACATTATGAATTCCTTGTCACACATTATCTGGCTTCACAATGGATGTAGTGAACCAGAACCTCTCTATATATACACTCATAGACACACGCATATACATAAGCATATATCCATAGAGCCATATAGCATATATGCATGTATATATCAAATGAGAGATTGCTTTTCCTATGTAGGTACTTAGGGCAATCTCTGATCACATTAAGGCCATTGTATTCATTTTTCTCAAGCCTAAGAGTAGACTGGAATAATGGGATATGAGTATAACATGAAAGTAATATTTTTACAAAATCATGGCTATTAAAACCCTTCATTCTTTGAGTGGAATGTACAACTTGAAATTAAAGTCTTGTAACTGAATAATCTTCATACAAGAAAAGTATCCTCGTAATTCTGTTACCCAAAATGCTTTTGAAAGACAATTCACTATTTCTTTTTTCAACTTTAAAATCATAATTGTGAGGGAAGCCCTGTGCAGTACAGTTTGAGACACATATGGAGGAAAACAGAGAAAACTGTTATGTTACTTGAAGATTGGGATCAGAGAGCTCTGACAAAATTATTTTCTTGACTTTTCTCAAGGTCATGAGGGGAAAGAGGAAGATGACTTTTAATTCTCAAAAATTAAAAGTTACTTGTAAACTGTAGTCCTGGTCTCTGAGTTAATCATGACTTGTTGAGGAAAAGAATCTGCAATTCTGTGTCCTAACTGAAATATGGACATGATGAGATCTTCTGAGAGGCCTCAAGCTCCAGTGCATTTGGTCCCCAGTGGTCTTTGGTGCACTGTTCCGATAGGTACCTTTTGGGTGGTGGGAAGGTTCATTTATTGATGAGCCATTGACCAACTTTGGGCCAGTGAAGTATTAGGTGAAAGCACAGTCTACAGAAGGACAATTCCTCAGCTCTCAAAGTCATTCATCAGTGTCAATAGATTGCCTTCTGAGAGTCATATTGAATTTGTTTTTCCTTTCATCTCATTTATAAAAATATTTGAAATTTTTTTAAGTTGTATCTTAAAATTTTTGGATTAAAAAAAAAAAATACTAACCTCTCTATTTCTAAGCCCAGGGCAAGAGGAGAAGGGGACAACAGAGGATGAGATGGCTGGATGGCATCACTGACTCGATGGACGTGAGTCTGAGTGAACTCCGGGAGTTGGTGATGGACAGGGAGGCCTGGTGTGCTGCGATTCATGGGGTCGCAAAGAGTCGGACACGAGTGAGTGACTGATCTGATCTGATCTGATCAGAGCCTTCTCATATGACATTGAGAGATCCAATAACCAATTCCTTTTGTGACTTCTCTTTGTGCATCCTTATTCTTCTGTTTACCATATATATGAGTATCTGTTTGTGTATGTCAGAGAAGGTGATGGCACCCCACTCCAGTACTCTTGCCTGGAAAATCCCGTGGACTGAGGAGCCTGGTAGGCTGCAGTCCATGGGGTCGATGAGAGTCGGACACAACTGAGCGACTTACCTTTCACTTTTCACATTCATCCATTGGAGAAGGAAATGGCAACCCACTTCAGTGTTCTTGCCTGGAGAATCCCAGGGACAGGGGAGCCTGGTGGGCTGCCGTCTATGGGGTCATACAATGTCCGACACGACTGAAGTGATTTAGCAGCACCAGCAGCAGCAGTTTGTGTATATACATGTGCATGCATTTGTATGAGTTTGCAAATATACTTTGATGAGTGTTCTTTTAATTGAACTGAAATTAAATTAGAAAAATCCTCTTTTGTTTTCCCATTTAAAGTTTTATTTTTGGTACTAACTACTGTATATCAGCCTGGCAGGCTACAGTGCATAGGGTCACAAAGAAGCTACCTTAGCACAGCACAGCAGCACTGCATATATTTGTGCATTAATTTATTCTAGTTTTGTGTGTTTTATTTGTCTCAGTGTTCTTTGCTACTTTAGGGTCTAGAACAACATTGCAGATATTCACCATTCATATTATATGAATAAATTAAGTAGTTGGAAAAAATGAAAGCTATACCTTATAAGATTTGTTGCATCTTACAAGTCTTTAATTTTGCTTGAGGATATTCAAGCTAGGGGAACAATTTGATCTGATTTGATCTATTAATTCTGAAAGAGATGGGAATACCAGACCACCTGATTTGCCCCTTGAGAAATCTGTATGCAGGTCAGGAAGCAATAGTTAGAACTGGACATGGGACAACAGACTGGTTCCAAATAGGAAAAGGAGTACGTCAAGGCTGTATATTGTCACCCTGTTTATTTAACTTCTATGCAGAATACATCATGAGAAAAGCTGGGCTGGAAGAAACACAAGCTGGAATCAAGATTGCTGGGAGAAATATCAATAACCTCAGATATGAAGATGACACCACCCTTATGGCAGAAAGTGAAGAGGAACTAAAAAGCTTCTTGATGAAAGTGAAAGAGGAGAGTGAAAAAGTTGGCTTAAAGTTCAACATCCAGAAAACAAAGATCATGGCATCCGGTCCCATCACTTCATGGGAAATAGATGGGGAAACACTGGAAACAGTGTCAGACTTTATTTTTCTGGACTCCAAAATCACTACAGATGGTGACTGCAGCCATGAAATTAAAAGACGCTTACTCCTTGGAAGGAAAGTTATGACCAACCTAGATAGCATATTGAAAAGTAGAGACATTACTTTGCCAACAAAGGTCTGTCTAGTCAAGGCTATGGTTTTTCCTGTGGTCATGTACGGATGTAAGAGCTGGACTGTGAAGAAGGCTGAGCACCGAAGAATTGATGCTTTTGAACTGTGGTGTTGGAGAAGACTCTTGAGAGTCCCTTGGACTGCAAGGAGATCCAACCAGTCCATTCTGAAGGAGATCAACCCTGGGATTTCTTTGGAAGGAATGATGCTAAAGCTGAAACTCCAGTACTTTGGCCACCTCATGTGAAGAGCTGATTCACTGGAGAAGACTCTTTTGCTGATAGGGATTGGGGGCAAGAGGAGAAGGGGACGACAGAGGATGAGATGGCTGGATGACATCACTGACTCGATGGATGTGAGCCTGAGTGAACTCTGGGAGTTGGTGATGGACAGGGAGGCCTGGCGTGCTGTGATTAATGGGGTCACAAAGAGTCGGACACGACTGAGTGACTGATCTGATCTGATCTGATTAATTGCTCTATTTATACCTACAGATAACCAAAATTTGCCTTGACAACTGAAGTGCAAACACTGTTACAAATAATTTAACATATATTTTGGGGGCACTTAAGTGCCTTTAATATTATTACGGTACACAGTGTTGTTATATACATATCTTACTCTAAATTAATTATGACTTTTTGGAACTAGCCCTTAAAAATCTACATGAGTAGGGACAAAGTCTTCTATAATTTTATCACTCTCACACTGCTCTATATAATGCCTTACACAGAGTTGTTATTAATATTAAAGGAGTGTCTGTTGAACTTCTGCAACTATGGGTAGAAAGGTCAGTCAATGCAATGATTTAGAAAACAGCAAGAATTTGATAATAGTAAAATTCATTGTGAAGATCAGAAATTCATTGAACAATAGGAGTTTGGCTTTCAATGATGGTGAACTAGTTCACCTTAGACCAGAATTTCTTATGGCAGAAATAAAAAAAAAAAAAAAATGCTGAGAAGAAAAGAGAAAAAAAATGCTGGGAAAAAATACTAAGAAATTCTAACTGAGGGCATCAGAGTGGTGCCAATGCAGGACAGACTTTATAACATCCAGGAAAGAGTCAATCTCTGAGTTTTATATGGCTGGGAAGGAACCCTGATTTAAGATTGAAGTTTCTGACTGTGGTATAATAAAAGAGACAAGATTCATTGATCTACATAAAATAATCAAAAGCTATGAAAATATATTATACAGTGATTTACATACAGTGACACTGAATACAGGTGAAAATATCATTAAACCCCTGAGTGATGAGAAACACCCAAGATGAACTCTAGAAGTGCCCAACTTTCTACCTTGAGAGACTTTCTAGGCTGTGGGACAGGAAGGAGAAATAGGCAAATCCTGGAGGACTCCTTGAGTTGGGGAGATAAAGCTGAGAGTGTAGGGAGACCAAGGCATCTAGATTTCAGAGAATACTGTAGAGAAGAAATCTGCATAAAGAGAAAGACAGAGATAAAAATGTATCCCATGTTCATGAGTTGGAAGATTTAATAATGCTAAGATGTCAATAGTACTCAAAATGATACGCAGATTCAGAGCAATCCCTATCAAAACCCCAATGATGCTTAAATCCATCCTAAAATTCATATGGAATCTCAAAGAATAGTCAAAACCACCTTGAAAAAGAACACATCACTGGAGTTCTAACACTCTGATTTCAAAACTTACTATAAACTGAAAACTATCAGAACAATGTGGTGCTGACATAAAGATAGACATACAGACCCAGGGAACAGAATGCCAAGCCCAGAATTAGATCCTCACATGGATGTGAGAGTTGGACTATAAAGAAAGCTGAGCACCGAAGAATTGATGCTTTTGAACTGTGGTGTTGGAGAAGACTCCTGAGAGTCCCTTGGACTGCAAGGAGATCCAACCAGTCCATTCTAAAGGAGATCAGTCCTGAGTGTTCATTGGAAGGATTGATGTTGAAGCTGAAACTCCAATACTCTGGCCACGTGATACAAAGAGCTGAGTCATTTGAAAAGACCCTGATGCTGGGAAAGATTGAGGGCAGGAGGAGAAGGGGACGACAGAGGATGAGATGGATGGTTGGTATCACTGACTTGATGGACATGAGTTTGGGTAGACTCCGGAGGTTGGTGATGGACAGGAAGGCCTAGCATGCTGTAGTCCATGGGGTCGCAAAGAGTCGGACACGACTGAGCGACTGAACTGAACTGAAATAAAAAAACTGCAATGAGATAACACTACATACCTAGTAGAACTCCAAAAATAGAAAAGAAAAAACATGCAAAATCAAGTGCTGATGAAGTTGTGAAGCCTGGGAAAATTTCATATAAAACTGGTGGAAATATAGTATGTACACACAAAAAAATGTTCACTATGCACAAATATACAATAGCAAATGAAGAAACTGACAAACAACTAATCTCAAAAATATACAAGCAACTTCTACAGCTCAATTCCAGAAAAATAAATGACACAATCAAAAAATGGGCCAAAGAACTAAATAGACATTTCTCCAAAGAAGACATACAGATAGCTAACAAACACATGAAAAGATGCTCAACATCACTCATTATCAGAGAAATGCAAATCAAAACCACTATGAGGTACCATTTCACGCCAGTCAGAATGGCTGCTATCCAAAACTCCACAAGCAATAAATGCTGGAGAGGGTGCGGAGAGAAGGGAACCCTCTTGCACTGTTGGTGGGAATGCAAACTAATACAGCCACTATGGAGAACAGTATGGAGATTCCCCAAAAAACTGGGAATAGAACTGCCTTATGATCCAGCAATCCCATTGCTGGGCATATACACTGAGAAAACCAGAATTGAAAGAGACACCTGTACCCCAATGTTCATAGCAGCACTGTTTACAATAGCCAGAACGTGGAAGCAACCTAGATGTCCATCCACAGATGAATGGATAAGCAAGCTGTGGTACATATACACAATGGAGTATTACTCAGCCATTAAAAAGAATACATTTGAATCAGTTCTAAGGAGGTGGATCGAACTGGAGCCTATTATACAGAGTGAAGTAAGCCAGAAACAAAAACACAAATACAGTATACTAGTGCATATATATGGAATTTAGAAAGATGGTAAAAATAACCCTATTTACGAGACAGCAAAAGAGACACTGATGTATAGAACAGACTTTTGGACTCTGGGACCGGGAGAGGGTGGGATGACTGGGGAGAATAGCATTGAAATATGTATAATATCATATCTGAAATGAGTCGTCAGTCCAGGTACGATGCCCGATAACAAATGCCTGGGGCTGGAGCACTGGGACGACCTGGAGGGATGGTGTGGGGAGGGGAGAGGGAGGAGGGTTCAGGATGGGGAACACGTGTATACTGGCGGCGGATCCATCTTGATGTATTGTAAAAGCAATACAATATTGTAAAGTTAAGCAAAATAAAAAAAAATAAAATAAAGTAAAGCAAATTAAAAAAAAATAAATTGGTACATATAAAAATTGGCAACTTTTTAAATGAAGTTTAAACATACATTTTTCATTTTACCCAGAATTTTCACTCACAGTTGATTACCTAAAAGGAAAAATAACTTAGTTTCACAAAAATACCTTAATGTGAATACCTAGCTGTAATTGACAAAAAATTGGAAACTACTCAGATGTCTTTCAACTAGTGAATGGATGAAAGCACTGTACTGCATCCAAACAGTTGAATGCTTAACTATTTAGCAATAAAATGGAACAAAATGTTGAGTCACACAACAGTGGATGAATCTCAGATTCACTTTGCTTAGTGAAAAAATTGAGAACCAAAAGGTTACATATTATGTAACTTGATTTATTTGATATTCTGGAAAAGGCAAAACTATAGTGAACACACTGGTCATAGCAAACAGCCTCTTCCAACAACACAAGAGAAGACTCTAAACATGGACAACACCAGATGGTCAGTACTGAAATCAGATTGATTATATTCTTTGCAGCCAAAGATGGAGAAGATCTATACAGTCAGCACAAACAAGATCGGGAGCTGACTGTGGCTCAGATCATGAACTCCTTATTGCCAAATTCAGACTTAAATTGAAGAAAGGAGAGAGGAAACCACTAGACCATTCAGGTATGACAAAAATCAAATCCTTCACAATTATACAGGGGAAGTGATAAATAGATTCAAGGGATTAGATCTGATAGAATGCCTGAAGAACCATGGACTGAGGTTTGTGACATTTTACAGGAGACAGTGATCAAGACCATCCCTTAGAAAAAGAAATGCAAAAAAGGGAAAATGGTTGTCTGAGGAGGCCTTACAAATAGCTGAGAAAAGAAGAGAAGCTAAAGGCAAAGGAAAAAAGGAAAGATATACCCATTTGAATGCAGAGTTCCAAAGAGTAACAATGAGAGATAAGAAAGCCTTCCTCAATGATTAATGCAAAGAAATAAAGGAAAACAATAGAATGGGAAAGACTAGATATTTCTTCAAGAAAATTAGAGATACCAAGGGAATATTTCATGCAAAGATGGGCACAATAAAGGACAGAAGTGGCACGGAAGAAGCATAATAGTAACATAAGCAGAAGATATTGAGAAGAGGTGGCAAGAATACACAGAAGAACTGTACAAAAAAGATCTTCATGACCCAGATAACCACAATGGTGTAATCACTCACCTAAAGCCATACATCCTGGAATGCAACGTCAAGTGGACCTTAGGAAACATCACTACAAACTAAGTGGAAGTGATGGAATTCCAGTTGAGCTGTTTCAAATGCTAAAGGATGATGTTGTGAAAGTGCTGCACTCAATATGCCAGCAAATTTAGAAAACTCAGCAGTGGCCACAGGACTGGAAAAGATCAGTTTTCATTTCAATTCCAAAGAAAGGCACTGCCAAAAAATGTTCAAACTACTGCACAATTGCCCTCTTCTCACACACTAGCAAAGTAATGCAGAGGTAACACAGGCAAAAGAGGTCTTGCATTTATGCATGCAAAGTCACTTTGGACGTGTCCAACTCTTTGCAACCCTGTAGACTGTGGCCTGTCAGGCTTCTCTATCAGAGAGGGAGTCCTCAAAGCAAGAACTGGCCAATACTAGTTGCCACACCCTTCTAGAATACTGTATTTCCTGCTGCTCTAGCCACCAACCCCCATGAGAACCCCTGCAACCTAAGCAACTGCATCACCTCCACACCTGGCCCTCACAGGGGCAAACTCAAGCCCTCCAGGGCAGCCCCAGGAGCTCAACTCCACAGGATGACCCACATGTAGAGGTGGAAATAAAACCACAATTGAAACCCAGGAGCAGTGTAGCTAAGGAAGAAGACCCAAAACCTTCCCACCAGCTGTACAAGCTGCAGATTAAGTCCACATGATTAACTAGACAGACTCTGTGTCTATAGAATTTATAAAAGGCTATTGAGAGCTCCCACAAAAGAAAACGCTCTAGTTCTGATAGCTGTGGACATTGGAGGCAAGAACACACAGGAGTAGGACCAGATTAGAATCTGAGCTGCCCCACAGCAGATCCAGAGATCAGCACAGTGTTGGAGGGCTTCCTAGGGAGCTGAGGTGGACTGTGACTCCCAGCAAGGGAAAGGACTCTGACAGCAGTGACTCAAGAAAAACATTTATTATTCTTATTTTTTGACTTGTTCTGTAGATTCTTTTGGATTTTTTTTCTTTTTCCTATTTTTTGCCCCTCTGTTGTAGTTGTTGATTTTACTGGCACTGCTGCTGCTGCTAAGTCGCTTCAGTCGTGTCCGACTCTGTGCAACCCCATAGACGGCAGCCCACCAAGCTCCCCCATCCCTGAGATTCTCCAGGCAAGACTGGAGTGGGTTGCCATTTCCTTTTCCAATGCATGAAAGTGAAAAATGAAAGTGAAGTCATTCAGTCGTGTCCGACTCTTAGCGACCCCATGGACTGCAGCCTACCAGGCCATCCATGGGATTTTCCAGGCAAAAGTACTGGGTGGGGTGCCATTGCCTTCCCCATTATTGGTACTAAGAAATCCAATTATGCTATTGAGCTTTTTTTTTTTCTCAGTCACATTTTATATTGTTGTCATAAACCTCTGCCTCTACATTGGGCTTTTGCAGTTCTGTGTCATTCTCCTTCTTTCTTTTTTTTCTTTTCACTTTTTTAAATTTTACTTTTTAAAACCTATTATTAATTTTTTACATTTATGCCTTTGTCTGTCTTTCCTACTATTCTTTTCCCCTTGTAGTTAATCTTTAATGTATTTAAATCTTCTTCATCTGCCTTTATTTAACTTTGCATATTTATTCTTTTTTTCTTTTTTCCTTTCCTCTCAACATATTTGTTAGTTTTACTTTCATTGCTTGATTCCCCAATTGGCACCTTGCTCAGAAAATTACTAGAGCTAATCAGTGAATTTAGCAAAGTTGCAGGATACAAAATCAATACACAGACATCCCTTGCATTTTTATATACTAACAATGAAAAATCAGAAAGAGAAATTAAGGAATCACTCCCATTCAACATCACAACAAAAGGAATTAAATATCTAGGAATAAACTTACCTAAGGAGACAAAAGAACTGTACACAGAAAATTATAAGAAACTAATGAAAGAAATCAAAGATGACATAAACAGATGGAGAGATATTACATGTTCCTGGGTAGGAAGAATCAATATTGTGAAAATGACTATACTATCAAATGCAATCTACAGATTTAATGTGATCCTTATCAAATTACCAATGACATTTTTCACAGAACTAGAACAAAAAATTTCACAATTCATATGGAAACACAAAAGACTCCGAATAATCAAAGCAGTCTTGAGAAAGAAGAATGGAACTGGAGGAATCAACCTTGCTGACCTCAGATTATACTACAAAGCTACAGTTGTCAAGAGAGTATGGTGCTGGCACAAAAACAGAAATATAGACCAGTAGAATAAGATAGAAAGCCCAGAAATAAACCCATGAACCTATGGGTACCTTGTTTTTTGACAAAGGAGGCAAGAATATGCAATGGGGCAAACACAGCCTCTCCAAAAATGGTGCTGGGAAAACTGGACTACATGTAAAAGAATGAAATTGAATGAAAAGAATGAAATTAGAACACCTCCTAACACCATACAAAAACATAAACTCAAAATGGATTTAAGACCTAAATGTAAGACCAGAAACTATAAAACTCTTAGAGGAAAATATAGGCAAAAGACTCGACATAAATCAAAGCAAGATCCTCTATGACCCCCCTCCTAGAGTAATGGAAATAAAAACAAAAGTAAACAAGTGGGACCTGATTAAACTTAAAAGCTTTTGCACAACAAAGGAAACTATACACACGTTGAAAAGACAACCTTCGAAATGGGAGAAAATAACAGCAAATGAAACATCTGACAAAGAATTAATTTCCAAAATACAAGAAGCTCATACAATTCAATGCCAGAAAAACAACCCAATCAAAAAGTGGGAAAAAGACCTAGACAGACATTTCACCAAAGAAGACATATAGATGGCTAATGAACACGTGAAAAGATTCTCAACACTGCTCATTATTAGAAAGATGCAAATCAAAACTACAATGAGATATCATCTAACACCAGGCAGAATGACCATCATCAAAAAGTCTACAAACAATAAATGCTGGAGAAGGTGTGGAGAAAAGGGAACACTCTTGCACTGTTGGTGGGAGTGTAAATTGATACATCCACTATGGAAGATGGTACAGAGATTTCCTAAAAAACTAGGAATAAAACCACCATATGACCCGGAAATCCCACTCCTAGGCATATACCCTGAGGAAACCAAAATTGAAAGAGACACATTTATCCCATTGTTCATTTCAGCACCATTTACAATAGCTAGAACGTGGAAGCAACCTAGATGTCCATCAACAGATGAATGGATAAAGAAGTTGTGGTACATATACACAATGGAACGTTAATCAGCCATAAAACGGAATGCATTTTTGTCAGTTCTAATGAGGTGGATGAAGCTAGAGCCTACTATACAGAGTGAAGTGAGACAGAGAAAGATAAATGTCATATTCTAATGCATATATATGAAATCTAGAAAAATAGAATTGAAGAATTTATTTACAAGGCAACAATGGATAAAGAGACATAGAGAATGGACTTATGGACATAAGGAGAGGGGAGGAGAGGGTGAGATGCGTGGGAAGAGTAACATGGACACTTATATTACCATATGTAAAATAGACAGCCAATGGAACTTGCTATATGGCTCAGGAAACTCAAACAGGGGCTTTGTATCAACCTGGAGAGGTGGGATGGGGAGGGAGATGGGAGGGAGCTTCAAAAAGGCGGGGATATATATATATCTGATTCATGTTGAGGTTTGACAGAAAATAGCAAAATTCTGTAAAGCAATTATCCCTCAATAAAAAATAAATAAATTGAAAAAAAAAAGGAAGCAACAGTTAGAACTGGACATGGAATTACAGACTGGGTCCAAATAAGGAAAGAAGTATGTCAAGGCTGTACATTGTCACCCTGCTTATTTAACTTATATGCAGAGTACATCATGCAAAATGCCAGGCTGGATGAAGCACAAACTGGGATCAAGATTTTTGGGAGAAATATCAATAACCACAGATACGCAGATTGCACCACCCTCATGGCAGAAAGCAAAGAAGAACTAAAGAGCATCTTGATGAAAAGCAAAGAGGAGAGTGAAAAAGTTGCTTTAAAACTCAACATTCAGAAAGCGAAGATCATGGCATCTGGTTCCATCACTTCATGGCAAATAGATGGGAAAACAATGGAAACAGTGATAGACTTAATTTTTTGGGCTCCACAATCACTGCAGATGTTGACTGCAACCTAGAAACTTAAAGACGCTTGCTCCTTGGAAGAAAAGGTATGACCATCCTAGACAGCATATTAAAAAGCAAAGACATTACTTTGCTAACAAAGGTCTGTCTAGCCAAAGCTGTGGTTTTTCCAGTAGTCATGTATGGATGTGAGAGTTAGACTATAAAAAATGTTGAGCACCAAAGAGTTGGTGCTTTTGAACTGTGGTGTTGGAGAAGACTCTTGAGAGTCTCTTGGACTGCAAGGAGATCCAACAAGTCCATCCTAAAGGAAATCAGTCCTGAATATTCATTGGAAGGACTGATGCTGAAGCTGATGTGAAGAAGTGACTCATTGGAAAAGACCCTGATGCTGAGAAAGATTGAATGCAGGAGGAGAAGGGGATGACAGAGGATGAGATCATTGGATGGCATCACTGACTCGATGGACGTGAGTTTGAGTAAGCTCTAGGAGTTGCTGATGTACAAGGAAGCCTGGTGTGCTGCAGTCCATGGAATCACAAAGAGCCAGACATGACTGAGCAATTGAACTGTACTGAACTGATAGTGAAATTACACAACAGTGGTTGCTAGGAGTAAGACTTGCATAACAAGCTGATTCCAAAGGAGTAGTTTGAAGAAATTTAGGGAATAATAAAACTATTCTATACCATTATGGTGGTGGATATAACAACCAATGAAAACCAATGGAACTATCACACGGTCTTTCAATATCTGTATCATTTTACATTTCCACCAGCAGACTATGAAGTTAGAGATTTCTCTACGTCTTGATCAACACTGTTCCTAATGAATGTGAAGTGATATCTCATTGTGGTTTTGATTTATATTTTCTTAGATAACTAATGATGTAGGAAATGTTTTTGTGTTCATTGACAGTATGTACACTGTGGTTCAGTAGTAAAGAATCCACCTGCAAAGGAGCCACAGGAGACATAGATTCAATCCTTGAGTTGGGAAGATCCCCTGGAGGAAGGCATGGAATCCCTCCAGTATTCTTGTCTGGAGAATCCCATGGAAAGAGGAGTCTGGTGGGCTATAGTAGGGTCACAAAGAGTCAGACAGGACTGAATTGTCTGAGCACGCACGCAAGTGTAATAGATATGTATCTTTGAGTGACTATTGATAAAGCTTATTTTTCCCCTATTAATATACTGTACCAACTCCTTGTCATGATATTAAAGTTCTAGAAAAGAACTAAATATTTATTTTGATTACCACCCTCTTCCAAAGAGTTATTGGAAGTCATTTCAAGATGAAAGGATATACGGGGATTGAGGGGGAACTACACATAAAAGTTTGTAATCACACCAAATATAAAGCCTTTAACTGAGAAAATAGGAGATGGAGAAATCAATATTGTCAACACTCAGCACTTGTTATATTAAAACACAAACTGGGGGATCAGTTCCTGGAAAGACTGGTCTCCCCATGTCGCTCTCTCTCTCAAATTCTGGCTGAGTCTCCATCCGGGGCGCGGGACCCACCATGCTTACTAATTATGCCTGGGCTTCTAAGATCGGACCGGGGAGGCCTCAGTGTCTCCTCTCCTTCGGGAGAACGGAAAGACGCCTGCGGCCTACGTAAGTGGTGCAAACTTCTTGTCTTGAAGTGTGATTGCTCCCTCGCATAAACCAAGCTACTCAGCCTCTTTTCTCCACTGAATTTTCCTACTGAGCTATCCTCGTTCTAGTATTCTTTATATCTCTAATTATAACTATCGTGTCCTGACCCCCACCGACACCGTCCTCGCTTCGAAGTCCCTGGATCAGCTGGGGCTGGTCCCCAGCAGTGTTCAGTATAGTTATCATACTGTACATTACATCCAGAGCTTGTATTTATCTTGAAACTGAAAATTTGCACCTTTTGACTGCCTATGTCTAATTTCCCCCTCCACTTACTCCCCACCTCTGGCAAGTACAAATCTATTCTCTTTTCTGTGAGATTTTGTTTGTTTTTGAAGTATAATTGACCTGAACACTATATTAGTACCTGTTATGCAAAACAGTGATTTGATATATCTAGATGTTTCAAAATTATCCCAATGTTAAGTTCATTACAATCAGTAATACAGAGATACTACCTAATTATTGACTATATTCCTCACATTGTACAATTTCATACCTGTGACTCCAACCAGAATAAATGTCCATATGTATGATATTTATTTTCCAAGCAGAAATTTGTACCTCACCATTTCTCTTCTTTGAACCTCTTCTCTTCTGGCAATTACTTATTTGTTCTTTGTAGATATAAATGTGACTATGTTTTGTTATATTTGTCTATATTTTTGTTTTTGGAGTCCTCACATGAATGAACTAATAAAATATTTATCTTTCTCTGACTTTTGTCACTTAGCATCTTTCTGGTCCATCCAGGTCATCACAAATGGCAAGATTTCATTTTTTTTATGACTGAGTAATACACACACACACACAAACACACACCCACACACACCCACACACCCACACACACACACACACACAAAATAAAACACAAACTGGAAGACACAGACAAAATTCTACAATATAAAAAGCATATTATTGAAGAGAGCTTACTCAAATGTTGATCATTCCACTTTGAAATAATATTTATTTACTTAGTTTATCAATATATGTGAAGTAGCTGGGATCTCAATTTTGTTCAAGTTTGAATTGAATTATTATGCAAAGGATCAGAGAAGTATGCTTTATGCTGACTAAAAGCATATTTGCATATTATGCATTTTCTAATAATGGCTCCTATTTTTCCCCTCAAGGCAATATTTATAAGCTATATCTTTAACTTTTAATAGAAAAAAATTAATAAGCTACTCAAATGGGCTCAGATGGTTAAGAATCTGCCTACAGTGTAGGAGACCTGAGTTTGATCCCTGGGTTGGGAGGATACCCTGGAGAAGGGAATGGCAACCCACTCTAGTATTCTTGCCTGGAGAATTCCATGGACAGAGGAACTTGGGGAGCGACCATCCATGGGGGTCACAAAGAGTTGGACATAACTGAGCAACTAACACACACACACACAAGTTACTCAGATAATTTAAAATCTCAGTCCTTCCAATTCAGACCAAAGGATGGAAGGGAAATCAAATAACACTGAGAAAGATTATGATCAAATAATGGGAATATAAATTTCAAGTCATAGAGAGAAGTTCTGGTAGATATAGATTCTAATATGTATAGGGCACTCTTTTGACTGGCAAAAGGAACAATTAATTCTTCTGAAAAAATGGAGATTGACTTTAAAAAGATTATTTGTAACTTAAAAAATATATAAAGTCTTAAAGTGTATACTAAGATGTTTCAAGGGATCAATTTTTTTTTTTTTTTTTTTTTAAGAAAAGCAGGTAGAAGATCTTTTTGAAGGTTATCAGTAAAGCAGTAAGATATTTCCAGGAATCACAATAACCAATGCTTAATCACAGTTTGGAGTTAGAAGAAGCATACTTTTAAAGCTACACAATGCCTTATGGCTATCTTTGTGTTAGAAAATTTTATTTTTTTGAGTATATATTGCAGGCAAGGGTTAGGACCAAGATCTCTTTCAGCTGCCTCCAAAGTTCAAACATGTTCATCTTAGACTAGTCTTAGCCTTTCATTATCTACAAATATGTCAGTGGAAATCCATAGACAGGAACTTCCCTGGTCATCCAGTGGTTAGGACTTCATGTTCTACTGTTAAGGGCATAGGTTCAATCTCTAGTCAGGGAACTGAGATCCCACAAGCCATGAGGTATGGCCAAAAAAATTGATATATATTCAACAAAATGAGGATAATGGTGACATGTACTTAGTTACTCAGTCATGTCCAACTCTTTGTGACCCCATGGCTGTAGTCTGCCAGGCAACGGTGACATATTTAGTACCAAATGATCTTTGGCTAGTAAAATAGCCAAGATTTCTCTAATTTGCTTTAAAATCTAGCTGCATCTAGATTTAACAGATAAACTTTTGGTAATGGTTCTACTGTATATCTAAAGTATGAGAGTGAATGACAGTCAGTGAGTCATGTCTGACTCTCTGCAACCCCATGAACTGTAGCCTGCCAGCCTCCATGGATTTCTCCAGGCAAGAATACTGAAGTGGGTAGCCATTCCTCTCTACAGGGGATCTTTCCTACCCAGGGATTGAACCCAGGTCTCCGGTATTGCAGGTAGAGCCACCAGGGAAGCCCATCTAAAGTATAAGCCAGTCAAAACAATTCTCTGAAGGTTAAATATAAAATTTCTTTTGAGAAGAAAAAAGCACAAACAAAATATCTTTCAGTAAATAAATAAAAGTATTACTCTCAAATTCACAAACATATACTTTATTTAGAAATATGTTGAAGGCAGGACTAGAAGGGGATGACAGAGGATGAGATGGTTGGATGGCATCATCGACTCAACGGACATGAGTTAGAGTGAACTCTGGGAGTTGGTGATGGACAGGGAGGCCTGGTGTGCTGCAGTCCATGGGGTCGCAAAGAGTCAGACACGACTGAGTGACTTAACTGAACTGAACTGAATCAAAACAACATGATACTGGCTCAAAACAGCCAAACATATCAATGGGACAGAATAGACAGCCTAGAAATAAATGCATCTATAGTCAATTAATTTACAACAAAGGATGCAGGAAGTTATGTTGGAGAAAAGATAGTATCTTAGACAAATGGTGCTGGGAAATCTGAATGACTACATTTTAAAAAATGGGATTAGAACATTTCCTCACACCATATACAAATATAAACTCAAAATGGTATAAAGACCTAAATGTAAAACCTGAAACCATAAAACTCCTAGATGAGAATATAGACAGAAATCTCCTTGACAATGATCATTTTTTTCTGATCTGTCTCTTAATGCAATAGAAATAAAAGCAAACATAAACAACAGAACCTAATTAAACATAAAAGCTTTTGCACAGCAAAGGAAACCAAACGAAACAAAAAGACAACCTACTGAATGAGAGTAAATATCTGCACAGGATAGCTCAGGATAGCTCACACATCTCAATACCAAAGAACCAAACAACCCAACTACAAAAGTGGGCAGAAGACCTGAATAAATGTTTTTCCAAAAAAGACAAACAGATGGCCAACAGTCACATGAAAAGATACTCAACATCACTAATCATCAGAGAAATGTAAATCAAAACCACAATGAGATATCACTTCACACCTGTTAGAATGAGTAACATCAAAAAGGCCACAAGTAGCAAAAGTTGGCCAGGATGTGGAGAAAAGGGAACCCTAGAATAATGTTCATGGAAATGGAAATTGGTATAGATATTATGGAAAACAGTATGGAGTTTGCTCAAAACACTGCAAATAGAATTACCTTGTGATCCAGCAATTTCACTCCCAGGTATATATCAAGAAAAAAAAATTAATTTGAAAAGAAATACGCACCACAATGTTCATAGCACCATTTTTTCTAATAACTAGGACATGGATGCAACCCGAGTCTCCATCAACAGATGAATGGATAAAGAAGATGTGGTTATGTAAATACAATGGAACATTACTCAGCCATAAAATAGAATAAAATTCTGGCACTTGCAGCAATGTGGATGGACTTAGAAAGTATTGCATTTAGTCAAATAAGTCAGAGAAAGACAAATACTATAGAAACCATTTATATGTGGAATCTAAAAAACAAAACAAATAAAAGTATAAAGCAAAACAGGTGCCAACTCACAGATATGGAGGAAAAACTCATGGTTACCAGTGGGGACAATGAACAAGGGAGGGACAGGATGGTGGTATGGCATTAAGAGATTACTGTGAATAAAATAGATAAGCAACAGGATATATTGTACAACATAGGGAAAAATAGGCTTTGTTTTGTAACAACTTTAAATGTAGTATAAACTATAAAATTATCAAATTACTATGTCCTACACTTGAAACTAATATAATATTGTAAATCAACCATATTTCAGAAACAGTAATCCTGAAGTTTTGGTAGAGAGCCAAAACTTATGTATATTTCCAAGAGATACTTATTTCCAAGTATATCCTGCAAAGGAAAATGAAAGAAAATGAAGTGAAAGAAAATAGTTTGAATAATGAAAGAGAGTGATTTGAAAGAGTATAGTAAGTCTCTTAAAATATTTGTTTTAGTTTTTGTTTCTGGCTGTGCTAAGGCTTGGCTGTTGCACACGGGTGTTCTCTAGTTGCAATGAGCAGAGGCTGCTCTCTAGTTGTGGTGCACGGGCTTCTCATTATGGTGACTTCTCTTATTGCAGAGCATGGGATCTAGGGTGCTCAGGTAATTGCAGGGGCTGAGTTGCCACATGGCTTGTAGGATCTTCCCATACCAAGGATACAACCCATGTCTTCTGCATTGGCAGGTGGATTCTCAACCACTGGACCACCAGGAAAGTAGTTTCAAGGCAAATGTGTTCTTTTCTAGAAGACCAACACAACCTTTTTCTTCTTGAAAAATGAAGTGAAAATGTTAGTTGCTCAGTAGTGTCTGACTCTTTGTGATCTCAACTGTAGCTTGCCAGGCTTCTTTGTCCATGGAATTCTCCAGGCAGCTATATTGGAGTGGGTAGCCATTCCCTTTTCCTGGGGTTTTTCCCAACCCAGGGAGCGAACCCAGGTCTCATGGATTACAGGAGGATTCTTCACTATCTGAGCCACCAGGGAAACCCAAACCTTTCTCTTAAGGCTCCACAATTCAAAGGTTTTGTTCCAGTTTTCCTTTAGTAATTTCTACTTTTGATACTCACACTTCTATTAAGGCTAAGACTAAAAAGTATTGGCTCTGGGTAGCTTGTTCCATTTTGCTTTATATCTCTCATCATTTCTCTGTCTCTGTCTTTCTATGTTTCTCATCTCTCTCTTTTAGCATTTCTCACTTTTTTCTTTACTTCATTGAAAGCCAAAGTCTTGCCCATTTTATACTAATAAGAATTAAATCATTACTATCTACACTTTCTCCCAGCTCAGATGTTTGTGAAGGCATACTGAAACCTATTTAGAAACATTTCATTTCTTCTTTCTTTTCTCTTTCTTCCTTTCTTTCCTCATTCCCTTCCTCTTTCCTTCCTTCTTTCCTTTCTTCCTTCCTTTTAAATTGAAAATCTATAGACCCAAGGGAGATGAGAAAGCAGCAGTCATTATGTGGGCATATGAGTGCATACTTCCACTAGAAGTGGAAGTGACAAATAGATTCAAGGGATTAGATCTGATAGACAGAGTGTCTGAAAACTATGGACAGAGGTTCCTGATATTGTACAAGAGGCAGTGATCAAGACCATCCCCAAGAAAAAGAAATGCAAAAAGGCAAGATGGTTGTCTGAAGAGGCCTTACAAATAGCTGAGAAAAGAAGAGAAGCTAAAGGCAAAGGAAAATAAGGAAGATATACCCATTTGAATGCAGAGTCCTAAAGAATAGCAGTGAGAGATAAGATAGCCTTCCTCAGCGATCAATGCAAAGAAATAGAGGAAAATAATAGAATGGGAAAGACTAGAGATCTCTTCAAGAAAATTAGAGATACCAAGGGAAAATTTCATGCAAAGATGGGCACATAAAAGGACAGAAATGTTATGGACCTAACAGAAGCAGAAGATATAAGAAGAGGTGGCAGGAATATACAGAAGAACTGTACAAAAAAGATCTTCATGACCCAGATAACCACAATGGTGTGATCACTCACCTACAGCCAGACATCTTGGAATGTGAAGTCAAGCGGTCCTTAGGAAGCATCACTATGAACAAAACTAGTGGAGGTGATGGAATTCCAGTGGAGCTATTTCAAATTCTAAAAGATGATGCTGTGAAAGTGCTGCACTCAATATGCCAGCAAATTTGGAAAACTCAGCAGTGGCCACAGGACTGGAAAAGGTCAGTTTTCATTCCAATTCCAAAGAAAGGTAGTGCCCGAAAATGTTCAAACTGCCGCACAATTGCCCTCATCTCACACGCTAGCAAAGTAATCCTCAAAATTCTCCAAGCCAGGTTTCAACAGTATGTGAACTGTGGGCTTCCAAATGTTCAAGTTGGATTTAGAAAAGGCAGAGGAACCAGAGATCAAGTTGTCAACATCTGTTGAATCATCAAAAAAGCAAGAGAGTTCCAGAAAAACATATATTTCTGCTTTAATGACTACGCCAAAGACTTTGATTGTGTGGATCACAACAAACTGTGGAAAATTCTTAAAGCAATTGGAAAACCACACCACCTGATGTGCCTCCTGAGAAATCCACATGCAGGTCAAGAAGCAACAGTTAGAACCGGACATGGAGCAACAGACTGTTTCCAAATCAGGAAAGAAGTACGTCAAGGCTATATATTGTCACCCTGTTTATTTAACTCATATGCAGAATACATCATGCAAAATGCCAGGCTGGATGAAGCACAAGCTGGGATCAAGATTGCTGGGAGAAATATCAATAACCTCAGATATGCAGATTGCACCACCCTCATGGCAGAAAGCAAAAAAGAACTAAAGAGCCTCTTGATGAAAGTGAAAGAGGAGAGTTAAAATGTTGGCTTAAAACTCAGCATTCAGAAAACTAAGATCATGGCATCTGGTCCCATCACTTCATGGCAAATAGATGGGAAAACAATGGAGACAGTGACAGACTTTATTTTTGGGGCTCCACAGTCACTGCAGATGGTGACTACAGCCTTGAAATTTAAGGATGTTCGCTCCTTGGAAGAAAGGCTATGACCATCCTAGACAGCATATTAAAAAGCAGAGACATTAATTTGCCAACAAAGGTCTGTCTAGTCAAAACTACGGTTTTTCCAGTGGTCATGTACACATGTGAGAGTTCGACCATAAAGAAAGCTGAGCTCTGAAGAATTGATGCTTTTGAACTGTGGTGTTGGAGAACACTCTTGAGAGTCTCTTGGACTTCAAGGAGATCCAGCCAATCTTAAGGGAAATCAGTCCTGAATATTCATTGGAAGGACTGATGCTGAAGTTGAAACTCCAATCCTTTGGCCACCTGATGCAAAGAACTGACTCATTGGAAAAGACCCTGATGCTGGGAAAGATTTAAGGTGGGAGGAGAATGGGATGACAGAGGATGAGATTGTGGGATGACAGAGGATGAGATTGTGGGATTGCATCACCAACTCAAATGAACACGAGTTTGAGTAAGCTCTGGGAGTTGGTGATGGACAGGGAACCCTGGTGTGCAGCAGTCCTTGGGGTCACACAGAGTCCAACATGACTGAGAGACTTAACTGATGAGTGTGCACACATAAAAAAGGAACTTAAGCAAGAAAGCACTCAGTGGATTCAGATGTGTGTTACACACAGGGACTTGCACATGCAAATAATTATGTTGAGGATACTAGGAGTTAGTGTTCTCACTATCAGAAATAGGAGATAGGAATACAGAAAGGAAGAAAGTAAAATACCCTGTAGTTTCGTACTGGAAATGAAGAGCTTGGTACAAACTCTCTACAATACGTACAATTTCCTAGTGCTGTCCACTAAGGGAGACTTAGGTGGTGGCAACCCAGTAGCAATAGCACACCTACCACCCAACTGGTGACTTCTGCTTGGAAAAGGACTGATTTGAGGGAAAAACCAGATATACTGAAAAAACTCTGGGGACCAGAAAGTAAGGAAAGGCTTAAACAATGATAAAATCATGTCAAAAGAATGTAGATACTTTCTTGAAGGAGTCCACATTGGCTAAATCTGGGACAATTTCAGCATACCAATAAATATTTATAGTAGTGGATCATAATAATTAGAATAAAATAGGAATCTGCATGTTTATACTGATACAAATGAATAAATAGCTTCACCTTACCATAAAACGTTAACTAATAAATGAGATCAATACTATTATTTCAGTTTTACAGATAAGGAAACAGAAGCAAACTGCAGCTTAGAAAAGTTAATCAACTTTCCCATTGTCACATAACTAGTAAGTGTTATCAGTTCAGTTCAGTTCAGTTTGCAACCCCATGAATCGCAGCACGCCAGGCCTCCCTGTCCATCACCAACTCCCGGAGGTCACTCAGACTCACGTCCATCAAGTCAGTGATGCCATCCAGCCATCTCATCCTCTGTCGTCCCCTTCTCCTCTTGCCCCCAATCCCTCCCAGCATCAGAGTCATTTCTAGAGTCAACTCTTCGCATGAAGTGGCCAAAGTACTGGAGTTTCAGCTTCAACATCAGTCCCTCCAAAGAAATCCCAGGGCTGATCTCCTTCAGAAAGGACTGGTTGGATCTCCTTGCAGTCCAAGGGACTCTCAAGAGTCTTCTCCAACACTACAGTTCAAAAGCATCAATTCTTCGGCGCTCAGCCTTCTTCACAGTCCAGCTCTCACATCCATACATGACCACAGGAAAGACCATAGCCTTGACTAGACGAAACTTTGTTGGCAAAGTAATGTCTCTGCTTTTGAATATGCTATCTAGGTTGGTCACAACTTTCCTTCCAAGGAGTAAGCGTCTTTTAATTTCATGGCTGTAGTCACCATCTGCAGTGATTTTGGAGCCCAGAAAAAGAAAGTCTGACACTGTTTCCACTGTTTCTCCATCTATTTCCCATGAAATGATGGGACCGGATGCAGGCCTAAATCTGTCTGACTCTAGAGTCCAAGGTCTTAACCAGTACCTTTTGTTTTCTATTTCTGATCTTAAGACTTTCAAAGCAAGTTTAGATTTCCTGGCCCAATTGTTGGCTTTCTCTGGAGATTTGGCAACCAGCCCAGTAATGTAATGAAGCTGTGGGTCAGTAGCCATCATTATAAACTAAGCCCACCTTTCATCTTTTCCCGAAACACTCTTTTGGGTCCTACTCTTTGTACTGCTGTCCCCAACTTCTGTTTCAAATGCTGTGACTGAACAATTTATACCCATAACATTTTCCAGGTTTGGATTTGGTTTTTAGGAGTTGGAATTACTGTTGATATGATTTCTTTATTAAGAGCTCAACAAAATCTTTTTTTTTAAGACAACTCAGCAGATACCAAATTCATGCCCTACATCCCCATGGCTCCCAAAGAGTAGAACCAGACAGTAACTCAGACGACAGACAGTATTTTGTAACAGACCCTCAGTGAGCTTTGTCTAAGACACCAGATGCCAGCCAAAGACAACCTCTCCTCATGTCTCCAATGCTTGAACTTTCCTTTCTAATTACAGTAAAAGGTTTGCAGGCTTAGAAATATTAAAAATAAAGTTAGACTTGTTCAAAACAAGTTCACTTTTGAAATAGAGCAAATTAGATGTAGTCTGGAGTTTTGATACTATTTGGCTGGCTAGCTAAGACTTGGCACCCACACAGCACAATAAGCCCTGAGATATAAGGAAAGTTCTTTAAGTTTGATCACATGATCCTTAAACCCACCAACTGACACCAGACACTTGCCCTTCTCTATGACACAATTTGACAATTGCCTGTGTTTCTTACTCTGAAATATTGATATTTTAAACCAAATATGTGAGACAATTAGTCATGGACTTTGTTCCTCTTTTACTTCATATGTTAAGGGTAGATCTATGAATGCTAATAATTATAATTATGGGTCTTGGTGCATAACACTAATGACACAGTATCATATAGCCTAGTTTTATAACAGTACAAAAATAGAGTTCTTAGCCAAAACCCACCAGGACTAGATTAAGAAACTGGGGTGCTGGACACTAAGAAATTTGCCAATTTCCCCTTCCTCTATTCCTCTTTTCAATTACATAATAGATTATTCCTAAAAGAAGAAAATATTTATGATTCCCAGTGTAAAACCGAAATAACTACAATGCAAGTAAAATGTAAACCACAAATCAAATATGATGTTTCCGCAGAGGGTCCAGTTTGATCATAAGTGATGCATACATTAGAATGTAAAATTTCTTTATGGGGTTAATACAAACACTTGCCTTTCAGTGAAGTCTGAATACTCGAAAGTAGCTATCTTCAATGTGTGACTTATAAGTTCAGGTAATAATTTTTTCTCCACACCTGATGGGCGGGTTACAGATGAGACCCAGATGATGATTTCCTATCTCTTTTGTGTATGTTTATCTCCTGGAAGGATATTTAAAAAAAAAAAAAAAAATTCAACTGAGTACATTGTAAGGATCTTATTGGCTTCATTGTACTGTCTTTGAATCAGATAGCTGCTGCTGTTGCTGCTGCTAAATTGCTTCAGTCGTGTCTGACTCTGTGCGACCCCATAGACGGCAGCAGGCTCCCCCGTCCCTGGGATTCTCTAGGCAGGAACACTGGAGTGGGTTGCCATTTCCTTCTCCAATGCATGGAAGTGAAAAGTGAAAGTGAAGTCGCTCAGTCATGTCCGACTCTTAGCGACCTCATGGACTGCAGCCTACCAGGCTCCTCCATCCATGGGATTTTCCAGGCAAGAGTGCTGGAGTCGGGTGCCATTGCCTTCTCCAGAATCAGATAGCACCAACCAGCAAATAGAAATGATTACCAAGGAGCTGAACAAAACAACAGATTTTCAGAGGCAGAAGGGAGCAGGAGCAAGGAAATTGCACTAGCAAACAGTAGATTGACTGAGTAATATTCCTTTCTGTTTATATGTGTGCCACATCTTTATTAATTCACCTAACAATGGGCATTTAGTTCAGCCATAAAAAAGAATGAAATCATGTCATTTGCAGCAACATGGATGGATCTAGATAATATCATACTGAGTGAACTGAGGTGGGACTTCCCTGGTGGCTCAGACGGTAAAGCGTCTGCCTATAATGTGGGAGATCTGGGTTCGATCCCTGGGTTGGGAAGATCCTCTGGAGAAGGAAATGGCAACCCACTCCAGTATTCTTGCCTGGAAAATCCCATGGACTGAGGAGCCTGGTAGGCTACAGTCCATGGGATCGCAAAGAGAGTGAATTAAGGTAGAGAAAGACAAATATTGTATGATATCACTTATATGTGAAATCTAAAAATGATACCTATGAACTCATTTCCAAGTAAGTCTCTGAGGATTCCTGATGTGGTCTTCTGTGCCTTGTATTTCCAGACCACAATGTGGAGACCCTGCTCCATGTTCAGTCTTCTACCTTCCCCTGAAGTGCCCCCAGATCAAAATAGATTTTTACTAACAGTAGAGGCTAGAGGTGTGCGTGTGTTGAAAGAGATGTTTAACACCTCAAAACAGTAACAAAAAAATCTTAACATTGAATTTATTAGACTTCCAAATTCTTAAAAGTCTCTTGACCATACCTTCCACTGGACCACTGGAAAAGTCTTGGAAACCCTCTCTTCCCAGACCCTGGCTTGCTGCTACATTCTGATTCTCTCTTTCTAATCTACCCTTATCTTTCTGACTTCTAACTGCTCTTTCCATCTCAGGCTGCCAAATACTCAATATGTATGTGTTATTATAGAAATTAATTTATTTCTTTGCTCTTCTCCTGTATCTTTCAGACTATGCATTATGCATGTTGGCATATTTTTTTCATTTTTTAATCATGATAAAATACATATAACACAAAATTAAGCATCTTAACCATTTCTAAGTGTACAGTTCAGTGGTGTTTAGTAAATTCATATTGCCATCCAACCATAAATAATATTTTTTATAACCAAATGACCAAACAGCAAAAAGTTAAGCCACAATAAAACTCTTCACTATAAGAGAATATTTTGATATGATTCTAAAATAGTTATTGAATATGTGTGCTGCTGCTAAGTCACTTTAGTCGTGTCCGACTCTGTGCGACCCCAGAGACGGAAGCCCACCAGGCTCCCCCATCCCTGGGATTCTCCAGTCAAGAACACTGGAGTGGGTTGCCGTTTCCTTCTCCAATGCAGGAAAGTGAAAAGTGAAAGTGAAGTCGCTCAGTCGTGTCCGACTCTTAGCAACCCCATGGACTGCAGCCCACCAGGCTCCTCCATCCATGGGATTTTCCAGGCAAGAGTACTGGAGTGGGGTGCCATCGCCTTCTCCGAAATATGTGTGTATATGCACAAATACAGTTTGTGCAAGAATGCATACACGTGTGCACATACAAACGACCCTTGACACCTACAGCATACATGTCTCCTTTCCAAATGCAATAGGGCCTCCTTTGGCAGGTCTTCCTGTCACTTAAAAACAACTGGTAAGTTTTATAGATTGTTATACCATCCGTCCAAAAAGAGTTCATCATATAAATCATGGCTGATAATGAACATTTAAAGACGTATAAGATTTCAAGGGCAGATGGACAGATGGGGGAGAGTTATAGTACATATCACTCGCCATATTTACCCCCAGGTTACCTAAGCACCTTCCTCTTTCCCCAACATTTAAATTCTTATGACAGATACAACCTCCTTGCTACTTTGTTCTTACTCATACTCTCTTCTGTCTTATTTTCCCTTGTGGTTCTCTCCCCTTTCCTAGTGTCTACTATCTACTCTTGTTTTCTTCCCTTACTCTTTCTTCTCCAAGTCTTCTAACCTTTTTATAATTTAGTATGTTCTTGGTTCCTTTCATTTGAGTCACCAAATCACTGTGCTCATCATAATAAAGGGGCCTTTATTTTTCAGAATTAATGGCAAGGGATTATAAATTGTAACAATATCTCTTAGATTTAACATTTATAAAGTGAGAAGGCATCAAGATTTCAAGTGCTCATACCATTTATCTGTTATATTAATAAATACACTAGCAATTACTCTTAGGAATTTATTCTTCAATGTATCCTTAAATATACATGCATGCATGATTTATGTATAAGGTTATTTATTGGAGCATTTTTTTTAATATATAAAGATGGAGAAAACATGAGAGCCTATTAAAAAGGGATAATTGAGTAATGTGCATGTATACACAAGAACTGTGTGTGGCATCAGAAAAAATTGAGGGAAAAATTGAGGAAAAACATGTTGAAATGATAAGATTTCCAAGGTATAATACTAAGTGAGAAATCAAGGCACAGAAGAGTTTACATAGTATGTCATTATTTGAAAAATATATATCAATTTTTTTCTGCTTTTGTATACATGAAATAGTTCTCTGTAAGAGTAAGCAGGAAATTAATAACAGTGGGTTAGAGATGAAACCTTCTGGGACCTTTATGGTGTGGATTAGATCCATATATATTAAACTTTATGCCCTAAAAATAAAGAAAACACATTCGTTTCCTCTAATACCTATGAAAAGAGTGACTATGGGATAGCATTTAAAAATAGTAAAAATGTATGCATATAAATTATTTTATGAAGCAAATATATCACATTAAAGATTTTAAATGAATAAAAAAGAACAGAGCAGATCAATATGCCTTATGAATATACAAGTAAACCTAAATGATATATTATTAGAGGGAATCTAACAGCATGTGAAAAGAATACATATTCCTGACCAAGTGGGATTTATTACAGGGATGCAACAATACTGTCCTGCATCAATATATTAAATGGGAGAAATGATAAGCAGCTCTACAATGTTGAGAAAGCATTTTAAAAATTTTATATGAACTTTTGATTGAAAAAATGAACCTAGAATAAGAAAAGAAATACACAAATATTTTAAATAAAATAGGAAAAATAATGTTTCCTAAGAAAATGGGAATTGACACATATATTATTTCAACTTTAAAGTCAATATCATGTCTAATGGAAAAACACAGATTGCTTCCATGACAATCAGGCCACAACTCACTCACTGTTCTGTCTCATGACTGATAATTTTTTTAAAGAATTTTATTTATGGATAGGCAAAACACATAATTGTATGGTAATTTGAACATTAATTCCGAAAAATCAAAATAATGAAAAGTACGTTTCCTGGTTCTCTTTCCTAATGGCTAGCACTCATACCTGTTTCTTATGTGCCATTCACATAATATCCAGAACACCACCAAGACTTCAGTATCACCATTATTTTCACTGTTCTTGAGGTCCTAACCATTTTAGTGAGGAAGGAAGACAGAAGTAAAAATATTTAAATTGGAAAATAGAAGGCAAAATTGTTATTTTTCATGCTATGATTGTACACACAGAAAATCCCCAAAACCTAGCTGAATGATATATTACAGGCAATAAGGTAATGTATAAATATGGATGAGTGCAAAACTAAGTCCAAAATCCAGGACCTTCCTATACAGAAACAGCCACAAATTATCCCAACTACAATAGCAAACTAGTAACAATAAAAGATATAAGGAAAAAACAAGATATATTATATATAATATTAAAATCTATAAAAAGACAAGCATTAAAATAACACTGAGAAGCAAAATAAAGCTTTTAATATTTTAAAAAATAGATTTATTCAATAATATTTGTCAAGGCTACTGAAAATCTATTTTAAAGTACTGAACCTCTAATTTATATCATATGTGAAACAAATTCCAAGTGGGTCAAATGTTTTATCATATTACAGAGGTAATACAAAGAAAACATGGAAGATTTAAAAATCGTGGTTAAAAAATATATATCATGGCAATGTGATAAATTTTTATCTATATAAAGAGCTCCTATTATCCAATAAGGAAAAAACAAACCAATAGAAAACTAGGCAATGAGCATGAGCAGATAATCATTAAAAAAGTGAAAACACTTATTCTTTAAAATATACAATGATAATCCCACTCATAATAAGAGAAACACAAAACATAAGAGAATTTTTTTTTCACCTAAAAGTTTGACACATATTTGAATGATCAATTGTACAGTGTATGAGTTTGGTAAAAGTAGTATTCTCATACAAGGCTGGTGAAAATATGCTTTGACACAATCTCTATATGGTAGAATACAATCTGTCAAAAATCTACAAAATTTAAAATGTTTTTTTCTTCAACCCTGCAATTGGGCTAGTAGGAACTTATCCTGTATATATGTATATATGTTAATGTGTCTACATATTCATATATATGAATGATTGGTGCTACATTGTTGTTAACAAAAATATTTACAAAAATTAAAACTAAAAACAATGAAAATCTCCAATTATGGCAAGTTTAAATGATATAAAACTCTCCAAGTGTAAACAAAAATGAGTTAATTATAGGCACTGAAATGAAAGTATTTCCTAGATAAAGTATTAGGTTAAAACAAAGTATAAAAATTGAATATAACTATCATTTGGGTAAACAAACACATAATATGTACAAAAGTATATGAGTGGAGTTGGCAGAAAATATATGAATGGCACATAAGAGACTGCTATGAGTGCCAGCCATTAGAAAAGGGAACCAGGAAACGTACTTTTCATTATTTTGAGTTTTTGGAGTTAATGTTCAAATTACCACACAATTATGTGTTTTGCCTATCCATAAATAAAATTCTTTAAAAAAATTATCAGTCATGAGACAGAACAGTGAGTGAGTTGTGGCATGATTGTCGTGGAAGCAATCGGTTCATTCCATTCTTACTTCAGTTGAGTTAGTTTGTACTGGGAGCATTTAATGTTCACTTCAAATATACTCTAAGTATTACGTTATAACCCAATTTTGAAAGGAAAGATGATTATAAAAGCAAAACAAAAATACACACAAGACAATTAAGACAAAATTAGTAGAAATCAATGAATCCTTTGAAATGCAATATAGGATTTCCCAAAAGGTAGAGTTTGGTGTGACTAACATAAATTTCACAACGTACAATAACTTAAGTACTCAATAACAATTTAACAAAAGCTTCTCATTGATATTCAAGAAAAGTTATTTAACTTTTGCATAAACCAGAGTAGTTCTCAATATGCCTTGATATCATACTGCCTTAAGCTGCTAAAGAAGTCAAGACTTCCAGAATGAGATATAAGGAGCAGACTGTCATCCATGCATACAAACACTGGTGATAGAAAGTGATATTGAAGATTATTAGAAAGGTATATCCACCAACTTAAACCATGCTACTGAAGAATGACTATGCAACTTTTTTTGGGGGGAAAAGTACATGTTTTCTGAGCCTTTTTGGCCAGATAGTTACAGATCTCTGATTCCTCCACACTCCCTGGTCTTCTGTGTTTGTATTAGTAGCCTGCGAAGCTCCTCTGTCCATGGAATTCTCCAGGTAAGAATGCTGGAGAGGGTTACCATTTCCTCCTCCTGGGGATTTTCCTGACCCAGGTATTGAACCCGGTTTCCTGCATTGCAGGCAGATTCTTTACCATCTGAACCACCAGGAAAGTCTGTCTCCTGTACCTTTGGGAAAGAACTATGGTCTCCAATTCTCTCTTTAAGCATTCGTCGTGTGCATTTATTCTAACATTGCTTGAATCCTTCTCTTCCTTCTTTCATTTTCTTATCAGTCCTTTGATTCAATCCATGTTCTGACCCATATCTACTGCTTCTATATCACCTTAGAGGTAGAGAATAGGCTTCCAAACCTTATTAATTCAAGTTTACAGAAAACCAGAGCGTCTCATTCAACATTACAAATAAAATGAAAAGGTATTACTGATAACTCTGTTACAGATACAGTCAGAATAAGTTTGAGCCAACAAAGAGCAAAAATAGACATGGGGAGGAGAAACAATTGTGAAATACACACACACACACACGAATACTCAGGGAAGGACTTCTTATCAATCCTGCCTCCTTCAGTTCAGTTCAGTTCAGTTGCTCAGTCGTGTCCTACTCTTTTGCAGCACGCCAGGCCTCCCTGTCCATCACCAACTCCCGGAGTTCACTCAGACTCATGTCCATTGAGTCAGTGATGCCATCCAGCCATCTCATCCTCTGTCGTCCCCTTCTCCTCCTGCCCCCAATCCCTCCCAGCATCAGAGTCTTTTCCAATGAGTCAACTCTTCTCATGAGGTGGCCAAAGTACTGGAGTTTCAGCTTTAGCATCATTCCTTCCAAAGAAATCCCAGGGCTGGTCTCCTTCAGAATGGACTGGTTGGATCTCCTTGCAGTCCAAGGGACTCTCAAGAGTCTTCTCCAACACCACAGTTCAAAAGCATCAATTCTTCGGTGCTCAGCTTTCTTCACCTGCCTCCTTAGATGATAATTATTCATCACCAAAAATAATCTACTATTGGATATTCATTTTTGTCAACTCTTCCAGAGGTACTTATACCCATTCTCACTTTCTAATAACTCCCCCCTACCAAGAAAAAGACGTGAACTGGAGTCAGATTTACTTTATCTAATCACCATCTGAATTTCTTCATTGTTTTACTACATCGAATAAATCCAAGTGTTCTAACAAGGTTGTTTCTGTACCTTTCAACCCCACAGCACCTCAGATTCCCAGTAAGTAGAACTTCCTATTTAATTCTCCTTCAGTTTCCTGGCATAGCAAACCCTCATTTAGGTAAATAGCTTAATACGCAGGTGTGTCATGTTACTGTAAATTAAGAATCCTTTTCAACTTTATGTAACATCTCTACCTAATGAGCATTTATTTCCTGTGTACAATATCATACGTTTGAGGGAGAAAAAAAACTTTAAAAATTCCTAAGCCTGGGAGTTTCCTAATATTGCAATATTTGATCAGATCAGATCAGATCAGATCAGTCGCTCAGTCATGTCCGACTCTTTGCGACCCCATGAACCGCAGCACGCCAGGCCTCCCTGTCCATCACCAGCTCCCGGAGGTCACCCAGACTCACACCCATCAAGTCAGTGATGCCATCCAGCCATCTCATGCTCTGTCATCCCCTTCTCCTCCTGCCCTCAATCCCTCCCAGCATCAGAGTCTTCTCCAATGAGTCAACTCTTCGCATGAGGTGGCCAAAATACTGGAGTTTCAGCTTTAGCATCATTCCTTCCAAAGAAATCCCAGGGCTGATCTCCTTCAGAATGGACTGGTTGGATCTCCTTGCAGTCCAAGGGACTCTCAAGAGTCTTCTCCAACACCACAGTTCAAAAGCATCAATTCTTCGGCACTCAGCCTTCTTCACAGTCCAGCTCTCACATCATACATGACCACAGGAAAGACCATAGCCTTGACTAGGCGAACCTTTGTTGGTAAAGTAATGTCTCTGCTTTTGAATATGCTATCTAGGTTGGTCATAACCTTCCCTCCAAGGAGTAAGCGTCTTTTAATTTCATGGCTGCAGTCACCATCTGCAGTGATTTTGGATACTATATTTCAAAAACAAAAAGGAAAATTGCCTGCCAATTTTTGTTTGAATGTTGGATCCTATCTTTTCATGGAGATGTTTCAAATGGTTCCTTGAAAGTAAAAAGATGATCTTATTAACTATTTCCATTATGGAGTGATTAAAATCAGGAAAAGTGAGAACTAGACTCTCTCTACTGGACTCCAGACCCAAGGTTACACTGTTTACAAGGTATTTTCACCTTGTTCCCCGCCAAGGGTTCTATCTCTATAGGGATTCCTCAGAAACCAGCTCCTTTTCCTGTCAGATTTCATTTAAAGACTGACATCCATCTAGTAGTCTTCCCTGATGGTTCAGATGGTAAAGAATCTGCCCACAATGTGAGAGGCCTGGGTGTGACCCCTGGATCAGGAAGATCCCCTGGAGAAGGGAATGGCAATCCACTCCAGGATTCTTTCCTGGAGAATTCCATGGACAGAAGAGCCTGATAGGCTATAGTCCACGGTGTCACAAAGAGTCAGACACAACTGTGTGACTAACAATTATACACTTCACATCCATCTAGTAACTCTCCTGGTCTGTTTTTACTCTTTCCTCTCCTTCCTGATAAATTCAGTAAAAATCATCAGTCTTGTTTGAAAAATGGTACGACATACAGATTCACCCCCAACACACATCCACCCACCACACACATACCTCTGTCTCTTTCCAATGAGATAATCATAGTCAGCCCATCAGCTCTCAGCTTAATTTGTCATTTAGTTTCCTTCCCAGACTCCAGCCTTGCCCCCTCCAAATTATTCCCTTCATTGAAACAGCCATCTTTCTTCCTGAATACATCCTTGTAATAAAAATAAAGCAATGCTTTATTTTTAAATAAAGTTTTAAATAAAATAAAGTTTTCTGTTTGAAATCTGATCACATTAATTCCCCTGCTTAAAATCTCTAATACAATGCATTGTCTTCAAGAGTTGAGTGAAAACTCTTGCAGTGCTAAGGCTGTTCCTGAACACACCGTAGCTTACATCCCAGCCTTGTGTTTTACCCCTTGAGTCCCCTGGCTCTAGCCCCTTGCATATGCAGTTACTCCTGTTTAACTGTTACTAAATACTCAAGTCTCAGCTTGGATTTTGTATCTCCCCATGGCTCTTCCAGCCCTTCACAGCCTCACATCTCTTCCAAGATGGGGTCACTGGGTCAAGGTCCCACCTATATGCTCCTGTAATCGCCTATGTTTACTTGTATCTTCTGAGGTATTACCTGCATTACAAATTTCCTCTTTCTTACTCTAATCACTCAGCAAATAATGAACAACTTGAACATAAAAAATATCCACAAACTCAGCAGAATTCTTAGCTTATAGCAGGAATTTCAAAAGTATCTGTGAATGATTAAGTGATGAATGAATGAATCTCAATGCCATAGGCTCTAAATTTGAATCAATATCCCAAGACAAGCTCATGTCCCAAACAAGAAGCCTGAATTTCCTGGGCGATTAGAAACCCAGAATAACAATAATCTCCTTCTCATCGATAACCACAATCTTTAGAGGCAACTTACTGAGGAAAATACTTCTTCACTGATGTCATAGGGCTTAGTGGGCAGTGGCACTCAATGACTCGTAAGCTTCATACTAGGATCTTCATTTAATATCCTTGGAAATGCAGGCCACAGGTCTGTGTGTAATGAACAGAGAGCTATCGGTGGGTTTCCCTGTCAAAAGGCTTGTTTCCAGTAAAGACAAGAAAGGAGTAAGGGGCATTTCTCTCCTTCCTTATTTCCTTGCCTTTTATTCTTCCTTCATTTCCTCATAGAGTTAGTGTTTAAGGACACACATCCCTGTGTGTGTACACACTCACATATACACATGCTTACAGATTACCAGTTGCACATTTGCAACCTCTGGTCATAGAGGAGTAAAACACACACATGCAATGTTTCACAGTATTTAAGGTAGGGTCCTAGTTGCATTGCATATTTACTTACCAGCATCTTTGCATTGAGTACCTAGGTATATTTAATTTGTTAGTGTCATTTTCCATCTGAAATTAAAACAGTGGCATTAGTCAAAGATAAAAAAGGACTTAGAACACAGATGTATACAGCAGAGCATCATAGAATCACCTATCCTTAGCTCACCCCATTGATGCAAGTTTAGGAAGGTGCTCCGAGGCTCAGAAATGTTCTGAGCATCTGTCTGTTTGATTTTGTATCAGGGAAATGAATAAGATGGGAAAGGAAGAGTTGGTAACTATGGTATAAATCATTTGGTCTTAAGAGCTGATTCACCTCTAAAAAAAAAAAAAAAAGAAAACAGAATTCAGCCTCAGGCCAGTCTGAAGTGGGGACATCAAGTTTATTGACATTGTTCATTGGTGGAAGGACTGGAATGGACTTGAGAGGGTGTTTGTCTCCTCATTTTCTTAGGGCAGCTGCAACCCCTAACAGTGGCACCCATAATAGGATGATATATTTTCAGTCAATGATGTGTGTGGTTTTCCTCTCCTCCACCCCCAGCTATTAAAGCTGTATTCAGTGGGAGACACATAGTAATTTGCTGAAAATCACGATTTGCTAAGAAACTCACAAAACCCCAAGAGCCCATTATATTAGCAGAAGTGACAAGAAAATAAATGTTTTTGACAAGGGAGTGTTCCTATCTGGGGAAGATGGCTGCAACATTGGTGATTATTCAGCAAATCAAACTTATTTAAACACACTGTCTCTGATACTTAATAAATGTTATAGTGTGGCTTTTTGTGGCTAATAAAACTTGGTTTACATTCCACGCCATGCCTTCTATGATTCGCCTCCCTGGGCTCACTTAAAGTGCATTAAGAGGCAGCAAGCAGGATGAGGGCGATTTGCTGCAAAACTTAAATAATTCATTTATGCACCACTGCTTTCAGACTGTGTTTTTATAAATGCTGTAATGAGACAAGCTGTGAAATTTTCTACGTGGGGAAAAAGGCACGGAAGACCCTGAAAGAAAACCCCTTTCCAAGCCTTATGTCTTTGAGGTACAGGGCAAAAGCAAGGGAATCATCTCTTATGGAAATGCTTATATTATTTACCTACTTTTCATAAGTAGAGCATCAACTACTTATCATTTATACTTTTCCATTAACTAGAATTAAAGTTATGCCATATAGGAGAGTCTTAGTTCCTGAGTTACTTTGTAAAATTGATATGTCTAATCAAATTCCCAAAAGGATATTTGAGGGGAAAGATTTCCCACACTCACACACACACACAAAATTGTTTGAAAAAATAACTGGACAAAAATATCCCATAAACATTCAAATATAAAAAGTGATATGCATTTAAATTGTTAGATAATCAAACATATAATAAAGGAATGATATTTAAAAGAGTATGGTCCTAATCACAGAGCAAACAGACAATCAATGAAGCAGTCTAAAAAGGAATAGATGAACGAGAAAAAATAGTCTATAAACAAATGGAGAATCTATATAATTCAATTTATAATAAATGTAGCACCGCACATCAGTGAAAAAAGAATATATAATACATTTTTCAAAAAAGTAACTAGGAACTGTTATTATGCAATTCCTAATTACTTATTTGAAAAAGAAATTGTATTCAAAGAATTTATCAACTGAAATTCCAGAGTTGTGACATTTATCACAAGTGATATTGAAAAAAATCTATAAACTATATATAAAAGATCTAGGAAAATTATAATTGAAAATTTATCTTATTATCTTTGGAGGGAAGATCATTCTAAATATAATAAAGATAATCTAAAAATAAAGAGATTATTATATTTTGTTACTGAGAAATATAAAAGTGGACATCTGTATATAAGAACACTATTAACAAAATTAAAAGAAAAATAACAAATTTTTAAAATATCTCAAGGGTATAAGAAAGAGGAGCTTCCCAGGTGGCACTAGGGGTAAAGAAACTGCCTTCCAATGCAAGAGACGTAAGAGACACGGATTCAATCTCTGGGTTAAGAAGATCCCCTGGAAGAGGGCATGGCAACCCACTCCAGTATTCTTGCCTGGAGAATCCCATGGATGGAGGAGCCTGGCAGGATACAGGTCATAGGGTTGCAAAAGCCAGACATGACTGAAGCGACAGCATGCACATAGGAAAAGTTAAATCACTATTAACCACATGGGTTTCTTACATATCAAAAAGAAATATTTTTTTAAACGAGTAAATTATATGATTAAAAAGCCTGAAAACATGTGAAATATAAAATAACAAGAGACCTCTTGTTTTTGTTTGTTTTTAGTTGTCACAATATCAGAGATAAAAGGATCTGCTAATGATGAAAGAATTGGGAAAAAGTCATTCTCCTAAACTGTTGATAAGAGTATTAGTTGGTTCATTTTTTTTCTAGTGGGAATATTCAGCAATAACCATGCATTACAAAATGTTTAAAAATACATCTTTGAGGCTGAAATTTCTCTTCTAGGAATTTGTACAAGAAATAAAAGAAACTTTTCAGTGTTGTTAGTTGCTCAATCGTGTCTGACTCTTTGTGACCCCACTGACTATAGCCTGCCAGGCTCCTCTGTCCATGGAATTCTCCAGGCAAAACCACTGGGGTGGGTAACCATTCCCTTCTCCAAGGGATCTTCCTGACCCAAGGATTGAATCTGAGTCTCCCACATTGCTGGCAGATTCTTTACCATCTGAGCCACCAAGACTTACAAAATGTGTAAATAAAGAAGCCCATCCCAAGGTTCTTCATAAAAGCAAAAATTTGAGAAAAACAAAATTTTTTCAAAGCAGAGTAATTTACATGTTATATGCTACTATGAATAATATTCATGTCAAGCAAGCTAGTCCCTAAAGGAAAAACATTACTAGAGATCAAAAAAAAAAAAAAAAAAAAAACTAAAGAGAATTACTACATCTAGTCAATGTCAAAGTCACTGTGAAGAGACAACAATGGAGATGGGCAGAAATTTTAAGGAAGTAGAAAACCAACCAAGGCAATCTAGTCCAAGACCTGCTAGTAGAGACTTTATTGAAAAAAGTAGTCAACAGCATTATATACTAATGAGAGGCCAAGATAAAGGTGACAGAAAAGAACCCATTGGATTTTATATCTGAGGCATAATTGGCAACTTTGATAAGATAATTTTGAGAAAGGGCTCAGGATAAAAGCCTGTGGAGACTCAAAGTGTGAGTCTGAATCTGGAAAAACCCTGCTCTAGTGGTATTGAGGCTGGGAGATGAACCAGGAGATTGTGGGAATGACACTACACTAAGAATAACAATAACCCTGTATACAAGACAGCAGAGGAGACACTTATGTATAGAACAGTCTTTTGGACTCTGGGAGAGGGAGAGGGTGGGATGATTTGGGAGAATGGCATTGAAATATGTATAATATCATGTTTGAAAAGACTCGCCAGTCCCGGTTCGATGCCTGATACCAGATGCCTGGGGCTGGTGCACTGGGACGACCCAGGGGGATGGTATGGGGAGGGAGGAGGGAGGAGGGTTCAGGATGGGGAACACATGTATACCTGTGGCAGATTCATTTTGATGTATGGCAAACCAATACAATACTGTAAAGTTAAGTAAAATAAAATTTAAAAAAAAAATTAAAAGAAAAAGAGAAAAAAAAAAGAAAATCTTCACTAAGGCAGTAACAGTGATGGTCGAAGAACATGGACTGTCAGGTTCTGAGACTCATATCTGTGGTGGGAACAGAGGGATCTGATAAGTGGCTAGATTATAGAGCCTGAGACTGGAGGGAGCCAAGGAGAGAGACAAGCTGATTGTGTCTTTCATTTGGTTGAGAAATCTGGATAGATGAGGCAATTGGGTCTTGAATACATGAAGTAGGATGGTTTTGGGGAAAAAAACAATGACTTCTATTTGGTATATGAGATGTAAGAGATGACTATGTGTAATATTCTATAAGAAATCCCTAGAAGTCATTTGGATTTATGGATCTTGAACTTACAAGAAAGATCAAGACGAAAATATAGATTCGTGACTAATCTACACACAGAAGGGTAAATTCATACAACAAAAGTAATATAGTTGTATGAAGTAATATAGTTGTAATATAAAATATAATAGAAGTAATATAGTTGGATTGTTGGATGGCGTCACCAACTCGATGGACATGAGTTTGAGCAAGCTCTGGGAGTTGGTGATGCATAGGGAAGCCTGATGTGCTGCAGTCCGTAGGGTCGCAAAGAGTCGGACGCTACTGAGCGACTGAACTGAACTGAAAGTAATATAGTAATAGTATATACAAAAGTTCTTAGAGCTAAAACAGAAGAGATTGCAACAGAAAGACTGAAAAATCAAGGCATTAAAACATGATGGAAAAGAACCAGGGAAGAAGATACAATGCAGAAAATAAAGAATCCAATTCCTTATGAAAGAGATATTTTTGTTCTTACACAGATAAAAGCCTGAAAATCTTCTGTCTTCTTTCAAGCCAGGATGGAAATATTTGCAAGGAAAACAGAAAAATTCTGGCTGGAAAGTCCTCCTACAGATCCAAAGTCCATAGCTATAAATGAACTGCAAGATAGGGCCAGACTTGCATTTTGTAAACAAGAAGAAATCTTTCTCAGACAAAAAAAGAAAAAGAAACTTGCGTTTGGCTCTAAAATAATATTCATAAGTTTGATAAATTAACTTTTTTTCCATACTCCAGGATATCTAGCTTTCTCTGCTTTTGTATTTTGCCTCTGAATAGAGCATCATGTGAAATGTCTTCTATAACCCACTTTACTCACTGCTCTTGAGCCCTTAGGTCCTCTCCCTCTCCTCTTCTCTTCACAAAAACAGATTGGCATGTGTTTTGTTTATTTGTTTGTTTGTTTTTCTTTGCTTTGCTCCTCTAATCGAGGAAAACTAGTTTGGTGGAACTAGATACCAGGTCCATTTTGATGGGCTTATATAATTTTGTATGGGCTGCCACAACAAACCACCGTAGACTGGATGGCCTAATATTGGAAATTTATTTTCTCACAGTTCTGGGGGCTATAAGAACATGATCAAGGTCCAACAAAGTTGGTTTCTGATGAGAACTCCCTTTTGGGCTAAAGGGCACCTGACTTCTGGCTATGACCCCACATGGCTTTTCCTCTGTGGCACGTGAAAGGAAGAAGAGCAAGTTGCAGGGAGGAGAGAACTCTGGTGTCTCCTCTTAGGACACTAATCCATTAGATCAGGGCTCCACCCACACAACCTCATTTAATTTACTTACCTCCTATAAGTCGTATCTCCAAATATTGCATTGGGGGTTAGAGCTTCAAAATATAAATTGGGGGGAGGGGCACAATTCAATCCATACCGGGGCTTATCTTACTGAGATAATTCAAAAGGCAGAACAAAGCAGAGCCAAATGACCGTGGGTTTTGAATACCTGTTTAAGCTATTAAAAGAGTTCTAGGGAATCTCATGAGAACTGAAGATTGCTGGTTCTTTTCTTGATATTCAAGAGCATTGATGTCTGTAACGGAGAAGGCAATGGCAAGCCACTCCAGTACTCTTGCCTAGAAAATCCCATGGATGGAGGAGCCTGGTGGGTTGCAGTCCATGGGGTCGCTACTAGTCGGACGTGACTGAGCGACTTCACTTTCACCTTTCACTTTCACACAATGGAGAAGGCAATGGCAACCCACTCCAGTGTTCTTGCCTGGAGAATCCCAGGACGGCAGAGCCTGGTGGGCTGCCGTCTATGGGGTCGCACAGAGTCGGACACGACTGACATGACTTAGCAGATGTCTGTAAACATTCTAAAATTACAATATCCAATTTTTCAGCTAATGTAAATAACTATTTATGATTTATTGATACAAATAATATGTAAGTTTATGTAAAGGTGACTATCTCTTCATCATGGTGAGCTCTAAATAATAACATGGAACCATTGTAAGGAATATTTACATGAAAAGGATGCAAGAGTAAGAGCTTAAACTATAAAATCACTTGAAAATTGGAGGATTATCTCCAATTTGTGGAGGATTATCTTGGCAGGCTCTTAGAGTTTATGGCTCACCTCCAGAGAAGATCCCAGAGAACCATTTAATAATAACTTTCTGAACACCCTGTCCTTGGGAAGGCGGAGGTGACTGGGCTGTGGTGGGAAGTTCAATAGGATAGATGAAATTGACCATGGCCATAGCCCTCACCCTGCTACTTGAATTTTTGTCCCTATCACATCCTTTGACACTGGTGATTAACCCCAAGAAGGAGAGGAAGGACACAAAAGACTGAAAGAAGTAAACAGTGAAATATACTTGCCTCTATGAGCACTAAAGAGGCTGAAAGCACACAGCTTGCCTCTTTGAACTTCACCAATAAAGATGAAACACCAGTGGGAAGAGGATTTTTCTCTTTGCTTCCATTCAGCAGCTATAGGAAGAGGTCCAGTGATATTATACCCGTGTTGCTGAGGTTATGAGAAAAATAAGATGCATCCACAGCCACCCCTGTCAGACAGTGGCAGAGGCCAGGAGGGGCAGCAATGAAGGGAGACCCAGAGTCCCCAGGAAGACTTGGGCAAGGTCTCAGGAGTGCTTGGAGACAAAGGGAGCAATGAATATAGCTAAGCTCCTTACTGTCCCCCGTGGGCTGTGTGCCTGCCACTACTGCTAACATGTCACAGAGTTTTCCATTTCCTTAAGGTGGTGAGGACAGGATGTAAAGACTGCAGGGGCTTGTGAGTCTTTTGTGTATATGACTGCAGGGATGGTGCTATGGAAGGGCATACATCGCAAGAATGAAGGCTACAGCAATTTAATTGTCCGTCCACAGTGCCTGAAGAGTACACCATATAGCCACAGTAGTCATGGCAGGAAGATCAGTCAGCAACACTCTGATGGCTCAAGATAGTCAATGGTGGTGATAATGTGACTCTCGAAGGCCACAGGAAGAGAGAAGGGTGTGATTCAGCAGCTGAGGCGTGAAAAGGTCTTGTTATGCATATGAATGTAATAACCTTTACACGTGTGTGTCGTTCCCTCTACACACATAAACACACATTTACACGTGTAAAGTTATACTCTTTTTTCTTTTAGAATTTTTAATTGAGGTGTAATTGACATATAATATTGTTTTATTAATAGGTTTAGGTATACAACAGAGTGATGTGAGATGGGAAGGAAATATTTAAAAAGGGGGGTATATGTATACATATAGTTGATTCACTTTGCTGTACTATAGAAATTAATATAACACTGTAAAGCAAATATACTCCAATACAATTTAAAAAAAAAGACCTCATGACAGAAAAAATTTGCAACTGTGTGTGGTGATACACCTTAACTAAACTTACTATAGCAATCATTTTGCATGTGTGTGTTTGTGTGTGTGTGTGTGTGTGTGTGTTAGCCACTCAAGTCATGTCTGACTCTCTGCAACCCCATGGACTGTAGCTCACAAGGCTCCTCTGTCTATCAAAATCTCCAGCCAAGAATACTGGAGTGGGTAGCCATTATCTTCTCCAGGGGAATTTCCCGATCCAGGGATTGAACCCAAATCTCCCACATTGCAGATAGATTCTTTACAGTCTGAGCCATCAGGGAAGCACAATCATTTTTTACCCTAATTCTTTTAACTACATGTCTCACCTGTCCACTCACCCTCCACTCCAGTCAACACACCCACAAACCATGGTTATAAATCACATTGTTCCTTCTTGGTTAACTTGGATTTTCATTTCAGCCTTACTTCACTTGCAAGTTGGCATTCAAGTGATCGACCTTCTCTCACTTCAACAGAAGAATATACGTTTTGCAGATAAAACCTTGACGAAAGCTTCCAAGTCAGGATTCAGTTTGGTTTCCAGTGTGGGAAAATGAGTGAGCTTCTGTGGTTTCTTCCTGAGCCTGAAGGGGGAAAATACAATAGAAAATAAACATATAGACATCTCTCAGGGCACCCGTCTAAAAATGTCCCAGTTGGAGCCCAGCCCGAAAGCTGCATCAGCTGCTTTACCTCAACTTTTTGCCCTTTTCCCAACATGCACATATTTATAACCTGGGTTTCCCAAACATTACTCTATATTTCCGCCATCTGGTTTATGGATTTTTTTTTTTTAACATGCTACAGGCTGCCAAACGGTAAAGCTAGTAAGATTCTTGTTGGAGGGAAAGCAGCTCTGGCAGAGTGTTGTAAAATAACATCACATTAGCTACTTGGAAGCAGTAGCAGAGCTCCAGAGATTCAGGAACTCTGGAAGACTTAGAGAGGGTTTAATGAGGAGGCGACTGGATCACTTATATGTTTTGGCAGAATATAAAAATATTCTCCTCCATAAGTATACAAAGATACAGAGAATCTTAGTTACCAAAGAGTAAAGGGTGAAATGCTGTAAATTTTCCATCATTTTATGACTGTGTCTCTACCATAGAGAAATAATGTGCTGGATGAACCTAGAGATGATCATACTAAGTGAAGTAAGACAGACAAAGACAAATATCATATGCGGATTATATATGGAATCTAAGAAAAAGATACAAACGAACTTACTTACAAAACAAAAAGGGACTCACAGACATAGAAAACAAACTTATGGTTACCAAAAGAAGGGTGGTGGAAGGGATAAATTAGGAACATGGGATTAACAGATACATACCATTACATGTAAAATAGATACTCACCAAGGACCTGCATTATAGCACAGGGAACCATACTCAATATTTTACAATAACCTACATGGGAAAAGAATCTCAATCTGAAAATATATATATATATATATATATATATATATGTATTCAAATATATTGAAAGTGAAGTCGCTCAGTCGTGTCCAACTCTTTGCAACCCCATAGACACCAGGCTCCTCCGTCCATGGGACTTTCTAGGCAAGAGTACTGGAGTGGGTTGCCATTTCCTTCTCCAGGGAACTTCCCGATCCAGGGATCGAACCCGGGTCTCCCACATTGTAGACAGACGTTTTACTGTCTGAGCTACCAGGGAAGTCCATATATATATATATATATATAAATTACCTATACACTTGAAACCAGCACAACATATTAAATCAACTATACCTCAATAAAAATAAATAAATTATTTTATAAAAAGAAAAATGGTGTGGCTTCATTTATGCAGAGACCCAGCTATTGTGTTTTTGTTGCTTCCACTTGTGCCATGAAATAGCATCAAGGCAGTGTAAAAACAGGCCTCCCTTGTTCAATGGAAGGTCCTGTAAAGTTCATGTCTCAGCAGCATTTTTGTTAAGTGAATCCTGTTTCACTGTTCAATTCCATTATAAATGTCAGAGCTTCAGTCTACGGGAAAGCAGCTGGCCCCGAGTAGAAAGAAATCACAGGTCAGAATGTGGAAAATATCTTCAAAACACGTGTTTAAAGGAACAAATCCTATCTGTAAAAAATTATCATTCAAGATATGTTTAAATTCTGCACTCAAATAATAACATAGAAATAAAAATACAGGGTTGAGAAATCCTGTCTGCTTTCTCTTCTGCCTCAATCTGAACTTCTACATTGCAGTTGATGTTAAGAAAGCAATTCCTAATGATCATAACATTTGGCTAAGGATGGTTTTTTGTTTTAATCGACTTTAATTACCTTAAGGTTTTTGACTTGATATCTAGGTAAAAAAAAAAAAAAAAAAATTTGCAGGGGGTTGGCAATGAGGTGGAGTACACTTTTTCTAGACTTTTGTGTTCTCTCTCCAATCATCTCTATATGGATCCTTATACTAGGGCAACAAAGAGGACAGTATGAAATATAGTCCCCGAAGTGTGCATTTCTTGTTTCCCTGGGGAGTTCTGCGCTGGTGTTTGCAGAAAAAGGTGTTATTTAGCAAATGACTTTATGGCTTTGAAAAGGTCATAACTGTTTGTATATTTTGTGATTGTTTTGGACCAAATTGCTTTATTTCTCTGCTAGTATTTTTCTCATTTGGGGCCATTAGCATATCAAGTGGCGTTTTTTTTTTTTTTCACTTTGGCTGTGCCAGGTCTTAGTTTTGGCACATGGTATCTAGTTCCCTGACCAGGGACCAAACCCAGGCCCCTGCATTAGTAGCACAGAGTCTTAGCCACTGGACCTACAGGGAAGGGCCTCAAGTGGTGTTTTTTGAGTTTAGAAAGATTTTGCACACTGATTCCACAGACATATTCATTTACTCATCCATTCATTCACTTATTTTTTAATACAAAGTCAGATACAAGGCCACTACTCTAAAGATGCCCATAGAGCCCAGATAAGATTGGACATATCTAAAATGTCGAGCACAGTATTACAGTTTGTCATTTAATCACCATTCCTAAAAATATAGGAATTATTATTCCCATTTTGGAAATGTGTAAGGTTCAGAGTGGGCATGTAATTCGCCCAGGCTTATGCTTCAGAGAAGGCAATGGCACCCCACTCCAGTACTCTTGCCTGGAAAATCCTATGGATGGAGGAGTCTGGAAGGCTGCAGTCCATGGGGTCACTGAGGGTAGGACACGACTGAACGACTTCACTTTCACTTTTCACTTTCATGCATTGGAGAAGGAAATGGCAACCCACTCCAGTGTTCTTGCCTGGGGAATCCCAGGGATGGGGGAGCCTGGTGGGCTGCCGTCTATGGAGTCGCACAGTCGGACACAACTGAAGTGACTTAGCAGTAGCAGCAGCATGCTAGTATTAAGTGACAGAGCCCATATTTCAACTTAGGGTTCTCTAATATAAAACTCCAAAGCTTCCATTACAATCCCCTATTGTTTAAGAATGTTTACCAGTTTAAAATGAGATCATCAAATTATAACGAAGAAATGGGGTCCTTAAGTTTTTAAACCATAACTGTTTCATATGCTGTTATGGGAACACCATAACCATATGCTGTTCCCAGCATGATGACATGTTTTAATTTAAGAATTCAAGAATTCCTTAAATTTTAGCGTCTGGGAGACAACTGGAGAGGAATACCTGTACTAATTAAAATAAATGTCTTGATAGCATATTTACTGAGAGTTGAAGATCTTCTTGACATTAGTTGTACAGGATAAAATCTACCATCCTGGGATCCATCATGTTGCTGCCGTCTGCACATATTTGAAGAGGAAAGGGAAGATGGAAGGGAGGTGTCCAGGCTAAAATCTCCTTGGGGACAATCTCAGTGCAGGGGAAATGGGTGCTGGGAATGAAACATTTCAAGGAATTCTCTTGCTTCTGCTTTGTTCTTCATCAGGACCAATTCTAGCCCTCATACATTAAAAGAGAGAAAAGAGAGAAATTCAACAGGAAGAGGGAAAGAGAAGGAAGAAATATTAGTGAAAAATAGGGTAGGCAAACTCATAGGAAAGTTTTCCTATGAATTCAGAAATACCAAAATGAAGTAGAGCCCTCCAAAAATGTCAGGATTATGATTTTATATTTATTCAATGAATTTCAAAGTCCTGGGGGTGGGACATTTCCTCCCTAACATGAGTAACATAGGTGCAAAAGTACATAAAGTACAGAGGCTCTTCAATGGGTCGATGTGCTACACTTGATATGGCCTCTGCTATCATTGGAATCAACAGGGCATTCAAACACAGTTTAATGGTACACTGACATCAACAATTTAAAAACATATTTTTGAAAACTTGTGTTGAAATGTATTTGACATACAACATTGAGTAAATTTACAGTGCACAACACCTTATGTGTAATATGGATAGCATTTATATAATATTATTATCATTGTAGGGATAACTAGCATCTCTACCACATTATGTAATTATCCTTCCTTTTTAGTGGTTGGAATAATGAATAGTAGTCTCTTAGCAAATTTGATGATTATAGTACAATATTTTTGTCTATATTCACGATATTGTGCATTAGATCTCTATGGATAATTTACCACTGGTTGTAAGTTTGTACCATTAAACAGCATCTCTAATAGTCCCCATCCTCTATCCCCTGGCAACTATCATTTACCCTCTGTTTTCACAAGTTTGGCATTTTTAGGTTCTACATATAGATGATATCATCTAGTTCTTGTCTTTCTCTGTCTGACTTCAACTCTTTTACCTTAGAAAACTCTGGTTGAATCTTCAGGGACTCCCTTAGAGTGTACCTCAAGTCTCTGATTGGATCTGTGGTCTCTAACATACATAAGAAAGACAATGCCAAAGAATGCTCAAACTACCGCACAATTGCACTCATCTCACACTAGTAAAGTAATGCTCAAAATTCTCCAAGCCAGGCTTCAGCAATATGTGAACTGTGAACTTCTAGATGTTCAAGTTGGTTTTAGAAAAGGCAGAGGAACCAGAGATCAAATTGTCAACATCCGCTGGATCACTGAAAAAGCAAGAGAGTTCCAGAAAAACATCTATTTCTGCTTTACTGACTATGCTAAAGTCTTTGACTGTGAAGATCAAAACAAACTGTGGAAAATTCTGAAAGAGATGGGAATACCAGACCACCTAACCTGCCTCTTGAGAAACCTGTGTGCAGGTCAGGAAGCAACAGTTAGAACTGGACATGGAACAACAGACTGGTTCCAAATAAGAAAAGGAGTACATCAAGGCTGTATATTGCCACCTTGCTTATTTAACTTATATGCAGAGTACATCACGCAAAATCCTGGGCTGGATGAAGCACAAACCAGAATCAAGATTGCCAGGAGAAATATCAATAACCTCAGATATACTGATGACACCACCCTCATGACAGAAAGTGAAGAACTAAAGAGCCTCTTGATGAAAGTGAAAGAAGAGGGTGAAAGAATTGGCTTAAAGCTCAACATTCAGAAAACGAAGATCATGGCATCCGGTCCCATCACTTCATGGCAAATAGATGGGGAAACAGTGGAAACAATGTCAGACTTTATTTTTCTATGCTCCAAAATCACTGCAAATGGTGACTGCAGCCATAAAATTAACAGACGCTTACTCCTTGGAGGGAAAGTTATGACCAACCTAGACAGCATATTCAAAAGCAGAGACATTACTTTTCCAACAAAGGTCTGTCTAGTCAACACTATGTTTTTTCCAGTAGTCGTGTATGGATGTGAGAGCTGGACTATAAAGAAAGCCGAGCGCTGAAGAACTGATGCTTTTGAACTGTGATGTTGGAGAAGACTCTTGAGAGTCCCTTGGACTGCAAGGAGGTCCAACCAGTCCATTCCAAAGAAGATCAGTCCTGGGTGTTCACTGGAAGGACTGATGTTGAAGCTGAAACTCCAGTACTTTGGCCACCTGATGTGAAGAGCTGACTCATTTGAAAAGACCCTGATGCTGGAAAGATTGAGGGCAGGAGAAGAAGGGGATGACAGAGAATGAGATGGCTGGATGGCATCACCAACTTGATGGGCATGAGTTTGTGTAACACCAAGAGTTGGTGATGGATAAGGGGCCTGATGTGCTGCATTCATGGGGTTGCAAAGAGTCAGACACGACTGAGCGACTGAACTGAACTGAACTGAATGTACATAAAAAGCCTCAGGTAAATTGCTTCATTTTGGAAATCCTTCTCACCGTCTCACTTATTCTCAGACATGGAAATTAATTTGATCTGATGTCTGTTCTACTGTGGAAAGGTGAAGTGAGCTAGGCAGAGGATTTGTTAGACCTTTTATAAGCAAACTTAGTAAACGTGCAGCAAACTGTAAAAGAGGAAATTTCCCAAAATATTGCAAATGCATATCTATTATGATGACAAGCATTGCTGAAGAGTGAATTGATTAACTCATTTTAGGCTGGGAGAGGGGGAACATTCAAAGGTAAACTGTGGAGACAGTTATTGATTTACACATAAGGCTTCTGAGAGAAGGTCATTGACATTTAGGGAGGAGATGAGAAGACAGAAGGCCAAAGACACTGTTTATCTGTTTCAGTTCAAATAAAATAGTCTTCAGTATTGCGTCCATAAAGTCTGGAGAATAGTTCTAGGCATCAACAGAAAAAGAACTGTGTCAATCACTTTCTTCTCTGTTCTTTCTTCTCTTCTGAATCTTTTTTTTTTCCAGTTTTATTGAGATATAATTGATATAGAGCACAATTATATATAGATGATATTTGAGAAGGCAATGGCACCCCACTCCAGTACTCTTGCCTGGAAAATCCCATGAGTGGAGGAGCCTGGTGGGCTACAGTCCATGGGGTCGCTAGAGTCGGACACAACTGAGAGACTTCACTTTCACTTTTCACTTTCATGCATTGGAGAAGGAAATGGCAACCCACTCCAGTGTTCTTGCCTGGAGAATCCCAGAGACAAGGGAGCCTGGTTGGCTGCCATCTATGGGGTCGCACAGAGTCAGATATGACTAAGGCGACTTGGCAGCAGCAGTAGCATAATTGATATAGAGATATAATTGATATTGAGATGTAATTGATATATTGATATAATTATATATAGATATAATTGATATATTTATTCATTGATATATATAGATATTGAGATATAATTGATAAATATAACTGATATTGATACAAGTTCAAATTATACAATACAATTATTTGATTTACATATATTGTGACATGATTGTCACTATAAGTTTAATTAACGTTCATCATCTTATATACAAAAAAAAAATAGAAAAAGAAAAAAAATTCCCTTGTGCTGAGCACTCTTAGAATATACTCTGTATGTATTATACAGAAATGTTAACTACAGTCATCAGATTCCACATTATATCCTAGTACTTAATTGTAAGGGCTTCCCCTGGTGGCTCAGAGGTTAAAGCGTCTGCCCGCAATGCGGGAGACCTGGGTTCGATCCCTGGGTCGGGAAGATCCCCTGGAGAAGGAAATGGCCACCCACTCCAGTATATCTTGCCTGGAGGAGCCTGGTGGGCTACGGTCCACGGGATCGCAAAGAGTCGGACACGACTGAGCGACTTCACTTTCACTTTCACTTAATTATAACTGGAAATTTTGGCCTTTTGACTACCTTCTCTGAGTTTTAACTTTGTACAAAATAAATACTGAATTTAGAGAAGCAGTAGGAAGGAGCTGTGAGGCACTGAGAAGCAAGATGTAGGATAACTCTGGGAATTAGAGCAATAATATTTATCACTGACACAGGGAGAGCCACTGTTCATCAAAAGACACGTTCTTCTTTCCTCTCTAGGCACGTAGCCACAGCTGTGTTCTTGGCCTCCCTAGCAGCTAGGTTCACCAGGGGACAGAGTCCTAGGCAATGCCATGTGAGGGGAAATGATGGAAACCACTTTCAGGCAGTTTCTGCACATGTTTCTCCAAGATTTTCAGGATGCCTAGGATGGAATACACCACAGATGCTTCAGAGAACTTGTATTGCAAATGTTAGAGCCTTAATCAGCCTTGGCTGTTGAACTAATAAGTGTTTCCATGGATGAAGGAACATCACCACCATGAAAAAAGAACATCTAACTGACTTATCTGTTATGTGAATAAGAAAGAATCTTCCAGTGTATGTCAGTTGTTTTACATTTTAGGTTCTGTTTGTTTCAGCAGTTATGTCCCTGCTAGTCCCTAAACACAATTTTGTTGGGGTATATATATATATATATATTATTGATACTATGTATAAAAGAGATAACTAACAAGAACCTGCTGAATAGCACAAGGAACTCAATTCAGTGCTCTGTGGTAACCTAACTGGGAGGCTAGGCTAGGCTAGGCTAAGTCACTTCAGTCGTGTCCGACTCTGTGCGACCCCATAGCCCACCAGGCTCCCCCGTCCCTGGGATTCCCCAGGCAAGAACACTGGAGTGGGTTGCCATTTCCTTCTCCAATGCATGAAAGTGAAAAGTGAAAGTGAAGTCGCTCAGTCGTGTCCGACCCTCAGCGACGCCATGGACAGCAGCCTTCCAGGCTCCTCCATCCATGGGATTTTCCAGGCAACAGTACTGGAATGGGGTGCCATTGCCTTCTCCTACTGGGAAGGAAATTCAAAAAAAGAGGGGATATGTGTACATGTATAGTTGATTCACTTTGCTGTACAATAGAAACTAAGATTTGTAAAACTACTATATTCTGATAAAATTTAAAAAAAGACACCACCATTAAGCAAAAAATAACATATGTGTAACATATAATTCAGTTTTATAATTTAAAAACAGGAACATTGTTAAAAGCCATTCTGCAGGTCTCTAACATTTCTTTCCTGTGCCTCGACTTATTGAGAGGAAGCCTTGCAAAGGGGAGAGGGATGGTTGCACACACTTTTCCAGGTTCCCATGCACCACAACTTCATGATCCCTTGACAGTTGGGGGCGAGAGCATGAATTGTTTAGATTTCTAAAATGGATCTGGGAAATTTATGCTTTTCCTGTTGGGGAAATTCTCTTGATTTATGATCATCATGTTTATATGTACTAAATCATACTGAAGTATATGAAATATTTTGTTTTTTAATTTTGGTTGAGCGAGGTGTTGGTCATCCAAATGAATGACTATTCATGGATGGCATAAATTCCAAGCAGCATTTGCAGTGGGTGTGCATTATGTGAATGGCAGAGGCAGATTGATGGTCTCTGGATCCCACGTGAGCATCAGGCAGTGCGGCAACTGCTCAGTACAATAGCTTTCTGACCATAAACGTGAGTTGTTATGATTGTTGGTAACAGTTGTACTTTAAAACACGAAGAAGGGTAATTCTAAAATGATGATCCATGTTATTCCCTAATCACTATTTTTAAAGACCTCGATGCTTCTACGATGTCATGTTTGGAACCAATGTGTGCCCACGTAACTGATGGAAATGCTTTGATACCACATTAATATCTATCTGCATAGCCATCAGAGTAAATTCATTTATTATTTAATATCTTAACTGTCGCCTGGTTAAAAATAACTGTTTACTTTTCTGTTTGAAAAATAGTATTCCTAGGTTGACGTTATGTTGTTTTTACACAAAAAAGTGGCCCTCTGACCTCAGTCATTGATCAATTAGCAGATTTTACTATACTCTCAGGACAGTGTTAGGTACTAGAAGTGTGAAGAAGAAATAAGAGATGTATATGTAACATGGTTTCTACAGTCTTAAGAGGAACACACTTAACATGATAAGAATCATTTACAGAGGTTGAATTTCACATTAGATTTGCTCAAGAGGACCTTGAGCATGGATCTTGAATAATGTTCCTGGTACCTCTTATCTGTATAACACTGAACAAAGTGTTTGATCCTTAGGATCTCAGTCTTTCAATCTATGAGATAATTATGCTATGAACTACAAATACTGTATATCAAATGAAGGAGCAGAGCATCTCCTATGGTCCTAACACCAGTCCTGGAAGAAGAAGAATATGGCTAAGTCATCCAATTCATCCAGCAGTGGGTGAGAAGTATTCACAGACAAGGAAAGATTTAAAAACCAGCAAATCATAAAGAAAGACTCAAAAGAGGCAAGAAATAATGACCAAACCTACAAGTGTAGGTGAGAGCCAACAAGATATGAATAAGTAGAATTAAGAAACCAGAAGTGTGGATATTTGAACATGATTCTGTACTACGTTCTGTATCTGTTGGAGCATCTTATATATCAGCTAGGTCTGCAGGATAAAAGAGGTATTCAGCTCACCTCTGGTTTAGAAGGACACTCGTGAATCTTCCACTGATTGTCAGTTCTTGTGAATTGAGTTACACTTTTAAGATCACTAGGTTCACACAGAGTCGGACATGACTGAGGCGACTTAGCAGCAGCAGCAGCAACAGCAGCAGCAGGTTTCACAAATGCAGTAGGAAATGGCAACCCACTCCAGTATTCTTTCTTGGAAAATTACACAGAGAGAGCATGGAGGACTACAGTCCACGGAGTCACAAAGAGTCAGACACAACTAAAACGAAGCATGCAGATTTCACCAAACTATATCATTTGATTGGCTTATTTGTTTACTGTATATCGTCTCCCCCTGTGGGGTTTAAGATCATATTGATTATGGGTTAAGGAACATATTGATTTTCCACTGATAATTTTTTAACTGATAAATCCTTTGTTCTGAGAACTAGAAAAGTGTAGGTGCTTGATATATACTTTAAATAAGTGAATTAATTAAATAAATGAATGAATAGATTATATAACTGGGTATCCTTTACAGGCAAATCATAATGTTTTGGTCTGAGACATCTGCATAAGATGCAGGTCCCTGCCATCAAGAGATAGGCTCTATTGAGCTGAAGTCAATTATGCAATGGTTTTGCTTGCAGTTGACTTAGAGATTGGCTGAATTAAGGCAATGGTGGCCAGTAAAACAGATAAATTGGTCTTGCAGAAGTTTTGAGGGAGGAAATTCCGGGCCCTTGAGGGAAATCCATGTCCTCCTCCTCTCTTTCTCTGTCTCTCCGCCTCTCCTCCCCACTCCACTCCTTTTCCCCATCTAAACCCTTTATGACCACAGTTATCTTGAGGCCACAAGACAAAGTGAGCAGCACAAGGAGCAGAGTAGAGCTGAAAGAGTGGAGAGAAATGAAAGTGGTAGGCGTGACATTTGACACTCCACCAATTTGTGGACCCCCAGTTCTGTGAGTCCTACAGAGTCCTTGTTATATAAGCCACTGGGAGCTGGTTTTTGTTACTTCAGCCAAAGCATCGCAATTGTTACCACCTGTTACAATTCCTTCCAGAGAATTGAGTGAAAAATATATGTGGTCATCAAGAACGTGCCAAGTAGTCTTTCATAAGCTTTCAAAATACTCTACACCAAGAAACATTATCTAATATTTCCTCAAATAGAGGAAGACAGTAACAAAGCCCAGATTGATAGAATTAAGGATAGGACCTAAATCTTATTACTTTTGCCAAGATGCTAAGAGAGAGAAAAAAGAACTATTGTACAGAAAAGGGAATAGGCGTGTCCTGTATCCTTTGAGACCTAGCAACTGATGTGACCTGGCAGCACTATTATTTTCATCTATACTCACTTACCAATTTTGTCTTTAAGAGGTGCTGTATCAGGTAGTAAAACGAGCTGACTTGATCAGCCAATATTGTCTTGGTTTTCCTGGCCTCTTGGCCATTCTGTAGCTCTGTCCACTCACAGGTATAAAAGAGCACATCAAAGAGATGAAATTCAAATGGATCACTTCTAATTCTAGTTGTTATCATGGCTGAAAGGTGTGATGGAGAAATTTTAAACTATTGGCCACTGGGAAATATTTCAAATTTAATTAATATATGTACCCTTCCCATCACCCACACTCACCCCAGAACTCTCTAGACCCTGCCCTGATTCTCAATAGCATCTATTGCCTTGACAGACTATATATTGTAGTTACTTAGTTGTTATTTATATTTTCCCACTTAAACTGTAGGCTTCACCAAGGCAGGGATTTCTGTTATCTAATTCATTGCTAATAGTTAGCATTTATGAGAGTATCTGCTACACAATAGCTAAATAACCAATATTTGTTGAAAGAATGAAGGGTTTTTTCACTTGCACAAGTATAAAATAATTGATATATTTTATAAACTAGGTTTGAAGTTACAAATCCAAGCTTGATATGACTTTCTCTGGTGCCTTCTTTTAGCTAACAAACAAGTTTTAAACTTTATTTAGACTTCTAGTAAAACTTGGATCCATGCAGAACGTATTTAATTCAGGGAAGAGTATTTTAAGGAAAATGCAGATTCACTCTTTCAGGGAGCAAGGAGAGAATGTGAAGACTTTTGGAATACTGACTTACTTTACATATCTTAAAATTGCAAAGATATATTGTTTTCTGATGCACTTTTAACTAGAGATGAATCATCCTCTATTGAGACTAGGATCACATATAAATTAATTTTCAAAATGCTTCAGTTAAAAAAAAAAAAAAAAAGGTTAATGCTTTCAACCCTTTCCCTGGCAGAAATATGAGACAGAAATATTGCAACTCTTAGGGTAAAGCATGGTGGACTGCAAGCTTGTACTAATTTTTGTTCCTCTTCTCCAGGTGATTCTTTCTTTGCCTGGGAAGGTTGTACTGCCTTCCCTGGGCTGCAGCAACTTCCTTGGTTCCTCACACTTCTGTTCCCCTTGACTCTTCCTCCTCTCTCCCCTATCCTTTGAGAGGAGGTTGAGGTCCAGTGATCTGCAGAAAGTTAACAAGCACTGAACAAGTGTGGGGTCCATATGATCCCTTGGGTCCATTTGTTCCCCTAGAGTTAAATACCAGGTTTCTTTCAATAAGTTCAAGGAGGAGATCCTTGTGAATGAAACTCACTCCTGCATGGCTCACCATCAAAGACAAGCTTGTTAAATAGGTCATCAGAGGACTTCCAGCTTTCAGTGACTGGGGTACCATATTTCCTTGATAGAAGCAGGTAGTCAACCAGGACGTTTATTCATTGAAGGTCAGGCTTTTGTGTTATGAAACTACTAGCAGATGTGATAAGCAGTAAATTGCAGATCTACCCCTTTTTTTCATTCCAGAAAGTGTGTGTGTGTGTGAAATCAGCAGAATCCTGCCTCTCTGTGATTTATGACCCACTTTTGACCAACTCTTATCAGGTTCCCACAAGCCCCTTTCTGATGTAGCCTGTGTCTGAATGACAATAGACAAACCAGCACCATTATGCACCCAAATCTCTCTCTGCATTCTATACACTAAGATTACATCTGGGGCATTGATTTATTGCTGCCATTCCCCCCACAGGGACCAGTTTGTTCAGCCTGAACAAGATCTACTATTATTAAACGGAGTCAACAACTCTGTGTGAACTTGGGAAAGAAATTATCATTGGCTCTCACCAGTCTAACAACGCAGGCATATAAGGAAAAGCCTACATTTAAATATTTAGACTGTTTATTTGTCTCTGCTAGTCTCTATTTTAAGTATGCAAAATACGATAAAACAAGGCTTGGGAAGAAGGGAATCTTTGTGGTTTCTCAGATGTTGAAACACAATGTGCTTTTTTTTATGAACTGCACTGAAATGATTACAAATCTCTGCTTTGGTGTGTATTTCTGAAACACCTACTATATCTGTAGTAATGAGGTTTTATGACAGCTTTAACAGTTTCTGCAAAATTTATATGTTCTACCAGTAGATCATTTGGGGGAGTGATATAAATTTTACAGCGCATCAGAGTTTTATATCACCTACAAATGCCTGATGTAGGATTCACTATAACCAGGCCCTACATCCACCCACAGTTTTCTATTCTTCAGGGTATTTATGTTATCAGGCAAAAGGGCCCTTCAACACTTTTCTCTTTACAAATGATCATTCCTCCTCCCTTGTTATCATTCACTTTAACATCATTCGATCTGACTATTTGTCTATGAGAGATTCACTCCTTCTCTCATCAATTTACATAGCAGACAATCTCTGCATTTCTTCTGCTCTCTAACTCCCACAGAGGCGGGCAGTGGCTTCTCTGGAGTTTCTAGAATCTCTGAAGACTTGAGCTAAATGAAAACCCTAAAGGGAAATCCTTTTCTGTACAGCCCTTACTTTCTGAACCACCAGTTGTTACCTATGATCTGACATAGGCTAGTGAACTTAAGAGTGGCCTCAGAACAGAATACTTTCAATCATAACTGCTTTAAGAAATCTGGGCCCATTATTACCAAATCTGTGGGAACATTCTGGGTCATGGTCCCAGAGATTTAGACACACTGAAGAAAGTTAAATTCAGGTTCAAAGCTGTAGCGGTCCTTTTGTTGAGGTTGTTACCAGAATGCCATTTTGGGAAAACTTTCTACCACCTTTGTTCACTAGGTCAGAAATCTTTGTCTTTAATCTTTCTCATTTCTATGAGCCCTGTTCTTGGTGCCTGAATATCTGAAAGATCTCCTGTAGGCATTTCAGCCTAATGGATGAAGAAAAATATGTGTCTTGAGAGGTATAGTGGGCATGTAGAATTTTTCTGTTTCACTGGGAAATCATATTCTCCCCCTCCCCAGCTTCTACACCCACTTCAAAAAAGAAAAGAAAATGCTCTCAATCCACTGGGTTTGAGTAGGAGCAGACCTAGAACTTCAACTCAATTTGGCAGATTTGTGACCCAGGCTTAGCCAATCAGGAAGATTCTCTTTATGTCTATAGGGTCATGAGCTAGATGAATGATACAGGCTCACGACTACAGGGACCATCTTGGAGCCACACAGAGAAAACCTGTCTTAGACTGAAATGAAGCAGATGAGAACAGAGCCCAGAGCTGGAGACAAAGTTCTGCAACCTCAACTGCTCTGGCTACAGCCTCTTTCTCCTCTTGGACTATTCATTTAGGTCAGTCAATAATATTCCCCCTCTTTCAACTTAAACCAAAACAAAAGGAAGGATAAACACCAACACGTGCTCGCATACTCAGTTGCTTCAGTTGTGTCCAGCTCTTTGCAACACTATGGACTGCCAGGTTCCTCTGTCCATGGGATTCTCCAGGCAAGAATACTGGAATGGGTTGCCATTTCCTCCTCCAGGGGATCTAGGGATTGAACTCATGTCTCCTGTGGCTCCTGCACTGGCAGGCGGATTCTTTACTGCTGAACCACCAGGGAAGCCCAAACACCAACACATAAGGAGTCAATTCAGATAAACCACATTATACTTTGGGTACCTTACAGCCTATGCTTTTCACAAAATATACAAGGTCATTTGTCTCTTTATGTCCTGTGCTAAGATCATTTATGATTTATGACATTGTTTGGATCAAGAAGTTGAAAAGTATAGGGTTCTATTAAAGCAAAGATCCCAGTACCAGTTTCTATTATAGTTGGCCTGAGACAACAGTCTGAACAAAGCACAGACCAGAGGTATCTGGACTTAATTCCCAAGCAATAGGGAGCCAAGATAAGTGTTGGAACAAAAGAGTGACAATTACAGATTTGCTTTCCAAGAAGCCAACACCAGCAACTGTGTGAAGGGCAGATAGTGGAGAGAGACTTATGGAAGGCATAGTTTCTAAGTCAAGGAGAGAGCTGCCAAATGTAGTGGCAGAAACATGGAAAAAGAGAAAATGAGCTTAGGGAGAGTTTCTGAGGTTGAGGGACTCAGTGATTGAATACATGGGTGTGGGAATGGAGGTGTCAGAATTCTAGTAGAGACAGGTGGAAAGTGATGATGTTACTGATACTAAGAAGGAAAAGAAGAGCATTATTGAACAGGTGGAAGGAAGAAGAGATGGACGTTTTCCATAATAATTTCAGCTTCGACTATCGTTTTACTGCCTTCAGGATAATCAGATGAGTTTGGAAGTGCAGAGTGATGCTAAATCTGAAGACATTAGTGTAAGCGATTTCTACATTTGGTGGCAGTAGAGTCATGAGGATAAATGCATTTATTCATGGAAAATAAACACATGAAGCTAAGGGAGAAAGGCAGAGCCACAGGGGCCACCAGCAGCCAAGTTGCAGACTCAGTCTAAGGAGCTGGGGAAGGAGACCTAGCAGAAGCTGTCGGAGGTGAAGCAGGAGAAAATAAGTCCTCAGGACTTAATATGGAGAACATTTTCAGAAGAGAGTAGTTTACAATCTCCTAAATTACAAATGGGGGCTTCCCTGCTGGCTCAACAGTAAAGAATCTGCCTGCAATGTTGGAGACCTGGGCTCGATCCCTGGGTCAGAAAGATCCCCTGTAGAAGGGGATGGCTATCCACTCGAGTATTCTTGCCTGAAAAATTCCATGGACAGAGGAGCCTGGAGGTCTATAATCCATGGGATCACAAAGAGTTGGCCACGATTGAGAGACTAACATTAAGCTAAATTACAAACATAAGGACATCCCTGGACTGCTCAGTTTACTTACAAATGAGGTGAAAGCACCATTTACTGGAGAGCTTAGCTGGGAAACAGCATTGCCATAGCACTGGCTTTTGCTGAGGAGAAAAGTCCCTTCCCAGGGACAGTAATAAAGGTGCTGCTGCTGCTACTGCTGCTAAGTTGCTTCAGTCGTGTCTGACTCTGTGCGACCCCATAGACGGCAGCCCACCAGGCTCCCCCGTCCCTGGGATTCTCCAGGCAAGAATACTGGAGTGGGTTGCCTTTTCCTTCTCCAATGCATGAAAGTGAAAAGTGAAAGTGAAGTTGCTCAGTCGTGTCCGACCCTTAGTGACCCCATGGACTGCAGCCCATCAGGCTCCTCCGTCCATGGGATTTTCCAGGCAAGAGTACTGGGGTGGGATGCCATTGCCTTCCCCAGTAATAAAGGTGAGAGTATATTAAATATCGGCCAAAGAAAGCTCATGCCTTTCCAATTATAGATAGTTCTTTTTCCTTCCCACCTGTGTATGATTTACCCTCTAGATCATGTGCTATTTCTGAGAACCCAATACCTCTTTTCTTGCCCCTGTTTCCCATATATGTGTCCTTTCTGAACTACTATCATTAAGGCTATATTATATTACTGACACTTTTTGCATGCCAGGCACTGTTCCAAGCACATTGCATACATGTTAACTTACTTAATCATCCCCCAAACTCTATGATGTAGATATTATTATAGCATATGAGAGCACTGACATATTGAGATGTTAAGTGACTTTTCCATGTTCATACAACCCAAAAGTGCCAAAAACAGGGTTTGAACCTGGGCTATTTGGCTTCATTATACATGGATCACGTTTCTGTGATCTGTTTTGTGAATGTGCATGTGTTTGTATTTAGTTGCTTGGTTGTGCTGTTAGGTGACTTTACAAATAGCTTTCAAACCCTCTAATTGAAGTGCCAAGATCTTATACTTATTTGAATTCTTCTTGGAATTCAGTAATAATAGCTCATTTATTAAGCTCTTATTAGGTCTCCAGTCCTTGTTAAATACATATAGAGTTAACCCTTGAGCAGTGAAGGAGTTAGGGGTGCCAATACTTTATGTAGTTGAAAATTGGCATATAACTTCCATTGTGCCCTCTGTATATGCCTGGTTCCTTGGCACCTAAGTTTCCTCTACGTCTATGAAATCAACAATTGCAGATCATGCAGCAAAAGATTCACAAGTAAATAGACCCCTGTATTTCATCTGTGTTACTCAAGCATCCACTATATTTCATTTATTGTCAGCTTCAATGACATGGATGAGGTTATTACTTTTTCAAAAAAATTTACAATTGGGGAATTTGAAGCTCAAGGAGATTAAATAACTGGCTTAAGGTCACAGAGTAGGTGGGACAGTTGGGGTTTAAATGAACATAAACACTAACCTCTAGATGCTATTCCTTTACATCCTGTTAATTGTATAAGTTCAGTAAGTAGAGAACTTATTGATTGACTGTAATCATGCACAAGACTGTAGGGATGGAAACACATTCTCTTCATGCAGTCCTGCTTGCTGGCCATGTCCCTTTTCCTATTTTCCATCTGATTGTTGCTGTTTAGTCATTAAATCATGTCTGACTTTTTGCAACCCCATGTACTATAGCCCACCAGACTCCTCTGTCTGTGGGTTCCCAGGCAAAAATACTGGAGTGGGTTGCCATTTCCTTCTCCAGAGGATCTTTCTGACCCAGGGATTGAACCTGCATCTCCTGCATTGGCAGGCATATGCTTTACCACTGAGCCACCAGGGAAGCCCCTTCCATCTGATAGGGAGCCTATAAGCAAGGTTACCATCAGGTGGTAGACTGAAGACTATATGGGGAGCTCAATTATCTGAACAAATCAGAACTCAAAAGTGTTCAGTTTGACTAATATAGTTTGCAGATATTTTTTAAAAAGGAAGAATGAGAAAATTTTTCAATTTCAGCACGTCAGAGCATACAAGGTAAAGGAAATTGGCTTCGGGGAGTCATTTGAATAATGGGACAGTTCAAATAAAGGATGTTCCGATTATTGAGTTTGCACTGTACTTAATCTACCATTCAGAGAGCAGCCCTCCAGAGCATTGCTTCTGCACTAGGTGCCTCTCTCAACATTCAGCTCAGCCATGCTCCCCTCTCCAGCTCATGATCAGGTTTTGAAAGTCTTGGACTCTTAAAAATCACTTTTCAGAGAAGAAATTCCTTGTGTTATTATCCTTACTTTTTGTAACATGTTAAGTTGTACGTTAGCCAGAAATAAATTCCTTCCAGCTGATCTCTAGGTTGGGACCATGCTGTCACCTTCTTTCAACAAAAGTCCTAAGAATGGTGGCAGCAGGAACAATGAGGTTTGCCTTTCATGTGTTCATGCATGTGTGCTCAGCTGCTCAGTCATGTCTGATTCTTTGCAACCCCACAGACTGTAGCTCACCAGGCTCTTCTGTCCATGGAATTTTCCAGGCAAGAATACTGGAGTGTGCTGCCATTTCCTAATTCATCCTCTCTCAAAGCTTTGGTATCTCATTGGATATTTTGCTTGGAGCACAGTCCAGACACTTGACCTGACCCAGGTCTATCAAGGGAGGTCCATCAGGAGGAGAAAGGCAAAAGACAAGCTTTGGCTTTCTAGTTGAGGATATCAAAGATTGATTTATTCCTGACTGGTACTGCCTCACCTCCAGGGCAAGACATATACCACACTAGGGTAGCAGAAGAGGCAGTTTGACCAGCTCTCAGTTGAAAGACCATCTTGATCATTCGGATGGTCTTCTGGCAGAAAATCATTTTTCAAGATGAGGCGTCTGATTGTCCTGAGAATGCTCTGGCTACAGGATCTGAAATGTCTCCCACCATCCAAATGAAATGGAATGGCTGAAACCTGGGAGAAGAACAGACTCTGGAAAAAAACAAAAAAGGTAAAGCAGAAAAGTAAAGAACTCTTAGAGGAGTCAAAGAGCCAAGGATGGCAGGTGAGCAGGGAAGATCCAAATAAAAGGGAATTATTCTTTGTTGAAGTCAGCAGTATTGTCTACCTGGAACTTCCTGGAAAACTTGGGCCATAGAACCTACCCACATACTCTGATGAGAAGAAGGTGCCAATTGAAGTGGATCCATTTTCATATCTTCATCTATGCCCTGCTTCTTGTAGATGCTATGGCTTAGGAGACATGAGGAAGGAAAGGGGTTAAAAAAAGGAAGAGAAAGGGAAGGGAGAAGAGGGGAGGGGAAGGGAGGGAAGAGAAAAGGATACTTTGATCCTGGAGCTGACTCTACACAAAGATAAAATGCATGTTTTATGTCCTTTCCATTTAGAGAGACTGTTAAATGTTTGTTCTAAGATATTCAAAGTCTTTAAAGAAAACATGTAATTCCAAACCTTCTTCCAATTGTTTGAGTTACTAAAGGTAGGATTTTGAGCAGAGACTGCTCTTGAAGTTAGAATAGCATATTGATGGTCCTTTTAGTTAGGAAGGACTATTCATGAGTAGGAATTGGAGAATTCTCTCTGAAAAGCGCAGGAGAAGCAGGGTAGAGCACTTTGGCCTTGGAGAAGTGTGGATAGTTATATAGGAAGGTGAGCAACCTCCCCTTTGCAGAGTGTCAGTCAGCTGATCTCTAAGAGAAATACCATCCTTGAGAAAGGAGTCCATCAACTTCAGAAATGATAATATCTACTGTTGTCCCATGTGCCACAAAACAAGCTCCCTTTGCTACTCTCATACCCTTACTGACTACGTGTTTCTTACAATGGTCTGTGTTAGTGACACTGTCAGGGAGTTAGTGTGTATGAAGTGCTCACTACCAGAATGGGACAGGAAAGAGAACTGCAGTCTCCACACATCACACCTGCTTTGGGGTTAACAGGGGGCCAGCAGTATCACTCTAAGGGAAATCAGTAATCCTGCATTTCCAGGAGGGTACCTAGCATCAGATTCTCTGAAACCCAAGGTATCCTGGCTAGGAACATTGAGAGACAGTGAGAACAGAGTGGTAGGACCAGTGTGAAGTGATTCTAGGAGGAGAGGCAAGCCAAATTTCCCTTTCTCCAAACATAAAGGCAGATGGAAGGATGGAATAGGGGAGCACTAGACTAGATCCTGCTAATATGTGGCTTTGGACAAAGCAGATGGTAGATAATTGAGTTATAATTCATCCAATAAGTGTTTATTGAGCACCTGTTACATGGCAGGCACTGTGCCAGGTGCTGGGACATAAAACCAATTACACAGACAGTATCCTCAAGAAGTGTACATCTAGAAAAAAGACATCCACGTGGGTCAGCAGTTACCCAACACTGAGATGAGTAGGATGATAACTAGAACACTGATAACAAGCATCCCTTCTCTTCATAGAGTAAGCACTGTGCTTGGCATTGAGCCAAGCGCTTTTTACATTCTACATTTGCCCTTCCTAACAACTCGATTTGAAAAGTATTAGTAGACCCATCTTATGGATGAGGACATTGAGACTTAGATAATCTTTTTTTGGTCAACTTCATAATGTGTATGCTATTTCCTAATGAGGGTATGGAACCTCTTGGTCTAATCCCAAAGCTTGTCTTCTTCATAAGGTGCTGCCTGGGAGATGGCCCAATGCACTGGTCAGGCCTGAAGGCTTTCAAGCAAGAGATGAGATAATTTTTGATTTGATATTAAAACGTAACTAATAGCTTCATAAAAGATGTTGAGGCTGGGAGTAGGGGAAGTGTGTATGCAAATTGCATGGAAGAGAGTCACATGGTGCTTCATGGAGGTGTGGATGCCATGCTATGCTGGCATACTTCAATCCAATTGGAATATAGGTATGAAAGTGAGTGTGGAGTGAGCGAGGAAGAGGGGAACCATGACACATGGACCTAGACTTGTCAGTGGATTCTTATCATGGAGGGTGTGGTGTGCCAAGTCAAGGAGAGTGAAATATAAAGGCTCTCAATCCATGGATGATTCATCTTAAGGAATAGGATGATCTCATCTGATTCTGATGGCAGGGATCACATAGACATGGGTATGAGTGGGGAAGGGAGAGTGAATCGAGTTAGGAAGGTGACGTTCCTATTGGTTTAACCTAGTTCATCACATCCAAGAAATGAGATAGAAGGCATTTAATAGAAAGTAAGAAAATAGACCAAGAGAATAGTTATAAAAAGTGATTCACAGAGAACCCCGCAGAGTGTCTGTGCCTTCATGCCATTCCTTCACCACCACCAAGACCAGATCATCAAGGTCCTAGGAAATTATAAAATCAGGTATCATGCTTGAAGCATACCTTGGAACCTGATTCATCTCCTAGCATATCTCTAACAAACCACCTAGATGCCAGAAAAGGAAAATGGGGCCAGGCAGCTTCAGTGAGGGTTCCTTATTGGCTCAGCAGGTAAAGAATCTGCCTTCAATATAGGAAACATAGGAAACACTTGTTTGATTCCTGGGTTGAGAAGATCCCCTGGACAAGGAAATGGCAACCCACTCCAGTATTCTTGCCTGGAAAATTCCATGGACAGAGGAACCTGGCAGGCTACAGGCCATGGGGTTACAAAGTTGAACACCACTGAGTGACTAAGCACGCATACACTTTGGCATCAAACTTCTTGCATTTTTTAAAAATTGGAGTACAGTTGTTCTATAATATTATATAAGTTATAGGTATATAATACAGTGATTCACAATTTTAAAGATTATACTCTATTTATAGTTATAAAATATTTGCTGTATTTCCTGTATTGTATAATATTTCCTTGTAGTTTAATTTATACCTAATAGTTTTTACCTTTTAATCTCTTACCCCTACAATGCTCCTTCTTCCCTCCCAACTACTGGTTTTCTCTTGTATCTGTGAGTCTCCTTCTTTTTTCTTATGTTCACTAGTTTGTTGTATCTTTTAGATTCCACATAAACTTCTTGAGTTTAAATTCTATCTGTTTCTCACTATCCATATGCTCCTAGACAGTTTTTTTTAAACGCCCTGTACTTCAGCTTTCTTGTCTATAAAATGGAGTTTAAATAACAATAGTAATGATAGCACCCACTTCATAAGATGAGTGAGAATTTTATGAAATAATGCATACAGAGCACATAGACTGATGCACATACCAAGCACATAATTCCTGATGGATGGAAAAAGTTAGCAATTCTTTTCCAGATAACCACAGGCCTGATTTCTGGGGGTTCTCCTTTTTTTGCCAAGCAGGAAAGTGGCTGTCTGAGTCCAAAGCCAAGGCCTTTTGGCTTGAGGAAACATTTTCCAAGAGCTCTTTAGGCCCTCCAGCTCTATTGCGGGGGCCTCTGCACCCTTCCTTTAGAACAGGAAGCTGTCCCTTGGCCCCAGTGTGCTCACTATTCAAATGACTTCTAGCTCCCAATGTATCGCAGGCTCCTGGACAAACTTCACAGAGCTTCTTTTTCCATGAAGCCCAAGACTCAGGCTAAACACAAGCTCATTCTGATTTTTTTTTAACAGTGAAGACAGATTGAAGCCTGTATTCTAGATGTGTCTTGGGCCATGAGAATTTGTTTTTTGTGCCAGAAAATTCCTGTTGGCTTCCTATGCTAATAAACATAGTTGAAGATGATCTCTAATCTGAAGCATCCCACTCTGTGATTTCCTAAGCTACTCAACAGCTCGGGTTTTGTCCTCATCCATCATTCAGAAAGCCCTAGATGGAATAGGTCAAACAAAAAGATAAGTTTGAATCGTTGGCTGGTGGAGGGGTTTGGGTTGTGTTATACAGCCATAGGATCTCCACAGTCAGGCAAGGAGCCCAGAGACATGGAGTGGGAATCCCTGTGCATGATTAAAGCCACCTAGGGATGCTTGCAGTCCATCAGGCTTACTGTTTCTCTGCACCAATTACAGTCTTCTCAGCGATAAGTCCAATCTGGGGCTATAGAGGGGACATTTTCATCCTCGAAGCTTAGGTCTATCCCAAATCTTCTCCAATTCAATTTTACATTCTTGATATCTCTAATACTATTATGAACTACTATATCATTAGATTTTGACATGGGCAATTCAATGTAGAGTCAATGCTTAAAATCATACTTCACAGAAGCCAATTCAGTTGAGAAGATAAGCTTCAGTCTACAGTCAGAAGTGGGTTTCCCAGGTGGCTCAGTGGTAAAGAATCTGCCTACCAATGCAAGAGATACAGGAGACATGGGTTCTTCCCTGGGTTGGGAAGATCCCCTGGAGGAGGAAATGGCAACCCACTCCCATGTTCTTACCTGGAGAATCCCACAGACAGAGGAGCCTGACCACTATAGTCCATAGGGTTGCAAGGAGTTGGACATGACTGAGTAACTGAGCACACATCAGTGCACAGCCAGGAGTAGCTCTGTCAAGATTAGAAGCTGAGCCCACATGCACTTGAGCATGCATTTGAAGTGTTATCACCTCCATGATCTCTAGTTCTGCCTTATACACACTTTAGACATCAGAACCAGAGGGGAGAAGCTCTGAAACATTTGGAAGAGGCCACCCCAACAAAGAAATCTCTGCCCAAACTGTTAATACCAACAGACAACAGATGGGGCTAAGCTGAACTTGGATAAGCAGCAGACAGATGTCTGTTCTCAGCAGTGTCTAACTAAATTCCAGAAATCCCAGGGGATATTCATTGTACCAAAGTGACCCTATTTTCCAGAAGGAGAGGCCAGCACCCCATTGTAATCACCCTGGCTGCTCACAGCAGTCCATTCAGTTCTCTGAGTGATTGTCAGATTCATCATGTGCCCTGAATTTCACAAGTCTCTTTTAACAACTTCTTCCAGAGCATGAATTAGCCTAGAAGCGCCCCCCCCCCAAAAAAAAATCACTGCTTGTAACTACCTCTAGCTTCAGTGACACAGTCACCATTAAATGGATGTGTCCCCTTCCACAGTCACAGCACCATTCATGTGGGAAGCAACATCTTATTAGTGATTCCTCTTATGCCTGGTGTTACTGTCTCATCTTGTAACTGACATCATTCTGCTTATAAACAAATGCATCTCTAAGGCTCACCAGCACTAGATCTCTAACTGAAGTTCTGTGTCACATTCCAGCCTTTAAAAATACCTTCAAATTCTGCACATCCGTATCTACTCCTGCATTGGCAGTCATGCCCAGGAAAATGGTAAGGAATGAACACATCAATAAGCCTTAGACAAGAATTTCCATTTCTGGATACTGGACAGCCAGAACCCATCCATCCATACAGCCACAGTGGATTTCCTATAAAGATTGGTATCATCTCTTCAAAGCACTGCTTCACAGCTCTCCCTCTATCTTCACTCTGTATCTGAAATCCCAAGTCCACTGCCATTTCTGCATGTGGACCATAATTAGTAAAGCCATAAGCCTCTCAAGACCTGCTTGATTCATATTTAATGCACAAGAGAAAAGCCTAAACATATGACAACTAAGCCTGGGATATTTTGAGATGACATTCAAGGGCATACATTTATATACATCACCAACCTCTATGGAGAACTAAAATATGAATCCCAAAATAAACAACCAACCACACACACAAAAAAAAACCATATAAAACTCATCTGCAGCTGCCACTCTGTAGCCCATAACCCAACCAAACTGCTTAATTTTACAAATTAGCGTAAAAAGTTATGAAACTTTCCTAAAGCATTCTAAATGGTAACATATTTTTTTTCTCCAGCTCTCTTGAGATATAACTAACAGATAAAAATTGTATATATTTAGGGGTTAGAAAGATCCCCTGGAAAAGGGAATCACTACCCACTCCATACAAATCCAGTATTCTTGCCTGGAGAATTCCATGGACAGAGGAGCCTGGTGGGCTATAGACCATGGGGTCACAAAGAGTCAGACACAACTGAGAGTCTAACAATTTCACTTTTTTTTTCAAGGTATATAACATAATGTTTGATAGAGAGAAATGTGAAATGCTTACTCCAATGAAGTCAACTAACATCCACCACCTCACAGAGGCATCATCCTTTTTAGTGAAAACAGTTAAAACCTACTCTTTTAGCAAATTTCAGATGAACCTACAGTCTTAACTATAGTCATCATGCTGTACATTAGACCTCCAGCACATCTGAAACTTACCCTTTGACCAACATTTGTCCTGCCACCAAGGCCCTGGTAACCAACATTCTACTCTCTGCTTCTATAAGTTTGAAAATTTTAGATTCTACATATAAATAGAAATCATACAGTATTTGTCTTTTTATGTCTGGCTTATTTCACTTAGCTTAATGTTTTCCAGATTCATTCATGTTATTGCAAATGATAGGATTTCCTTCTTTTTAAGGTTAAAGAATATTCCAATGTGTGTGTGTTTGTGTGTGTGTGAGAGAGAGAGAGATCGAGAAAGACTTCTTTATCCATTTATCTGTTGATGGATACCTAGATTGTTTTCAAACCTTTGCCATTGTGAGTAATGCTGCAACAAACATGGAAATTGAGATACTGATTTTATTCCTTTGAACATATACCCAGAAGTGGGAAGCACATTGACCTTTAAAATTATTTAAAAGCAATCTATGAAATCTGTGAAGAGTACAACTTAAAAATGCTATAGCAACCTGTCACCATCATCATTATTATTACTGTTTTTATTATTGCTATAATAATTATTCTTTCAACCAATATGCATTGAAGACCCAAGGTGTAGTGTAGAAGGGCATCTCCCTTCATCCTGAGAAACTTAACAGCCTAATTGGGAAGACATGACACAGCAAATTCTTCAGAATCCACTGTAATAGGAGTTTAATAAGAATAAAATGAAGCTAAGAAAAATTCTGCACTCATGTAGGGGAGTCAGAGGGAGGATTATATGATCTGTCCCTAGATGGTCACTAGATAGCTAAGGACATTCCAGGGAGAGAGAATAACAGGAACAAAGATTTGGAGACAGGGAAGAGGAAGGAATATATTAGTTAAGGCTTAGAGCTAAGTTGTTGTAATAAAGAGACTAAAATATAGTGACTCAAGGAAGATAGCAATATGTTTATTTCTCTGTCCACATGTAAGTGGGCAGTCTGGAGCCAGTCGACTTCTTTGCTCCATGAGGTCAGTAGAGTTTCATATTCCTTATTTTTGCCATTTTCCAGTAGTTGCCAACATGAGGGCCATGTTGCAGCCCACAGGAAAGGAGGAAGAGAGATGGAACTTATATAAGCCATTTCCTCTTTGCACAACATGACCTAGAAGTTGTACAAATCACTTTCACTCACATCCCATTGCTGCTAAGTCACTTCAGTCATGCCCGACTCTCTGTGACCCCATGGACGGCAGCCCATCAGGCTCCCCCGTCCCTGGGATTCTCCAGGCAAGAACACTGGAGTGGGTTGCCATTTCTTTCTCCAATGCATGAAAGTGAAAAGTGAAAGTGAAGTCGCTCAGTTGTGTCCGACCCTCAGTGACCCCATGGACTGCAGCTTTCCAGGCTCCTCAATCCATGGGATTCTCCAGGCAGGAGTACTGGAGTGAGGTGCCATTAAAGCATGCAGTTACAAGGAAGCCTGGGAAATGTAGTTTCTAAGAGGGCCATGACAGCCAGCTGAAACTGAAAGGATTTTATTATGAAAAGGAGGGAGGGAAGTGTGGATAAATGAGGGTCAAATCCTAGGAGTGTTTGAGGAAACTTATGTGACTCTTGCCTGGATATGGAGGACTAGTAGGCGATGAAGTTTTTTGCAATGTCTGATTTCATAAAAAAAAACTCAGTAATAATCAAAGCAGAGGAAGTAGAATGCAGAAAAAAATCCCAATAGAGATGCACACTTAAAATATAAATAACCTACTAGTATTATTGTTAAGGTCAGATCAGATCAGTCGCTCAGTCGTGTCCGACTCTTTGCGACCCCATGAACCGCAGCACGCCAGGCCTCCCTGTCCATCACTAACTCCCGGAGGTCACTCAGACTCACATCCATCAAGTCAGTGATGCCATCCAGCCATCTCATCCTCTGTCGTGCCCTTCTCCTCCTGCCCCCAATCCCTCCCAGCATCAGAGTCTTCTCCAGTGAGTCAACTCTTCGCATGAGGTGGCCAAAATACTGGAGTTTCAGCTTTAGCATCATTCCTTCCAAAGAAATCCCAGGGCTGATCTCCTTCAGAATGGACTGGTTGGATCTCCTTGCAGTCCAAGGGACTCTCAAGAGTCTTCTCCAAAACCACAGTTCAAAAGCATCAATTCTTCGGTGCTCAGCCTTCTTCACAGTCCAGCTCTCACATCCATACATGACCACAGGAAAGACCATAGCCTTGACTAGGTGAACCTTTGTTGGCAAAGTGATGTCTCTGCTTTTGAATATGCTATCTAGGTTGGTCATAACTTTCCTTCCAAGGAGTAAGCGTCTTTTAATTTCATGGCTACAGTCACCATCTGCAGTGATTTTGGAGCCCAGAAAAATAAAGTCTGACACTGTTTCCACTGTTTCTCCTTCTATTTCCCATGTAGTGATGGGACCAGATGCCATGATCTTCGTTTTCTGAATGTTGAGCTTTAAGCCAACCTTTTCACTCTCCACTTTCACTTTCATCAAGAGGCTTTTGAGTTCCTCTTCACTTTCTGCCATAAGGGTGGTATCATCTGCATATCTGAGGTTATTGATATTTCTCCCGGCAATCTTGATTCCAGCTTGTGTTTCTTCCAGTCCAGCATTTCTCATGATGTACTCTGCAGTATTGTATAAACTTCTGATACAATGGCTTCATTGGCAAAGAGAGATTGCCAACTCTCTGCTCTTGTATTCTGTTCTACCAAAGTAATTCATCATAAAAGAGGTTAGCTTGAAATGCTTTATATAAATTTCTATGAAAAAAAATAAGCAACATCTCAGCCAAATAGAAACTAGGGATTCATTTTTAATGTGCTTCATAATGTGTATTAGTCATTACTAGAAAGCAAGACATCTTGTTAATTATGGGTATGCAAGTTCTGTGCTTTATTGCAATCATTGATTAACTCAGTTTGGATGGAATATCTATATTACAAAATCTTAGGAGAGAAATCCTTAAGCAGGAGGACCTGGTAAGGAGGATGAGATGTAAAACGTGTAATGAGTGTGCTGTATGAAGTAATTTTCTGCTTTCCTGAAGCACACATAGATCTTACACTTATGCCATATTACAGTGAGGTTTAAGCTAATTACTTAAACTTTGAAAATCCAACTTCTTTCAAAGAACCACAATTACATCTACAAAGGCAAACCATCACTTTGGACAGCTCTTGACTTCTCATACTTGGAGTTTCTTTAGTAATTGTATGGTTCATCCTTGTAAAAGAGGCCACAGTTAATAAAATCAGATTGATGCTGACCGTGATCTGTGCAGGGGGATCTCCACAGTTAGAATAACAGCCCTCTTGGTGGCCAAAGACTTTTTCTGGACATTGAGATGCCTGGAATAATGGCGGAACTTTCTTACGTTCCTCCCTGTTTTGTTAAGACACGGATGTTAGTTAGCAAGTGACAATTTGGAAGTACTAGTGACAGGTTTTTAGCTTCCTATCCATAAGACCAGCTGCTCCATGGTGACCCCACTTTGGCAAGCTCCTCTGGCAGCTGGTGATATGTGTTGCTCTTGGCAAGTACCCACCAGCTGTTCCCACCTGTGGTCATATGCAGGATCTGTCAATGATGCTTATTAGATCTGTAAATCTGAGGGATTATCCAACCTGTTACAAAGAGCCTCATGCACAATGTATGAGCACCAAGTTTAGTGAATTCCCTTTTAGTGTGTGATTATTTTACACACGGTGTTTCTGTCTGGTTCTCTCATACCCTCACAACTACACCATCTTTGATTAAGCTAATTAATTGGGAAGTCATTCTGCTATAGGATAACAAATACATAAGACTTCAGAGTTCGATCTACCACTGAGAACATGCCTTTGCTCAAACCAGTAATTCAAGAACTCATTTTACTCCCTCACTTCTTACTTTCTCCTTCTGCATGGCAGTTTAAGCCATATAATTTGCTATCTGAAAGAGTCGCATAAGGCACCAAGCAGTCACCCTGTTAATTAAACTTTCACATCATAAGATCACGAAAATTAGAAGTGTAGAGGCTCTGCAGCGATCATTTTTGCCCACCTTCATCCCTTCTGCTTTCTGCCCAAACGGGATGATTTCATATTGTATTTACTAGTTCTTTGTCCATTTAAGTAGGAAATAGATTAAACACGGCTCTTTCTCAGTGGTCCATCCAGTGTTATCGCAAAAGGTCCCAAAGTAATTGACACTACCTCCCTTGAACCTGTATGATGAATCCTCACTCAGTGGCCTTTCCTCTATAAATACAAGGACCTGTCCCAGCTGACATGCTTGTATTATTGGACAGACTCTAATCTCAGCATCATACAGACCCACATTTTTCCTCTGCCAAACACTATTTGCAGTTCTGTCCCAGATGTAACAACCTAATCAAAACAAAATTTCATAGAGCACCACATGGACGATTGGTTTCTAGGGGACTGTGCAACAGGTATCTGTGCATTTACTGCCTTCTTTTATGAAACTTGATACAATACAATTGGCAGATTACACATTGAATCCTGGGACTCCACTCAAAAGAAATTAATTGTAAAAATAAGGTTTAGTAACAGCTAAAAACATTTTCAAGTCCTCATAATGCCAGCTTTCTCAACTATAACAGCATGGATGTCAAATTAATGCTGTATACTTCTAACTTTTCTACATCCATCTTGTTCTCGGACCCCATTGTCAACTGAATTGCATCTCTGACAACGAATGCTGCCACGTTTAGGGTGAAGAAGAGGAGCCTTTATTTCAAAGACCTATAGAAACAAGAACGCCTTTCAGAGCACTCTGCCACAGAAATGGTCAAAAGACAATGCAATCCATTAGAAATTGAAGAGATTTGACCTGAAAGAGTTTTTGGAAACCACCTACTTAGAAAACATGCATTTGAAATATGCTCTCTAATTAGAACAAACAATGTTACCCAAAATTAAATAAAATGCCACCACCCCCGCCCCCAAAAAATGGAAAGCCCAAATTTCAATCCTTGGTCTGTCACCAGTAGTGCTATTGAATCCATGTAAGTATCTTGAGTCTTCTGAGCATCATGGCTCTCAAAAATTGTCAAATTGGGATTTACAAGACCTACCTGCATTCCCTACTTTTCAGATGGCTTTTTAAATAATCAAGTTAAATACCATAACCAAAATAACTTTTTAAATAATAAAAATCTACATAATTGCAAGACATTATTAAAATTCCTATGAGGAACAACATCAAATTCAACTTTTTCATTTTATAAATGCAGAAATTGAGGCTCAAAGACACTAGAACAGTCCTCCAAGGCACCAGATGGTACACACCAAAGCTAAGCCAATAACCAAAGCCTGTCCTCGCCCACTGGGTGAACTTCCCTTTACATAACACAGAAGATTCACAAAATTCCAATTTGCTTGAAGGTAAGTGCAAAGCAAAAGTATGATAGGATCTTCCAAGAAAAAAATTCAACCTTGCTCTCATACCCAGCGGTCCCTTCCATGGTAGCACTTCTGTAATAATATATTATACTTGCAAACTGAGATATGACAATTAGTTAATTGAATCTTTGTAGCAGATGGTGGAAGTTTATGAATTGCATCAATTAATGAATAAATAAAAATAAACTGTTGCTCTCATTAGTGTCCCTAAAAATATGTAAATAGCATGCATTCATTTTCCTAGTTCACAGATGGAGATTTCAAGGCCTATCGAGGTTCCATTTGCTCTTGGGCAGGTGGATAATAGACAGATACTCAGTCTAAAAAAAAATTCCAACAGACTATCATTATCCTTTTTTTCCCTTTCTTATCCAGAATAAAGCTTAGTAGAGACTGTTTACAGTCTTTTCTTCCTATCTCCTTATCACTATTTCATAATCCAACCACTAGGTCTTGGCCTAGGACCACTACTTACACAATCTGTGATCAGCTTGGCTATCAGTCAAGGCTTGTCCTTTTCCTTCTGAAAGGTCTCACAGCCACAGGATCAGAGAAAAGAGAGCTGGAGGCCTTGGAACAAGTGCCCTGTAGGGAACGATGGAGTCTTCGATCATGTAAAGCATTAGTAACGCTCGAGATGTTCGCATTTGCAGTAGAGTCTATGTAGCAGGAAAGGAGGGAGACAGTTGAGTTGACCGTGGCTTGGTGTTTCCAACAGTAACATCTGGAGGAACTTTGCTTCTGTGCAAGACTGACTGCTGCATCCCACCCCCAACCGCAGCCTTGCCTGTCCCATCAGCCACCTCCGTGGTCCTGATCCTGAGTCAGAACTTCCAAAACCTTTTGTGAGGCAGCCTCCTGCTGTGCAGCATGTCACTGATGGTTAGGACCACATTAAAATGTCATTTCAGGCAATTAATATTTTATTTATAAACACTTATAAATATTTATTATAAATGACTATTTAAATAACAGCTCATGAGAAAACAAATCTATTACATTTGTATTAAAACATCCTCAGATGCTTAATTATAGGAATATTTAGACAAACCATTAAACATTTATGCTGACTTTCTTGAGAAGTCTGGGACAATCCCCCTTAGACTTCCTCATTTAGCTAAGGGGGTACATTTGATAGGATGCCATAAACACAAGGCAAAAAAATCCACTTCAAGTTCCCCTGTCTAGTAGCTGGATAGATTCTGCCTTCATACTAGGGAAGTCAAAGGACATCTTTCCTTTCAAGAAAAGTCGTTCCTTAAAAAGTTGTCAGGAAAGATGAACTCATTCTGGACAAATTTCCCAGGAAAACTTGGAGACAAAATATGCCAGGCCTTCAAATGTATTGGGTTCGCCGAATGAACTTTTTGGCCAAGCCAATATCTGGCTAAACATCGTCAGCTATTTTAATCAATTCCCAAACATGCAATCGGCAGCTCTATTTTTCAGCAAGAAAGAAAAATGGTTATTGTCAGAATTGATCTGTTATAGAGCACATCACCTTATCCTACTCAGTTTTGAAAATATAATTAAAACATTCTATTTTGATTCTGGTAACTCACCAAAGTATATGAGAATCTAGGAGTAGGTTTTGCTTTTTTTATGGCTCTTAAATTTAGAAAGAAAAAAGAGTAAATGAGACTTAGTCTCCGTATTGGCTGTAACATTTACTTCTGTTGAAATGCATTGCCATTTCCATATATCATGTGTTTCTGCCTCAATTACTACATTATTTGATTGGACTTTAACTTTCTTCTCGTATTTGCATTATAGCTATTGCACAAATACCCATAAAGACGTGCATACATTTGGAGCTTTAAAAGTACAACAACCAATTTGATAAAGTTGCACTTTCTCCATGTTATTCCAAAATTTGCTCTTTGGAACATTGTGTTATTGTCACAACACACCTCTCAGTTATGCTTACTTTAGTTGCTCTTGGCTTCTGTTATGAGACAGGTTTACTCCAGTACATTACCAAGTGGTTTGAAGTAGCATCGTAATTCATAAGGGTCATCTTGTGAATTTTAGGACCATCCAACCCCTTTAGCTATTTTTAATGATTGGAAATATATTTTTTAAAACTGGCATTACCGTTTGTAGCAGAGAATATCATATAGCATAAAAAATATGGACTGGATATTTTGCATAATCAAATCAAGATAGAGATGGGCAAGCATTGTAGAACAGAAATGCGAGATCTGGAAAGACAAGCTGATGGCTGTATCTGATGGGCACAGCTTTGAAATAAAACCCTAATAACCTAAGGAAATCATTTTAGACTCAGAAAAACCCAGACATACTAGAACAACTAGTTCTTTGCTTGGCATTTTCCCTCAAAGACACAGTAAACAATCTTGAGTGCTCTTAAAATTTTGACAACATTGTTTTGAAATATTCACCATAAGGTCACATGCCAAAATGAATTTTCCACTGGAAATGAACAATATGATATTACTAAAAAGCAGAACTTAAGGGCTTCCTTAGTGGTCCAGTGGTTAATGCTTCATGCTTCCGATGCAGAGGGCATGGGTTCAATCCCGGGTAGGGGAACTAACATCTACAATGCCATGTGGCACTACCAAAAAGAGAGAACAGTTTAAAAGATCCATTTAGAAAGCAATTATATATAAAAAAAAAAACAAAACAGAATTTCTGCATGCCTAGTTCCAATTAACCACTTGAAACCTGGCTACAAATATAAATTTGAGTCACTTGTTCGGCGTTCTCTTTTTCTTCTACAAACAAAACCATGATCCAGGATTACTGTGCTTTACCCCAATAACACAAAATGCTATAATTCTCAAAGAATAAGATCTATTCCAAAAACGTCTAGCTGTCATTCCACAACGAGTGTGATGTTTTGTTTATTTGTTTGGGGTCAGCTCTTTTATTCCAGAAGCAGTGGCTATTTTTGGAATGCAACTTTTGATTATCCCTTTAATCACACCCAGAATGCAATGCTTGTAAACTGTCCCAATGTGTCACCGCTCCTCTATTTATTACATCTTACGCTTTAAATATCACCTCTGACAAACAAAAGAAAAGCAAATGCTCCTAAATTTCCTGAAGGGCTGAAACATCAAGCCCGGATTATTATTGTTTATGTCTCAGCTTTAGCAGCTCCAGTGTCTCCATGGTCTGCTGTGTGCTGGCCTGGCAATGATGGATGGCCATTACGGCAGCTTATTGGAAATGGCTTGATTTATAACCTGTTCTCCTGCCTCAGTCTAATGGCTTCATTTCTTTCCTCCAGTGCGTGATGCCACAGCCAAGGTCATTGCACCAATGGCCTTTTGTTGTTTGTCTGCTGATGACCAGTGTGCCTAGGAGTCAGCGTAGGGAGGGGTGAAGGGGAGGGGGTGGAAATGGGAAGGGGGGAACCACAGGAGTGGGGAAGTTCCAACCTTTACATTTTAATTTTTTTTTTCATTTCAGTCCTTGATAACTGCAGTAGAACAGTAGATTAAATGCTGTCTTCTATTTGCTTCCCGTACTTGCCAGACAAGGAGCTGCTTTATGATCCTCAGTGGGGAAGTCTATTACTCACCTCTACTTTAAATGACCAACATCAAATATATACAGCTCCCATTAAAGCTGAGATCAATAAAAATGCCATTAAGATAGTAAAAGTTGCTGATATTAGTGAAGCCCCCAAACAAAATATTTGATTTTCTTTCAGGTTGTTAGTGAGATGGAATACGAACATATAAGTGAAAGGAGAACTAGCCATGCCTATGGTCAATAATTTATCTCAGAGATTCATTCAGCCTCTCACCCAATATTTCCCTCCTGTCTATTGATTCCTCATCATTATTTGTCATAAGCTGTCCTAACTCAAGGAGAAAATATGCCCTGCTGGTCCAAGGGGAGTCATACCTGGAGAAATAGAAAGGAATTTCATTAAAAGCAAGAACGGCTGCGGCTTTGAGAAAGTCCAACAGCAAGTTGCTAAGAATTTTGTTAGAGTCTTAAGGTGAGTTGTAAGGAGCTCAGTGGCATTGTATAGGACATTGTGAACCCTGGGTTGTGGTTGCTCTGTTTGGGGTTCAAGGAAGATCAAAGGCCTTCCCTGTGTATGATTTCACTTCCAAAAATTGTGTGTGCCTGTGAGTGTCTGTTTGTTTTTCCTTTCATATTTTCCCTTTCACTAGAATCTTCCAAGTTGATTTTTCCACTGAGCTCTCCTGGATACTAGAGATAAGTCAATGGTTACAGGGACATATGAGTAAAGAGTATACACAGTATAAAATATTATGTTTCTGTGGTTAAGTCAAACTTAAAAGTAAAAGTATAGGCATGACTTTGGAAATAGGATTAATTTTTTAAAGCATGATTATTTACTTAGGGGAAATTTTAAATACGTGGACTATGTTTTATTTTAATGGGATAAGTGTTTGTGATGTGGCATTCAATGGTAATCTTTGAAATTGGTTTTGAACGGTTGCCTTGTGCACCTTCAAAAGTCAATATCAGAGAATTTTCTTTAAATTAAATCTACTTGGAATTAGCTAATCCCCTAAAACAAATGATTTTATTTAAATTTTCTTGAATCTTAAGTCAGTTTAGTCTGGAAAATAAATTCATAGCATCTTAACACTGAAAAGGACCTACAGGAATATCTAGTCTCATTCCTTTAAGCGAAAAGCAAAGGAGAACAAGAAAGATAAAAGCATCTGAAAGCAGAGTTCCAAAGAATAGCAAGGAGAGATAAGAAAGCCTTCCTCAGCAATCAATGCAAAGAAATAGAGGAAAACAACAGAATGGGAAAGACTAGAGATTTCTTCAAGAAAATTAGAGATACCAAGGGAACATTTCATGCAAAGATGGGCTCAATAAAGGAAATGGTATGGACCTAAGAGAAGCAGAAGATATTAAGAAGAGGTGGCAAGAATACACAGAAGAACTGTACAAAAAAGACCTTCACGACCAAGAAAATCACGATGGTGTGATCACTCACCTAGAGCCAGACATCCTGGAATGTGAAGTCATGTGGGTCTTAGAAAGCATGACTATGAACAAAGCTAGTGGAGGTGATGGAATTACTGTGGAGCTCTTTCAAATCCTGAATGATGATGCTGTGAAAGTGCTGCACTCAATATGCCAGCAAATCTGGAAAACTCAGCAGTGGCCACAGGACTGGAAAATGTCAATTTTCACTCCAATTCCAAAGAAAGGCAATGCCAAAGAACGCTCAAACTACTGCACAATTGCACTCATCTCACACGCTAGTAAAGTAATGCTCAAAATTCTCCAAGCCAGGCTTCAGCAATACGTGAACCGTGAACTTCCAGATTTTCAAGCTGCTTTTAGAAAAGGCAGAGGAACCAGAGATCAAATTGCCAACATCTGCTGGATAATGGAAAAAGCAAGAGAGTTACAGAAAAACATCTATTTCTGCTTTATTGAGTATGCCAAAGCCTTTGACTGTGTGGATCACAATAAACTGTGGAAAATTCTGAAAGAGATGGGAATACCAGACCACCTGACCTGCCTCTTGAGAAACCTATATGCAGGTCAGGAAGCAACAATTAGAACTGGACATGGAACAACAAACTGGTTCCAAATAGGAAAAGGAGTACGTCAAGGCTGTATATTGTCACCCAGCTTATTTAACTTATATGCAGTGTACATCATGAGAAATGCTGAGCTGGAAGAAGCACAAGCTGGAATCAAGATTGCCGGGAGAAATATCAATAACCTTAGATATGCAGATGACACTACCCTTATGGCAGAAAGTGAAGAGGAACTAAAAAGCCTTTTGAGGAAAGTGAAAGAGGAGAGTGAAAAAGTTGGCTTAAAGCTCAACATTCAGAAAACGAAGATCATGGCATCTGGTCCCATCACTTCTTGGCAAATAGATGGGGAAACAATGGAAACAGTGTCAGACTTTACTTTTTTGGGCTTTAAAATCACTGCAAATGATGACTGCAGCCATGAAATTAAAAGACGCTTGCTCCTTGGAAGGAAAGTTATGACCAACCTAGATAGCATATTCAAAAGCAGAGACATTACTTTGCCGACAAAGATCTGTCTAGTCAAGGCTATGGTTTTTCCAGTGGTCGTGTATGGATGTGAGAGTTGGACTGTGAAGAAAACTGAACACTGAAGAATTGATGCTTTTGAACTGTGGTGTTGGAGAAGCCTCTTGAAAGTCTCTTGGACTGCAAGGAGATCCAACCAGTCCATCCTAAAGGAGATCAGTCCTGGGTGTTCATTGGAAGGACTGATGCTGAAGCTGAAACTCCAATACTTTGGCCACCTCATGCAAAGAGTTGACTCATTGGAAAAGGCTCTGATGCTGGGAGGGATTGGGGCAGAAGGAGAAGGGGACAACAGAGGATGAGATGGCTGGATGGCATCACCGACTTTATAGATATGAGTTTGAGTGAATTCCAGGAGTTGGTGATGGACAGGGAGGCCTGGTGTGATGCGATTCATGGGGTTGCAAAGAGTCGGACATGACTGAGCTACTGAATTGAACTGAATCTCCTTTATTTAATAATAACAAAAATTCCACTGTTATTGCAATGCTTATGCCATGCCAAACATTACACTAAGCAACTTACATCTTCATCACACCTTTATGAAGTGAGTAATATTCCCACTTTATAGAAGCAAAAAGAGATGTTAGTCTTCCCAAGATCACATGGCTCATAGTGGTAGAGTCAAGATTCATATGCTACTCTGGGTATGGAATCCATACCCAGATTTCACAACTAATCACAAATGGGATATTTAAAATCAACTAGAAGAGCCTGACCCACTCACCTAACTTGATAATAGAAAGTGCTAAATTGAAGAATACCGATAAGACAATTTGAATGTAATTTTGAGAATATTAAGAGATTCTATAAAAAAGATTTACTTTTACTTATTATCAAAAATGAAAACCAGAGAGTCACATACTGGCAGTTCTAGAATTATCTTTCTTCTTTTTTTCTTGCAAATAAAAGAAAAATATCAATCCTCATAACCCCAAATGTCAGAACCTGTAGTACGCCAAGGGGCATGAAATGCTATTACAAAGATGAAAATTGTAATTCACTTGGATATTTGCTAATGTCCACATTTGATTGTGTTGTATTAGTTAATACATTAGAAATTAGAAATGATGTCTAATCCTTTCCATTATTTGACCTGAAATCTATAAGGCTATATCTTTTTAATTTTGTGGCTTTAAATATAAACCTTGCATAAAGCTCTGAAATCTCCCTCTTAGTTCTTAAGCAAAAATTACTTCTGAAGAAAAAGTAAACATTGGCTTGTTTGCATTCATATCATCAGGAAATGGAGTTATCTCGGGGGAAAAAGGGAGGAAGGCTCAAATAATATATACAGAACCAGTTTCATATCGACTAACAAGTTATTAGTGGGGATATTTACCTAAATTTAGTGAGTAACAGATGTTAGTGATCTCTCCATTTAGTCGTTTTGTTCATGTGACTCTACGGAGTAGTTAACAATTATCAGGCCACCACTCTGGGCCAAAGGGACTGATGGTCCATGCAAGGGAAGCTACATGTCTAGACCTCATTTATTATGGCCTTTAATTCCTGGCACAACTCTGTCCACCGCAATAGTCTACAGACAGGAAGACCAGTTAGGAGATGCATGTCATTTAATTTCTCGAGAAAGATTGTAGAAGAAAGGGAAGAGCAAAGGAGGAAGAAAGGGCAGGAAAGAAGTCAGGAAGAAAAGAACAAAGAAAGGAAAGACAGTACAGAGGGAAGGAAAAAAGGAGGGAGAGAGAGGGAGAAGGAGAGGAAGGATGATGCACTCATGTGGCACTTTCAGCTTGCCTTTAGATCAGTCCTGTGTGTCTCTTCCTCTGCTGTTGTGAGAACACTATTTGTACCTATAACTCCTCTGCATGGTCTCAGCTATAATCACCAAACACTTGGTGTGGCTATCGTTCCCGCAACGATCTCTGGGTGGTACATCATTGAAAGAGTTATTTCCCCAGCTGTTGGGAAGGTCATCCTCTGACTGCTGTCCACTAGTCACTCTCTTCCAACACAGCTTCTGTTGAAGATGGGAGCCAGCAAGTGGAGGCACATCCCCTCCCAGGGGAGCCCTCACTCAGTGACTGTGGACAGGTGGGGTAGGCAGTGCAATAAAAAGCAGCTTCCAGATCCCAAGTTCTTCCTGATCTGCACTAAACGGCCTGTACTGTCTTCATTATCACAGAGTACCCATACAAGGAATGTGTACTTGTGTGTGTACATGCCCTCCTTCCCCCAGCCCCTGGCAACCACTGTTCTACCTTCTGTCTCTACGAATTGGACTAAGCTAAGTACCCTATATGGCAACCCACTCCAGTACTCTTGCCTAGAAAATTCCATAGATGGAGGAGCCTGGTGGGCTACAGTCCATAGGGTCACAAATAGTCAGACACGACTGAGCGACTTTTCACTCACTCAAGTACCCCATATGAGTGGAATCATGTAGTATGCACATTTATGTGGCTGGCTAATTTCATTTAGCATAAAGAAATAGCAACCCACTCCGGTATTCTTGCCTGGGGAATCCTATGGGTAGAGGAGCCTGGCAGGCTATTGTCCCTGGGGTCACAAAAGAGTCAGACATGAGTTAGAGACTAAAAACAACAAATGTCCTCAAAGTGCATTACGTTGCAGCATGAGACAATATTTAATTCCTTTTTAAGGCTGAATAGTATTCTATTTTGCATATATACCACATTTTTTTTTTACTCCATTCACCTATCAGTGAAAACTTGGGCAATTTCTACTTCTTGCCTATTGCAAATAATGCTGATCTGAATATAGCTATGAAAATATCTCTTCCAAGCTCCACTTCCAATTCTTCTGCATATATACCCAGATGTGGGATTGCTTGATCACATGGTTATTCTATTTCTAGTTCTTTAAGGAATAACCACACTGTTTACCAAAGCAGCTACACTATTGTACAATTCCACCAATACTGCCCAAGGCTTCCAATTTCCCCACACCCTCATCATCATTTATTATTTTCTAGGTATTATTAGTTTTTTTATTAGCACCCATCCTAATAAGTGTAAGGTAGTATCTCATTGTAGGTCTTTATTTACATTTCTGTAATAATTAGTTATGCTGAGCATCTTTTCATGTGCTCGTTGGCCATATTTTCTGTGGAGAATGTCTATTCTAATCTTTTGCACAGCTTTAATCAGATTATCTTTTTGCTGAGTAGCGGTAGGAACGGCAACCCACTCCAGTATTCTTGCCTGGGATACCCCATGGACAGAGGAGCCTGGCAGACTATAGTCCATGGGGTTGCAAAGAGTCAGACACGGCTGAGTGACTAACAGCAGAAATTCTTCATGTGTTCTAGATATTAACTTTATCAGACATATGATCTGCAAGTATTTCCTTCCACTCCATAGGTTTTATTTTCACTTTGCTGATGGTATTCATTGATATGCAGTTTTTTTGTTTGATTTAGTAAATTTGTCTATTTTTGCCTTTGTTGCTTGTGGTTTTGAAGTTATTGTCACATCCAATGCCATGAAGCCTTTCTCTTATGTTTCCTTAATAGTTCTGGATCTTACATTTAGTTTTTTATTCCATTCTGAGTTAATATTTTGTATACAGTGTAAGGTAGGTAGGAGTTCAACTTTATCCTTTTTAATGTGAATATCTAGTTTTCCTAACACCATTTGTTGAAGAGATTGTTCTTTTCCATAACCGTGACTGTGAATTACCCTTATTCTTTACCTCATATTACTCATTCCTCGCCTCCTTGGAAAAATTTTTTTTCTCTCTTTCACTGTAGACTGTCTCCTACATTACATTGCATTTGTTTGGATTATAAGGCTCCTCTGTAATTAAGTAAATTCCTTTAGTGATACCTTGAATTTACTTTATATGAAAAGAGAATAGGCAGATGACCCATTGTTAGTGGATTGATAAGAAATCTGCAATAAAACTGAAATGAGCAAGACATGTCACATTTCTTTTTCTTCCCTTTAAAATTGAAAGTGAAAGTGAAGTCGCTCAGTCCTGTCTGACTCTTTGTGACCCCATGGACTGTAGCCTACCAGGATCCTCCATCCATGGGATTTTCCAGGCAAGAGTACTGGAGTGGATTGTCATTTTCTTCTCCAGAGGATCCTCCCAACCCAGGTATTGAACCCGGGTCTCTCACATTGTAGGCAGACACTTCACTGTCTGAGCTACCAGGGAAGTCTTTTAAACTACTGAAGATTTAAATTACTGTTCTATATTCCAAGAATGTTGGAAAACTCTAACTCAGAATTATGTAGAATGGGCAGACTGCTTCTCTAGAATTCTGGAAGCTCATATAGAGCCCAGAAAATTGGTGAAGGACTGCTTTTTTTTTCAGCCAGAGTATCCTTTCTGTCCAAAGACATAAGGGCCTTGGAGGCAAAAGCTTCTGCTCAGTTCAGTTCAGCTCAGTCGCTCAGTTGTGTCTGACTCTGTGACCCCATTAATCGCAGCACACCAGGCCTCCCTGTCCATCACCAACTCCTGGAGTTCACTCAAACTCAAGTCCATCGAGTTGGTGATGCCATTCAGCCATCTCATTCTCTGTCGTCCCCTTTTCCTCCTGCCCCCAATCCCTCCCAGCATCAGAGCCTTTTCCAATGAGTCAACTCTTTGCATGAGATGGCCAAAGTACTGGAGTTTCAGCTTTAGCATCATTCCTTCCAAAGAAATCCCAGGGCTGATCTCCTTCAGAATGGACTGGTTGGATCTCCTTGCAGTCCAAGGGACTCTCAAGAGACTTCTCCAACACCACAGTTCAAAAGCATCAATTCTTCGGCGCTCAGCCTTCTTCACAGTCCAGCTCTCACATCCATACATGACCACAGGAAAGACCATAGCCTTGCCTAGACGGACCTTTGTTGGTAAAGTAATGTCTCTGCTTTTTAATATGCTATCTAGGTTGATCATAACTTTCCTTCCAAGGAGTAAGCGTCTTTTAATTTCATGGCTGCAGTCACCATCTGCAGTAATTTTGGAGCACCCCAAAATAAAGTCTGACACTGTTTCCACTGTTTCCCCATCTATTTGCCATGAAGTGATGGGACCAGATGACATGATCTTAGTTTTCTTAATGTTGAGCTAATCTTATATTAAATTGTCCATGAACATTTATGATGTTCAACATAAATAATATGTAGAAATTGATATTTATGGAAGACTCACTAAGCACCAGGAATTGTTCTAAGTATCTTCAGTTCAGTTCAGTCACTCAGTCATGTCTAATTCTTTGCAACCCCATGAACTGCAGCATGCCAGGCCTCCCTCCCCAACACCAACTCCCGGAGTCTACCCAAATTCGTCTCCATCAAGTCGGTGATGCCATCCAACCATGTCATTCTCTGTCATCCCCTTCTCCTCCACCTTCAATCTTTCACAGCATCAGGATCATTTCAGATGAGTCAGCTCTTAGCATCAGGTGGCCAAAGTACTGGAGATTCAGCTTCAACATCAGTCCTTCCAATGAATATCCAGGACTGATCTCCTTTAGGATGGACTTGTTGGATCTCCTTGCAGACCAAGGGACTCTCAAGAGTCTTCTCCAACACTACAGTTCAAAAGCATCAATTTTTCAGCATTCAGCTTTCTTTATAGTCCAACTCTCACATCCATACACGACTACTAGAAAAACCATAGCCTTGACTAGATGGATATTTTTTGGCAAAGTAATGTCTCTGCTTTTTAATATGCTATCTAGGCTGGTCATAGCTTTTCTTGCAAGGAACAAGAGTCTTTTAATTTCATGGCTGCAGTGATTATGGAGCCCCCTAAAATAAAGTCTGACACTGTTTTCAATGTTTCCCCATGTATTTGCATGATGTGATGGGACCGGATGCCATGATCTTCATTTTGTGGATGTTGAGCTTTAAGCCAACTTTTTCACTCTCTTCTTTCACTTTTATCAAGAGGCTCTTTAGTTCTTCTTCATTTTCTGCCATAAGGGTAGTATCATCTGCATATCTGAGGTTATTGATATTTCTCCTGGCAGTCTTGATTTCAGCTTGTGCTTCATCTGCTCAGCATTTCTCATGATGTACTCTGCATATGTTAAATAAACAGTGTGACAATATACAGCCTTGATGTACTTCTTTTCCTATTTGGAACCAGTCTCTTGTTCCATGTCCAGTTCTAACTGTTGCTTCCTGACCAGCATACTGATTTCTCAAGAGGCAGATCAGGTGGTCTGGTATTTCCATCTCTTTCGGAAATTTCCACAGTTTATTGTGATCCACACAGTCAAAGGCTTTGGCATAGTCAATAAAGCAGATATAGATGTTTTTCTGGAACTCTCTTGCTTTTTTGATGATTCAGTGGATGTTGGCAATTTGATCTCTTGTTCCTCTGCCTTTTCTAAAACCAGCTTGAACATCTAGAATTTCATGGTTCATATACTGTTGAAGCCTAGCTTGGAGAATTTTGAGCATTACTAGTGTGGGAGGTGAGCGCAATTGTGTGGTAGTTTGAGCATTCTTAAGGCTTCCCTGGTGGCTCAGAGGTTAAAGCGTCTGCCTGCAATGCCAGAGACGTGGGTTCAATCCCTGGGTTGGGAAGATCCCCTGGAGAAGAAAATGGCAACCCACTCCAGTATTCTTGCCTGGAGAATCCCACGGACGGAGGAGCCTGGTAGGCTACAGTCCATGGGGTCGCAAAGAGTCAGACATGACTGATTGACTTCACTTCACTTGAGCATTCTTTGGCATCACCTTTCTTTGGGATTGGAATGAAAACTGACCTTTTCCAGTCCTGTGGCCACTGCTGAATTATCCAAATTTGCTGACATATTGAGTACAGCACTTTCACAGCATCATCTTTTAGGATTTGAAATAGCTCAACTAGAATTCCATCACCTCCATTAGCTTTGTTTGTAGTGATGTTTCCTAAGGCCCATTTGGCCTTGCATTCCAGGATGTCTGGCTTTAGGTGAGTGATCACACCATCGTGATTATCTGGATCATGAAGCTCTTTTTTGTACAGTTCTTCTGTGTATTCTTGCCACCTCTTCTTAATATCTTCTACTTCTGTTAGGTCCATACCATTTCTGTCCTTAATTATGCCCATCTTTGCATGAAATGAAATGTTACTTTGGTATCACTAATTTTCTTGAAGAGAATCTAGTCTTTCCCATTCTATTGTTTTCTTCTATTTCTTTGTACTGATCACTGAAGAAGGCTTTCTTGTCTCTTGTTGCTATTGTTTGGAACTCTGCAGTCAGATGGGTATGTCTTTCCTTTTCTCCTGTGCTTTTCACTTCTCTTCTATTTATAGCTATTTGTAAGGCCTCCCCAGACAGCCATTTTTATTTTTTGCATTTCTTTTTCTTGGGGATGGTCTTGATCCCTGTCTCCTGTATAGTGTCATGAACCTCCGTCCATAGTTCATCAGGCACTCTGTCTATCAGATCTAGTCCCTTAAAACTATTTCTCACTTCTACTGTATAATCGTAAGGGATTTGATTTAGGTCACATCTGAATGGTCTAGTGGTTTTCCCTACTTTCTCCAATTTAAGTCCGAATTTTGCAAGAAGGAGTTCATGATCTGAGCCACAGTCAGCTCCCAGTCTTGTTTTTGCTGACTGTATAGAGGTTCTCCATTTTTGGCTGCAAAGAATATAATCAATGTGATTTCAGTGTTGACCATCTGGTGATATCCATGTGTATCTAAGTATGTTACATAAATGCATTTAATCATTTAATCCTCACATTGACTTTGTGGGATTATTTCATTATTATTGCTACTTTATATAGATCAGTAAACTGAGGTACAGAAAATTGGGTAGAACAAGGCCCAGTGCCTCCACAATGAGAAGCTATGATTTTAACCAAAACATAATTGGCTTCAGAGTCCGGGCAGTTAATCCCAATACTTCCCTTCCTTCTTTACAACACTTCATTTTCTTACAGAAAGATCTGCAAACCACATTCTTCTCAAGTATACAGGGAACATTCTCCAGGACTAACTGTATGTTGGGACCTCAAGCAACCCTCAGTAAATTTAATAAAATTGAAATCATATCAGGCCTTTATTCTAATCACAATGCTATGAGATTAGAAATAAAGTATAAGAAAAAACACAGTAAAGAAACACAGGTACATGGAGGCTAAATAATATGCTACTAAATAACCAATGGATCACTGAAGAAATTAAAGGGGAAATCAAAAAAAAAAATGCCTTAGAGACTAATGAAAATGAAAACACAATGAGTCAAAATCTATTGAATTCAGCAAAAGCAGTTCTAAGAAGAAAGATTATAGCAATAAAATCTGTCTCAGGAAATAAAAAAAATCTCAAATAAACAATCTAACTTTATAACTAAAACAACTAGATACAGAAGAACAAACAAAACTTAAAATTTGTAGAGGAAAGAAATCATAAAGATAACAGCAGAAATAAACAAAATTGAGACAAAGCAATAGCAAAAATCAATGAAACTAAAAGCTGATTCTTTGAAAAACTAAACAAAATTGATACTTTCATCAAGAAAAAGAGGAAGCAGACTCAAGTCAATAAAATTAGATATGAAAAGGGAGAAGTTACCACAGAAATATAAAGGGTCATAAAAGACAACTACAAGCAATTGTATGCCAAGAAAATGGACAACCTGGAAGAAATAGATAAGTTCTTAAAAATGTACAATCTCCCAAGACAGAACCCATAAGAAATAGAAAATTTGAGCAGATCAGTCATAAGCATTGAAATTGAAACTGTGATTGAAAAACTCCCAACAAACAAAAGTCCAGGGCCTGCTGGCTTCATAGCCACACTGTATCAAACATTTAGAGAAGAGTTAATACCTATCCTTCTGAAACTGTTCCAAAAAGATGTAGAGGAAGGAACACTACAAGGCCACGATTACCCTAATACCAATACCAGACAAATATACCACAAAAAAAGAAAGTTTTAGGCCAGTATCACTGCTGAACATATACACAAAAATTCTCAATAAAATGCTAGCAAGCACAATCCAGTAATACATTAAAAGAATCAAATGCCATGGTCAAGTGGGATTTATCCCAGGGATGCAAGCATTTTTCATTATCCACAATCAATTAGTGTGTTACACCACATCAACAAATTAAAGAATAAAACCATATGATCATCTCAACAGATGCTGAAAAAGCTTTTAACAAAATTCAGCATCCATTTATGATAAAAACTCTCCAGAAAGTAGGCATAGAGGGAACATACCTCAACATAAGGGACATATAAGACAAATCTACAGCTTATATCATACTCAATATTGAAAAGCTAAAAGCATTTCCTCTAAGTTCAGGAACAAAACAAGAATGTCCAGTCTCACCATTTTCATTCAACATAGGTTTGGAAGTCCTAGCTACGGCAATCAGAGAAAAAGAAATTTTTAAAAATCCAAATGGAAATGAAGTTAAACTGTTACTGTTTGCAGATGACATGATACTCTACACCCAGAAAACTACTAGAGCTCATCAATGAATTTAGTAAAGTTGCAGGTTACAAAATTAATATGCAGAAATCTATTGCATTCCTATATTAAACAATGTAAAATCAGAAAGAGTAATTTAAGAAGCAATCCCATTTATCATTGCATCAAGAAGAATAAATTACCTAGGAGAAAACCTACCTAAGGAGATAAAAGTCTTGTATTCTGAAAACTGTAAGATGCTGATGAAAGAAATCAAAGATGACACAAATAGAGATATACCGTATTCTTGGATTGGAAAAATATTGTCAAAATGACTATTACCCAAATCAGTCTACAGATTCAATGCAATCCCTATCAAACTACCAATGGCATTTTAAAGATTGTTACCAAATCCTAAAATCTGTATGCAGATACAAAAGATCCTGAATAGCCAAACAATCTTGGGAAAGAAAAACAGAGTAGGAGGAAACAGGCTCCCTGACTTAAGACCAAACTAACAAGATATTGTCATCAAAACAGTATGATTCTGGCCCAGAAATAGAAATATCTATCAATAGAACAGGATAGAAAGCCCAGAAGTAAACCTACACATCTATGGTCAATTAATCTATGCCAAAGGAAGCAAGACTACACAATGGAAGGAAAACAGTCTCTTCAATAAATGGCACTAGAAAAACTGAACAGCAGCATGCAAAAACAATGGAATTAGAACATTCTCTAGCACCATACACAAAAATAATCTCAAAATGGATTAAAGAGATTAAATATGAGATTGAACACTACAACTCTTAGAAGAGAATATACGCAGAAACACTCTATAGCATAAATAGCAACAGTATCTTTTTGATCTGTCTCTCAGAGTAATGGAAATTAAAATGGAAATTTTAAAATGGGACCAAATTAAACTCAAAGGCTTTTGCACAGCAAAGGAAACCATAAACACAACAAAAAACACAGCCCTCAGAATGGGAGAAAATGTTTGCAAATTATGTGACTGACAAGGGATTAGTCTCCAAAACTGACAAACAGTTCATGTGGCTTCAGTTCAGTTCAGTTCAGTTCAGTTGCTCAGTCATGTATGACTCTTTGTGACCCCATGAATCACAGCATGCCAGGCCTCCTTGTCCATCACCAACTCCCAAAGTTCACTCAAACTCACATCCATTGAGTTGATGATGCCATCCAGCCATCTCATCCTCTGTCGTCCCCTTCTCCTCCTGTCCCCAATGCCTCCCAGCATCAGAGCCTTTTCCAATGAGTCAACTCTTCACATGAGGTGGCCAAAGTACTGGAGTTTCAGCTTTAGCATCATTCCTTCCAAAGAAATCCCAGAGCTGATCTCCTTTAGAATGGACTGGTTGGACCTCCTTGCAGTCCAAGGGACTCTCAAAGGTCTTCTCCAACACCACAGTTCAAAAGCATCAATTCTTCGGCGCTCAGCCTTCTTCACAGTCCAGCTCTCACATCCATACATGACCACAGGAAAGACCACAGCCTTGACTAGGCGAACCTTTGTTGGCAAAGTAATGTCTCTGCTTTTGAATATGCTATCTAGGTTGGTCATAACTTTCCTTCCGAGGAGTAAACGTCTTTTAATTTCATGGCTGCAGTCACCATCTGCAGTGATTCTGGAACCCAAAAATATAAAGTCTGAAACTGTTTCCACTGTTTCCCCATCTATTTCCCATGAAGTGATGGGACCAGTTGCCATGATCTTCGTTTTCTGAATGTTGAGCTTTAAGTCAACTTTTTCACTCTCCACTTTCACTTTCATCAAGAGGCTTTTGAGTTCCTCTTCACTTTCTGCCATAAGGGTGGTGTCATCTGCATATCTGAGGTTATTGATATTTCTCCCGACAATCTTGATTCCAGCTTGTTCTTCTTCCACCCAGCGTTTCTCATGATGTACTCTGCATATAAGTTAAATAAGCAGGGTGACAATATACAGCCTTGACATACTTCTTTTCCTATTTGGAACCAGTCTGTTGTTCCATGTCCAATTCTGACTGCTGCTTCCTGACCTGTATACAAATTTCTCAAGAGGCAGGTCAGGTGGTCTGGTATTCCCATCTCTTTCAGAATTTTCCACAGTTTATTGTGATCCACACAGTCAAAGGCTTTGGTATAGTCAATAAAGCAGAAATAGATGTTTTTCTGGAACTCTCTTGCTTTTTCCATGATCCAGCGGATGTTGGCAATTTGATCTCTGGTTCCTCTGCCATTTCTAAAACCAGCTTGAACCTCAGGAAGTTCAAGGTTCACGTATTGCTGTAGCCTGGCTTGGAGAATTTTGAACATTACTAGCATGTGAGATGAGTATAATTGTGCAGTAGTTTGAGCATTCTTTGGCATTGCCTTTCTTTGGGATTGGAATGAAAACTGACCTTTTCCAGTCCTGTGGCCACTGCTGAGCTTTCCAAATTTGCTGGCATATTGAGTGCAGCACTTTCACAGCATCATCTTTCAGAATTTGAAATAGCTCAACTGGAATTCCATCACCTCCATTAGCTTTGTTCGTAGTGATACTTTCTAAGGCCTACTTGCCTTCACATTCCAGAATGTCTGGCTCTAGGTCAGTGATCATACCATCGTGATTATCTGGGTCATGAAGATCTTTTTTGTACAGTTCTAGATCAACTCTGGGATTTCTTTGGAAGGAATGATGCTAAAGCTGAAACTCCAGTATTTTGGCCACCTCATGCGAAGAGTTGACTCATTAGAGAAGACTCTGATGCTGGGAGGGATTGGGGGCAGGAGGAGAAGGGGACGACAGAGGATGAGATGGCTGGATGGCATCACTGACTCTATGTATGTGAGTCTGAGTGACCTCCGGGAGTTGGTGATGGACAGGGAGGCCTGGCGTGCTGCAGTTCATGGGATCACAAAGAGTCGGACACGACTGAGCGTCTGATCTGATCTGATCTGTGTATTCTTGCCACCTCTTCTTAATATCTTCTGCTTCTGTTAGGTCCATACCATTTCTGTCCTTTATTGATCCCATCTTTGCATGACGTGTTCCCTTGGTATCTCTAATTTTCTTGAAGAGATCTCTAGTCTTTCCCATTCTGTTGTTTTCCTCTATTTCTTTGCGTTGATTGCTGAGGAAGGCTTTCTTATCTCTTCTTGCTATTCTTTGGAACTCTGCATTCAGATGTTTATATCTTTCTTTTTCTCCTTTGCTTTTCACTTCTCTTCTTTTCACAGCTATTTGTAAGGCCTCTCCAGACAGCCACTTTGCTTTTTTGCATTTCTTTTCCATGGGGATGGTCTTGATCCCTGTCTCCTGTACAATGTCATGAACCTCATTCCATAGTTCATCAGGCACTCTATCTATCAGATCTAGGCCCAAAATCTATTTCTCACTTCCACTGTATAATCATAAGAGATTTGATTTAGGTCATACCTGAATAGTCTAGTGGTTTTCCCTACCTTCTTCAATTTAAGTCTGAATTTGGCAATAAAGAGTTCATGATCTGAGCCACAGTCAACTCCTGGTCTTGTTTTTGCTGACTGTATAGAGCTTCTCCATCTTTGGCTACAAAGAATATAATCAGTGTGATTTTGGTGTTGACCATCTGGTGATGTCCATGTGTAGAGACTTCTCTTGTGTTGTTGGAAGATGGTGTTTGTTATGACCACTGCATTTTCTTGGTAAAACTCTATTAGTCTTTGCCTTTCTTCATTCCATATTCCAAGGCCAAATTTGCCTGTTACTCCAGGTGTTTCTTGACTTCCTACTTTTGCATTCCAGTCCCCTATAATGAAAAGGACATCTTTTTTGGGTGTTAGTTCTAAAAGGTCTTGTAGGTCTTCATAGAACCGTTCAACTTCAGCTTCTTCGGCGTTACTGGTTGGGGCATAGACTTGGATTACTGTGACATTGAATGGTTTGCCTTGGAAACGAACAGAGATCATTCTGTCGTTTTTGAGATTGCATCCAAGTACTGCATTTTGGACTCTTTTGTTGACCATGATGGCTACTCCATTTCTTCTGAGGGATCTAGAGATTGTCATACTCTGTGAACTAAATCAGAGAAAGAGAAATATTGTATGATATCACTATATTGAGAACCTAAAAAGAAATTATACATATGAATTTATTTATAAAAGAGAAACAGATATACTGACTTTGAGCACAAACTTATGGTTACAGAGGGAAGATTGGGGAGAAGGATAGTTTAGGAGTGTAGGACTAACATGTACACACTGCTACATTTTAAATGAACAATCAACAAGATCATAAGATATAGTACAGGGAACTCTGCTCAATATTGTGTGACAACCTAAATGGGAAAAGAATTTGAAAAAGAATAGATACATGTGTATGTACAAGTGAATGACTTTGCTGTACTCCTGAAAGTATCACAACATTAGTCAACTATACTCCAAAGTAAAGTAAGTAATTTAAAAAATTAATTTAAAAAAAAAAAAAAAAAAAGGCTAGCCCTGCCTGAGAGCAGCACTACTGGAGGATAAGGTGAAGGTCACTACTGGAGGATAAGGTGAAGGTCACACTTGGCACAGATAGCATCTGCTTCTCAACCTACGCCAAGAAGGGGACAGGATCTCCTCCATCTTATGCTCCTGATCCTTGGCTTCCCCTTCCCCTGCATTATAGCTACAAGCAGTTCATGTTCGGTAGAAAAACAAAGATGGAAGGGAATTTTTTTTATCGCAACTTCTGCTCTCTGCCACCAAAACAAATCCCACCCTACCCCACTCCCTACCCCATCAGTGGAGCAGAAGACCCTGGCCACCTGCTTTGCATAGGAGTTGAGAAGAATATCCAGCCAGGACTTCAACAAATAGCCCCATACATTTTCCTGCCAGGTTATTATAAATCTTTCTCACCAAGGGCCTTGCTGACATCTTGTAGGACCTGAGACTGGTCCCTTATATTTGCTTATTCATAAAACGCAATATAGATTGCTCCTCAGTCAGAGATGTCTCCTTGAAGCAATCCATAGCAGTGACAGCACGGGAGTTTTCCCATGATTGGTACATCAGTCTAATAGGACGAACAGCCCTGGCTAGGCCAGATGAGAGTGGAGATCTAGCTCCAACAGTGGGAGGGTGGACTCTGCCATGTGTCAACAGGACGCTGGTCATCAGAGTACAGTTCTGCATCTCCTGAGCCTACCGCATGCTGTTTGGTGGTTCTTGTGAAATATAGACACATGGGGATCCAAGGTAGATTGCAGGAGGCCCCAAATACCATCCTGGAGTCCAGAGATGAATGTCTGGCCAGTTGAGGAATAAGATTGTCAAGTCCAAAACAATCATGGTTTATGTTTTCCCTGTTCTTTCCCCATATCCCTTCTCCACTAATAATCAGACATTCATCAAAATGGTTTAAAATACCTCCAGAAAATTTAAACTAAACTCTTAACCCTAAAGAGTTAACATGACATCTATTCAGTTCAGTTTAGTTCAGTCGCTCAGTCATGTCTGACTCTTTGCTACCTCATGATCTGCAGCACACCAGGCCTCCCTGTCCATTACCAACTCCTGGAGTCTACCCAAACCCATGTCCATTGTGTGGTGATGCCATCCAACCATCTCATCCTCTGTCATTCCCTTCTCATCTTGCCCTCAATCTTTCCCAGCATCAGGGTCTTTTCAAATGAGTCAGCTCTCCACATCAGGTGGCCAAAGTATTGGAGTTTCAGCTTCAACATCAGTCCCTCCAAAGAACACCCAGGGCTGATCTCCTTTAGAATGGACTGGTTGGATCTCTTTGCAGTCCAAAGGACTCTCAAGAGTCTTCTCCAACACTACAGTTTAAAAGCATCAATTCTGCTGTGCTCAGCTTTCTTTATAGTCCAACTCTCACATGCATACATGACCACTGGAAAAACCATAGCCTTGACTAGATGGACCTTTGTTTGCAAAGTAATGTCTCTGCTTTTGAATATGCTCTCTAGATTGCTCATAACTTTCCTTCCAAGAGGCAAATGTCTTTTAATTTCATGGCTGCAGTCACCATCTGCAGTGATTTTGGAGTCCAAAAAAATAAAGTCAGCCACTGTTTCCACTGTTTCCCCATCTATTTCCCATGAAGTGATGGGACCAGATGCCATGATCTTAGTTTTCTGAATGTTGAGCTTTAAGCCAACTTTTTCACTCTCTTCTTTCACCTTCATCAAGAGGCTCTTTAGCTCCTCTTCACTTTCTGCCATAAGGGTGGTGTCATCTGCATATCTGAGGTTATTGTTATTTCTTCTGGCAATCTTGATTTCAGCTTGTGCTTCCTTCCGCTCAGCATTTCTCATGATGTACTCTGCATAGAAATTAAATAAGCAGGGTGACAATATACAGCCTTGATGTATTCCTTTTCCAATTTGGAACCAGTCTGTTGTTCCATGTCCAGTTCTAACTGTAGCTTCCTGACCTGCATACAAATTTCTCAAGAGGCAGATCAGGTGGTCTGGTATTCCCATCTCTTTCAGAATTTTTCACAGTTTATTGTGATCCACACAGTCAAAGGCTTTGGCCTTTGACTAACATGTATTAAATAGGCATAAATATGTTTCAAACAAAAGTCACTGGTCAGGGGGGATTTTAACAAAACTGTTTATCCTTTCTATTGAGGTTATCTCTTTATACCTAGGATAAGAATTTTCAAAACAAATGTCAGGCATGGATATGGGATCTGGAGGGTTTCAATAAGCCCCCACTTGCCAGATTATCAATGATAATGACATATCTCACCAGTTTATGATATAGAAAAGCTTCATGAGGTAATACATACATTTAATGAATGAACCTATAATGAAAAAAACATCTGGCAACATTAGGCTGGCAGGAAAATGAGTTTCATATAACAAGTACAAACCATTCCCTGAGCTGGGATTATGAGAAACAGATAGAGTTTGTTTTTAGAGCATAAATGCAATACCACTGCTGCGATTACCCAGAAAAATGAAGCTAAACAAAACTCTGTTTGGAGAGGCACAAAATACTGAAGAACCAGAAATCCATCCAATCAGATTCACCAAGTCCTGAGCAAAGAACAGGTAGGTGACTGCCGTCATTATGGACTCAGAAACTCAGTGGGACTTTTCCCCTTTATTTAGAGCACCACACAGTTGGGAGATCAGGGTGGCACTTTATACACGTTCTAAAGCCAGAACTCCTTGCTTTTTTACTGGCTATGATTAATAAGTTCCAGCTACTAGTTTTATGTTTTTTTTCCTGGTCGGGAAATGAAAGATAAGTCCTGTGGAAGAATCGAGTGTTCAGTATCTCCAGGCACTTGGCAAATGCCGGCTCCTTGATCCCCACAGCAGTTATAGCATGAAAAGTACTCGAGGCCTTAGGAAGTGAGTCACTGAGCATTAAACAGGCCTATCAACAGGTTGTACAAAATGTTCTCTTGGTGTGAAGAAGTTAGGCTTCCCCCAGATCCCAGGTAGAAACAACAGTAAGGATGTTTTCACAGTCCCCAGCCTCTCTGAAGGAGACATAGATGGTGTGTGAACTGACATTGTCTCCCAAAGATCTTGGCTTCAGAAACACAAAATCTTGTATTCATCCATGAGTAGCCAAAGACTGTGAAACTTCCAGAAGTATCTTGGACAACTTGGCAGGACTACAGATGTTAAAAGAGATGATCACTCTCCAACATATAGAGTGGTAGTTGAGAGCTCAGACTTTATAAATGCCTCATTTTGTCCTTGAAATCTGCCTGAATCTGGGCAGTTTATCCTTTAAGTCTAAGCTTCCTTGTTTATAAAAAGAGACTAGCAAGTGTGCCTTCCTCCTAGAACACTGATTCTCAGCTGAGGCCATTTGTCTTTGAAGGGACATGTGGCAATGTCCGGAGACAGTTTCAGTTGTCAAAGTTGGGGTAGGGGCTGGGACATGTTACTGGAATCTTGGAAGTAGAGACTAGCAGTGCTGCGAAACATCCTGCAGTGCATGAAACTCCTCACAACCAAAGACTATTAGGCCCAAAACAGCCAACAGTGCTAAGGCTGAAAACATCTGCTCTTGGATTATTTTGAGAATTCAGTGCAATGCTCCATGTAGAGGGTGTAGACAAAAAGGAAATCATCTACACTGATGGTGGAAATATAAATTGATGCAGCCAGTATGGAAAACAGTAAAAACTAAAAGTAGAATTGTCCAGAAATCTACTGGACAGGAGTGGATATATGCCCAGGAGTGGGATCCAGTAATCCCAGACCTGGGCATATATCCAGACAAAACTCAAAAACACATGTACCTCTATGTTCATAGCAGCATTATTCACAATAGCCAAGTCATGGAAACAACCTAAATGTCCACTGACTGGTGAATGGATAAAGAAGATGTAGTTCATATATACAGTGGAGTGTTAGTCATAAACAAGAATGAAATATTGCCATTTACACAGCACATGGATGGACCTAGAGATCATCAGACTAAGTGAAGTAAGTCAGAAAGAGAACTAGAAATACCGTGTTATATCACTTACATGTGGACTCTAAAATATGATACAGATGAACTTGGTGGAGGACAGTGAAGATAGTGGAGGATAGAGAAGCCGAATGTGCTGCAGTTCATGAGGTGGCAAAGAATCAGACATGACTTAGCAACTGAACTGTGAACAGGAGAACTATATTCAATATCCAGTGATGAACCATACTGGGAAAGAATATGAAAAAGAGGTGTGTGTGTGTGTGTGTGTGTTTGTGTCGGAGAAGGCAATGGCAACCCATTCCAGTACTCTTGCCTGGAAAATCCTGTGGACAGAGGAGCCTGGTGGGCTGCAGTCCATGGGGTCACAAAGAGTTGGACACGACTGAGCAACTTCACTTTCACTTTTCACTTTTATGCATTGGAGAAGGAAATGGCAACCCACTCCAGTGTTCTTGCCTGGAGAATCCCAGGGACGGCAGAGCCTGGTGGGCTGCCGTCTATGGGGTCGCACAGAGCTGGACATGACTGAAGCAACTTATCAGCAGCAGCAGTGTGTGTGTGTAACTGAATCACTTTGTTGTATAGCACTAATTAATACATTATAAATTGACTATATTTGAATAAAACAAATTTAAAAAAAAATCATACTCCATGTGGAAGCTTTTAAAAGAGGACTGATATCATAGTACCAAAGTAAATCTTCTGTTTTTATTGTAGGTTTCCTTTCATAAGACATTACACTGTCTACTTCTAGGTGAGTCAATTAACTGTAATAGATACATATGCAATTTGTTAACAAACATAAATAACTTGCACCCTATAGGCATTACTTGTCATGCACACACTAATGTCAGGGCTCTGCTCTAGGAGAACAAGGCTGCTCCATCTGTGATAGGCCTGATACGGGTAGAGCTGGGGACCCCGAGCAAAATGTCAAGGCTCCATCCAGACTAGAGCTGATTCAAGAAGTCAGTGCTGAAGGAAGCAGCAGCTGCAACAGCAGGGCTATAACCCATCCATTCTGTCCTCTGGGTACTTGACGGGGAAGAGAGAGTGCCTCTCTCTCTGGGCCTCAGCTTAACTGGCCTATTTCATGGCTCGACAAACATAGGCTCCTCAGCTACTTTTATATCCTTGACTGAGCTGTAAGTGTCCAACGGTGTGACATAAAGCAAAGCTGGAATGTTATGCTTCAAGGGCAGTGTGTAAAAAGAGGAAGGCCTCCCAGACAGCAGGGCCAGGCCGAGGGCCCTGATAAGGCCGATGGTGGAACAGCAGGTTTCCTGAGGCCCCAGGGGTGCTGAAGTTGGTGGGGCATTTCTGTGGATCTGTTGCCTTTCAGACTTCATTCCAGACCCTTTTGGGGCCTAGTGTCAACAGTGGGCATTGCTGTTGAGAGGGGCCTTTCTGTGGTGCTGATGTTCTTCTAATATCCTTTCCAAGCCTAAATTCCTACAAATCTCCTCAGGTTCAGAGAGTGCTAGAGAAGACTCTTGAGAGTCCTGTGGACTTCAACAAGATCAAGCCAGACAATCCTAAAGGAAATCAATCCTGAATATTCACTGAAAGGAGTGATGCTGAAGCTGAAAACTCCAATACTTTGGCTACCTGATGAGAAGAGCTGACTCATTGGAAAAGACCCTGATACTGGGAAAGATTGAAGGCAAAAGGAGAAGAGGGTAGCAGAGGATGAGATGGTTGGATGGCATCACTGACTCAATGGGCATGAATTTGAGCAAATTCTGGGAGATAGTGTAGGACAGGGGAGTCTGGCATGCTGTAGTCCATGGAATCGCAAAGAGTCAAACATGACTTGGGGAAAGAACAACAACAACCAGTCAGAAAGGCACTTGTCTGTCACCTCCCAGACGCTCTTCACAGCCATGTGTGAGGCTGAAATATCTCTGATGACTAAAGGTCTAAAGACCAAAGGTATCTGAAGAAATTTGTTGTCATGGGGAGTGTGTTTCTGTGGGGCCACTACCTACTAGATGTTCTGCTTCATCCTTAGTGAGAAATAAAGTCCAGTCACCTTCTCAGGTCCAGAGAGCACTGATGTCATGGGTGTGTTTCTATGGAGACACTGCTTTCCGTGGGTCCCTCTAGTCTATCGTGAGGTTTATAGTTACAGCAAGCCTCAAGTTCAGAAAGCTCTGACCTTGAGGGCTACACTTATGTGGGTTCTGCCTTCAAATCACTCTTCCGAATTTTGTCAGATCCTAAAGTCAAGCACCAGATCTTCTCAGGCTCAGAGAATTCCAGTATTAAAGAGGACTTTACTCAGAAACTTCTTGCCTAAAAGGTGTCCTTCCAGTCCTTGGAGGTTCTAAAGACAAGCAAGAAGTTTCCTCAGATTCAGAGAGCACTTTGGGAAGTGCTCTCTGAGGAAGGGATCCATTCCAAGGCATAGCTGCCTCTCAGACATCTTTCCCAGGCCTTGAGGAGGCCTGAATACCATCAAGACATTTCAAGGTCAGAGATCTCTCCTCAAGAGTAGAAGACTTCTGAAGAACAGCTGCCACCCAAGGACCCTCTCCAGGCTTCTAGAAACCTCAAGGTCAGCAACAGATCTCAGCTCCATGAGTGGTATTGCTGAGAGAAGCATGTCTGAAAGCAACCCTGGCAGCTGGTCCCCATCAAGAGACCCAGATTCTGTTGACAAAGCCAAGAAACACAGCCAAGGCTAAGACTCTGAGTGAAAGTGTTAGTAGTGTCTGACTCTTTGCAACCCCATGGATTGCAGCATGAGCCTAGCTTGCCAGGCCCCTCTGTCCATGGAATTCTCTAGACAAAAATACTGGAGTGGGTAGCCATTCCCTTATCCAGGGGATCTTCCCAACCCAGAGATCAAACCTGCATGTCCTGCATTGCAGGCAGATTCTTTACCATCTAAGCCACCAAGACTCTAAAGATCTCATTAAAAGAGCATCCCAAGAGCATCTTGCTTCCAAACACAGAACTTACCATTTCTGCCTGGCAAAGACCCGTTTCTAAGGTTTCTCATTCCAAAGAGAAGGTCATCAGTAAAAACTGCCCGATACTCATAAAGTCCAGAATCATTTAATAAAGTGACCAAAGAGAATGCCATAGAAGATGGCAGTTTTAGTGTATCCATCAAAGAGACTGAAATTCTTGAGAGGGGTGAAGCAGAGTCATGGAGACTCTTTCTTTAAAATTTTGCAGTATAGTCACTGAGTAAATACCAACAATTTACTTCAACTCGCTGGGCCTTGTATTCTTATTTATATAATGATATCAAACATTAGATATGGGACCCCTAGTGAAATTTGAATTTCAGTAAAAGTATGTCCTAAATGTTGCCTGGGACTTTCTCATACTAAAAAACTGTTGTTTATCTGAAACTCGAATTTCCCTGGACGTCCTATAGTTTTATTTGTTAATCTGGCAATCCTAGATGGATGGACTGTGGCTGGGGGATATGTGGACAGATGAGTGGATGAGATGGGATAGGTTATAGAGATAGAACCTTTGGTATAATTTTCAATGGTCAAGGGGTGTGTGCCTCTGTGCTTACGGGAGAGTGGATGTGACTGTTGTGTGAATCTGTGTGTTTTCCTCAGAATTAAACCAGCAAAGGAAGGCATATGATGAGAATTTGAAGAGATAGTCCAGCATAGAGAACAAAACATCTGCTACTAGGGAGATGAGAATGTGAACATTTGCACTGTGATTATTGCAGTGACTCACTGTGTGATCTTTGATAAATCATACAATCTCTCTGTTATACAGGGTTTCACATTAATGTAGATGAGATAACAATATTGGTTTTATTTCCACACATGAGAACAAGGTCACTTGAGCATTATTTACAAATTCCAGAATTGGGGAGCCTGGTGGGCTGCCGTCTATGGGGTCGCATAGAGTCGGACACAACTGAAGCGACTTAGCAGCAGCAGCAGCAGCAGCCAGAATTGAAAAAGAGGCAAGGTGCAGGTATTTTTGTTACATTATGTCAATGAGAAAGAAGAATCAGAAAGCCCCGAGGAAGCTTGGGATTTCTTTCTAGTATCTTTGGGAAGCACTGGTTAAATAATGATTCCAACCTAATATAGGATGCACTGATTGCAGCCCATACGTTGCTTCCAAGCCTTAATTCACACACCTGAGTGTTTCCCTCGTTACCTGCACACATCACCCTCTCACTGCCTCAGAGGAAATTAGTAAATTCAGACATCAGCTGTTTCTTTGCTATGTTTAACGGGAAGCCTATTGCAAACCAGTGACTCCCCAAAATTTATTTTTTCAAAAGTGCCAACTCCAGCAGGATCCAGGCTGGGACTGTGTGCCCATAAAAGCTGTTTTCTTTCTGTGGTCGAATTTGTATTGGATCAGCAATGAATAGGACTCTCTATATCTTTGGAAGTAGAAGTCCATTACATTTCACTGGGTCTTTGTGAATTTGCTAATAAAACCAATACAGCCCAAGAAATAAGAACAGTGGAGGGTGGCAGGGTTAGTCCTTTAAGTGATACTCTCAGAAGCCTCCAAAGCACCCTCCTGCAAGTGATCAAATGGCCATAATCCAAAGCAAGCATGGAGTCAGAGTACAAAAACAGGGGAGACCCCCAGAGAGGGCACAGGTAGAGAGGACTCTGGCCAGGTGGTGAAAGCAGATGGGAGTCTGTTTGAACCTAATGACCCAGCTTGGAGACAGGGCATCCCACGTCACCTTCCAATGCGGGCAGCCTTACAGTGACTGTCATGAAAATCATGAAATAACCATTAACTTTTGCATACAGTAGCTCAGTTCATCCCTACTGGATTGGTGAGAAAACCAAAAGTCATAAAGGATAAAATAGCTTCCTCTAGTGCATATGAGTGGCAGTATTCAAAATCAAGGCTACTGAACACAGGACCAGGACTCAGCAGTATTTTCCAAGTGGTGTAAATTAATACCTGCCAAAACATGACCTTCGTCCTCTTATCTACAGTTGTTGAAATTCCCACTATTAGAGTTCCCTTAGGGGACAGAGAGGAAACATACTCTATATTGTATAACCTGGGTTAGGTAGTGCCAGGGAAAGAAAATAGGGACCAGTTCTTTCTGGATCTTTCATCCTTGATGTCATCTTAGAAGGCCACCATTCCATCATGGAAAATGTGATTTATTGGCATTCATTCATTTGTTTATATGCTCATACATTAAACAATAAATTAGTGGATTTATTTTCTGTAGGCCAGAACTTTTTCTAGCTATTGTGTGTTCAGTGGTGAATAAAAGAGAGATGGTACTTGCCTTTGTGGGGCTAAGAATATGACAAAAGGGACAGACAGTAAAGAAGAAAACAAAGGTCTAAGCATCTAATTAGTCACTGTGGAAAGTGCTGCAAGGGATAAAGGGACAAAGGTGTTTCGAGAGTGTTTTACAAACAAAATATAGAGGTGGCTAGTACAGTTTTATCAGGCCTCCCTAAGATGGTGGGTGACCTGATGAATGAGAAAGGCCCCTTCTATGTGAAGAGTGAGAAGAAAAAGTTTGAGTGGTACCTGGAGGGGAGAGAGGCCTGTCCTTTCCAGCAGCTGGACCAAGAGCCCTGGAGTTAGAAAGAAGTGAGGAGACAGTGAGAGAGAGGATGGTGGAGCCGTAGAGGAAGAGGAGCACAGAGAACCAGCCTGGGCTACTTGCGGCCAACAGTGGAGAAGGGAAACACCAGAAGGGCAGGACGGAGGTCAACTTTGCCCAGTTGCCAGGTGCTTATGGTGGACCTGACACCTCCATTGGTAATTTATTCCCCCAACTTTGAATACTCTATCACTAATCCTGCTGAAGTTGAAACTCCAATCCTTTGGCCACCTGATGCAAAGAACTGACTCATCGGAAAAGACCCTGATGCTGGGAAAGACTGAAGGCAGGAGAAGGGGACAACAGAGGATGAGATGGTTGGATGGCATCACCGACTCAATGGACATAAGTTTGAGTAGGCTCCGGGAGTTGGTGATGGACAGGGAAGCTTGGTGTGCTGCAATTCATGAGATCGCAGGAGTCTGACAGGATTGAGCAACTGAACTGCTCAGAGTGCCTAATCCCACCTCCATATCTACATTATAATAGTACTTGATGAACATTTCCTGAGTTTTTGTTTTGCAGATGTAAAAAATCTCCCCCTCTCCAACAAATAGAAAATGTTAACTACTGAACCTTCAGCACATAGCTCCAGGTCTCCTGGAGCCTAAGAAACCAATAATGTTAACCCCTGTGACACCACTCTGCTACCTCACCATTAGCCAATCAGAGAAATGTGCACAAGCTGATCACAGATCCCATGAGCCTCCTCCTTCATCTGACTTTGAAAAGTGCTTTGCTGAAACCCTTTGGGGGAGCTCTGGGCTTTTTAGAGCAGGAGGCACCCATCTTCTTGCATGACCCTGCAATAAACCTTTCTCTGCTCCAAACTCTAATATTTCAGTTTGTTTGGCCTCACTGTGCATCGGGCACACAAATTTGCCTTAACAATGGCAAATGGCCTTCAGCTCCACATGAGAACAGGGGAAAAACACAAACTGCCAACTAGGTGTGTCAAAAATATTTTCCCAAGCGCCAGATGGAGACTGTGCCCTAGCTGGAAAGCTTCTGGCCACCTGCGGAGGCAGTTCTCTGGTGCCAGTCCCACTTTTCTCCCGCTGCTTTGTTGGCTGTTTGGGGCTCAGGAAGTGCCCCATCTCAGTGTTGGCTGGTGGATCAGTAGAAGTAACTGATTAACAGCTGTGGCTGTCGAAGTTCTGGAGTTTGGTTTTCTGCAATCTGAAAGGGTGCTTGCTTTATGATTTTTTAATTAGAGTGTAAATAGTGCAGGCCCATAAACCTCTTGATCGATTGCTGACAGGTGTGAAAGTTTGCACTTGCTAGAAAAGGCACCGAGTCTTCTGTTATCTCCAGCTTCTGTTTTCTCAGGCTCCTCTGGCAGCTGGCTGGGTTGACAAAGAGGGTGACATCCAGCAAAATTGCCACATGGAGGGCTTATCCTCCAAACTCTCCATTTATCTCCAAACTATCCATTTAGAAGAAGTGGAGCATCTTCCTCTCTGTCACTTCCCCTTCTTCTTTAGGAAACCACAGTAGGACCTCAGCCTGGTGAAGAACTTCTCACACCGTCTCTGCTGTTTCAATCATGCCTCATGTTCTGATTTCCCTTCTGACCATATCACACATTCTATGGGCCTCACTTCTTGAACTGCCAAGAAACAGAAATCAATGTAAATATTTATTAATGGATTCATTCTGTCAACAAATATTAAGTGTGGCTTCAGCTACAGTACACGCATTATTTCAGGTGCTTGAGAGACAGCAAAGAGCACACTAAAGTCCTTGCCTTCTAGAAGGGGGAGATAAAAAATACACACATCACCAAATAAGTTAAAAAGATCATTTCAAATGCTGATAAGTACTATGGAGATGATAAGTTAAAAAGATCATTTCAAATGCTGATAAGTACTATTGGAGATGATAAAATTGTCATTGGGAAGACACTTCGGCCAGAAGAGCAGGGTTTCAGTTATTTTCTGCATCTTTCTCCAGGAGGCCCCTCACTTCTGTTTTTCTTGGAAGATCTGTTTTATTCTTCTTGTTCTCACAACATATTGATTTCCCTATCCATATGACAAAAACAAAACCAAAAAAGACTATATCTCTTTTCACACTGATTCAGTACAAGCAATCAACAAGGACCAATCATCCTCTCTGGCTCGCTACTCCTAAAAGATAGAATCTGATGGGTTCAGCTTGGGTCAGTATTCCTCTTGATGAAAATCATCCTTCACCAACTCTAAGTTGTGTCACCTATGAGTGGGACCTAAGTCCCCATTGTTATGGGCAGAAAGCATTTATTCTACAGAAGAGGGAGAGTATGGCTTGGGAATATGCCAACTAGTAATCTTGCTTATGGATAATTGTTGTATTGTAGACTTCTCCATTCCTATAGAGAGGCAAAAATCCTCTCTATAGGAATGGAGTAGGAAAGAAGTAATAGAGTCCTCAACTGAGAACAGGGAGTACATGAAATAAAGAAACAGTGGGACTTTTAGAACCAACATGTTTGGATAAACTGAACTAAAACTTAGAATTTGAAATCTGGACATCTCGAGGAAAACACGTGAAATAAAATACCATGGCTATGTAATATACTCCTAAAGTTCTCTAGAAAAGGAAGAAATATTGCTTTTCAGCATATTTTGATATTTAAAACTTCTCAGTTCCTATCTTCATTAATTGCTTCATGTGCAAATGAAGCAAATTTCCTGGGTTGACACATAGGGCAAAACCCAGCAAAAGTGCCACATAGAGGGCTTATCCTCTGAACTCTACATATCTCCTGTAGAGCATCTTCCTCTATGTCACTTCCCCTTCTTCACAAAACCACAGTAGGACCTCAGCCTGGTGAGGGCAAATGCTCCAATATTAGGTGACAGCATTTATCTGAACCTGTGTAATTATTTATAGTGCTCATTTTACTCAAACTATTGTCCCAGTTTGGACGATAAATTAAAAATCTTCATACTCCTAGGGCAACTATGATAAAGGTAATCATGTCTATTATTATTTCAAACATCAAGAAACAAGATAGGACAACTTTAAAAAGTTTCTAGGTGACTTGGAATTTGAGACATTAAGTCACATGTACGTTTCTACTTGGGCTTTCCTGGTGGCTCAGTGGTAGAGAATCTTCTTGTCAATACAGGAGTCGTTGGCTCAATCCCTGCCTCAGGAAGATCCCTGGAGAAGGAAACAGCAACCCACTCCAGTATTCTTGCCTGGGGGATCCTATTGACAGAGGAGCCTGGTGGGATGTAGTCCATGGGGTCACAAAGAGTTAGACATGACTTAGCAACTGGATAACAAAGTTTTTAACTGATGGTGGTCACTCTTTATAGATTTTGGAGATAATACAAAACTCTTCTTGTACAGTGCTGGTGGCATAGTGGTAAGCATAACTGCTTGCAAAATTCTTGTTATATTATTATGCTTCTCTGATCCTTACTCTGTCAGGTAAGTGGCTCTACCTTAATGCCTAAGTTTTTATTCCCACAGCCAAAAAGGGAATGTGAATGCATCATGGCCTTTTGGTAAAATGACAGTTATTACTATCTTTGGCCAAAAGAAGTATATTTTTGACAGCAAACCAAAGACCAAGCAGCGTATTATCAGCTTTTCAAACATTAGAGTGAAAAAGTAAATGGAGAGAGGATTTGTGTGTCATTCAGCAAAGTTTTAGTGTCAGCCATAACAGTTCTTAGTGGAAAAATGTTTAATACCCTTGACTTAATCAAAACTAAATTCCTCATAAATGACTGTTTGATAAAAGGAAAGAATTGTCTGTGAGTAACTTATCCTACAATGTAAAATTACTCCCCAATTCCAAAGAATGAAGTAAAGCTGATTGAGAATATTCTAAGTACAGTGTTAGAGTTTTGATAAACACAATAAAATCTCAAATACCAGATTGCTCAGTCAGGAACAACAATTGGATAACCTTGGACAAGTTGATCCCCACTGATTATTTTTCCCCAGAAGCTTAAAGTGTGAATAGAACATTCTGGCATTTCATTCTCTCATCAATTTTTACATACTACAGCTTTCAAATTTCTCATACCATTGTATCCTATTATCCTCCTTTATCTTTCTTGGAGTCTATTCCAGGAATTACTCATGCATAAAGATTATGTGAGAAGCCTTCATCTCTAACACTTCTTTCTAATTGTCAAATTTACAGTAAAAAGATAATAGCTAGTGAGTATCTATTGATCCAAGTTTTCATAAATGCTAAGGCAGTTTCTAGAGCAATCATAACATAGTTTGCACTAGACTGCCCTAATAATCAGATGCTTTCCAAATTTAAAAAAATCTGAGCATATCAAATTCATTCATTTTGATAATGGAAGGTAGGGGGAAAAATGTCATTGGAAATGCAAAGCAAGTGTTCAAAGGATTTTTTTTTTTTTTGAGTCACAGGCCAATCCTAAGGTTATAGGGGATGGCATAGCTTAATGGTTAAGAGTGAATATAGCAAACAAAAAACGAACCAGATTATAGGTCAGATCAGATCAGTCACTCAGTCGTGTCCAACTCTCTGCGACCCCATGAATCGCAGCACGCCAGGCTTCCCTGTCCATCACCGACTCCCGGAGTACAGAGAACAAAATAGTGGCTAAGAGTGAGGAGAGGGGAGGGAAAGCGGCAAAATAGGAGTAGAAGATTAAGAGACAAACAGTTGTGTATAAAATAAATAAGCTACAAGGATATATTGTACAACACAGAAATATAGTCAATATTTTATGATAAAAATGGAATATAACATTTAAGAATTGTGAATCCCTATATTGTACACCATAAGAGTGGTGTCATCTGCATATCTGAGGTTATTGATATTTCTCCCAGCAATCTTGACTCCAACTTGTGTTTCTTCCAGGCCAGCATTTCTCATGATGTACTCTGCATATAAGTTAAATAAACATGGTGACAATATGCAGCCTTGACGTACTCCTTTTCCTATTTGGAACCAGTCTGTTGTTCCATGTCCAGTTCTAACTGTTGCTTCCTGATCTGCATACAGATTTCTCAAGAGGCAGATCAGGTGGTCTGGTATTCCCATCTCTTTCAGAATTTTCCACAGTTTATTGTGATCTACACAGTCAAAGGCTTTGGCATAGTCAATAAAGCAGAAATAGATGTTTTTCTGGAACACTCTTGCTTTTTCCATGATCCAGCGGATGTTGGCAATTTGATCTCTGGTTCCTCTGCCTTTTCTAAAACCAACTTGAACATCAGGAAGTTCACGGTTCACATATTGCTGAAGCCTGGCTTGGAGAATTTTGAGCATTACTTTACTAGCGTGTGAGATGAGTGCAATTGTTCGGTAGTTTGAGCATTCTTTGGCGTGGAGAGTGAAAAGGTTGGCTTAAAGCTCAACATTCAGAAAACGAAGATCATGGCATCTGGTCCCATCACTACATGGGAAATAGATGGAGAAACAGTGGAAACAGTGTCAGACTTTATTTTTCTGGGCTCCAAAATCACTGCAGATGGTGACTACAGCCATGAAATTAAAAGAGGCTTACTCCTTGGAAGGAAAGTTATGACCAACCTAGATAGCATATTCAAAAGCAGAGACATTACTTTACCAACAAAGGTTCGCCTAGTCAAGGGTATGGTCTTTCCTGTGGTCATGTATGGATGTGAGAGCTGGACTGTGAAGAAGGCTGAGCGCCGAAGAATTGATGCTTTTGAACTGTAGTGTTGGAGAAGACTCTTGAGAGTCCCTTGGACTGCAAGAAGATCCAACCAGTCCATTCTGAAGGAGATCAGCCCTGGGATTTCTTTAGAAGGAATGATGCTAAAGCTGAAACTCCAGTATTTTGGCCACTTCATGCGAAGAATTGACTCATTGGAGAAGACTCTGATGCTGGGAAGGATTGAGAGCAGGAGGAGAAGGGGATGACAGAGGATGAGATGGCTGGATGGCATCACTGACTTGATGGATGTGAGTCTGAGTGACCTCCGGGAGCTGGTGATGGACAGGGAGGCCTGGCGTGCTGCAGTTCATGGGGTCGCAAAGAGTCGGACACGACTGAGCGACTGATCTGATCTGATCTGATCTGATATTGTACACCTGTAACCTACATAATATTGTATACCCACTATATTGCAATAAAAGTAAGTCAATAAATACAAATAAACAGGAAAAAAGTTTTTAGTTTTTGGGGTTTTTTTAATCCATGAGTTAGAGTTACAACGCCTATGTTCTAAATCCCAAGCTCAGCAACTTGCTATCTGGATAGGATTCTTAATATCTGTTAGTCTCAGTTTTTTAATTTGTAACATAGAATATCTATTGTACCTATTCCAGTGAGTATTTAGCATCAACACAGAGTCTGGCATAGAGTAGAAACTTCATAAAATATCCTATGACATGAAAGAAAAAAAACAACTAGAAGATAAAGAGCTTGGATAATCAGCCCCTAAATATCTTAGACTAAGACTTTCTCCTCCAACAGATCTTGGTATCTGCTGATATCCTTTCTTTAATTCATGTTGCATTCTCCATTTACAAGCTTAAAATTCTCTATCTTTTTGGCCCAGACTGAACACCATTTCCCGAGGAGGCTGTTAATTCATTCAGGCCAATGGAAAGCAATCATTATAAGCAATTCAAAGTTCCCTTTGGACTTCCTCTGGGATGTGGATACAACCGCTTCTTTATTATTTCCTAGATAAAGGGTGACATCAACCCTTGTAACATATTAAGGTTGACCCAGAATTAGAAGGATATGTTTTCACAGAGTTACATTTCTTGCCACTATATTCATGTCAGGAAGATTTCAGACATGATTCCTTCTGGTTCACTTTGCCATGCATCTAACAGACATGACTGGAACATGGCACAGTGATTTGTCAAGTTCCCCAGAATTACATTTTTGGAATGTGTTCTTTTGATTCATTTGAGGTGACTGCTAACTCAGTTATACACAACTAAACTTGCTGACATACAAATCTTGATTTATTTATACTGATGTTCAGTCTGGCAAGTTTTTTCTCAATGTGGTACTGACAGAATTCTGGTTTTTATAAGAATTTCAGGGTTCAAGTCAGTTTTAGACTTAGAATTCTTGAAAATTTTACCCAATGACTGAAAATGCCAGTTACTCTTCAAAGCATAAATTCTTTTGTAGATGTAACAGCTACTGAAATCTGAGAGAAATTCATGCTTTTTAAATTCATGATATGACAATGCTATAACATTGGTAGTTTTTGACAAATAGCATTTTCCATCTAGCTTCTAAGAATAATTTCTTACTATAACTGCTGTTCCGTACAATTAAATGCCTTTAAAGACCTCTCTGAAAAGCCATGTCTCCATGTTTCTCTTGGGCAAACGCAGTTTTACAGATAATCCAGCAAAGGCCTCACTAGTAATTGCTCTTCACAAAATTATGAGGTTGTGAAATGTCTATTTTTTGTCATTTTTTCACAAAGTTTATAAAAAAACTTCCTTTAAAAGTGTGGTTTTGTTCATTTTTTCAGAGTTTGCAATGGGTCTTTTTCCTTAAAAAGACTTTCAAAGATCCTCTAGCCTTTGAAAACATGAATGCTATTCTCCCCCTACCATTTTAGTTCTATTCAACAAAATCAAGAGTTTGGATGGAAACGTGAATTAATATGTCTAAGAAGACTAGTGCAAGATTCACTCCATGAGTATCAGTCACACACTAAGGTCACTGAGATAGTAAGTAAGTGATACTATTTTCAGCATGTCTTTATTTTGTAAAGAAAGGAGAGTGCTGTAAAGTGATCATGTATTTCTATTCCATTTTCCTGAAATCTTTGGTTAAAAAAAAAATACAGAAAACATTAGGTCAAGCCTCTCAGGGTGTTTTAAGTGGAAAGAAAATTTTTTATTTCTTTATTTTTTTAAATCTTGCTGCTGACTGCCAGAAAAGTCCCTTGATAGGACACAATTGCTACCAGTAATAAGACTGTGTATGAAAAACCTCATTTTTGGCACTACATTAAAGATGAAAGTAGAACAAGGGCAGAGGGATCACCTTTGTCAGACAGAAGGTTAGATATATTAAAATAAAATCTTAATGGAACCAAAGTGAAGACCTGTATCATGTCCAAGATTTCTGGTGGGAAAGTTTCAACAGTGATGAATGACTTCCCAAATAGGATAATTAATGAGCAGTGCAATATTTCACAATAGAAACAAAGTACTTTTGGTAGACCCAGAGAGGCATGGGAATATCCTTCACACCAACTCAAAGTGATCAAAGTTTGTATTTGTTTGTTTGCTGTAAGTCCTTAATCTACTCCATCAACCTGGAAAAGTCCAAGGAAGGAAAGTGTGCAGAGTCTGAGCACTTAATTAAACATAATGGATTGTGTTACCTCAATCTTTTGTTACTTAAGTATGAATCATGAAAAATATTGTAACTTAATGGGTTTTTTTTCCCTGAGTATTTCATTGAAATAAACTAAAACCACTTGTTATTTTTGCTTCTTCATTTTCCATTCACTGGACAAATCCTTTGAGTTTATTTTCAATCACCAACACTGATTTAAATTTCTCCCTGTCAAGATTATCAGCTCCATCCATAGACCAAAGACAGTGGTAGCTTTCCAATTCTCATCCTAGTCTACATCTCAGAGGTAGTCAGTACATATGATCATTTCTTTCTTCTGAAAACATGTGTCCTTTTGTTTTATCTGACTTTCTCCTGATTTCCCTTTATCAGGTCTTTCCAATTCAAGCTCCTTCTCCTCTGCCCTCTTCTGTATGTTCATTGCCCCAGTCTTGGCCCCAGCTCTTTATCTATACTAAGTCCCTATGCAAATTGATCTCACTCCATGACTTAATCTTTAAGCTATTCATTCAACTTTAGCCGTGATCACTTCCTTGAGTTCCAGGTTCATATTTCCAACTGCCTCCTTGACACCTCCAGCTGCGTGTTAGTAGGGATCTCATCTTTGACTCTTTTCAAACATATGTCTGTTCTCTCCCTCCTACTCATCTTTTAACATACACACTCACATTCTCTTTCTTCAAATGTGCTTCTGTCTACAGTCTTTCTCTATCTCAGTCACAAGTGTAGCATCCATTCAATTGTTCAAGCAAAAGTCTTAGGAGTCATATTTGAGCCTTATAATTGTCCTCAAAGACTTGTCCCACCATAACCCTAATGCAAACTACGATTATGTCTTTTCTAATCCTCTAATGGCTTATTCAATAGTCTCTTTGTTGTTAATCTTACTCGGCACATAGCATCCCAAATCTATTTTAATATAACTCAATTTTACCATTATATTTAAAATCCTACTATTCCTTTTACCACACTTAGAGTAAAATCCAAAGTTCATTGTGGCCTATAAAGCTTTGCATGATCTAGTTGGTGTCTGCTGCTGCTACTGCTAAGTCACTTCAGTCGTGTCCGACTCTGTGCGACCCCAGAGACGGAAGCTCACCAGGCTCCCCTGTCTCTTCTTAACTCACTGTATGTCCTATACCACCAATTCCACTACACTGAGCATTTCCTTCAGCACAGCAAACTTATTCCTGTCTCGTCTCAGGACCTCTGCACTTACACCTTTCCTTTGCATCTTCTGAATGGCTATGTCTTGTTCCTTTAAATCTCATAATGAACATTACTTTCTAAAGTAATCAACCTTATTCCACTTTCCCTGTGACCATCAAAATAGTGGTTACCTCTGGAAAGATGAGAACAGAGAGCGCCTAGAAAGGTGAATGAGAGAACTTTGGAGGTAACAAGATTCTGTCAACATGTTTGTGAATTTGTCAAACTCAAAATATACAAATCACTGAAGATTTGCATATTTCACTGTATACAAATTTAATTTCAGCAAATGTCAATACATATGGAACTCTAGTTAAAGCCATGAATGATGAAGCCTATACGAAAAATGTACTGATGTCTGAACTTAGAAATATTTCAAAATTCAAGTTATATTCATAAGTGGGGAAAAATGTATAGATTAAAAACACGTGATAAAACAAATATAGTACAGTGTTAATGGTAGAATCTATGTGGTGAGTATATAGATATCGACTAAAATTCACCTCTGCAATGTGCTTGAAAATGTTATATTAAAAACTTGGAAAAATGTATTGTAAAAGCAATACAATATTGTAAAGTTAAGCAAAATAAAAAAAATAAAAATATAATAAAAAAATAAAAAAAAATAAAGATCCCTTAAAAAAACAAAAAATAAATAAATAAAAACTTGGAAAATTATTTTTTTAGAAAATTTAAAGATAAGCAACTAAAAATGATTGGATCTGATCAGATCAGATCAGATCAGATCAGTCGCTCAGTTGTGTCCGACTCTTTGCGACCCCATGAATCGCAGCATGCCAGGCCTCCCTGTCCTTCACCAACTCCCGGAGTTCGCTGAGACTCACATCCATCGAGTCAGTGATGCCATCCAGCCAACTCATCCTGTGTCGTCTCCTTCTCCTCTTACCCCCAATGCCTCCCAGCATCAGAGTCTTCTCCAATGAGTCAACTTTTCGCATGAGGTGGCCAAAGTACTGGAGTTTCAGTTTTAGCATCATTCCTTCCAAAGAAATCCCAGGGCTGATCTCCTTCAGAATGGACTGGTTGGATCTCCTTGCAGTCCAAGGGACTCTCAAGAGTCTTCTCCAACACCACAGTTCAAAAGCATCAATTCTTCGGCTCTCAGCCTTCTTCACAGTCCAACTCTCACATCCATACATAACCACAGGAAAAACCATAGCCTTGACTAGAGGAACCTTTGTTGGCAAAGTAATGTCTCTGCTTTTGAGTATGCTATCTAGGTTGGTCATAACTTTCTTTCCAAGGAGTAAGCGTCTTTTAATTTCATGGCTGCAGTCACCATCTGCAGTGATTTTGGAGCCCAGAAAAACAAAGTCTGACACTGTTTCCACTGTTTCCCCATCTATTTCCCATGTAGTGATGGGACCAGATGCCATGATCTTCGTTTTCTGAATGTTGAGCTTTAAGCCAACTTTTTCACTCTCCACTTTCACTTTCATCAAGAGGCTTTTTAGTTCCTCTTCACTTTCTGCCATAAGGGTGGTGTCATCTGCATATCTGAGGTTATTGAGATTTCTCCCAGCAATCTTGATTCCAACTTGTGCTTCTTCCAGTCCAGCGTTTCTCATGATGTACTCTGCATATAAGTTAAATAAGCAGGGTGACAATATACAGCCTTGACGAACTCCTTTTCCTATTTGGAACCAGTCTGTTGTTCCATGTCCATTTCGAACTGTTGCTTCCTGACCTGCATACAAATTTCTCAAGAGGCAGATCAGGTGGTTTGGTATTCCCATCTCTTTCAGAATTTTCCACAGTTGATTGTGATCCACACAGTCAAAGGCTTTGGCATAGTCAATAATTGGATCTGATAAGATAGTTCAAAAATGTGGCTGGATAAAATATAAATAAGCAAACAAAACTTTGTTTAGAATATGTCATGGAAAATTAAGACTCAATTCAAAATAGTAACAAAAGCTGTAATATACATAAGAATACATTTGACAATGTCTGAATGATACAAAGAAAACTATCTCACTAAACTCACAAAAGCGGACCTGATAGCTCACATTTCATTGTAAAATGAGTGATATCATAAACATAGTATGTTACCCAGACTACTATAAATTCAATGAAATTTCAATGAAAAAATCCAGTGGGAATACTTATTAATGTGAAAGCTCGATTTCAAAATATATTTGGAAAAGAAAATGGGTAGGAATAATCAAAATTTGGAATAAAAATTAAAATGGAAGGGAGAACACTTTTAGATGTTAACATAAATTATAACATTGCACTAATTAAAACAATATTTATTAATCAAATAGAACAGTGGGACTAAAAAGGCATCTCAGACTCTTATAAATATGGCAATTTAATGTTCTAAAAATGCTATTGTAAATCAAGAGACATAGGATTTAATGAAAAGTGTTGACATAATTAAATTGTAATATATGGAATACTATAATGTTTAATAATTATATAAAATACACACTGGATGGATTAAATTTCTAGTAAACATGATACAAAATAATAAAATTGTTAGAAACAAAGGAGAATTTTTTCTATTATTGTGGTAGATTATATCTTTTTTAAGAAAAAATAATGATTATAAGCAATAAAAAATAAAGTTGACAAGTTTGTATACAAAGTAAAAATTTCTATAAAAAATAGACATTATAAATAAAGAAAAAAACAGCACATAGAGAAATGTATCTGTGCATAGATAGTAACATAAAATGAAAGAAAGTGAAAGTGTTAGTCACTGCAGTCATGTCTGACTCTTTGCAACCCCATAGACTGTAGCCTGCCAGGCTCCTCTGTCCGTGGAATTCTCCAGGCAAGAATACTGGAGTGGGTTAGACATTTCCTTCTCCAGGGGCTCTTCTCAACCTAGGGATCAAACCTGGGTCTCTTGCACTGCAGGCAGATTATTTACTGTCTGACCTGTTAGAGTATAAATAAATGAATCATAGAAATAGAGCTATTTATTGCATATGTATTGATGTGAGCTGACCCATAAAGAAGGCTTAGCACCTAAGAATTGATGCTTTCAAATTGTGGTGTTGGAGAAGACTTAAGAGTCCCTTGGTTCTTCAAGAAAATCAAACCAGTCAATCCTAAAGGAAATCAACCCTGAATATTCATTGGAAAGACATGTTGAAGCTGAAGCTCCAATACTTTTGCCACCTGATGTTGAAGAGCCTTCTCACTGGAAAAGACCCTGATACTGGGAAAGATTGAAGGCAAAAGGAGAAAGGGATGGCAGAGGATGAGATGGTTAGATAGCATCACTGACTCAATGGACACAAATTTGAGCAAACTCCAGGAGATAGTGAAGGACAGGGAAACCTGGTGTGCTGCAGTCCATGGGATCACAGAGAGTTGGACAGAACTTAGAAACTGAAAAACAATAAATTGCATATGTAGACAAGTTTTATCTCTATCTTTCCTGCTAGCTAAAGAGGTAAAGAATCTGCCTTCCAGTAGAGGAGACATGGGTTCCATCCCTGGATCTGGAAGATCCCCTAGAGAAGGAACTGACATCCCACTTCAATATTTTTTTCTGGGAAATCCCATGGACAGAGGAGCCTGGCAGGCTACAGTCCATGGGTTCTCAAAGAGTCAGACATGACTTAGCCACTTAACAACACTAAACAAGAATAGATGCTAAATCTCATTAGAGAATCAGGAAAATATACAGTAGGACAAAAGAGTCTCTCTTTTATTTTTTTAGCCTGTAAAAATAAGGAAAATAAAATTCAAAAGAGATTTGATTACAATTTGTGTTAGGAAAATTGAAGAGAAAAACATTTTTCATACATTGGTGTAGGGGTATAAAAGAATTCTGAAAAGATAGTTTGCAAACCTATCAAATTTAAAAATATTCTTTTAATCACGGGGTCCAAGTCTAGGCATACATCTGTAATATGCAATTACATAAAGATGACTATGCAAGTTTATTTATTGCAGCATATTTAATAATACCCTAAATTGGAGAAAACTTACATTTGCAACTATCAGAAAGGGTTAAATAAATAAGTGTTGTATTCTTAATATGAAATACTATATACAAATTAAAAATTCTGACCTGGAAAGAGATTCATTATTGCTGAATGGAAAAGAAATAAATTATAAAACTTTATGTGCCTGATTATTTACATTTGTTTAAAAAAATACTTTTTAAATATGCAGAAAATGGCCCAGAAATACAAAAACTGAGGTCTTAGCAGTGGTTTTCTCTGAGAAGGATGTGTACTGGAGGAGGGTAAAGATGGAATCCTTTCTCTTTTCTATATTTCATTTTGGATTTTTATACATTCCCCACTCCCACTCCTCAACACACAAACATTTTAAGAAACAGTGTGCTATGTCCTTGAGAAAACTTTATTTTAAAAAGAGAAGTTGCAGTGAAAGAAAAGGGAAGGGAGTGGGAGAAATAAGGAAGAAAGAGAGTTTTTAAAAGAAATGGATGGGAAGAAGGAATCAGTGTACTGTAGAGAGAGGACATGAGAACTATCTGGAGAATGAACAATGAGGCAGCTGAGTAACGAGACGTAAGGACAGCAAAACCTTCCTAGCTAATATGCTTGGACCCTGGAAAGATCACCTACCCCGAGCTCCACACTTAGGAAAGACTAGCATATCAAGAATACACACCGTATCAAATATGGTGAGGGACTCATGGGCATTCTTTTGCTCAGGATCTGATGTCCAGTACTGGCCCAGGCTGACCCTACAAATCCACTGTTGCAAACCACTGAAACCCCAAAGGGGAAAATACTTTTCCATGTCTGTTCCTTACGGCTTTAAAACAAAAAGCAGTTTGCATCTGAAAAGCCAAAAAGGTTTGTGAATAATACTGATGCTGACCTCAGAGGAGACACTGCTTCAGGTACAGAACTATTTGAGCAACTAAAGCATTTAGTGCAGAGAAGCAAATTAACATATCAAATCCTTCCTCTAAGTCAGGATGAATGCCATAGATTCTTGCATAACAGTGTATCATTTCCAAGTGTCCATTTTCTTACTTTTCCTCATTTTCCAATTTCCAATTCCTTCAACTTAATGGTTTTGGAAAAAGACAGCAGCATTTGGAAACTTTGCCCATAATGGTTGAAGGCATATTTTTCAGCATTAAATAAGTCACAATTTTCTTAAATACGTGCGTGCATGTGTATGTTCCTACATGTGCCATGCATAAAATGTAATGCCAATTCCTTCTGTTAATGTGTAAATCTAGGTACTTTTTTAAAAGGTGAGGAAAATTACAATATGTATTAATAATCTGTGTGAAGAAGCTAAAATAATTTATAACTTTTGATAACAATAATTTATGATAAGAAATCCAGCTAAATATTCAAGCATGATATACAAAATTCTGACCTTATTTATAAATCTAAGTGTTAATGTAAGAATTTTGTTGGCAATTTAAGATGCTATTGCCACAGCAGAGCAACATTTCTAAAACTGAAATGAATACAACACTGAAATTAATAGACTAAAATAAAGCTACAAGTCACAAAAGGTTGTTAAATTTAGCATCAGTTCATAAATTATGTAAAATTCTTGAATATAGTAACATAATTGGTGGTTTTGCTGAGATGAAGGTAAGAAATTTATTTAATGAAAGATATATAATAGTCAATGAATTATTTGTGTCTTAGCATCATTACTCTTCCAACATCACTGTCATATCAGTAAAAGAGCCAGACATGATATAATAAGTGAATATAATTGTCTTTCATATTGACAACTTTCAATGATATAAAAACTTTAACTTTACATTTTTCCATTTTATGTTATAAATGAACATAGTCAAGGTTGGAGAAGTTTAAAAGAAATAAATCTTTTTTCACCAGGCCCTGTAGATTTTAGATGTGGACCTCTTGCTAGTTTCTTCACAGCTGAAGCCCGTACCCAGCCTTCTTCCTTTCCGCTGCCACTGCATTGCACACAACCAACTGAACTATTAATCCACTAATGTTGCATATGCTAGGCCTGATTATTTTGAATTCTAGCTCCTAAGATTACCATATTAGCCACTGTAATGTGTAGGCATGGCACAATACTAACATCAGGCAGATTAAGTCCTTTGAGAAAATAGCTGAAACTCCTTTTCTAGACTATAGATTTCTTGTGGAAGGAGTTAAGCTCTTTTCCCCCTAGCTTCCCAAAAAAGTTAAACCGGAATTTGTATCTGATTATCTAGGATTTTGTCCCAAGGGAAAGTTAACAGGCTATTTATTGTTTTTAAGGTTTAATATCATTTGGAAAAACTATTTTCCAAAACTATTTTCCAAACTTGGTCATGTCACTCATGCTTTTCTGCAATGTGATTGCTTTAACTACTGAATCTGGTGAAAGTAACACCATACTGTTTCCACACAAGAGACCTGAACTAGCCTGCAGCTGTTTCACTCGTTGGTCTCCTGCCTCTTGGAATACTGTCTTAAAACAAAGCCCCCATGCTATGAGGAGCCCAAACCACATGGAGAAGCCACATGTTGGCGGTCTGGTTGCAAGTCCCAGCCGAACTCCCAGCTGACAGCCAGTATCAATTGCCAGCTGTGGGGGTGAATCATCTTGGACAAATAGCTCAACCCAGCTGAGCCCTCTGTGATAACAGCTTTGTCATCATTTGGGGGAAACCACATGAAAGACATCAAGCTGGAATTGCTCATGGGCCTCATCAACCCCTGGAACCAGAAAAGAAAGCAATACATTGCTATTTTAAGTTTTGGAGTGGTTTTAACAATGCCAATAGATCATTGCATTGCTAGATTTTGACTGGGGATTGGCATAATCTGCAAGATGGGTTAATATTGAGTCCAATAGAAGGAAAGACTTGAACTTGTTTCAGTGGAATGACTCAGAGGACAAACCATTGGAAGGGATGTGTACGCGAGAGGTCAGTCGGTGTTAGTCTCAGGAAGGTAATGAGATTTTTATAAGCACAATGATGGGAAGAGAAGTCTCAGGTGAGTGATGGCTGGAAACCAGTGAAGTTCAAGAGGTGACTAGAAGCAGTTCAATTGCAGAATGAGTTTTTTGTTTACTTTCTGAAGGCAAAGCCTGAGAAAGTTGGATCTGACTCTGCGTTTCCTATCTGCCTCAAGGTTTTGCCAAAGGCACGACTTACCAGGGGAAAATGATTGGAACCCACAGTGGGAAAAAAAAAAGATGAAAAAGAATGAGTTCATCACATGGTTGTATACCTGAAGCTTGTCATTCAAGGATAATTAGACTTGGGTGAGGGGGGATGATAGGCAGGATCCTTATCAGACAGCTGTGTTTTTTTCACTAGAATTTGGTTTAGAGAAGAAATGTGACCTCTTCAAACTAATATCAACTGTGCTACCACCTCTTTCAAATACATAAACACCAAATTAAGGGGAAACACCTTAAGAGTAGAAAAAAAATGCATAACATGTCATAGGGGATTATTTCTTTTTCATTTGGAAAAAGTCAGACATGATTTATATCTGCCTTAACCCAAAAGGTGTAGTGTTAAGAAAGGGCTCTCCTAATTCTCCTGATCTTACCTAAACAACTTCTGTGATGGAGAGTGATAAGGCCAAAATGACATTTTTCTGGAATGTGAACCATCTTTGCTCACAGCTAAAAAAGTGTATAAAATATGGTCTAAGAGGAAGAACAGAGTATCTTTTAATATGATGAAAAATTTAGGTTTATGTTAGGGTCTCACACTCCTGCCTGAGGAGAAGAAAGAAAAGAGGCAGTTGATCTGGGAAATTTATCTGATTTCACTGAAGCCTTAACTAAAAATTCAGTTCTTTAGATTTTTAATATGTACTTACTTTTGTCCTTTGGATATTGGAATGTGCTCAACTTTGGATGAGCGATTCAGTTCACTTCAATTGCTCTGTTGTGTCAGACTCTTTGTGACCCCATGGACTGCAGCACAAAAGACTTCCCTGTCCATCACCAACTTCCAGAGCCTACTCAAACTCACATCCATCGTGTTGGTGATGCCATCCAACCATCTCATCCTCTGTTATCCCCTTCTCCTCTCATCTTCAATCTTTCCCAGTATCGTCTTTTCCAATAAATTGGTTCTTCACATCACGTGGCCAAAGTATTGGAGTTTCAGCTTCATCATCAGTCCTTCCAATGAATATTCAGGACTGATCACCTTTAGGACTGACTGGTTGGATCTCCTTGCAGTCCAAGGGACTCTCAAGAGTCTTCTCCAACACCACAGTTCAAAAGCATCAATTCTCTAGCTCTCAGCTTTCTTTATAATCCAAATCTCACATCCATATAAGACTACTGGAAAAACCATAGCTTTGACTAAATGGACCTTTGTTTGCAAAGTAATGTCTCTGCTTTTTAATACGCTGTCTAGGTTTGTCATAGCTTTTCTTCCAAGGAGAAGTGTCTTTTAATTTCATGGCTGCAGTCACCATCTGCAGTGATTTTGGAGCCCCAAAAGATAAATTCTGTCACTGTTTCCATTGTTTCCCTATCTATTTGCCATGAACATTTTTTGGTATTTTATGAAATCATGGTGACTTAAGACTTGTCCCAATCTCAGTTCATTTGGAGGACTAGCCTTACAGTTTATTGTGAAAATGTCCTCTTATTTTTATTATTCTCACGGCTATTTTTTTAATGGACTAGAAAATTTAATTTTATCTCCACCTCCTCATGTGTGTACACACACATATCCAACTCTAGTAGGATTTGTGAAATATCCAAAGAATATGAAAACAAAAATCTTTATATTCTGCCATATATGAATGTGAACAACAGTATGGTGCAGTAGTAAAAATAGTATCAAACCAATGTTAATATTTTTCTTCTGTTTTGTGCAAACTTGGATAGTGATTAATTCTAGTTTTGTCTAGTTGACTGCAGAGCTAGCTTAAATCTGATCTATTGAGCAAATTACCATTTCTTACTCCAAGGGACCTTCCCAACTTAGGGTTCATTGAGCCTACATCTTGTACTTCTCCTGCATTGGTGGGTGGGTTCTTTACCACTAGCACCACCTACCCTAGGCAATTTAAATCAGTCAAAGGAAAATTATAATAAGATATCAAATTCAAAATCTATATATAGACTGTGTAAAATCCACAACCTTAGTTTTTATATTTGATTAAAGGGGACAAAGAAGACACCAGTGATACTGCAGTTGTAGTTCTACTTTTACAGAAATATGTGTTTATTTTCTAGCCTTTATATTGGCTGATGAGCTTGAACTTTATCAGAGTCTTTTGTATATGAGAGAGAGAGTGTGTGTGTGTGTGTGTGTGTGTGTGTGTGTGTGTGTGTGTGTGTGTGTGTGTGTAGTATTTTTCTCTTCCCCTCTTTGGAAAGTAGAACTCAATCCTCCTGCCTTGCCTCTCTTGATTGTTACTGAGTCTTTTCTGGAACTAATAAAATCAGATCTTTGCTTTATCTTTTGTTCATAGTCCTAGCTTCCTGAATTTGTGTAGCCTAGGATACGCTGATATTGCAACTGATCAGGTTATTATTATATTTACAGTGATTTTGCTAGAGGAGGAAAATACTGTTGATCCTAGAAGAGGAACGAAAATGAAAAAGATGAGGTCTGTTTCTTTTTGGATAAGTTGCGGGTTTCAAATCAGCAGGAAGGCAGAACCATAAAGGCAGCCTCCTGAAAAAATTATCTTGTCCATTTCAGATTGCACTTTTCTTTCTCTCTGTGAGTATCCCTTAACCTTCATGGAAAAGTTTAGGCATAATAAGAGGCAAGAGTAGCATTAAGGCATGTCACTCATCCATTGAAAACAATAAAATACTATTTGAAGGTATGTACCACTGTCCACACAGTGCTGCTCAGAGCATCTTGTGAACTATTCCTTATCTGCTAAGTCACTTCAGTCGTGTCCGACTCTGTGAGACCCTATAGACAGCAGCCTACCAGGCTCCCCCGTCCCTAGGATTCTCCAGGCAAGAACACTGGAGTGGGTTGCCATTTCCTTCTCCAATGCATGAAAGTGAAAAGTGAAAGTGAAGTCGCTCAGTCGTGTCCGACTCTTAGCGACCCCATTGACTGCAGCCTACCAGGCTCCTGTGTCCATGGGATTTTCCAGGCAAGAGTACTGGAGTGGGGTGCCATTGCCTTCTCCGATTCCTTATCAGGTGTGGTTAATTAAGGAACTTGGGTCAGAAAGCAAATCAACTTCATCAGCAAGCATGCTGTTTGGATTTGTTGACCTTTTCTTATGGTAAGACTATTTAAAAGTGAATAGTATTCTGATGGATGGAGGAGCCTGGTAGGCTGCAGTCCATGGAGTCGCTAAGAGTCGGACATGACTGAGCGACTTCACTTTCACTTTTCACTTTCATGCATTGGAGAAGGAAATGGCAACCCACTCCAGTGTTCTTGCCTGGAGAATCCCAGGGATGGGGGAGCCTGATGGGCTGCCGTCTGCGGGGTTGCACAGAGTCGGACATGACTGAAGTGACTTAGCAGCAGCAGCAGTATTCTGATTTACATTCTGACACAAGCATCTTGTTTCAGTGGATAAGGTGGCTTACCAAGTAGCATCAGCTTAGCACATTAGTCAAGACTGCCTTTGTTAATTGCAGTAACAAGCGATTTCTGTATCTCAATGGCTTAACCTAACCCAACCATGATTTCTCAACCATGCTACCATCTCAGACAGGTTGATGAGTTTAGCCCCAAGCAGACAAGTAGGGACTGGGTTATTGGAGACTCTGCTATATTGTATCTGAACTTTCTGAAATATGTGGTCGCTTCATTTACCATGACAGGAGAGACAACAGAAAACCTGTACAGTCTTGACTATAGACGTGACACAGGCCACTTCCATTTCTTTGCCAAGAACTAACTATAAAGTCCTATGTGACAGCAAAGAGGATGGAAAATGGAATGGTGGGGACAAAGAGAAATTTTGGTGAGCAAGAGAATCTCTGCCATGTCCTCCATGCCAAATTATATGATGCTAGAATTATCAGTTCACCAGTGATACCTTTCAGTTCTTCATACGTTTGAACATGGCCCTGAATAAGATTAGAAAGGTGTGTAGGTTACAGTAATTTCTAATTCCTTCCATTCTTTTCAGTCTAAAACTAGTGTGGCATTCTCGATTCTTAATAGTATTACTATAAATAGAAAAACTCATTATTGTGTTAAAATTTGAATCAGCACTGACACAATCATGTACTTTGATGTAACTGCATTCCTGAAGAGGAAAAATCCTCCTCGACCTCCCCTTGTTCAAGATCTTTCTGGACCTCAGCTACATCAAGGAAACCCCTCCAGTCTCAAGAGGGCAGCTCCAATGCTGGTGCACTCATCTCCCCTAATATAGTTTTGATAGGCTGAGCATCACTGGGCAAGCCACCCACCATCTCAGCCTTGTGCAGAATTTGCATTATCTAAAGATCACTCTGTAAGCTATGGTCCATTCGCCTTGGCAAATACTGTTTAAATATAGCATCCATAAATAAATGTTAAATAATTCATGAACATAATTTTGTAAATTCTGCTAGGCCACACCTCTCTGGGGGCATATTTATGAACATGCGTCAGCCCGGAATCAATGTGTCTGCCAAGCTCCTTGCCTCTGAGGCAGAATTCCCACATCTAGCCCCAAATGCTGCAAACAGCTCCGATTCCCCTTCAGTCGTCATCCATCATACTGTCACTTTAATTCAGATGCTGCTACTTGTTTTAATAACATACATCTTACACAAAGAATATTGCTAACACAAGAATCTTGGGGTAGATTTTTACAACCTCATAAAATGGTATTAACCCTCTGATCCCTGACGTTCTTTCCATGCAGCACAGACCTCTGGATGCTTCCCTGCCCCCTCTACTCTCTTCAATCTTCCTGATGCTTATCAATAACCTCCGTTCATGGGGGCTATATAGCACTAGGACCTGTCATCAATCACTGCAGTAAAAATATTATTCTTCCAGCATTGCCCTGAAGAATTATGGAAAGAATAAAAGTGTTATTGCAGGAATTATTTAGCAAACAATAGATGGATAAAATGTATTACGATAAGTGTTAAATTATATCACCTCATTACCAAGAGCTGACTTCAGATAGCAGGAAAGTGGCTCGCTGCCTTTGCTAAATAGTTCAGAAGGACAATGGGGAAGACCACAAAAGATTTCAAAAGGCAACACCAGTCTATGAAGCGTAGGATATGCCCTACTAAAGAGAAATATGGTTGGGAGAATGATTTGGAGCAAAAACCTCTTCCTGGACTGTTTTCAACATTGCATGAAATTTACACATGAGCAATGAGTGTTCATATTTAGTTATTGAATATAGAATGGCATTCTAGGAAAGAGATTCTTTAAAAAAAAAAAGATAGAAAATGGATGTGTGGTCTAACCACTTCGCTGCAAAGCACCCACTCCTATAGCTCCTACACACTTCTCTCAATAAAGATGGGGGAGCCATTTGCATTGGTGAAGGAAATCTACATATTGCCACACTTAGATTTTAGTCAGTTCTAAGAAAGTGTACCGTATTAGTACTTACAGCCTTTGCCAGGGTTGGAAAATAATGTTTCTGAGATGTCAGATTAAGCCAATTACTAAAATCAGGCTTGCATTTTAAATACTATTAAGGATACCTAAACAAGGTTGGAAACGATGTTATTTTTTTTAACCAAGTAGTCTTTTATCAGTTAATGCAGATTTTTTTTTTAAGGCATAATGTTACACTGGGCTCCTGGGATTCATTTGATCAACATGATTAAATTATTTCCTTACTCAGCTAGAAGGAAATTACTAGTTACCAGACATTATGTGTCTGTTAATTATGTGCAATAAGGCTCTCTCCTATCACACCAGCTCCTGCATTCATGTTCTGTGCATTTTAAAGGCATTATCATTAAAAAAATTTAAATATTGAAAAGGGACAGCTATAATTTTGTTTCATCTATTTAATAAATAAGTAATCTGTGAAATCAGTGGTGCAAAGTGTCTCTTTGCTCTTTGTGTCAGCATAGACATTCTTAAGAAGAACATACGGAAAGATCCTTTTGATTTCTATATTCATAAAAGAATATTTCCCCGCCAGCTTTCTAGGGCAATGGTTAGGTCCTCTACCACTGAATAGAATGAATAATGAGCATCACCCCAAAAGAAATTTGACTGTGAGGCTCTTCAGTATAGAATCTGCTCACTTGGGGTGGATGCTGGTGCCAAATTTACCTTCCCTCTTATAGCTCAATCTACAATCAAAGGTTTCAAAAGATGTTTTTTTTTTTTTTTTTTTTTCAGAAGAAGAGACAACATATGGTAGTTAAGAGGCCTTATTTTGTCTTCTAATGAAATGATGTGCTTCTGTTTCATATTAAAGTGTTAATCGGTCTGAAATTAGGTCTCGCAAAAAGAATAGTGCTTTTAAAATGCTTAATATGATTCATTTTCTTCAGTCAAATCCAGATGACTTTTATTTTTGTATCAAAAAGAGAAAGTGGAAAGCCAGCTCTTCATCCTCTGAAGCCCCCACTTTCCCCCCATCTGCCCAGGCTCAAGACCCAGATCCAATAACCGGTTTATAGAACAGAAAGCTCTTTAGAGTCGGGGCTTGCACTGAAGCCTAGAAGGTTTTGTTTGAGTTTGAGAATCTTCACAGGTTTATGAAATCTCAACAAATATTTCAAAGAAGGAAGTTTCACATTTGAAGTAGGTGATCCTATTAGGCGCTGAGAGATGGCGCCTTTGTTGTGGGCGCAGGCATCATTTAATGTAAGATAGAGCCGTGTCCCACTAATATGCCAAGACATCACTTTCATGCCAGAAACAGATAGGGCTGAACTTGTTTCATGCACTTTGGCTTTCATTGTTAATAATGAATGACGAAAGTTCAGAGGAGAGGAGCTAAGTGGATACTCGGCTTTAAAAGAATGAATTTTAACTAGTAACGTGCCAAAGTAGTCAGAAACCACTTAGATGGGCAGGAAAGAAAGCACAAAGAAAGAACTCATCCTGGAGTCCTGTCCACAGCCATCAGTTCCCACGGAGCCTACAGGGAGATTGGTGAGTCTCCTTCCAGAAGATTCCAGCGGCTTCAGGGGTCACATGACTTGTGTACCAACTAGGCCTGAGTGTCTGCCTCAGGAGGCATAAAATGGGAAACTCTCATAATGTTTTTGGAGAAGGAGATGGAGATAGAAACAAGGACAAGAAAGATGATTAATAGAATTTTATATGTCTCAGTGGATACAAATATTGATTAAATAAATTAGAGCTTTTTTAAACTCAAAGTGACACTTGAAACCCAAGAATTTCTTTTTAATTTCTTTCCTTCCTTCCTCTTTCCCTTTCTTTCCTTCCTTTCTTTCTTGTTTTCCTTTATTTTACCTAAAGTTTGACTTTCTGAAGAAAGACTTTGATCGACCCATTAGAAACTACACTTTAGAAAAGATTCTCAACAGTAAGGATCAAAAGCATATGACTTAGAAGTTTAAGTGAAAATTCTAATTTTCCAGAATGTCATATTCTCTGAACAGGACATTTGAGGTTTGCTTATCTATGGATAGAGAAAAAAGGTCCTGCACTAGCAATCAGGACAGGGCAACTCTAGCTTGTCACAACCTGTGTATATTAAGTGACCTTAACTACATCCTGCCTGTGGGCATGCTAGGTTGTTTCAGTTGTGTCTAACTCTTTGTGACCCTATGGACTGTACCCCGCCAGGCTCATCAGTCCAAGGGACTCTCCAGGCAAGAACACTGGAGTGGGTTGCCATGCCCTCCTCCAGGGGATCTTTCTGACCCAGGGATTGAACCCGCCTCTCTTAAATCTGCTCCATTGGTAGGCAGGCTCTTTACCGCTAGCACCACCTGGGAAGCTCTGACCACATACTGTCTATGATCAATTGCCTGATCCACCATAATGAATGGTTTACCACCTGCTTTCTCAATTTCATTGGGTATAGAAATCAACACAAACACTACAAAATGAAATTAACTAAGCTAGCATCTTTTGATAGTCAGGAATACTGCAAATTTAAGTTCTGGGCTGTTAAAGTCAAATTAAAAGGAAGAGCTTCTTGATCTTTGATCCTATACAAATTAGCACATTCTTAGTTTAGAAGAAGGCCTTAAACTGGGGGCACTTCCCTGAGATGCTAAAGCTGTTATTCTAGCATTTAAATCAAAGTGTTCTTCTTGACAGAGGATTTTCTGGAAGGGAAGATTCCACTTATTTTTTGCTTTAGAATATTCTCCCATCCCTTATCCAGCCCATGGTAGCCCAGCATAACAAAGAGTCACACTCTCATGACTCTTAAAACTGTGATATGAAACAGACTTAATCCTTTCATCATCTTAGAAAGTCAGGCTGGTGCAGATGAACTGGGAACTGATTATAAACTTTTGGACTAGTTGTGAGGCTATAGAATGTAGATGTAACACAATTTGGCTTTGTTTTCTTATTAATTGAATCAATTGATTGCCTCAGTGACATTTGTAGACTTGCCCTACAAGCCTTGCCAATTGCCTTTTACTTGTGAACTCACTCTCCTTCACATAATTCATGGTTAAACGTCTTTCCACATCTGAAGTTGGCCTTCTGGTTAAAGCTGTCAGAAGGCAAGGTTGGGTGCACATTCATGTTGCTTTGTGCCCATTCTATCTGGAGCAATTGGCCTCCTAGGCTTTCCCACCTCACATATCTTAATCAATCATAGAGAATCTCTTTCCTTGGCTCATGTATTTTTTTGTCATGTTTGGAATTTGGGATGTCATCGTTCTCCTCTCCTCTCAAGATTTGTCTTGGATGTTTAATTGGAAAGTCCCTTTATTTCCCTTGTTTGGCACATAAGTTGATCTCTGCTCCTTTTGGATGATTTCTCCTACTTGGGAGCCTAACTATAGCCCTTGAATTTTTGCTTTACAGTCTTGAAATATCAACACTTGCCTTTAAAGAACACTACTGGTAGTCTTTTTTTTTCTCTTTCTCTCTACTTTTTGGTATCCAGGAAATTCCCTCAAGTTAACCCAGCCCTTAGTTAAGGATTTTGTTTATCTATTTTTAAGAAATAAAGACATTCCCAGGTGAATGAAGGGGATGAAAATAGACAGATGTGTGCAGTCCTGTCCTGTATGCAGTGCAAGTATATATGTATTGCACAAACTTTCATGTGGGCAACGTGCATTAAACCTGACAACCACACAGGCCCTCTGCCCAAGTGATTTCAATTCTAGCATTCTTCAAAGGAAATGACTCTCCAGTGTTCAGAGATGTATAACCTATACAAAACAAACCTTTGTTCATAATAACAAAAATGTGAAAGTTAGCTGTTTATCAGAAGGAAATGGCAACCCACTCCAGTGTTCTTGCCTGGAGAATCTCAGGGACTGGGGAGCCTGGTGGGCTGCCATCTATGGGGTCGCACAGAGTCGGACACGACTGAAGTGACTTAGCAGCAGTAGATTAGTAAAATAAAGTTTTCTATATTAATATGACAGAACACATGCATACTAAGTCACTTCAGTCATGTCCTACTCTTTGTGACCTTATGGACTGTAGCCCACCAGGCTCCTCTGTCCATGGGATTCTCCAGGCAAGAATACTAGAGTGGATTGCCATTCCTGTCTCCAGGGGATGTTCCTGACCCAGGGATAAAACCTGGGTCTCCAGCACTGCAGGCAGATTCTTTACCATCTGAGCCACCAGGGACACCCAGAGGTAAGGATCAGTTCTAAACAGTATGATGTTTAAACTTGCTCACCAGTCAGTCCTACAGACTCAAGTTTGGGTCACTGAGAAAGAAGAAGATGAAAGCTGTGTCTGGTGACAAGTAGTGACCAGTAATAATTTACCGTATTTGTGTTGGAGAAATTATGAGACACCCTCTAAGGTTTCCCCAAATTATGAGACAGAGAACATTGCAGAAGATGCACCTTTATTCAAATGGTGGCAAGACCCAAGATGAAATGCAGTTCATCATTGTTTTACATGACTGTATTCAAGATAACTCCATTTGTTCTCAGGGATAAGTGAGGCATCAGGAAGCACAAGTTACATGGATGCTGTTTCACACCAAGTGGAAACAAGACCTCATCATGTTGCTGCCAAATGGGATGTTTCACTTGAGTTTATAACCAGTTCCAAACGCCCAAACGGACATTTGGGAAGTTTGAGCCAATGGAATTCTCTTTTAATAATTTTTCAACTTTGCAATGAAAATTGCTGTTCACAAGATCATAGTGACTCAAAAAAACAAAAAGTAGCATAGGGTAGCCAGAGAGAGAAATCAAAGAATCACAAAAGGTGTTCCGCATCTGAGAAGCATCAAGCTAAAAATGGAAGAAAATGCTGTCACTTTATTCCATAAATTCAAACCAGAGCTGCTCTTCTCTTTATTTTGAACCACTTCTTATAAAATAGTGGCAGTAGAGTGATTTAACATGCTCTGATGGTTTCTATTGAACTCTCACTTTCAGAAAAGCAAAATTCTGTTTGCTTTTGGTACTGCTTGAATGGGTCATAAGTATGTGGACACCACAAATTAAAATGCTACCTAAACTTTGACCAATTGTTTTAATATACATCAAACATGTGCCTTCTTTCTTTTATAGTCTTTTTGACCTACCCTGTCTGCATCTTAATCATTTTCTTGTTGTGCCAATATTGTTTGCATAACAGTAGGTTTATAATTTATGTTTTTTATTAAAAGGTGTCTGTGGAAAAGAGATTTACCATGACTCTTCTGAAAATTATATTTTTAATCTGCGGTAGAAATTCATAGTACTTTCTACATATGGAGCACCTTATTACAATGATCCAAACAGACCAAAGTCAACAAATAATCTTGTCTGTCTATTGTTAATTCTTAGAAAAACAAACATATGTTTTGAACATCGTTACTGCTAAATTAGCACGAGCAATCAGGCATTCTAAGAGAATAAAATAAAAATGCAGAGCACTATAGTATAATTACTATTTGCATTTAAATTGTGTGCTATGCTTTTCTAACACTGTGTAGTAATAGTAAAATCTAACATTGAGTTCTGTCTGTGTTAGTAAATAAGAGGATTATCTCAGTTAATCTTCACAATAACCCTATGATAGAGATACTGTTATTGTAGTATAATACTTTGCATATGAAGAAACTGAGGCTTGGAGAGAGAAAATCTCTTGCTCCAGGTTGCAAAACTACTCAGCAAAAGCAAAGATTCATGCCTGGCAAAGATTCATGGGTTTTATCACCCATGTTCTATGGTATGCTTTTATTATTAATCAGCTAACATATTAATTTTGATGTTACAGAGTTCAATTCTATAACTAGCCGAGAAAATCCTATTCCTTTGAAGGAAATAAATCTTCAGGAAATACTTCATTAGTGGATTGTGAAGAGGGAAACAAAGGATTTATCTAAAATCAACTATATCATTCGTATTTTTCACCAAAATAATGATCATGGGTATGCATAGTAGCACCCCAAGGATTACTCTCTTTTTTACCATTTAACACAAAAACAACTCTAAGAAGCAAGTGCCATAACTTGATGATGCTTAAATTTCCAGACTATGAAGTACTTGATTGATATGAAAAATACAGGGAATAAGGACAGATACAAACTGGAGGTCACACTCCCTGAAATGCATGTCTGTCATTCTTCTAAGGCTAGTCATCGAGCACCTCCAATGGGCATTGTTCTTGATATGCAGACAGCAATGAACAAGTCAGGCAAATTCTATCTTCATGGAGTTTACATTCTAATTGAGAGACATAAAAACAAAAAAGCACTCACATTCTTTTTAAAATTAATTTTATTGGAGTATATGGCTCAGATGGTAATGAATCTGACTGCGAGGAGATCTGGGTTAAATCCCTGGGTCTGGAAAATCCCCTGGAGAAGGGAATGACTATCCACTCCAGTATTTTTGCCTGGAGAATTTCATGGACAGAAGCGCCTGGCAGGCTACAGTTCCATGGGGTCACAAAAGAATTGGACATGATTTTGTGACTAAATAGCAACAACATAGTTCATTTACAGTGTTGTGTTAGTTTCTGCTGTATAGCAAAATGAATTGATTATATATATAATACAAATATATCTAAAAAAGAGTGGATATATATATATATATATATATATATATATAGGTTATTATGGAGTATTGAGTAGAGTTCCCTGCGCTATAGAGTAGTTTATTATTAGTCATCTATTTTATGTAAAGTAGTACATTCAAGTTTCTATTGTACTATTTTGATGAAAAATAATGGAAGTGAAAAGACAGTGATATAAAAGGCTTGATGTCACAGCTCCAAGTTAATTTATAGGTACAATAAGCAGAGCAGTGTCATGTCTCTCTTGGTATTATGCTTATCCAAGGGGTGTAGGTGTTGAATGATAACTCACATTATTAGGTGATTTCTCCCTGTGAATTGGTATATGTAATTACTAATAGAATTCACAAGTCTTGCTCACACCAAGCTTACTAATAAATTGGAAGAAATAATATACCCATATGCTAAAGTAAAAGGAGGCGGAAAGAGCATTTCTATTGTATCCATCTTGAAATGGAGTTCAATAACTGTAGGCAAGGCAGGCTTCCAGGAGAAGGAGGCATTAAAAATAGGTGAAGTTTGGTTAGGCAGAAGTGTTCTATCACCTCTAGAAGAGTCTGGGCCTCTTGAGGACAGAGAATACTATGCTTGTCTTCTTACTGCCCTCTGTTCATATCTATATTGCAGCAATTCTCTTTTCCTGGTGATCTATAAGCATTTCCAAAGCTTTTAGAGCAGGCAGAGATATAAGAAATGTGATGAGTAGAGTCTTATACTAAGGGCAAAATGGGTGGGGAGGGGTTAGGTTCCTTCTGGCCATGGGATCTTGGACATGGCACCCAACCTCTCTGAGCTTCAGTTTTGCCACCTGAAGAAATGGCACAGCAATCATTGCTCTGCCTGCTACCAAGGACTATCATGGTATTTAAAGGTGACAAAGTGGTGATACAAAATTTCCTTGGTGACCAGAAAATGCTAAACACCACTGGGGGCTAAGAGAAACTCTTCCCTAACAGTAGGCAACACAAAATAGACATGCCTTACAAGAGTTTTAGAAGTCACCTCATCCAGTTCCTAAATTCAGTAGAATAGGGAATCTCAGACTCAGCAAGATTTAGGGACATTATGAGATGACAAGACTATTTAGTGAAGAAACTCTTTCCCATGCTTCTGATTTCCTACCATCCTCTATTGATCAGGCCATCCTATGGCATCAGCACTAAAAGAAAGCTCTTCACTGAAGGGATAAAACCTGTAGAAATTCCTACTCGTTTAACCTTAGATGTACAGTTAGTCTTATGGTTTCAGCTGAAGCCTAGGGTCCTGTTTGCTCTGAAGATAGTATTTTAGCCAGCTCTTGCGAGGTGTCAGTACCTCCCAACCCAAGCACTTTCCATGTGGCAAGACAGTAAGACTTATAGCAGACTAAACTGAGAGAGTGTTACCTACTTAAACTGTTTTTCTGACTTAATAAGAATTTTTCATCTACAGCAAGCCATTTTAAAATATCGTCTATACACAAACAGTCACTCTGAATAATAGGTCTGCACACAGTAAATGTCACCTCTCTAAATCACACGAGACCTCGGCGGCACAGCAGAGGAGGCTCCATAACAGTTTAAACTTCCGCCTCCCATTTATTATAGATGTGTTTATAAATCTCAGAGGGCACTCTTCTGCCTCCTGGGAAATCCAAAACATGGTGCCGTTGCTTGTCAGGGCAACTTGCCCAGGATATTGAGGTCCTGGCCACTCTTCTTACATTGGGATCCCATTTTGCTCCAAAGTGGGTCAGCCAAGGTTGTTGTCAAAGATGCCATATTCTTGTCTATAATGAAAAGAAAACTCTGTTCCAGAAAAAAGTATAGGGGGCTTAGGAAACTAGGGATTAGAGAATGCATATAGGCACTTTTTCTTTTTTTTTTTTCCCCTTTACCTTGAATAAATGATCTTCTCTACAAAAGTGCTTTGAGTTTCTCACATGAGGGAAGCAAAAGACAGCTTACACAGCAATGGCATTGAAAAACTCCTTAGCCGCTCCCATTCGTCTTGGTTAGTATGAATACTTTAGCATTAAGTGGAGAAAAGGAGAATCCATCAATAGTTAATAACTGACCTTAAGATGGGAATTCAAAGTTCACCACAATTACACCCAAGTGTCAGAGAACACACATGGGACATTATCAATATATTTGACTACAAGAACCTGGGATGGCAAATTTAAATACCATCAGAGAAAGAACTGGGCATTATTTTTAATGATAAAATATTTTTACCATATCCAGCAGCTCATACTAAGATACTCAAAACCAAAATTCTCTGTTAGGAATGACTGTGAAAAGGTAAGCAAAGTCTAAAAGAGCAAATACAAGTCAGTCTGAAATTCTATCATGTGGTCGATTTGTAAACAAAATGTTTTCTAGATCTAATGGGAGAAAATATTTTAAAGGTGAATATGAGATTAGGTGAAAGGCGAAAGAAAATATTTGTGTGCAGAGATGCTCAACATGGATTATCATTAAAGAAATGCAACTTAAAACCACAATGATTCATCTTTGTACTAGAATTGCTGAAATGCAAAAGACCACAGAGTCACACCAAATGCAGGTCTGAGGAATTCTCTTATATCTGCCAGTAGGGGTATAAAATGCTACAGCTGCTGTGGGGGCTATTTGTCAGTTTCTTAGTTAAACACAAACATACCTTATGATCCAGCTATTTCATTTCTAGGTGTTCACCTTGAAGAAACTAAAAATATATGCTCATAAAAAGATTTTTACAGGAATATTCTTGGCAGCTTTATTCATAACAGCAAGATTTTGGAAACAACCCAAATTTCCATCAAAAGAAGTAATGATAAATGTTATCTCAAATGTATGGAATGGAATACTACTCACCAATACAATGGAATGAATCATAGGCTTTTACAAATGTATAGATGAATCTGGGACTTCCCTGGTGGCTCAGACGGTAAAGCATCTGTCTACAATGCGGGAGACCTGGGACATCATGTTGAATAAAATAAACTGGACACAAAATAATGTGTATTGCATGATTCCATTTATGTGACATTCAAGAACAGGCAAGACTAGTCGATGAGAATAGAAATCAGAATAATGGCTCCACATTGGAAAGGGACAAAAGAAAGACGTGGGTGGGTGAAATCTCTAGGGAGAGAGTAATGCTTGTAGTTGGCTGTCAGTTACACTGTTTTGTAAACACGAACTAGAATTTAGACTAATTTCTATTCATTTTAATATATGTAATTATACTGCAGTTAAAACAAAGAGAAAGTATATGTGGATTAAGAACTCTGAGGCTAATTATCTTCCTGGTAGTCACTGTTACAGAGCCTTACTACTCAAAGGCTGGTCCACAGGGCTGCAGCATCTCTGGGCGATGCAGGAGTGCAGAACGTCAGGCCCCAGTCCAGACCTACTGAGTCAGAATGGGCAAGTTAGTAGGAAGCCCAGAAAAATAATGTACACATTAAGGTCTGAGAAGCACTATAACAGTGTCTATCTGCTTTTTAAAGAAGACTATATCAAATTATCTTATTTAAGGCAAACTCAGCACACTTTGGGAGAATCACCTCCTTTCCTTTGTAATCCTGAGGTTGCTGTTAATCAAACTGCACGCTCTAGCCCTCCTTAGGCCAAGAAGTGGGCACATTCCTCAGCAAGGCAAATCAGATTCTCTGTCCTTGAATGGACAGAAGCAAACATCAGAAAGCCACTGAAGCTCATGCCTTTAATAAGGGTGAGAGATGAAACTGTTGCCTGGTTCCTGTTGCCATTATCTCTTCACTTGTCTAAGATTTGTCTGTTTGGGGGCCTGGTTCTCTAGTCCTGCTTTGAGTTCTATCAGCTATCTGATGTTCTTCTAGTAAGTTCACTTTTGGTCATGTTATCCAGGTTTGGATTCTATTGTGAAATCCTAAAATGATGTTCTGTGTTGAAGCATCCAAAATACTTGAGGAATCTAAATATAGTATTTCGTTGCATGGTAAAAAGAAAACAGAAAAGAAAAAACAACTTTTTGTGCTTTTTTTTCCCTAAAGCCTGAATAAAATTGATTTATGGGCCACCATAGGCTGATACAAAAGATCACATAGAAATTTTATTCCCATGTCATCTCATTTTATTAATATAACCCTCAGTATATATTATATTAATATAACCCTGAGCTCCTAAAAGTCTGCCCTCCATAAAATAATTCCACCAGGTAAGGCCATTCATATATATTGTTCTCTGCATTTTGCTCTACATCCAAAAATGATGAACGGAGAAAATCAGTAAGAACTCTTAAAAAGTCAACTGCCAAAAAGTAAAATTAATTTGGAATCAATAGACTGGCATGCTGTTTTCTGAATGGGCTGCTCATATATTAAATCAAGACTTCTGAGGATGATTTGATATTAGCTAAATTTGGGGGAAGCAAAACAGAAGACTCATCGAGTGAGAGAAACTCTCAGATGCCTTTCCATCTTGTATTGCGTGCTCAGAAAATAGGAATGTTTTCATGTAAAAAATAAAAGCTCATTAACAAATTTTTTCATTCAAATGACATGGCAGATAATAAAATGATTCCTTTGTTATTTTAATTCAATGAAATTATTTTGTTACAAAAATATAGATAATTTAAAAAGAATGACTAGATTTTTTAACTTACTGATTTTCTATTAAATATAGTCTCATTAGCTTTGTATTAAAAAAAACAGCAAAAATGGCCTTTCTTTTCACTTTTAGTATCACCTAAAAGTGAGAATTATTTTTAAGAATTTAAATAAACTTTTAAATTGGCTTTGAGATGGAGTCAGTTCAGTTCAGTCGTTCAGTCATGTCTGACTCTTTGCGACCCCATGAATCACAACACGCCAGGCCTCCCTGTCCATCACCAACTCCCGGAGGTCACTCAGACTCACATCCATCGAGTCAGTGATGCCATCCAGCCATCTCATCCTCTGTCGTCCCCTTCTCCTCCTGCCCCCAATCCCTCCCAGCATCAGAGTCTTCTCCAATGAGTCAACTCTTCACATGAGGTGGCCAAAATACTGGAGTTTCAGCTTTAGCATCATTCCTTCTAAAGAAATCCCAGGGCTGATCTCCTTCAGAATGGACTGGTTGGATCTTCTTGCAGTCCAAGGGACTCTCAAGGGTCTTCTCCAACACCACAGTTCAAAAGCATCAATTCTTCGGTGCTCAGCCTTCTTCACAGTCCAGCTCTCACATCCATACATGACCACAGGAAAGACCATAGCCTTGACTAGATGAACCTTTGTTGGCAAAGTAATGTCTCTGCTTTTGAATATGCTATCTAGGTTGGTCATAACTTTCCTTCCAAGGAGTAAGCGTCTTTTAATTTCATGGCTGCAGTCACCATCTGCAGTGATTTTGGAGCCCAGAAAAAGAAAGTCTGACACTGTTTCCACTGTTTCCCCATCTATTTCCCATGTAGTGATGGGACCAGATGCCATGATCTTCATTTTCTGAATGTTGAGGCATTAGTAGGTATCAAATTGGATAGGACTCTTCCATCTGCCATCATAGTCATGATTGCAAAATGAAAATGAATTATTTCTGTATGTTGGATGGGCTCTTTCCTAGAACCAGGAGGCATGGAATAAAAATATTTTAAATATAAAAGAAATAACATGGCAGAACTACCAATTGTCTATTCAAAATCCATTCTTCTTCTCTTTCTTCCTAATAGAACGTGGGTTTATTCTCAGCCACAATGCATTCGGCTAAAATTCTCTATTTCCCAGGCTCTCTCACAACTGCTGATGTCAGTGAGACAGAGTTCATGATGTGGGGATTCTTGGAAAGCTCCTTAAAACACTAACTCTGTAGGTGGTTCATACTTTTGTTTCCAATCCAGATTTCTCTTTCTGTGCAGAATATGGATGTGATGACTAGAGGGCCAACTACCACCTGGAACAATGTCCTTTGAGGCTGAAAGCCCTCTGCAGATTACCAGTCCTGGACACAGGTACAGATCTCTCTTCTGTGCAGGGCTTTTCTGTTAGGTACAGCTTAATGTAATTGTAAGTGATACAGATGGATGAAAACAGACATCTATTAAGGTAGATTTACAAGTCTTTAACATTTAGTTCAGAACTCCTAGTGTAAGAGTTTGGCCCTTTAGAATCAAGAAATCTTTGAGGAAATCTAGGCAAAATCCCTCATAAGTCAGACAAGGTCCAGCGAGTTTCAGTGGTTTACTCAAGACCCTGCAAGGAGTAATTTACCAAGTATCCATTATTATCAACATTTATCAAGCACAGGTGGTTGTGTTTGTCAATGAGACACTTTCCAGTATCCAGGAAGTCAGTCTTCTTTCCAGGACCCTTACGTGCCCCTCGATGCATTGCCTTTCCTTATGTAAATCTATAAAGATGTGTAGATCTTAATATAACTTAGTATATAACTTAATAACAAAAATACTGGTGAAAGAAGCTTGCCTTTTTAAGCACTACCACACCTCCCATCATAAATATAGGCTGACAAAGAGTCAGTGATCATTTGGATTCCACTTGTGTGTGTGCATGCGTGCGTGCTTCTGTGTGTGCATGTGTGTGCCAAGGAGAGATAGTCATAGTGTGAAAACCATTTTTAGAGAAAGTATCTCACACTGCTGAAGGAGAATGATGTCTGACAAGCATTTCTTTTATTGAGTAATCCAGTTTACCAATGCTTCCAGACAGACTGAGGGGACTTGACTAGGTTAAAAATATGACAACCACAATCAAAGTCCTGACAGAAAGACTGCTGTAAATGATAAAGGTAGGGACGAGAAGGTTTGTTCTCAATGAACTCAGCTATTTTAGCAGATCCTCTGGTCTTGATATATCACTGTTCCCTTTTATAGCAAAATCCCATTCAGGCAAAAAGAAGAGGGGTGAATTGCTCTGAGTGCTTTGCAAGATCTGCTACTCGTGCATGTATGGAACTTTCTGAAGCACTGTGGCCTGGGTGCAGACTGACAGTGGAAAATAAATTAAGACAACGGTTGAGAAAAAGGCACTGGAGTAGCCCACTTGCCTGCTTCACAGATCCTTACGGGGAATATAGGCATGCTGGGGCATTTTTGTCTTTGCAATTACTACTGAGATTCACCATTGCAGCCATCCATGGGGACTCACTGAAAAGGTTAATGGCATCTCTCAGATTTACAGGGTACAACAATGAAGTTGGCACATTCCCCCGATGCAAGGTGTAATGTCACCTGTGCGGGCTGAGCAGTCCACATTCATTACCATTCATTGGCCAAATGGCCTGGGTTTTAACCAGCCTTGGAATGTAATCCGTCAACAGTTGAGCATTCATAACAAGAAAGTAACAAGAAAGATTCTAAGAGAGAAGACAACAGAATTGCCATGCTGTGCTATCAGCTGATGGACCTTCTGAGAAACTTGAGAAATCAGTGCCTGTAATGAAAAGTTGAGATAGTGTAAGACCAAGAAGAAAATAAATATCCAGACTCTTAGTGCAACTCTTAAAAATAGAGTTCATTAACACACCCACAGGCATCCTACTCTCACTCTGTGTAAAGCTGTTGTTTCTCATCCACTCACTCTTACAGAGTTTTCAAAAAGCTGTTCAGATTTGTGTAAATATGTGACTATAATTGGCTTTCCAATTTCACAGCTTATCAAAGGCAGAAAGGGGGTCTCGCCGACATTTCAAAGACAATAAGCACATTTGATGCAATGGTCTATGATTCTCCCCAGTGTTTTTAACCCATGATTGGAGAAACAGATGGTTAGATTTTCTAGGAAGCTTAAAACAGAAGCTGAGCTAATACAAAACTGCTCAGCTATCAGATGGGGCAAATCCATTCTGTCGCCCCTTTTTTTTTTTTTTTCCCAAATCAAAACCCATCAGAGGAAGGATTTAGCTTCACAAAAAGATATATACCAGTAAGCTTTCTGCAGAAGAGAAGGGCATGCTTTGTTAAACCAGATGCATTTTATTTTTTCCTGGAACCAAGATTTATGAAAGCAGTATGCTCATATTTCTCCATATACAGTAATTGGAACTCATTATGCTAATTGTATTTCCATTATCACTAATTAACAATCAGAGTGACCTGGCCCACAGTCTAATTTGTCTTTAATCTGTTTTTGTATAGGGAGTTTTACCCTGTAATTTCAAGGTGATAATTCTATTCAGTGCAACTTTATGAATTGCAGGAGGTAACACTTTTGATACTCCATGCAATTCCCTTGCAACTGTTTGGGGTAGAATGGAGAAACAAATAGCTGTACCTGAATATACTGTTTCATTGGTGAAACAGATGCTTCACCTGTGATAATAATCCTATATCATTCTTGCTCAGGTTGAACGTCCAGTCAAAGCAATGGTAGGGTAGCCCATACTCAAACTCCAGCTCTCAATTTAACATCATACAGAAAATCCTGAACAAACTTGTTGGCCAACCAATACAATATCCAGTACACAGTCTAAGAATCAGCTGACATTTGCTGTCATCAAGAAGGAAAATGAATGTTTCCAACACCTTCTAATGATTGCTTGCTGCTGTTTAGTCGCTAAGTCATGTTCAACTCTTTTGTGACTTCATGGACTGTAGCCTGCCAGGCTCCTCTCTCTGTGGAATTTCCCAGCAAGAATATTGGAGAGGGCATTCCTTATCTTCCTTCTCCAGGGGATCTTTTCAACCTGGGGGTCAAGCCTAAGTGTCCTGCATTGGCCAGTGAATTCCTTACAACTGAGCCAGTGGGGAAGTTCACCTTCTAATTATCAGTTAACACCTTATAAACATTTGCATGTGACAATGTTTTACAAAAAGAAAAGTGCCAGGTTTGAATGCTCATGCTTTTTGCTTCTCATGAAAATGAGATATTGAAGAGAGAGAAAGATGAGATGCGTCATGGCATCCTCTCTCAGGGGATATGATTATTTATCAGGCAGATATAGAGCAGTGGGATCGTATAAAGGAAAAGGAACTGGATTCAGAGCCCAAAGTTCTGAGATCAAGTTCAAGTCCATTGCTTAATAGAAAGCACCAGACTCTCAGAACTTGTTTTCTCATCTTTAAAATTGAGATAATGCAGCAAATAATTGAGATAGCATCAAGCAGTGGGTAAGAGTGAGAACTTGGGAATTTGACTGAACTTAAATTTGGATTCCAGCAAAGATTAGCTGGTGGCTTTAGGGAAATCTTTGGTTTCCTAAATATATTTTTAAGTGGGCATAATAGTATTTCCTGCTTCATAAAGTTGTTTTGAGATGAATGTGAGATTAACGTGTTAAAATTAAAGATTAATATGTGTAACATTCTTTGCCCAATCCCTGGTACATGGTGAGCATATAACAAAGGCCAGCTCTGTTGCGAGAAAAGTAGTAAATAAGCAAATATCGTACAGGGAGGGGGTTGTGATCATTGCTAATCGCTGAGATGGATTGTGTCATTCTGGGTATTGACGTTATCGTTACCACCCTGACCCACTGGGAAGAGAAGACTTCTGTTAGAAAGGACTGAAAATCATATTGGGAAAGAGAGAGGATAAAAGTAGTTAAAACAGTAAGAAGATTTCATGTGAAAAACTAATTTTAGAAAATATGCTTCTACCTGTCCTAAGAAACCCTGGCCATTTCAGATCTATGTCTCAGAAGCTGATTTCTAATTTGAGTAAACAATACCCCAACTGTCCTCTAGTCATGTGGGATCCATTAGATCTATCTTCTTAGCCTGATTGACCTGACTTTGCACGTCCTTCAGGGCACCACTCATGTCAGCAACTTTGAGGGTTTGTTTGTTTGTTGTTGTTGTTGTTAAGAAGCCCATTTGTGATATCTTGTTCCCACTAGTACCTGGTCCTCTGTCAACACTTGAGAACCAATTAGAACAGAATGCGTAGAGTTTTCCTGTGTTCAGGAAGCCCGTGTTCTTAATCTGGCCTCTTCTTCTGCATGACAGAATCCAGAGTCAGAAACAATTATAGCTGTATAGCATACTCTGGTTTCATATACTCAAAAAAAAGTATTTGGTTTTCCTTGTCCATAGCATAAATCATAGGATATCACCTAATCAACAAAATAATCTTAATCAATGCTTCACCGTCTGGCTTTCCACAATAATTCCAACTCCCCGTTGATGTTTTCCATCTTCCCTTCTGTTAGACCAGATGGTGTATGTTCTAGCCTCTTTATTATCTTTTTCTGACCATTGTACTCTGTCCAAAGACCATTGTAGGGAAGCCTCCACACTGTCAGCAGCAGTGGCCCTGCCCTGACTGTTAAGCATTGCGAAGGTTCATGCAGTTTTTGCTAATACTTATCCTTTTCTAAATCTGAGCTTTCTTCCAAAGTTGCTGACTGACTAGTCCATAAATTTTCAATAACACAACCACTTCAGTTTCATATATCATTTGTGAAGTGTTTTTTGTTTTGTTTTGTTTTAAGGTAGGAACAAGGTCTAACTGGAATCTTTTCCACATGGCATGAATCTCTCACGAGCGGGGTTTGCAGTGATCATCCACCAATAATCACGTCTTCTTTTCTATTATTCTAAGAAAGGGAAAGGAACCATTCTCCCTTTCTGCTGAAGAAACTGGACCATTATGCATTTTCACACACAACATCATAGCTTAATTATGTTAATCTTCCTAGACCACTGTCTTCCATTTATCTTTCTATATAAGCCATAGTGCACATTTAAAAAGTTAAAATATATGAACATCAGTGGCACTGTGGCTTGAAAAGAAGACAACTGGGAAACTGGGAGTCAATTAAATCCATGGATCATTGTAAACAGTGATCATTCAACCAATCTTTTTTCCTACTGTGTGTGTGTGAAGATATCAAGATCAAATACCAAATTCATTTCATGATAGCAATAACCGTTTTAAAGAAATCATTTTTAAAATAATATCATCAAGTTAGCTTGTTTTCTGAACTTTATTCTGATCTCTCCAAAACACAAGCTCACATAATATAATGAGTAGGAAATATAACAGCTACATGGAGTTGAAAGAAAGCCTCAGGATCTAAATCTCAAAGAGTATGCATGAGTCAGGGAGTGGAGGAGAGCTATGCTAACTTGGAACCATTTTTCTATAGTATCTGACTGAACTGAAAATCACAGTGTGGAGAGATTTTATCACAAAGGATTTTCAATTTGTTGTTTAGGAAGATAGATCTGCAAGAATTCTCTTTATCCCTAATGACTACAGAATGTAAATAATGTTATAACCATATTTCATGTAAATTTTATCTCTGAAAGAGGTATATTTCATTCTAGGCAATTTCTTTTATTTTTTTTTTCCTGACTGACTAGCAAGCACAGTATGTACTGGTCCCCTGTTTAAATTGGAGCCCAGTAAACTCACAGCTTTGCTCCTTATGAGCTGTCTTATGGAGACATATCAGCTGTATTTTCTTAGCAAAGTAGTGTCTCTCACCTTTCCATTCTGACTCCTTGTAAAGAATTTCCTAGAGCACACATAATCCAAGTATTTTTTGCCTTTAGAAAATTAATTGATTGATTGATTGATTAAATTTTATTGAAGTATATTTGATTTACAATGTTGTGGTAGCTTCTGAGGTACATCAAAGCCATTTAGTTTATTCATTCAGCCATTCAGACATATATACATACACACATATATGTATTCCTTTTCAGGTTCTTTTCTCTTGAAGATTATAACAAAACACTGAGTACAGTTGAGTCTTAAAGCATCTTCCAAACAACAAACAAAAGATATAATCATTAGGCTATCAAAAAAGCTTCCCATTTTCACTTACCTTTATGATCATAACTCAGTTACCTAAGGAAAAGTAACAACCACCTTTTTTTTTCCTCTTTAGAAATTTAGGCCAATACTGCAGAATGCAAATTTTACCCTAAGCACTTTATCAATAGAGGCTAATGTGGTTAACTGCTTCCCTGAGACTTAGCAAAGACTTTACATAATTCTTCCTTTCCTGGTGAGGTTTCTAAGATTTGGGACACTTATAACTCTTCCTTTTCTATTCAAGAGGAGGAATGGAACATTTCATGTTGCAGTTGCTGCGTGTATTACTGTTCTCCATTTGCATACTGTCTGATAATTTGCACATGGGGCCAGCCAAAAGGTCTCAGAATCATTTCCCTCTAAAGCCATTTCCTTGCTGATAAGGCTTCCCAGAAGCATGGCTGAAGAAAATGGGTCAGACTGGATTTCTGAAACTGTTTCCGGAAACCTCTTCCAGATTGAGCAATACACTCCAGGCTTTCAAAAAGCATCAAAAGTACTCATTTCACTTAATCCACACAAAAGAAAAACACCAAATGTCTCCCCTTTCTCCTATTCTTCCCAACATTTGAACACGGCCTTCATCTTGCTGTGTTCATACTCTGTGGTCTTGCATGTAACTGTAATGGGAACCATTCCCAAAGATGTTTATTTTCCTTCTTTCTTTCTTTTTTTTTTTTTTTAATTGAAGTAATGCCTTCACTGGTAGCTCGGTTAGTAAAGAATTCACCTGCAATGCAGGAGACCCTGGTTTGATTCCTGGGTCGGAAGATCCCCTGCAGAAGGGATAGGCTACCCAGTCCAGTATTCTTGAGCTTCCCTAGTGGCTCATTTGGTAAAGAATCCACCTACAATGCAAGAGACCTGAGTTTGTTCCCTGGGTTGGAAAGATCCCTTGGAAAAGGGAACAGCTACCAACTCCGGTATTTTGGTCTGGAGAACTCCATGGACTGTATAGTCCATGAGGTCACAAAGAGTAGGACACGATTGAGCAACTTTCACTTTCACTTGTCTTACAATATTACATTAGTTTCTGGTGTACAACATAATGACTCCATATTTTTTATAGATTTCACGCTATACAGATTTATTACAATTTTTTTGTCCTTCTTGGTTGTTTATACACCTCAAAGTATGAATACAAATCATATTTTTTTAATCCAAAAAATGCTTCTTTCAATGTCATTCTTACTCTAGAATGAGAAACAATTAATTGACCCAAGACTTTAAAAGTTTTTTTAGATATGGTCTATGGGTTGTTTAGAATTCTAGATCTTTTGTCCTTTTTATGGTTTCTTCTTAACCAACAGAGAAAGCAAAACTGACTTAAGTTATTTAGCCAGAACTTCTATTTTTGCAAATCCTGCAGAGTCTCCAGGTTGTATTTAATATTTCCCTTTGGAATCTTATTTCTTGGGAAGCTCCACCTCTCCTCTCTGCCATGAACACTGCCTGTGAAGCCTGATCCTCCAGATTAGGAAAAAGGGTGTATGTTAGGGTCCCCAGTGAGAATCTCCTAGGATGGTGTGTGGTGTGTTTCTAACAAAGATGGTTGATTTCAAATTCACCCAAGGTTAGCTGCTGCTAACCTATTTGTGGCTAGTAAATATAGATGTTTATTTCATTCTTTCATTCATTTATCCATTCAATAATTTCATATTTATGAAATAATCACTATGAGATAATCTCTTTGTAGGCTCCTAAGATATTGGACTGATTAAATATAGTTACTGACCAGAAGGGACACATAGATAAGATGAAAAGACCACACCTAAATGACTAAATATAAGTTTATGAGAGCAGAGAATTTGTCAGTCTTAATAAACAGCTGTCACAATGCCTAGAAATGTCTGGCACATTAAAGTTACTGGGTGAATATTGGTTGAATAAACCAATGATTAATAAGGCATAATAATGGCAAATGCTTAATCTCCCTTTTCACTGTTGCACCCTCAGCACCTAGAACAACACCTAGTTATAAAAGGAATTCAATAGATATTTAGAACTAGCAATGTTACTGGCTTATTACTGGTGTATGATGTTGCTGCTGATAATAATAATAATGATAGAGAAAATATAATGGCATTTACTATGTGCCAGAACATATAAAAAATTTAATTTAATCTTCATAGCAATCCTATGAGGTAAGAACTGTTACTATCCCCACTGTCAGAAGTTAAGTAACTCATACAAGTCACAGAGCTAGTATTTATGAAGCCTAGATTAGAAAGCAAATAGTCTGCTTCAAAACACAGTCTCTTAAATGCTTTACTATCCTGCCCAATGCCGCATTGAATTGACTTGGATTCATCCATGGCCAGACCTTAGAAAGTCTTGAATAACAGGCTAAATGGTCTAAATGTTACTCTCTCTGTTTTTTTCCTACTACTCTTAATCCTGCTACTCATATTCATCTAGCACTCTATAGCTTTAACATAGATTACTCCATAAAAGCCTCACTTCTTGAATATTTCTCAGATATGTTGTAGAAGGATGGCTCCATCCATGGTTTGCAAGAGATAACAAAGAAGGAAAGAACTAAAAATGAAACAGTGAATAAGAGCCTGGAGAAATAACATACTAATAGGGACTTCACTGAAAAAAAAGTGAGTGGAGTGGAAATAGTGCTCTTGACACAAAAATTGTCTGGCCATGGACAGTAAAGAGGGAAATTCCATTCCAATGGTTTAAGCACTGGTTGAGCTAACCACAGGACTGGAGGTACCATTAAGTGAAAAATTTTAATTGTCCAGAAGATACCGTTTAAGGATGCACAGTATAATTTTTAAATGTTGGCTCAAATGCGGAAGTCATTAAGTTACAATCCTTGGACCAGATAAGGCCCGTCACTTATATTTGTAAATAAAGTTTTGTGAGAAAACAGCCACATCCATTGGTTTACAAATCGTCTGTGGCTTCTTTCCAGTTACAATAATAATATTCAGCAGTTCCCTATAGCAACTTATGACCTCTGTAAGATCATGTGATGATGCCCTTCTTGTTCAGTTCAGTTCAGTCACTCAGTCCTGTCCGACTCTTTGCGACCCCATGAATCGCAGCACGCCAGGCCTCCCTGTTCATCACCAACTCCTGGAGTTCACTCAGACTCACATCCATCGAGTCGGTGATGCCATCCAGCCATCTCATCCTCTGTCGTCCCCTTCTCCTCCTGCCCCCAATCCCTCCCAGCATCAGAGTCTTCTCCAATGAGTCAACTCTTCGCATGAGGTGGCCAAAATACTGGAGTTTCAGCTTTAGCATCATTCCTTCCAAAGAAATCCCATTCCTTCAGAATGGACTGGTTGGATCTCCTTGCAGTCCAAGGGACTCTCAAGAGTCTTCTCCAACACCACACTTCAAAAGCATCAATTCTTTGGTGCTCAGCCTTCTTCACAGTCCAACTCTCACATCCATACATGACCACTGGAAAAACCATTGCCTTGACTAGACGGACCTTTGTTGGCAAAGTAATGTTTCTGTTTTTGAATATGTTGTCTAGTTTGGTCATAACTCTCCATTGTTATCCCTGCCCAAAAGTGAAAAGTGAAAAGTGAAAGTGAAATTGCTCAGTTGCGTCCAACTCTTTGTGACCCCATGGACTGCAGCCTACCAGCATCCTCTGTCCATGGGATTTTCCAGGCAAGAGTACTGGAATGGGTTGCCATTTCCTTCTCCAGGGGATCTTCCTGACCCAGGAATCGAACCTGGGTCTTTCCGCATTATAGGCAGACACTTTACCATCTGAGCCACCAGGAAAGACCATCCCTGCCCAAAAGTCATGGTTAAATCAAAAGAATGGTTAGAAATACTATATTGGATCCCATGTATGTGTCCTTGAACTGTTTTTCAAAGTGTATAACTGTGTTTCTAAACGTTTGATTAATGAATCAATGTTGTTGAACTCTGAAACTGAGACATACACTTTCAAAACAAATCCCACAACACATGAATTATTTATATATCAATCTAACCTAGGCAGGGTCCCAAGGCACCCACGTATAATTAAGTCAATTTAGTTCATGACAACTCAAAAATATTTATTTAACACTATTTCTTAGAGTTAACTGGGCAGTGATAACATGAGTACAGACAAAAGCAATAGTTGGAGGGATGTAAAATAAAGCCCTGGTTAATGCTTCATGGAGATATTAAAGTGGCCAGAGCTAGGAATGCTATCAAACAGAGACCATTTTCCTTCTCCTAGCATATTCTCAATGTCTTCCCTTCTTTCCTCTTTGACCTACCCCTAAGGTCACCTTTAAGTTGCCCTTCCTCCATTGGATGAGGTGATGTGAAAAAAGCACTTTCATTCTGATACTTTTATCACTTCCTGAGTGATCATACTTGTCAAATTATTTTGCTTCCCTGACAGTTGTTTTTTGTGTTAAGTGTTGATAATTTCCTACAAGTCGGGTGGCTAGAGGATGCTTGCTTTGCCTCCAGAGATCATTTTCAGGTCTAAGATCTTCATTGCTAAAGCTCTAGCCTTATCTTGACATCTCACCTCTCTGACTCCTTTGAAATGTTATAATCACATTAATATGTCACTGGTTGAATGTATACCTCCAGAACATATGTGGGAGATGTGATCTTATTTGGAATAGGAGTCTTTACAGATATAATGGAATGAAACATCTCAGTAAATGATCATTCTAAATCAGATCAGATTCAAAATCCAGTGATGTCTGGATAAGAGGAAGAAAAAAAGAAGAGACACACAGGGCAGAAGGCCATGTGAAGACAGAAGCAGAGATTGGAGGATGCTTCATTAAACCGATGAACTGTAAGGATTTCCCATAGCCATCAGAAGCTAGAGGCATGGAACAGATTCTTTCTCAGAGCCTCCAAAAAGTAATCTATCTTGCCAACATCTTCATTTTTGAGTGCTGACATCTAGAATTATAAAAAATACATTTCTGATGTTTTAAGCTACCAAAATTTTGGAATTTGTTATGAGTCCTAGGAAGTTAATCCATCTTATTGAATAATTTCAGTTTTCTGGTTCTCTATGCCACTCAACATGGACCATTGCTATCTGCTGCTTTATTTTGTCCTGCCTTATTGATTGCTATAATATTTTGGAATTATTTGTTAATAAGTCCCAGACTTTGAGGAAACTTTATTTCCCCTAGGAATTCTTTCTTTCTTTCATGTAAGTTCTGCATTTGCTAGAAAATAAATTTTTATAGTTAAAAATATATTTTGGAAAACACATTCCAAGCTCCTATTAGAAAGCTTCTATCTGCCGAACTGTTAGCTGTGGACCAAGATATAACCGTTTTCAAAATTCCATTCTAATGTATTAAAAACACATACTTGCTTTTCAACGGATGCAATTAATGCCATCTGCTTTGATTCGGGACTCCAAAACCAAATGATTCATATGTTCAGACGTTCCCCCCACCCCCACTTGGAATTAGAGTCTTTGAATAAGGTGTTTCCTTTTCAGAAAAAGGCTGGTGACTGACTTTGTTTTGGAATTTAAGATGCCCAGGGTTTATGGATGTTAAGTTATATTTATTAGCAAGGTTTCATCAATTATGTAATGGATTGCTGAATGTCACTCTTGTGCTTTATTCCCAAAGTAACTACATGCTTTATGCTTAGGAAAATATCATATAATTATAAAGTAATTCTATGTTCTAGTAGAATACTTAGTAATTATGCTTAATACTGTAGCTCCAATAGTGATTACAATGAAAGCTCATTATAAAAGGCAGAAACAGTCACATATGTATTCTTAATTATATCTGCCACAATAGAAGTTAATGTTAATTGATGTGATTTATAGTTATTATGGTAACTCAATTAAAAGTATACACTAGCAGTGATAACCAACCTTCAAAAGAACAGAGTGTCATATTAGTGTCAGAAAACTTAAAGGAGAGTCACCCTCAACCTAATTCTGTTTGGTTTTCTTTATTCAGAAAATACTTCCACTATTTCCTTCCTATAAGCTTACCCATCTTTATCTCCCTAACACCTTGGACTGTACTTGGCATTGGAAAATACTCCATGAATATACGGAAGGGCTTCCCTGATAACTCAGTCGGTAAGGAATCTGCCTGGCAATGAAAGAGACCCCAGTTCGATTCCTGGGTTGGGAAGATCCCGTGGAGAAGGGATAGGCTACCCATCCCAGTATTCTTGGGCTTCCCTTGTGGCTTAGCTGGTAAAGAATCCACCTGCAATGCAAGACACCTGGGATTGATCCCTGGGTTGGGAAGATCCCCTGGAGAAGGGAAAGGCTACCCACTCCAGTGTTCTGGCCTGGAGAATTCCATAGTCTATAATCCATGGGGTCATAAAGAGTTGGACACAACTGAACAACTTTCACTTTTGCTTCTTTCCATGAATATATACTAAATGGATAAATAAATAACTTGTAATATTATTTCATTCATCTAAAGTCAAGTGACAAGATGCATCTAAAATTTTTCGCAAGTAGATGGTGAGATTCTAAACTGATGCTCTTACTGTTTTAGGGTCATTGAACTTTTTGAGAACATGATGTAAAAGTGCCCTTCGTCAGTAAAGTGCACAAAGTTTTGCAAACGTTTCCAGGAAGTTCAAGAAGCCCCTGAAGGTCATTCATGAAACTCAAGGTAAGAACAATGGCTCTGGAAGAGCATCGTTTTGTGAACCATACTCAGTCACCAGGATCTGGGGCTAGGCACAATCCAGAAGAATTTGATGGTGGTTGGCTTTCCTAGATTTTCCTTGTACCACCATTTAGACAAAGTATGTGGAAAGTTAAATCATGACTTTAGTCACAGTTTATTTTGCTTATTGATTTTTAAATTGTTCAGCATGAGAAATTATACAAACTCTATTCTTTTGTCAGGATACAACAAACAGCATGCATTTTCCCCCCTATTTTTAAATTTAAAAAATTTTAATTGTTGCAAAGTTGTGATGGTTTCCACCATACCACAATGCAAATCAGCCATAATTATACATACATTCTGTCCGTCCTTAGCCTCCCCTCCCCTGCTCCATCCCATCCCCACAGGTCGTCAGAGAGTGCTAGACTGAGCTCCCTGAAACACAAATAGATGACCAATTAAAAAGACAAGTGTGAGATGTGGAGTTTCTGGTTCACAGGAGATATTTGACCCTACTACTAAAAAATTGTTCATCACACCCTCCTAAATGCAGACACATTAATATGGTCTAGTGGCAAGACATCATCCAAAATAATGGGTGTCCTAGAGTGCTCATGGTCTACACAGTCCTGAGTCAGAGCTTTGGTGGACCCAGGAAGGGCTAGACAGAAGCACCACCCTTGAAAAGGAAAAATGAGATGCCTGGAAAATACCACATAGCAGGATTAAAGCTGATGACCATAAGTGCGACAGAGAATGCAGAGAAAAGTCATGTTGAAGGTGGTAATAGTTGATCAACTTCAGAGTCAAGGTGGCAAAGAGTTACTTTATATTCCCCAATGTAGGAATATAAATGTACTTTGTATGCTTCAGTGTAGACATAAGAGTGAATATGGACAAAATTTAAATTATTATAAAGGTCCTACTAAGATCTGAGCTACAAAAAACATAAGGGAAAAAATGCAAGAGCATAACCTATTGGTTTAAGAGGCCTTAGAATCTTACATATTTTGAAATTTCCCTGAGAATCAAAATACCTGGGACCTCTGAGCATTTCTCGTGATTTTTCCCCTGCATGTTTGCATAGGACCAGGGCATGGCTTAAACTCTAGTTTGGAGAGAGTTAACCTGGAACAGAACACACCTGTCATGTTATTCTTTGAATCAGTAGTGAATTTATTCCCAGTCCCCATTCCTCAGTGATACAGAACACTTCCTGCCTCGTCCCTAATTTGCATAATCACTTGTCAAGATGAGTGATTTCTATCCACTTGTCAGTGTTGCTGTTTTTTTAAACATTACCTGAAAAAATTGGTTTAACATATTTTAACTGACATACTTTTCTATGCAACTGGATACCAGAAATAGATATATTCGATAGTCATTTCTCCCTTCCCCAACTCCCCAGGTGAGTTCAGTGGTCATGAAATGAGCTCAATTTCCCTAGAGAATTAAATTCATTACATTCTTGCTTCACAGTTATGGGTGATACCTGTATTATAGATAAGTCAACTCAAGCTTCTTCACCATACCGAGGCATTCTATAGTGAGAGGAAGAGAGATCTGTTTCCATTGATTCCTCTGCAGCTTAAGACATTTCTTCATTCCAAAATAGAATATTTTGTAAAACCCTTAAGTCACAAAACATCAAGAAATTATAGAAGATAATTGCTTTAGCCAATTCTTTTAAAAAACCTGTTGATGGTCATCTTTTGGCCCAGTGGAGAATCTTAAGTTCAGCTTAAAAGTCAAATCCAAAGGTACTTTCTTGGTATTTGACAGGGGGAGAGATTTACGAGTGACAGTCACAGAGTTATCAGAAATGGAATTGTAGACCACGTCCACATGCATTTCTCCTCCTCCTATTATTTTTATTCTCATGTTGGAAACCGTAAGACTGTTTTGTCTCTATTTTAGTTCTAATTTCATGTTACGAAATGCTCAGATCAAATTATCAAGGGCTTAAAAAATATATGCAAAATTCTTCAAATGTTAATTTTTTAAAAAAGCAGAGTATCTACAGACAGCGGGGAAAATACTCAATAGAATTCCCTGCTCCTCCCCCAAGATACAATCAGTATCTTCCTCCAGTCATAGACTTTTCCTGCCCTGGACACAGGCACATTTAAATGAATCCAGAAAACAAAAAACAAAAAGACACACAATAGTTCCTTCTGTCCTGTGAGTAGAAATCAGAATTTTGGATTTTGGTGAGTTGTGGATAATCAGACAGTATTTTCTACAACCACCCCAAGGAGTGACATTTGATTTCTAGCTGGATGAAAAAAAAAATTTGTCTGTTTTTAGGTTAAAGACTGTTGTCAAGTGGGACTTCCCTGATGGTCCAATGGCTAAGACTCCTTGCTTCCAAAGCAGGTGGCCCAGATTCTTTCCTTGGTTGGGGAACTAGATCCCACATGCTACAACTAAGAGTTTGCTTGCCACGACTAAAGATCCCAAGTGCCGCAACTAAGAATTGCTTTGTTCTTAAAGTTGCTTAATATGTTATTATATGCATGTACCATAAATAATATTTGCTCAGTGCCTATTGATGGATCTTTGGGGTTCTTAAAAGCTATTTGCTATTTTAAAATACCAGGGATAAATAGATAAATTTGGCTTATGTCATTTCTTACATATATAAGTATATTTGTCACATGGATTATCATAATGAAATTTCTGGGACAGTGAGGGTATTCATTTGTAATTCTGACAGATCAATATTAATAAGTTATACTCTATATAGTTATGGCATCATCGATAAAATGGACATGAACTTGGGCAAACTTTGGGAAATGATGAGGGACAGAGAAGCCTGGCATGCTGTAGTCCACAGGGTCGCAAGAGTCAGACATGACTGAGCAACTGACCAACATAGAGTTATATCAATTTGCGGACACAAAATGTCTGCCTCCACACAGCATTACCAAAGAGTTCACTGTCAAACTTTTAGACTTTTTTCATTCTGGTGATTAAAAATGTGACAATAGGGATGTTTTTAATGTGCATCTTTCTTTTCATGAGTGAAGTTAACATCTCTTTATATATTATAGGAGATATTTTCTGTTTAACTTTTTTTTTAATTGGTGTTTTTCTTTCCAGCTTACTTTACTCTGTATAATTGGCTCCAGTTTAATCCACCTCTTTAGAACTGACTCAAATGCATTCTTTTTAATGGCTGAGTAATATTCCATTCCTTTCCCCCTCTTCCTAAAGGATATGAGAACATTCTTTTAATTTTTAGGAACCCTTAAAGGATGAAATATTAATTCTTTGTTGCTCAAATGAATTACATATATCTTTTCTGATATATATATATATCACTTGTCTTTTTAAAAATTAATTAATTTATTTTAATTGGAGCCTAATTACTTTACAATATTGTGATGGTTTTTGCCATGCATTGACATGGATCAGCCATGGGTGTACATGTGTCCCCCATCCCGAATCCCTCTCTCACCTCCCTCCCTATCCCATCCCTCTGGGTTGCCCCAGTGCACTGGCTTTGATTGCCCTGTTTCATGTATTGAACTTGGACTGGTCATCTATTTCACATATGGTAATATACATGTTTCAATACTATCCCCTCTAATCATCCCACTCTTGCCTTCTCCTACAGAATCCAAAGGTCTGTTCTTTATATCTGTGTCTCTTTTGCTGTCTTGCATATAGGGTCATTTGTTAACAGCTTTCTAAATTCCATATATATGCATTAATATACTGCATTGGTGTTTTTCTTTCTGACTGATTTCACACTATATAATAGGCACCAGTTTCATCCACCTTTCTAGAATTGATTCAAACGTGTTCTTTTTAATAGCTGAGTAGTATTCCATTGTGTATACATGCCACAGCTTTCTCATGCATTCATCTGCTGGTGGACATCTAGGTTGCTTCCATGTCCTAGCTATTGTAAACAGTGTTGTGATGAATATTGAGGCACATGTGTCTCTTTCAATTCTGGTTTCCTCGGTGTGTATGCCCAGCAATGGGATTGCTGGGTTATATGGCAGTTCTATCTCCAGTTTTGTAAGGAATCTCCACACTGTTCTTCATAGTGACTGTACTAGTTTGCATTCCCACAAACAGTGTAAGAGGGTTCACTTTTCTCCACACCCTCTCCAGCATTTATTGTTTGAATACTTTTTGATAGCAGCCATTCTGATCGGCATGAGATGGTACCTTGCTGTGGTTTTGATTTGCATTTCTCTGATAATGAGTGATGCTGAACATCTTTTCATGTGTTTGTTAGCCATCTGTATGTCTTCTTTGGAGAAATGTCTATTTAGTTTTTTGGCCCATTTATTGACTGAATCATTTATTGAGCTGCATGACCTGCTTGTATATTTTTGAGATTAATTCTTTGTCATTTGCCTCATTTGCTATTATTTTCTCCCATTGTAAAGGTTGTCTTTTCACCTTGCTTATAGTTGCCTTCATTGTGCAAAAGATTTTAAGTTTAATTAGGTCCCATTTGTTTATTTTTGCTTTTATTTCCATTATTCTGGGAGGTGGATCATAGAGGATCTTGCTGTGATTTATGTCAAATAGAGTTTTACCTATGTTTTCCTCTAGGAGTTTTATAGTTTCTGGTCTTACATTTAGATCTTTAATCCATATTGAGTTTATTTTTTTGCATGGTGTTAGAAAGTGTTCTAGTGTCTTTCTCTTACAGGTGGTTGACCAGTTTTCCCAGCACCACTTGTTAAAGAGATTATCTTTTCTCCATTGTATATTTTTGCCTCCTTTTCAAAGATAAGGTGTCCATAGGTGCATGGATTTATTTCTGGGCTTTTTATTTTGTTTTCATTGATCTATATTTCTCTCTTTGTGTCACTTGTCTTTTAATTTTGTTCTTCTCTTTTCATCTAAATAATTAACCCTTTAATTTAGAATAGTTTTAGATTTACACAAAAATTGTAAAGATAGAATTCCCATATACCTGACCCCCAGTTTCCTTGATTAATAACATTTTTATTAGTATGCTACATTTGTCACAATTAATCAGCTGATATTGATAAAATATGGTCAACTGAAGTTCATGATTTGTGCTAATTTCCTTTATTTGTCAAAGCTTTTTTTGGAGGTGAAATTCACATAACCATAACATTAACCATTTTAAAGTGTACAATCCTGGAGAAGAAAAGGGAAACCCACTTCAACATCTTTGCCAGGAGAATTCCATGAACAGAGGAGCCTGGCTGGCTACAGTCCATGGGGTCGCAGAGTTGGACATGACTAAGTGACTCACTTTCACTTTCAAAATATACAATTTAGTGTAATTTAATAAATTCACATGAGTTTGGGTGAACTCTGGGAGTTGGTGATGGACAGGGAGGCCTGGCGTGCTGTGACTCATGGGGTCACAAAGAGTCGGACACGACTGAGCGACTGAACTGAACTGAACTGAATAAATTCACAGTGCTGTGCACCTCTATTTAGTTCCAGTAGATTTTTATCAAACATCCCCCAAAATTTCCTATTATGCAGTCATTGCCCGTTCCCCTGACTTTCCAAATTCTTGTTGTCATTTTGTCTTTATGTCCTGTCTGACTCTTTTGCAACCCCATGGACTGTAGCCCTCCAGGATCTTCTCTCTCCATGGGATTTCCCAGGCAAGAATACTAGAGTGGATTGCCATTTTCTTTTCCAGGGGATCTTCCCAACCCAAGGAATGAGTTCATGTCTCCTGCATTAATGGCACCCCACCCCAGTACTTTTGCCTGGAAAATCCCATGGACGGAGGAGCCTGGTAGGCTCCAGTCCATGGGGTCGCTGAGAGTCGGACACGACTGAGCGACTTCACTTTCACTTTTCACTTTCATGCATTGGAGAAGGAAATGGCAACCCACTCCAGTGTTCTTGCCTGGAGAATCCCAGGGACGGGGGAGCCTGGTGAGCTTCCGTCTATGGGGTCGCACAGAGTCGGACATGACTGAAGCGACTTAGCAGCAGCAGCAGCATTGCTGGCAGGTTCTTTACCACTGAGCCACTTTCCAACTTCTGGCCCTTCTGTCTCTATAAATTTACTTATTCTAGGCACTTTATATCCCAGAGAAGGCAATGGCAAGCCACTCCAGTGCTCTTACTTGGAAAATCCCATGGATGGAGGAGCCTGGTAGGCTGCATTCCATGGGGTCGCTACCAGTCGGTCACGACTGAGTGACTTCACTTTCACTTTTCACTTTCACACAATGGAGAAGGAAATGGCAACCCACTCTAGTGTTCTTGCCTGGAGAATCCTGGGGACGGGGAAGCCTGGTGGGCTGCCGTCTATCGGGTCGCACAGAGTCGGACACGACTGAAGCGACTTAGCAGCAGCAGGCACTTTATATAAATGAAATCCTACAAACTATGAGTTCTATGTCTGGATTCTTTCAGTTATCATGTTTTGGGACTACATCCATGTTGTAGCATGTCTTTGTACTTCCTTTCCTTTAATAGCTGATTAATATTCTATCATATATATAAACCTCATTTGTTATCCAATATTCACAGATGGACTTTTGGGTTGGATCATATGGTAACTGTATGTTTAAATTTCTGAGGAACTGCCAAACTGCTTCCCTCTGTGGCTGCTAAGCTACTTCCCACTTTACATTCCTATCAGAAATGCATGAGAGTTTCAATTTCTCTATTTCTTCACCAGCACTTGTTATGTTTTCTTCATTTGGGTTTTGTTTTGATTTTAATAGTCATTCTAGTGGATATGGAATGATGTCACATTGTAATGTTGGTTTGAATTTTACTAATGAAGGAAAATTATGACCAGCCTAGATAGCATAATCAAAAGCAGAGACATTACTTTGTCAGCAAAGGTCCGTCTAGTCAAGGCTATGGTTTTTCCAGGAGTCATGTATGGATGTGACAGTTGGACTGTGAAGAAAGCTGAGTGCTGAAGAATTGATGCTTTTGAACTGTGGTGCTGCAGAAGACTCTTGAGAGTCCCTTGGACTGCAAGGAGATCCAACCAGTCCAAAATTCTGAGAGAGATGGGAATACCAGACCACCTGATCTGCCTCTTGAGAAATCTGTATGCAGGTCAGGAAGCAACAGTTAGAACTGGTCATGGAACAACAGACTGGTTCCAAATAGGAAAAGCAGTACGTCAAGGCTGTATATTGTCACCATGTTTATTTAACTTATATGCAGAGTACATCATGAGAAATGCTGGACTGGAGGAAACACAAGCTGGAATCAAGATTGCTGGGAGAAATATCAATAACCTCAGATATGCAGATGATACCACCCTTATGGCAGAAAGTGAAGAGGAACTCAAAAGCCTCTTGATGAAAGTGAAAGTGGAGAGTGAAAAGGTTGGCTTAAAGCTCAACATTCAGAAAACGAAGATCACGGCATCTGGTCCCATCACTACATGGGAAATAGATGGAGAAACAGTGGAAACAGTGTCAGACTTTATTTTTCTGGGCTCCAAAATCACTGCAGATGGTGACTGCAGCCATGAAATTAAAAGACGCTTACTCCTTGGAAGGAAGGTTATGGCCAACCTAGATAGCATATTCAAAAGCAGAGACATCACTTTGCCAACAAAGGTTCGCCTAGTCAAGGCTATGGTCTTTCCAGTGGTCATGTATGGATGTGAGAGCTGGACTGTGAAGAAGGCTGAGCGCCGAAGAATTGATGCTTTTGAACTGTGGTGTTGGAGAAGACTCTTGAGAGTCCCTTGGACTGCAAGGACATCCAACCAGTCCATTCTGAAGGAGATCAGCCCTGGGATTTCTTTGGAAAGAATGATGTTCAAGCTGAAACTCCAGTATTTTGGCCACCTCATGTGAAGAGTTGACTCATTGGAGAAGACTCTGATGCTGGGAGGGATTGAGGGCAGGAGGAGAAGGGGACGACAGAGGATGAGATGGCTGGATGGCATCACTGACTCGATGAATGTGAGTCTGGGTGACCTCCGAGAGCTGGTGATGGATAGGGAGGCCTGGCGTGCTGCAGTTCATGGGGTCGCAAAGAGTCGGACACGACTTAGCGACTGATCTGATCTGATCTGATCTGAAAGGAGATCAGCCCTGGGATTTCTTTGGAAGGACTGATGCTGAAGCTGAAATTCCAGTACTTTGGCCACCTCATGCAAAGAGTTGACTCATTGGAAAAGACTCTGATGCTAGGAAGGATTGGGGGCAGGAGGAGAAGGGGACGACAGAGGATGAGATGGCTGGATGGCATCACCAACTCAATGGACGTGAGTTTGAGTGAACTCCGGGAGTTGGTGATGAACAGGGAGGCCTGGCGTGCTGCAATTCATGGGGTCGCAAAGAGTCGGACATGACTGACCAACTGAACTGAACTAAACTGAATGACTTTTTTAATTTAATATTTTATTAATGGAGGATTTTATCTGTTATTAGTGTTCTTTAATTTTAGAAATGCATATTCAAGTCTTTGCCCACTATTTAGTTGGACTTTTTATACTTGTGTTGTTGGGCTGTGAGATTTTTTTTTTATGTGTTCCAGATACTAAACCTTTATTATATGTGATTTGCAAACATTTTCTCTCATTCTGTAACTTGTCTTTTCATTTTCTTAGAATGCTTTGGGTATGCTTTGAACACCAAACCTCAAAACATCAAAGATTTTTCCCTATATTTTCTTTGAGGAGTTTTATAGTTTTAGTCTTTATATTTTGGCCACTCGTCCATTTCATAGAGATGTGAGTGAGGTGTGTGTGTGTGTGTGTGTGTGTTAGTTGCACAGTCACATCCAACTCTTTGCAACCCCATGGACTGTAGCCCACCAGGCTCCTTTGTCCATAAAATTCTCCAGGCAAGAATGCTGGAGTGAGTTGCCATTTTCTTCTCCAGAGGATCTTCCCGAGCCAGGGATCAAACCTGTGTCTCCTGCTCTGCAGGCAGATGCTTCACTGTCCAAGCTACTAGATCCAATTTTATTATTTTGCATATAGATACTCAGTTGGTCCAGTACCATTTGTTGAAGAGACTATTCCTATCCTGTTGAATGATCAGCTCTTGTCAAAAATGAATTGGCCACAGATGCTAGGATTTATTTCTGAGTCAATTCTCTTTCATTGGTCTATATAACTGTTATTATGTCAGTACCAGACTGTTTTGATTACTGTAGCTGTGCAATAAGTTTTGAAATTCAGAAGTATGAGTCCTCCAACTTAGATCTTCTTTTTCAATATTGTTTTGACTATTCAAGGCCCCTCATAATTACACATCAATTTAGGGTAATCTTTTCCATTTTACAAAAAGGACCATTGGAATTTTGGTAGGGATTCTATTGAATCTGTTGATTGCTTTGAGGAATATTGATGGCTCAAAAATACTAAGTTTTTCAATCCATAAATACAATATGTTTTCCCATTTATTTAGGTCATCTTTTTTTTTACATCAGTATTCTCTGGTTTTCAGTGTACAAATTTTCCACTTACTTGGTTAAATTTGTTCTTAGGTATTCTATTCTTTTTTTTTTTTTTTTTTTTTTGCCCTAAATACATTTTTTGTTATGTCTGTGTAACTACAGCTATCAATACCTTTTGAAGTTTTAGATTTAAGTGAAGTTAGAAATAGTAGAAATATCTTTTGTACTTTAAGATTATAAAGAAATTTCTTCTTGTTTCTTTATAGAACATTTATGGTTTCCCTGGTGACTCAGATGGTAAAGAATCAGCCTGCAATACAGGAGACCCAGGTTTGATCCCTGGGTTGGGAAGATCCCCTGGAGAAGGGAATGGTGATACACTCCAGTATTTTTGCTTGGAAAATTGCATGAACAGAGGAGCTTGGAGGGCTATAGTCCATGAGGTCGCAGAGTCAGACACAACTGAGCCACTAAGTGTGCACACACATATTCTTTCCCTCAGGGGCTTTCCTGGTGGTTCAGTGGTAAAGAATCCACCTGTCATGATGTGGGTTTCAGACTTGGGTCAGGCAGATTCCCCGGAGAAGGAAATGGCTACCCACTCCGGTATTCTTGCCTGGAGAATTCCATGGACAGAGGAGCCTAGAGGGCTAGAGTCCATGGGGGTCTCAAAGAGTCAGACAGGAACCATTAACACTTTCATGACTTCATTCAGTTCAGTTCAGTTCAGTCGCTCAGTCGTGTCCGACTCTTTGTGACCCCATGAATCACAGCACGCCAGGCCTCCCTGTCCATCACCAAGTCCCAGAGTTCACTCAGACTCACATCCATCAAGTCAGTGATGCCATCTAGCCATCTCATCCTCTGTTGTCCCCTTCTCCTCCTGCCCCCAATCCCTCCCAGCATCAGAGTCTTTTCCAGTGAGTCAACTCTTCGCATGAGGTGGCCAAAGTACTGGAGTTTCAGCTTCAGCATCATTCCTTCCAAAGAAATCCCAGGGCTGATCTCCTTCAGAATGGACTGGTTGGATCTCCTTACAGTCCAAGGGACTCTCAAGAGACTTCTCCAACACCACAGTTCAAAAGCATCAATTCTTTAGTGCTCAGCCTTCTTCACAGTTCAGCTCTCACACCCATACATGACTACTGGAAAAACCATAGCCTTGACTAGACGGATCTTTGCTGACAAAGTAATGTCTCTGCTTTTCAATATGCTATCTAGGTTGATCATAACTTTCCTTCCATGGCTTCATTATTATCATTTAAATCTTCAATCCTTTTTGAATTCATTCTGATGTAAAGTGTGAGGTTTAGGTCCAAGTTATCTCTCTCATTTGACTTTTCCATTGCTCTAACAATTATTATATGTATAGACTTTTTTCCTCACTGGTTTAAGATGCCACCTTTAATGATACATTAAATTCTATAAATGTTTGGATTTTTAATTGAACTTTCTGTTTGGTCGACTGATTTCCCTGTCTAACCATACCTCACTATCACACTATTTTGATTGAGTTGGTTTGCTAGTTTTGAATCTGCTTAACATCTGGGTGGGTTTAGTCTGCCCTCTCAGTTCTTCTTTTCCACAATTTTCATTGCTATTTTTATTGGTTCTTTTTTTGCATGAACTTTAGAGTTAGCCTGTTAGGTTAAAAGTAAACTTTTTTTCATTTTCATTGAGATAAAATGAAATTTCATAATTAATTTAGAGAAAATTTACATCTCTATGACATTGAGTCCTTCTACTCAAGAATATACTATGCCTTTTCATTTGTTTAAGTCTTCTACTAAGGATTCTAGTAATACTTATAATGTATTTTCATTTAGGGTTGTCTCATTTATCATTACGTGTATTCCTTGGTATTTTAACTAATTCATTAGTCTTATAAGTGGGGCATTTTCTTTCATTATATTTTCTAACAGGTTTTTGTTTGAAATAAGTCTAATTCATGAGAATTGCATGAAAGAATTCTCATTAACTCTGCAAGAGAGGATTGATAAATAATTTCTAACTCTTCCAGCTTTGCCCACAAAGCCCTATTTTAAATTATACATAGTGCTGGTATAAAATTTATCTTTTATTATAATTATAATTTATACTCTGGATTTGTAATCAGCAAGATTTAAAAATTATAAATGGATGACATTGAAGCAATAACTTTCTATACTATTTCAATATTGTATATTATTTAACTTTAACATTAATATATGTATCTAATTTGCCTACATGTAGACATACCTATGTGTATATATATATACATGTATGCTCCTACACATAAAAACCTACACATATATTTCTAGAGTGAAATTATCTTTGAATTAATGCTCCTTTAGTTTTTACTGATAGATATATAATATCACTTCAAATTTATATTTATAGTTCAAGGACTGCTTTGGAAATAACTTTGAAGTTTGAAACATGAGGACTTTGCTCAGCTATATATTTCCAATTGTCTTTTATTTCTGCATCAACTAGTGGTTGTGGAAATAGCTGATTTGTGTCATTCCTTCCTTCAGTCCTCATGACAAATTTGCTTTATTCTCTTTCTGATGTCAGATTCACTTTGGATTCTTCCCAAAGAAAAAAGACTTTTTTAAACAATGAGGAAATAAGCAAAGTAGTTGTTAGCATTTATATTTCAAAACAGATTTGCCTGCCACTTGGCCTTATATCATATATAAAATTTAGAACTTGGGAGCTGAGCATGGCCTTACAACAAAGATAACTTTAATTAATTAATATGTTTATTTATTTATTTGCATTCACTAAACCACCTCAAGACTGTAAAATATAACTTTATATATATTATATTCTTGGAAGATATAAGCAGTTTAAAAATTAAACATAATCATGTGTAACACAAATAGGCATGCAATAAATGTTTGGCAGAGAACTGAATAAATGAATTAAGGATTCAGTAAAATGATGCATTTTCAAAACCCATTTTCAACATTTTAATTTGGCTTTCTCAGCAAAAGCCAGAACTTGTCTCTACTTCTGCTAATAAAATCTGGAGGACAGGAGCTTTGTCACTAATGCCTTTAGGGTTTCTACATATTACCCTCTCCCCTCTTCTGCTTGTCAGTTGTGATGGATAATACTCCCATTTGGTCATGCTCTCTTTGAAGTGATATATTCCAAAATATCCAGGGAGAGTTTCTCAAATTCCAGAGGAGCTGAAAGAAACAATCCAATGCAGGAACATTTGGAATGGTGGGTTAGACCACACTGTTGATGGTCAAAGATAGTTATTATACTTTCACTGACTGCAGGAATATGGCCTGGTTTTAGATTGCCAGGTAGGTAGTAAACTTCAAGCTTGCCATCCATAAAGCAATATGAGGGGAATATAGGTCAGGCCTGTTAGTCAAGAGGAATATCATAAATGCCTGCATTACATTTAATCTCTGAGGAGTCAAAGAACAGGACAGTCACGGAATTTGTTTCTCAAAAGTTCAGATCTAATCTGGAAAACTTTGACTTACAAATATGAATCAACAAGAGGGCTATAGAAAAAAATATACAAAATTCAAAAGGCATTCTGCCAACCCATAGTTACTCAGATAAAGAAATAACCTTACTTAGACATTGAAAAGTAAACACACCAGGCACTGGTTTTCATGGCATAGTGAAAACTATGAATGCCTGAGAGACTTAAGATTCAAGATTTCTGTTTGTCTTCTGAAAACAGTCAGAATCCCTCCAAGACCTTAAGGTCAGGGTATTCACCAACATCTGTGGCATGCTTACTGTCCACTTGGCACGGCACCAAACATGGGACATACATCATCTCATTTAACCTCAAACAACTATATGAAATATTCTCTCTAATTATCTTTATAAATAAAGAAACAGTAAGACTCAGAACCTTGGACACCAATAAATGGTTAATCTGGGATTTGAACCTCAACCCTCTGCTCTAGAATCCAAACTCTTTAGTCACTATGCTTTTATAATAATCGGAATGAAGTTGAAGACTTTTAAGTAAGATGAACAAAGAGACAGATAAGGGAATGGTTCCTTGTGTATAACTTGTTTTTCTTCTTTTTCTTACACTCAGCTGAAACTCTAACATCTTCAGCACCCCCTGCCCCATTCAAAAAGCCTTAAGACAAAATGCAAGGAAACCACTTCATTACAACCTGTAGACCCTATTGGGGTCTTGCAAGCTTGCTCTAAGCATGCACACAATGGTGAGCTCTGAGAGACGTATAGGCTTCCCTGGGGCAAGTAGAAGGACGTTGCATGCCAGGGCCTGGAGGTCAAAAAGGCTGTCCCAGAAAAGCAGAGATGACTGATGGCCTGAGTGCACAAGGGGCCCTGGAATGCTCTTTTATCTTAAGTCACTGTGCTCCCCCAGTCCCCAGCCCTCCATTCCCTCCATACCACATTTCCCATCCTTCATGCCTACAGATTTACTCTTCTTCCTGGCTTTGATTAGCCTTTCCCACCACCAACCTCCACCCTGCTTTCCTGTCCTCCCCAAGAGCCTGGAGCTCTCCTGACATGAGGGAAGCACTCCATCATCATGATGGGAAGTGTCAGGTGCACAAGATCGATGCAAATTTCGTGGCACCACTGCCTCCCTCAGCCAAGTTTTATGAGACTAAGAAAACTTGGAACCTTATGCTGTGGGGCCATTTGGTTGGCACGAAGCAGAACAGACTTTATCCAATACAGCCTGTTGGCATCCTTGGTGCCAGATTTATGCAGAGAGGTAGAGATGGCTCTGGCTATGGAGTCTGCTGTTTAGCCAGCTGGGGGCCTCTCAAGTGATGGAAAAGTGATGGCCTGGATCCTGGGAGAGAGCCTTCCAGCTAAGCGCTCCCAGTGGTATCTTCAGGATCCTACCTCCGGCTGGAAAGGCAAGCCTCAAAGAGACTGGACTCTTGTACTGAGATGGAGAATTCCTACTATTCCTAGCTGGTCCTCCCCAGTGTCCACCATGCTCATAACACCTGGCATCCATAGCATAACTGTAGCTGGATGAGAAACAAAGTCTGTTTTGTTATTTGTTTTCATTTAAGTTTGTGATTTTCTATTACAGAGTTTGTAACTTTCTATTTTAGAGAATGTTGCTCCATCTGCCTCCAAATCTATTATCCTGAGGTGATGTCCACCTGGGAGGAAAAGTTTGACACAAGCTGGGACATACTGGTAGAAAAACAAATTCTGGAGCCTGACCACCTGAATTTGAATCCAACCTTCTTCCTTTGGGTGAAGGAAATGGCCACCCACTCCAGTATTCTTGCCTGGAGAATTTCATGGACAGAAGAGCCTGGTGGGCTACAGTCAATGGAGTCATAAAGAGTCAGACAGGACTGAATGACTAACACTTCTTCCTTTATCAGCTCTGTAGGACTCAGGGAATTTTTTAAAAGGCTCATTGCATCTCAGTTCTTTCTCTTTGTAAGGGAAGCATAAGAGTAATAGCACTGACCTCATAATGTATTTGACAGATTAAGGTAATAAAATTAAAAAATATATAAAGCATGTAAAACAGATTCTGGCCAACGGTAACTTCTCAATGAAATTTGGCTACTATTACTTTGACAAATGCACTTTCCCATTTCATGTGTAGTTTGTTTTCCAGTCTATGAGAGTCAACCTGAAGACCTGTGATCACGATGAAAAATTTCAAAAGGGGTCTCTAGCACTGTCTGAAGATTTGACTTGACTATGAGACAGTACACTGAGGAACTTAGCTCCAGATGCTAAACTCTTAAATGGCAGAGAAATGGAAGAGAGGGAAAGAAATGTGAATAGCTATGTCATCATTTTTTTGGAAATTACACCAACTTGTTATCTCTTCACAGGCAGTCGACCTATGATTGAATATTAAGGAAGTAATCATCTTTTCTGACCCCCAGAACATACCAAGTCTTTGAAAATGGAGTGAAATTCTTTGTGGAGAAAACTCTAAATCTTAAGGATCTTGGCAATTAACTGCAAATGAGGAAATTGAGGCCCAAATGACTGCAATCTGTGGTATCCCAGCTTGACAAAAGCAGAGTCGAGATTAAATCCCAAATTCCAGATTTTAATTCAATGCTTCTCTATGCTTCTATGATCTAGTAGCTGGCAAGGCAGTCCTTGTGTCTAATGTCTTCTAGTGAACTGTGAATTGATGTTCTTTGCCTCATCAAAATTCCCACACTCTCCTCTTGATGCTGTCTCTGGGCAGAACTGGGTCAGTAATTAGAAGGTAAACTGAGGGAGCCAATTAAAATCTATATGTGAGACACTAAGCTATGGAGGACTATTACTGTCAAATACCTTATAACTTAGTTTGCCACACCCCATGAGAAAACCAGGAGACAAGGCAAGGTGGGAACGGGCAACATGTGATACCTTATCACAAGTGGGAGTCAGGAGGCTGTGTGAGCAGATTGAACCTATGTACAATCTTCTAGGTATTTCAATATAATCTATGGAATTACTGCCTTAATAGCATATATACACTTAATATGAACTCTCATGATTTTTCACTATATATTTTGAAAAGAATCATCAAAAAGGCTCTTACTAGCAGATACAAACTATTAAATAAAGATAAATAACAACAAGGTCTTACTGCATAGCAGAGAGAACTATTTAAATATTCTGTGATAAACCATAATGGAAAAGAATATGAAAAAGAATATATATTATATACATATGCATGTATGTATAACTAAATCACTTTGCTATATGGCAGAAATTAACATAATACTATAAATCAACTATACTACAATAAATGTTTTTTAAAAGCTCTTATACTCCCTAGAACAAAGATTGTTTAAACTTTGTGACAATAATATTAATAGTAATAACCATTGGTTGAAAACTGACAGTGTGCCAGACGCATTGGTAAGAACTATGAGTTAACAGATGATTCATTGTGTTCCAAAAGTTCTGAGACAGCCCTGTCTTTCAGGAGTTTTCGAGTTCTACTCAGGGAGGTCTCCTGTTTAGCCTTGCTGAACTTCCAGCTGAGGAGGGGGCTTGCCTCAGGAGTCCCAAGTGAGTGATACAAAGCACAATTCATAAGCTTGTCCTACAACTTCCTGAGGAAAGAGCCTTCCAAAACTCACACACCAAATAAAATAGTTAAGGGGAAAATGAGAAAAAGAAAGTTTTTTTTTTAATCAATTATACTTTAAAATTATTTTCTTCACAGGATTTATTAGAACAAGAAGAAAACCCCCTAAAGTTCTGAAGAAATATTAACATAACATGCCTGTAACTCATGCTGTGTTTAATGAGAGGTGCTGTTTTTCCTGCCATGGGGGCCGTAGCCCAATGAGTGATGGCTCTGAAAAGGGTCACATACATATTCATCAAATTCGACATGCACATGTAAACTGGTTTTAATAGGCCATGACAGCAGAAGTTGTGTCGGGCAAATAGCTGCACATGTGCTTCTTCCCACAACTGGCATATTTAGCTATTAACGCTCTGGTATCCATGGATGAAATATTAGCTTGTTAACTTAAGACCATCACTTGCTGTTGATTCTCAGTGGAAACCAAGGGAAAGAATCCTCTCCGATACTTTATTAGGAATGAAGCTTGAACTTCAGCATGCTTATTTTACATTAATGATGCCATGAATACCATGGTGCTCTCTGAACCCAGAGACCAGAAGATGCAAACAAAATATCTTGACTGAAATTGATAACACACTCAGCCTAAAATGCAAGTGGGTCCTACTCCATCACTCTCACAGAGGGTATGGAGTTTAAAAGTTGTTCTTAATCTATTTCAATGCAAGATTCATTTTAACCAAATACCAACCTGTGTGAAGTCTTCTGAGGCTTACATGTCCAGGTTAAGCAGACATTATAGGTTAACCATGCATGGTTAAGCAGGTATTACATATGAACCCTTCTAAGACTTTTCTCCTTGGTTATTTAATGAATATATTCTCAAACGCACAGTGAATTAAATGATTATAGAGCAACTGAAACCACAGCGATCCATGAGAAAAGGTCCTTCAGTAACAAATTAAAACATTTTGCCTTGTAGAGGCTTCCATATAAAATTAGGACCCCAAGCTCATTAAGACATTCATTCCCTGAGTTGGGGCTGATAAATTGTCTTATTGTAACCATGTGGAGGCCTCTGGCCACCTCAGCCATCAACCTCTGGATACTTATATTTGGTTAAACACAAGTATTTTTAATGACCCATGGACGTTTGGCCTTGTCTGTCAGTCAAGTTTCTTGGATTGAATTGGTGTTTTGTTCTATCTTTTGTAAGACAAACAGCTGTGGATTTGAATTGCCTAAAGATTTGTTCTAACCAAAGTGATTTGGGACGTGATTGTCTTTAAATGACATGTGGGGAAGGGGTTTTCTAGCAAAACTCATCTATCATCCTTACTCAATCAGATTATTATTGCCCTCTTCCTCCTCACCCCCATCTTTCCCTGCGTTTTCTCCAAATCAATGATTGATCTCTGGAAAACAAATTTCTGCCCTTTATTACCAAAAGAGTCCCCAGATCTTTACAAACTTAAAATAGAATCAACTTTAGCTGCCAAAAATGTCACCAATATAGTAAAATACTTGATTCTTTAATAAAACTACCCTATATGGTAAGAAAATATCCCAGAGCAATAAGTTGAACAAATTCACGGCTATTTGGCTCTTCTTCATGAATAGATTTTCCTGAGCAGAAGGAAGTATTAAGCACTATGCCTTTCTCTTCACCTCATCATAATGGGTTACAGATAAAGAGTATACTGGACTCAAACCTGAGTTTTATAGAGCCAAACATTTTCTGAAAAAAGTCAAAAGTATCAGGTATTCTCCTTTGCAATGAAGACATGTCAAATCTATTCTTAGCATTCAAAAGGAATGTATTTGTCTTCATTCTCAGACTTGGTATCCTGGGATGAGATCATTTAAGAGAAAATATGATTAACATCGGCCAGCTCTTCATTGTAATATATTAGTGGGCTCAAAACAATTTATCCAAATGCTCCATTTCAATATAGTGTTTTAATGCCCTGCACCCCATAGAGTTGGGAGTTCTACAATTACATTCTCAGACTGTGTTCTGAGACAGTCTCAGTTGAAAAGATTGTTGCCATGCATATAGGTGATGGAACGTGTGTTCATTATTTTTCCAGCTCTGGCTTAGGCCCATCAGACCACTGTTGCCAAAAATTGAAAGGCACAATTTGCTTGATTTCTGCTTTCTTGGAAAAAAAAAAAAGACAATAGACCTCCGTTCCGAACTATTATAATTACATTTCAGTGCAATTGAGAATCTCATCCCTAGAAAGTAAAGCTATTTTCAATAACCAGTGAACTGGGGGAAGCCTGGCGTGCTTCAGTCCATGGGCCATAAAGAGTAGGACATGACTGAACGACTGAATTGAAGTAAAGTGAGTTAGGAAGTGGATAGCCAGCTCTCCTTTGGCATCGCTGCCCATCTAAGAGTCAGGGATGACTGGTATACTTGGCTGATTCTGAAAAGTGCCATCTGGTATAGATTTCCTTTCAACTCATTGGGAGGAATTCAGGCTCATGGGCAATAATTGAAAGCTATTGTCTTTGGGGTGGTATTTTATTTAGCTCTTGTTTTCTAGTTAGCTTCTGGAAGCCAGGCTGTCTGAACTAACACATATCTACTTATTCTACCTGTATTCACACTCCTGACAAATGCCCCTTCAGCTGAGAGTGCACGTCCATAAATAATGTGTGGTTTGCATTTATTCTGCTCCAAAGTGCTGTAAACATCAAGGCCTACTTATCAGAGGAGTATGGCTGGTAACAGAGGGTCATTGAGAACTAGAGGCAAATGAATTGAGGTAAGCAGAATGAATGGCATGGCTGGTCCTAACTGAACGCTGGGTCTGAATTGAGGCCACTCAAAGGAGATCACATATGACTTTAATCCACTCTCTGCCCAGCTTTCTCGGGGGCTAAATCTGTCTCCAGTTTTTATTTACATATTATCATTTTACTGTATGTCACTGTCATAGTTTGAGACTTGAGTAAATCCACATTTAAATAGCGATTTGTCTCCTTTTGATAGTAAATATTCTCCTAAGTGGTGGTTAGGATTAAAGGGAATTTGTCGACAATAGGTAAAGGGGGCTATTTAGGATCAAATGAAATTATACACACAGCCAAGACAGCCTTCTCTGGGAAGCTCAGTCCAGCAGGTGCCGGGCTGTCCCACAAATTCCTCCTTTGAAAGTACAGTGATAATTCCTTGAAAGGAGCACAAGGTAGGGAGGGGCGGAGAAACGCGTACAAATGTTCTCAGCTCTCCAGACACCCCCAGGAGGGGGAAATCCTGCCTGAAACAGCCCTCAAGACGCCACCACTTAAAGGTTAGCAAAGAGTGCTTTTCAGGTGACATTTAAACCTTTAATAGCTCCCAGCCAGTTTGGGCAGGAATAATTTCCCCTCACAGAGGCCCAAGGCTGGGCACTGCTCAGTTACCTGTCTACAGAAGATGGGAGGGTGTGGATGAAACCCAAGTAGGGCGATTTCAGAGCAGGGGGTGGAGCCCGCCAGTGTCTACAGGCCTAGCCCTCCCGCCCTAATTGCACCAAAGGCCAAAAAAAAAAAAAAAAAAAAAAAAAACTTCAGCTTGCACGTTAGGCTCTTGCTGAGATTAGTAATTATAATATCAGTTTCCCCCAAACAGGGCTGACAGAATGGCTGGGGGAGCAGAGGTGACGCAAAGTTTAGTAAGTCTCGGGGAAAGTTTACTGGCTCCTGCTGTTCCCTGGCTCACAAATTTGGCCTTTCTACTCCCCAGCACTGGCCACAAACAGTAGGAATCCTTTTCAATCACTATTAGCAACACTTCATTTCTGTCATACTTGACCCCTGGCAAACTGCAACTCGGTGAAGAACATTCTTTCCAGAAAGGAACCAGACATCGTTCAGCGAGAGACGATTTACTGTGGGACGCGGAGCTGATGTGCTTTTGTTGTCCCCCCCGGAGCTCCCCAGTCCATCAGAATGAATCGTCCTCCTGCACAGCAGTGCTTGGGGGAGGGCCTTTCCCAGGAAACAGAGAGCTAGAGGCTGACTTTGGACTCACTGCTGGTCACCCTGCATCCTTGCTCTGAGCCAGGTTCTGTGGCCTAGCCTGTCTGTCCAAGTATCACATGCTGTAGATTTTCTTTCTTTCTTTTTTTAAATTGAAGTATAGTTGATTTACAATGCTGTGTTAGCTTCAGGTGTAGAGCAAAGAATCTGGCAAAGAATATATATACATATATATTCTTTTCCATTATAGGCTATTATAAGATATTGTGCACGGTTCCCCATGCTATACAGTAGGTCCTTGCTGAGTATCTATTTTACATGTATTAGTACCTGCAGTGTAGGAGACCCAGGTTCGATCTCTGGGTCAGGAAGATCCCCTAGAGAAGGGCATGGCTACCCACTCTAGTATTCTTGCCTGGAGAATTCCGTGGACAGAGGAGCCTGGCAGGCTACAGTCCATGGGATCTCAAAGGGTCAGACACAACTGACATACAAACAAAAACATGAGTGTGTGTCTGTTAATCCCAAACTCCTAATTTATCCTCCCTCCCCCATTCCCTTATGGTAACTATAAGTTTGTTTTTTATGTCTCTGGGTCTATTTCTGTTTTTTATCTAAATTCACTTGTATCATTTTTTTTTAGATCCCACATGTAAGTGACACCATATAATATTTGACTTCCTCTGTTTCGCTTCACTTAGAATGATCATCTCCAGGTCCACGCATGTTGCTTCAAATGGCATTATTTGCAGTACTATTTACAATAGCCAGGACATGAAAGCAACCTAAATGTGTATCGACAGATGAATAGATAAAGAAGATGTACATACATACAATGGAATACTACTTAGTTTTTCTGAACACAAGACCTAAGTTATTTAGTTGAGAACAGCCACGTTTTCCTCCATGTCAGGGCCATAATGCAGCTCTCTCCAGCCTTGTTCAGACCTAATTTGCCCAAACATGAAGGAAAAAAATAAAAATACAAACATAAACACTAGAAGATTGAAAATTGCTTCCATCGGCTTTAAGCCCAAGCATCCCTCTGGCCCTCTACTCATTGGGCCTTTTAGTCTGTTGTTTCTTCCCCATCTAATTGTCTATCATGGAAATTCCCAAGCAGGACTATGACTCAGTCATCTCCTCTACCATCTGCACATCTGTCACTGTTTTTAATATTAATCTTATTTGGGGGAAGTGGATGCTGTTGTTTAATGGAACAGAATTTTTGTGGAGATGATGAAAACATTTGGAGTCTTAATACTGGTGATGGCTCTAAATCCTTGTGAATGCATTGAATGCCACTAAATTTTACACTTGGGAGTGGTTCAAATAATAAACAGTATGTTTTGCATATATACCACAATAAAAATATTTATCTAATATTAATAATTAATATTAAGTCAGAAATGCACTTGGCTGAAATGGCTGAGTTGTGCTTTCTGTCTTAGCTTCTCCTCCTAAGATGCAGTGTTTGCATGAATCGGCCAAAGTAAGGAATGGTAAGCCTACGCACATCTTGTCCTGCTTCAGATGAAACTAGAAGCAGAAGTAGGAAAGCCAGAGTCAGAGCACACAGACCTGGGCAGAACCTTGGATATCCTACTCACCATATCATTCCATGGGTGTGAGATACTCAGATGGTTTATGGGGCTGCAAATTAGGAACAAGATGGTCTTAGGTAAAAATGATGGGAAGTGCTTCTCACAATGATCCACAGACATTTAAAGAGACAGGAGATATGGATTTCTAGAAAATCACACATTCTGGAGTGAAAATAGAGGTCATTCTCCAGAGGCTTTGAACCATTATTTGGCATTTCACAGAAGGCATCCAGACTAATGTTGATACGATAACAGCAGTGCAAGCTGGGACCAATTAATTTGCATCACTTCGTGTGGGAAAAGAAGCAAGGCCTGGTATGCCCACTGCTGCTGTTGCTAAGTCGCGTCAGTCATGTCCGACTCTGTGCGACCCCATAGATGGCAGCCCACCAGGCTCCCCCATCCCTGGGATTCTCTAGGCGAGAACACTGGAGTGGGTTGCCATTTCCTTCTCCAATACATGAAAGTGAAAAGTGAAAGTGAAGTCGCTCAGTTGTGTCCGACTGTTAGCGACCCCATGGACTGCAGCCCACCAGGCTCCTCCGTCCTTGGGATTTTCCAGGCAAGAGTACTGGAGTGGGGTGCCATTGCCTTCTCCAATGCCCACTGCTAGTCTTGAACAAAGTAATTATGAGATGTTCAAATAGTTTATAAATGTATGAAATCAATGAGTGATTTGATCTTTTATAATCACTCAAACTCACTAATGAAAGTTTGTGAATTGCCCTCATCAATCTTTGCGACCCCATGTTTCAGGCACCAAAGACAGTATAAAATTTGATATCCAAACCATGCTTTTTTCTCATATAAAAAATTTAAGCATTGAGGTCATTTGAGACATTAAACTCTCACTGATTCTGGAGTCAGACATTAACTGTAAACCAGTCAGTCTTGGTTTCATGTTGGTTGAGACTCATTATCTAGAGTTATAAACGTGATTCAGAAGACACGGCCCCATCTGAGCAGAACCTTCCATGATCACTTCAGCCCAGACTTTATTTTTTTCTCTCTTCCAAAAAGTAATGGCCATTCATTGGCAATTAATCTGAACCCAAGGGGCATTCTGAAGTAAGCCACAAAATGTGTTCGCAAGATCCACTCTGGATTTCCTAAGGCAGCAGTGAGCTTAAGGACCATTCTTAGAAGTTATGCCCCTTAAGTTCCATTGCTCTAAAAGTTCAATAAATTGCCTCTTCCTACCTGACATAGACAAATGAACTAAATATTTGGTGAAATATGACTTTCAAGGTGCACTATGTATAAAGACAGAATCACATTAAGGGGAAACATAGGGGGAAGTGATAAATTAGGAGATTGAGGTTAACATATATACACTATTATATATAAAATGGATGACTAATAAGGGCCTACTGTATAGCACAGGGAACTCTACTCAATATTCTGTAATAACCTATATGGGAAAAGAAATTGAAAAAGAATGAATATATATAACTGATACTCTTTTTCTGTACACCTGAAACTAATACAACATTGTAAGTCAACTATACTCAAATAAAGATATTTTTTAATTAGCAGGACCCCATCCAGTTCAGTTCAGTTCAGTCGCTCAGTTGTGTCTGACTCTTTGCGACTCCATTAATAGCAAATATACTTTATTCAAGAAAAAGAACAATCTATCCTCTATATCAGCGAAGTTAAATCACTAATTTCCCATCACCTAATACTACTGAAAATGAATCTGAACCGGGATTCTCCCTGCCTCAGTTTTCATTGCAACGCATATTGAGCTCAGTAAGTAAGATTAGATAGAAAAATGGGAGATAGACCCCATGTCCTGCGCAGACTTATACAAGGAATGACCCCAGGAACTGTTCCAGGACTCTGACCCCTTGGTCAGATCCAGGAGATAAAAGGAATTCTATGAAAAAGAGAACTTGGAGGAGAAAGCTAGGGAGGATTTTTTTTTTTTTTTTTCTTTTGCACAGAGAGCTTCTATGTGGTCATTTCTTTTTCCCTCTCCATGCAGGGGGGAATGAGACTCTCCTCACACCAACCAGATGTGGGAGGGGTGGTTAAGAAAATACTCCCTAGAGCTTCTTTTGTGTCCGCTGACCAGGGTCTGATTCTTGGGGCAGTGAACTGACTCCAGCCCCAGGAATCTGGATAGCCAGGCAAGTCTCACTGCCTGCTTTGGTGGCGAAAGAGGAGACAGTATCCCACACTCCCTGAGGTGGCAGGACGAGACATAAGAATGTTTCCCATCAATCACATACGAGACACGGAGGAGAGAGGGCCAGTGTCTTGGCAAGAAAGTCCCCCAGAAGGGAAAGAATGAGTTTAATCATTTTCCAGGTCCTGAGGGCTTGGTGCTTCTCACCTAAGTGACATATGCGCTTTCCCTTTTCCTCTGTCATCCTCACCATTTCCACTTCTCTGTCACCCTAACCTTTAGCCTGGATGTAAAGAAAAACTATAACTGGAGAGTGTGGGCAAGGAGGTCGGCTGTGACAGAGAGGACAACAGAAGGACAAACTGCCCCCACATCGCCTTTTCTACTGTGAGCGTTCAGCCTTAAGCATGTGCCAGGCGGGGTTGAGAAGCTAAACTGAGCTTGGGAGTTTGGATAGAATGGCATCTTGGAATAACTTTACAACCTGACTCTGTGACTTGATGTCTTAAAGTGATCCAAGAGGTCTTTGTTATCAGAGAGTGACCAGAATTGTTGCAGGTGGCCAAAATTTTTATCCAGGATAGAGAAAGTGAAATAAAATCGAATGGAAACTGCTATTTCATTTCGGTAGACTGGTTATTCTACCAAAGGCAGTGTCATTAACAAAGATGTCCTTTTTGATGAGGATGTTAAGGTTTAAGAAGTTAAGTTTGGGTACCACAGAGAAGGATAAAAAAGACATAAGAAACAAAGCACTGACCAAGTCACAGATGGCTCTGAGAAAACGTGCAAGTCCTTCAGGGAATAAACCTGGTGTCAAAATTAGGATTCCTGTGCTAAGAAACATATGCGACATTATAAATGCCTGATGCTGCTGCTGCTAAGTTGCTTCAGTTGTGTCCAACTCTGTGCCACCCCATAGACGGCAGCCCACCAGGCTCCGCAGTCCCTGGGATTCTCCAGGCAAGAACACTGGAGTGGGTTGCCATTGCCTTCTCCATTGTGTGAAAGTGAAAAGTGAAAGTGAAGTCGCTCAGTCGCGTCCGACTCCTAGCAACCCCATGGACTGCAGCCTACCAGGCTCCTCCATTCATGGGATTTTCTAGGCAAGAGTATTGGAGCGGCTTGCCAAATGCCTAATTATTAGTAAACTCATGGATAAGTCTACCTTAAATCTTTGAGTCATTTTCAAATAATTTCCATTTGTCTGAAGTGGTGATAATATAACTCCATTCAATGGTTCCCAAAATAGAAGCAGTTTAGTAATTCTACCAGAACCAGTTAGGGATGATCCAATAGTCAATCTGCCTGATCCAGATAATAGTGTGCACATAGCTGTGGTATCTTACATACATACCCGGTCACCCTAGCTCCATCATATGCTTTGTAAGATGAAGAATCAGACTTCCTCCTTTGACATTTAATCAATATTCATTAAATTAATAAATGAATAAGATAAATCAATTATGCATACCAGTTTGATTCCCATTCTCCAACAAGTGGAATCTTACTTTTACCCAAATTACTCAAATAATAGTCTCATTTTACTACCTAATTAATAGGACACTAGCTATGTAAATGTTTTCTGAAATCAATTTATTGGTCAATTTTCCATTTCGTTATATTACTCTTCATCTTTACTAGTAAACCCTATTAAGATAAATTTAAGCCATAAATACAGTCTCCCCTACAATCCCCTCCCATCAAGGCTGCCATATAACATTGAGCAGAGTTCATATACTATACAATAGGGCCTTGTTGGTTATCATTTTATTTTTTTTATGGCTCCACCTTTCATTTTTTTTTTTTTTTTTTTTTTTTTTTGCAGAGGAAAATGGACAAAGGAAAGGATCAATGAAGGTGGGAGAGAAATGGAAAAGAAGAAGGGGAGTGATGGTGGGGAGGAGTATATGTAATTTCTTAACTAATGGCTTTCTGTTTTTAATCACAAAGAACAATTTAAAAAAATCATGTTGAATTCATCCTATATTAGGAGGTTTGACCTGGAAATGAAAAGTTCAGGAAACTTAAGGTCCAGTTTGGGTGTCCTCATGTTAGACACATCTTGGTATTTTGTATTGGTAGGTCTATCTTTACCACAATATATTATTTAGGACAGGATCACATTTGTCACTTCTTCCTCCCTACTACCCAAAGTGGTACCAGACCCATAAAATAGTCAATAAACATTTACAGAGTGAACAAATAAGACTATTTTTTTTAACTCTCCTGAGTGAACTGAATTTTTTGAGGCTCATAAGTGAATATGTTTTCCTCTTTACTTTATCTATTACAGCCAGACTGTATAAGTACGAGTGGGGTATTAAAGTCTCCCACTATTATTATATTGTTGCATATTTCTTCTATCATACTAATTAATGTTTGTCTTAGATATATCAATGCTCCAATGTTGGGTGCATATATATTTATAATTGTTATAACTTCTTTTGGATTGTTCCTTTAAGTCGTTATGTATAATCTTGATTGTCTCCTTTTCAGGATCTTTAAAGTCAATTTTATCTGATATGAATATTGCTACTCCTGTTTTCTTTTGATCCATATTTGCATAGAAAATCTTTTTCCAGCCCTTCATTTTTAGTCAGTATATATCCCCTATTTTAAGGTGGTTCTCTTGTAGACAACATATATAGGGGTCTAGTTTTTGTATCCATTTGACCCATTTTAGTCTTTTGGTTGTCTCTTGTAGACAAGGTATGTAGGGGTCTTGTTTTTGTATCGATTCGGCCAGTCTTTGTCTGTTGATTAGGGCATTCAGCCCATTAACGTTTAAAGCAATTATTGATAAATAGGATTTACTTTATTGTTTTGGGTTCGAATTTATACACCCTTTTAGTGATTCCTATCTAGAGAATGTCCTTTAGTTTTTGTTGAAGAAATGGTTTAGTGGTGCAAAATTCTCTCAACTTTTGCTTATCTGTGAAGCTTTTGATTTCTCCTTCATATTTGAATGAGATCCTTGCTGGATACAATAATCTAGGCTGTAAGTTATTTTCTTTCATCACTTTAATTATGTCTTGCCATTCCCTCCTGGCTTGAAGAGTTTCTATTGAAAGATCAGCTGTTATCCTTATGGGAATTCCCTTGTGAGTTATTTGATGTTTTTTCCTTGCTGCTTTTAATATTTGTTCTTTATATTTAATCTTTGTTAATTTGATTAATATGTGTCTTGTGGTGTTTCACCTTGGGTTTATCCTGTTAGGGACTCTCTGGATTTCTTGCACTTGAGTGGTTATTTCCTTCTCCATTTTAGTAAAGTTTTCAACTATTATCTCCTCAAGTATTTCCTCATAGTCTTTCTTTTTATCTTCTTCTTCTGGAACTCCTATGATTCGAATGTTGTAGTGTTTAATGTTATCCTGGAGGTCTCTGAGATTGTCCTCATTTCTTTTGATTCGTTTTTCTTTTTTCTCCTCTGATTCATTTATTTCTAGGATTCTATCTTCTAATTCACTAATCCTATCTTCTGCTAGTAAAGTAATGCTCAAAATTCTCCAAGCCAGGCTTCAGCAATATGTGAACCGTGAACTTCCTGATGTTCAAGCTGGTTTTAGAAAAGGCAGAGGAACCAGAGATCAAATTGCCAACATCCACTGGATCATGGAAAAAGCAAGAGAGTACCAGAAAAACATCTATTTCTGCTTTATTGACTATGCCAAAGCCTTTGACTGTGTGGATCACAATAAACTATGGAAAATTCTGAAAGAGATGGGAATACCAGACCACCTGATCTGCCTCTTAAGAAATCTGTATGCAGGTCAGGAAGCAACAGTTAGAACTGGTCATGGAACAACAGACTGGTTCCAAATAGGAAAAGGAGTACGTCAAGGCTGCATATTGTCACCATGTTTATTTAACTTCTATGCAGAGTACATCATGAGAAATGCTGGACTGGAAGAAACACAAGTTGGAATCAAGATTGCCGGGAGAAATATCAATAACCTCAGATATGCAGATGACACGACTCTTATGGCAGAAAGTGAAGAGGGGCTAAAAAGCCTCTTGATGAAAGTGAAAGTGGAGAGTGAAAAGGTTGGCTTAAAGCTCAACATTCAGAAAACGAAGATCATGGCATCTGGTCCCATCACTGCATGGGAAATAGATGGGGAAACAGTGGAAACAGTGTCAGACTTTGTTTTTCTGGGCTCCAAAATCACTGCAGATGGTGACTGCAGTCATGAAATTAAAAGACGCTTGCTCCTTGGAAGGAAAGTTATGACCAACCTAGATAGCATATTCAAAAGCAGAGACATTACTTTACCAACAAAGGTTCTCCTAGTTAAGGCTATGGTCTTTCCTGTGGTCATGTATGGATGTGAGAGCTGGACTGTGAGGAAGGCTGAGGGCTGAAGAATTGATGCTTTTGAACTGTGGTGTTGGAGAAGACTCTTGAGAGTCCCTTGGACTGCAAGGAGATCCAACCAGTCCATTCTGAAGGAGCTCAATCCTGGAATTTCTTTGGAAGGAATGATGCTAAAGCTGAAACTCCAGTATTTTGGCCACCTCATGCGAAGAGTTGACTCATTGGAGAAGACTCTGATGCTGGGAGGGATTGAGGGCAGGAGGAGAAGGGGACGACAGAGGATGAGAAGGCTGGATGGCATCACTGACTCGATGGATGCGAGTCTGAGTGACCTCTGGGAGCTGGTGATGGACAGGGAGGCCTGGCGTGCTGTGGTTCATGGGGTCGCAAAGAGTCGGACACGACTGAGCGACTGATCTGATCTGATCTTCTGCCTCTGTTATTCTACTATTTGTTGCCTCCAAGGTGTTTTGGATCTCATTTATTGCATTATTCATTATGTGTTGACTCTTTTTTATTTCTTCTAGGTCCTTGTTAAACCTTTCTTGCATCTTCTCAATCCTTGTCTCCAGACTCTTTAACTGTGATTCCATTTTGATTTCAAGATTTTGGATTAATTTCACTATCATTATTCAGAATTCTTTATCAGGCAGATTCCCTCGGAGAAGGCAATGGCACCCCACTCCAGTGCTCTTGCCTGGAAAATCCCATGGACGGAGGAGCCTGGTAGGCTGCAGTCCATGGGGTCGCTAAGGGTCGGACATGACTGAGCAACTTCACTTTCTCTTTTCACTTTCATGCATTGGAGAAGGAAATGGCAACCCACTCCAGTGTTCTGGCCTGGAGAATCCCAGGGATGGGGAAGCCTGATGGGCTGCCGTCTGTGGGGTCACACAGAGTCGGACACGACTGAAGTGACTTAGCATAGCATAGCATCAGGTAGATTCCCTATCACTTCCTCTTTGGTTTGGTTTAGTGGGCATCTATCCTGTTCCTTTAGCTACTGGGTATTCTTTTGTCTCTTCATTTTGTTAAAATTGCCAAGTTTAGAGTGTCGTTACTATATTCTGGTAGTTTGCTGAATTCTCTTTATTGAGGCGGTTTACTGATCTTTCCAATATCTGATCTCTGCCCTGTTACAGAGCGGGCGGAGATGAACACCCAGATCTAAGCCGGCCAGGTTCAGGCACTCGGATAATCCTCAGAAGCACAGACTCCGTTGAGTCTGTGTTTTATGCCCTTCCCAGGTCCGAGTAGCGCAGGTGATGAAGTGTTTAGTGAGCGGGCAGCTGCTGTGACTTATCGCCTCTCTGCCACTCAGTTTTCTGGATATACAACCGGTGCACTTTCTCAGGCAGATGTTGACCATCCAGAGCCCCAAGAAGCGTGAGTCAGCACAGAAACCTCCTTACAGTACTGTAGATAGTGTCTCTCTAGGGCTGTGATTGCCCGCCTCTGGCTCTGGCTGCCTGTCACCAGAGTGGGACGGCCATCTCTGTGCAGTCCTTTGTTCTGTACGTAGTCCTCTTGGTGTCTTAAGTTAGGGCTGGCTTTTGATGTAATAGTGACCAACAGTCTGGTTATTTCGCTCAGATAGCGCTTGGGATAGCCAGGCCAAATTATTTCTCAAAGCAATGCAGGCCGCACCGCTCCCTCCTAGCCCAGCCCCCTCTTGCTAATAGCAAATGCTGGTGTCCGCACCGCTTCTCCACAACAGGAGTTACTGCAGGCTCGCAATCTTCTTTTGAAGACAATGAATTGTCTTTCTAAGTGCCTGATATCCTCTGCCGGCATTCAGAAGTTGTTTTGTAGAATTTATTCAGCATTCAAATGTTCTTTTAATGGATTTGTGGAGGAGAAAGTATTCTCCCCGTCCTACTCGTCCGCCATCTTAGCTCCTCCTCCTTGGTTAACATTTTAAATAAATCAGTGTGTACATGTATATGTATGGGTGAGTCTCTTTGCTGTTCACCTGAAATGATCACAACATTGTTAATTGGCTATAGCCCAATACAGAATCAAAAGTTCAAAATAAAAAAATAATTTAAGCCATAGTACCATATGAAATAAAATATGAATAAATTGGCTAGGAATATCTTAGCTAATTAGTACACGGAAAGGAAAAATGTGACTTGTCTGTTAAAACTACAGCTAAATACTTTTAATTTTGTTAATTTCTGTTCACCTAGCACTGGAATGATGGGAAACACAGAGAAATAATTCACATTTACAAATAACAGTCATTTTTTCCAGACCTGGAAACAAATAGGAAGTCAGTTTTTCCGTTCTCTGGACTAACTAGCCCCCCAGTGAGCAGAGGAGCCAAGGAACCAGTTGCCATTCATCCAAGATAACTGCCATTAAAAGACCTAATGAGTAATTTTAGAGGAGGACTGGTAGCACACTGTCTTTTGCTTTCCCTGATGGGATTTCCCTTGTGTGAATAATCCAGCATCTCCACTTTCAGAACAGGCCTTTCCAGAAGCAAGAACATTAAAGTGAAGAATGAAAACTTGCCAAGTATAATTCCTGAAAAATCACTTTGGTCTCAGAGAATTGTTTTTATCTCTTGATCTTTCTTGGTTGTACCATCATGGTTTTGTCAAAAACAACACTGGCCCCAAACTGTAAGAATCCTTTGGGGTCACCATTAGTAACACTTTCTTCCCACTAAACTTGACCACAGCAGGCTGCAGCCCCACTTTCAACATTCCTCTGAAAAAGCAACCCAGCATCCAACTACCACAGATTTATGGTGTGAAAAATGGCATTTTTAAGGACCTTTGAAAATGTTAAAAATGAACGTGGCTTTCCTATTATTTCCCACAGCAGGAATTTAAATTTATAAACACTACTTCTAATCAATTTGGGAACTGCCCACAGAGCTAGAGGGAAAAAAAGTTCACATGAACATTCTTCAGATATCATTATATGTTACAACCAGCTTTCCACGTTGAAGACTTGCCACTGTAAATGTGTATCTTTCCACACGTTTTCATTTTAAATTCCTAAAAGATCTTCTTGCCACCCTATGGCTAAGAGTTAACACATTTGTGTCCAGCATAGATGACTGTTTATCTTCCTCAAAGCAATTTTTGTTGCGATGTTGTATTAGTACAGACTGTTTTCTGATTGGTGACAAGAAATATGTTTTAAAGCAATATGTCTTTTAGAACATTTTGTCCACTTCATCACAGTGATGTCTATTAATGCTCTATTTGCCATACTTAGAAAATAATTTATATTCCATTAGTACTTTTATCTGTTTTAACCCTCTATTACAAATATAGGTCAAATATTTGGCACTTAAATGTTTAGCACTTAAAATTCCAGATAGAATAGTGATAATGTGACTTAAACACAGACATTCTTTTGAAAAGAACTAAAAGAAAATAGAAAACTTTAAGGTTTCAGCAACACTTCATAGACATGAAATTGATCCCCAACCCAAACAATTCTATGCTCCATTATCATAGAGTAGATTTCAGAGCTATTTAGGAAGAGCATAAAGTTCAGAGAGTCATGTGACCAAAAACTCCAAGAGCAAGTAAATGCATCAGGGGTCAAAGGGCACAGAGCTGAGAGAAACATCTGGATTCCATCTTTTGAACTTTTAATGGAAACTCTGATCACTGGGTACACATCTGGGGATTTTGACAAGAAAAGAGGTGATTTTTTTTCTTTTTCTTTTTTTTTAATGGTGTTTGCTCTAGTTTACTATAGAGATTTACTTCACTTATGTTGAATATGAATCTTTTCACATGTTAGTTTAATAATTGAGATAGAGTATTACTGAAATTATGTTGCTTGATTATTTCTTTAATGAAGTAGGCTTTTGCTGTTTTTAGTTTCTCTCTTTCAGGTTTTGCTTAAAAAGGAGTACACAGAAAAAGTGTTAGGGGACCCAGTTAACTATGCAAACTGCACTTTCCCTAGGGAAACTGTTCCTGTTACTCAGTGGGAGAATCATTTTTAAAATCACCAAACAATAAGGAAGAGCCCTGTAGCACTTGTCCATGCTGGTTCACTGCCTACACCCCAAATTAACTCTCTGAGACATCTGTGTAAGAAAAATGTTGCTGGAAAACATTGAAGAGCCTCTACCGCACTGTTCATGGATGAAAAATGTATTTCAAGCACAAATTACAAAAAGCAAATTTCTTTGCTGGAGACTTTCATGGTTTAACTTCACATCTACTACTAAACAAGTCACTTTAATCCTTTGGAACATAGTTTTCTTATTTGTTAAATGACAATTCTAGACTATTTGTTTTAGCCTAGTGTGTTTTCCGGAGAAGGCAATGGAACCCCACTCCAGTACTCTTACCTGGAAAATCCCATGGACGGAGGAGCCTGGTGGGCTGCAGTCCATGGGGTCGCTAAGAGTCAGACACAACTGAGCGACTTCACTTTCACTTTTCACTTTCATGCACTGGAGAAGGAAATGGCAACCCACTCCAGTGTTCTTGCCTGGAGAATCCCAGGGACAGGGGAGCCTGGCGGGCTGCCATCTATGGGGTCGCACAGAGTCGGACACGACTGAAGTGACGCAGCAACAGCAGCAGCAGCAGGTTTCTTATAAATGGGGATCCAAAGACACAGTTGACATGTGGGGCTCGCAAGCATGGGTGTTTGTCCCAGCTCTGATCACCCTAGCTCAGGCTAGCTGTGGGTGCTTTCTGTCTACAAACCCCACAATTGTCAGCTCTGGAAATTTGTGTTAACACTTGATGACCTACGTTGCTCCAAGGTTCAGATTTGGCCATAGCTCAGGCTTCCCATCGGAGAAGGCAATGGCACCCCACTCCAGTACTCTTGCCTGGAAAATCCCATGGATGGAGGAGCCTGGTGGGCTGCAGTCCATGGGGTCGCTAAGAGTCAGACATGACTGAGCGACTTCACTTTCACTTTCCACTTTCATGTATTGGAGAAGGAAATGGCAACCCACTCCAGTGTTCTTGCCTGGAGAATCCCAGGGACGGGGGAGCCTGGTGGGTTGCTGTCTATGGGGCCGTGTAGAGTCGGATACAACTGAAGCGACTTACCAGCAGCAGCAGCAGCAGCAGTGTGTTTTCAGCAATGCTGTTTTATATGTGTTGATCCTTGTTCTGGCTCTAGCTCTAATAATAAACTCTTACTATATTGATTGTTTAAAATGTACTTTTCACTTTGTACAGTACACTTACATGTCTTATTTCTCTTGATCTTTTGAGGTAGATGTGGAATCATTCTCCCCATTTGAAATCAGTCCAACAAAGCTCAGAGAGGTCTGGTGCCTCCTTAGTGATCACAGAAAAGCAATTCATTTCCTGCTAGAAAGTAATCTTTCCTGGACATTAAAAAAAGTGAAAGAAAGTGAAGTTGCTCAGTTGTGTCTGACTCTGCAACCCCATGGACTGTAGCCTATCAGACTCTTCTGTCCACAGTTGTTCCAGGCAAGAATACGGGAGGGGGTTGCCATTTCCTTCTCCAGGAGATCTTCCCAACCCAGGGGTTGAACCCGGGTCTCCAGTACTGTAGGCAGACACTTTACCATCTTAGCCATAAACGAAGTCCTGGACATTGGGAAACTAATTCCTTTGAATTAATTCCATGAAAATGAAGGAAAAGTTCTTCATTGAACAAGAGCAATGCTACAGAGAAGCTGATCAATGACATAGACTGGAATGAGAGATGTGCCTCCCAAAATTCAGAGAAAAGGGGCAATTGCTATATGGCAATCCACTCCAGTACTATTGCCTGGAAAATCCCATGGACAGATAAGCCTGGTAGGCTACAGTCCATGGGGTCGCAAAGAGTCGAACATGACTGAGCGACTTCACTTTCACTTTCAGGCAGGAACTAAGCAAGTACATGAGAGAAGTAATCAAGCTGCAATGGGACACTTTTCTAAACTGGAAAAGAGCCAAGTTTCCAGACCAAAAATGCTCAAAAATACCAGTGAAAAAGTAATGAAGTGGTCAAAAAAAAAAAGAAAAGAAAAACAATGAAGAAATGAACATCTAAAAACCATGTGGATTTTTTCTTTAATTTCAGAAGTAAGGGAGAATTCTATATATTTACAGATATTAAACTAAAAGAATGCAAAATACAGAGGTTCTGAGTTTAAGGTTTGACCTCAGAAATGTAGCACTGCCACTTTCTCACTGTGGGAGGTTAAGTTCTTCAACCTTGGTAAGTGACAGTTTCCTTCTCTATAAAATGAAAGTTAAAATAGCAATTAACTTGTAGACTTGTTGACAGGATTGAAGGATCACATCAGTTCAGTTGCTCAGTCATATCCAACTCTTTGCAACCCCATGGACTGTGGCACCACAGCCTTCCCTGTCTATCACCAACTCCCAGAGCTTACTCAGATTCATGTCCATTGCATCGCTGATGCCAACCATTTCTCATTTTCTGTTGTCTCCTTCTCCCACCTTCAATCTTGCCCAGCATCAGGGTCTTTTCCAATGAGTCAGTTCTTTGCATCAGATGGCCAAAGTATTGGAGTTTCACCTTCAGCATTAGTCCCTCCAATGAATATTCAGGACTGATTTCTTTAGGATTGACTAGTTGGATCTCCTTGCAGTCCAAGGGACTCTCAAGAGTCCTCTCCAACACCACAGTTCAAAAGCATCAATTCCATAGTCCAACTCTTGCATCCATACATGACTCTTAGAAAAACCATAGCTTTGACTGCTGCTGCTGCTGCTAAGTCGCCTCAGTCGTGTCCGACCCTGTGCGACCCCATAGACGGAAGCCCACCAGGCTCCCCTGTCCCTGGGATTCTCCAGGCAAGAACACTGGAGTGGGTTGCCATTTCCTTCTCCAATGCATAGCTTTGACTAGAGGGACCTTTATTGGTAAAGTAATGTCTCTGCTTTTTAATAAGCTGTCTAGGTTGGTCATGGCAACCCACTCCAGTATTCTTGCCTGGAAAACTCCATGAACGGAGGAGCCTGGTGGACTACAGTCCACGGGGTTGCAAAGAGTTGGACACAACCGAGCAACTTCACTTTCACTTTTACTAGGTTGGTCATAGGCTTTCCTTCCAAGGAGCAAATGACTTTTAATTTCATGGCTGCAGTCACCATCTACAGTGAGTGGGGGCCAAAAAAATAAAGTCTCTTACTGTTTCCATTGCTTCCCCATCTATTTGCCATGACATGTTTGGACCAGATGCCATGACCTTAGTTTTCTGAATGTTGAGTTTTAAGCCAAGTTTTTCACTCTCCTCTTTCACATTCATCAAGGTTCTTTAGTTCTTTGCTGCTTTCTGCCATAAGAGTGGTGTCATCTGCATATCTGAGGTTACTGGTATTTCTTCCAGCAGTTTTGATTCCAGCTTGCGCTTCATTCAGCCCTGTATTTTGCATGATGTAGTCCGCATATAAGTTAAATCAGCAGGATGACAATTTACAGCCTTGACATACTCCTTTCCCAATTTGGAACCAGTCTGTTTTTTTATGTCCAGTTCTAACTGTTGCTTCTTGACCTGCATACAGAGTTCTCAGGAGGCAGGACCAGTGGTCTGGCAGTCCCATCTCTTTAAGAAATTTCCAGTTTGTTGTGATCCAACAGCCAAAGGCTTTGGTAGTCAATAAAGCAAATGTGAAAGTGAAAGTTGCTCAGTCCTGTCGGACTCTCTGTGACCACATGGACTATACAGTCCATGGAATTCTCCAGGCCAGAATACTGGAGTGGGTAGTCCCTCCCTTCTCCAGGGGATCTTCCCAACCCAAGGATGGAATGTAGGCCTCCCGCATTGCAGGCAGATTCTTTACCAGATGAGCTAGAAGGGAAGCCCAAGAATACTAGAGTAGGTAGCCTCTTCCTTCTGCAGGGGATCTTCGTGACCCAGCAATCAAATTGGGGTCTCCTGCATTGCAGGCAGATTCTTTACCAATTGAGCTACCAGGGAAGCCCTAGCAATAAAGCAAAAGTAGATGTTTTTCTAAAACTCTTGCGTTTTCAATGATCCAGCGGATGTTGGCAATTTGATCTCTGGTTCCTCTGCCTTTTCTAAAACCAGCTTGAACATTTGGAAGTTCACGGTTCATGTATTGCTGAAGCCTGGCTTGGAGACTTTTGAGCGTTACTTTACTAGTGTGTGAGATGAGTGCAACTGTGTGGTAGTTTGAGCATTCTTTGGCATTGCCTTTCTTTGGGATTGAAATGAAAACTGACCTTTTCCAGTCCTGTGGCCACTGCTGAGTTTTCCAAATTTGCTGGCATATTGAGTGCAGCACTTTCACAGCATCATCTTTCAGGATTTGGAATAGCTCAACTGGAATTCCATCACCTCCTCTAGCTTTGTTCTTAGTGATGCTTTCTAAGGCCCACTTGACTTCACATTCCAGGATGTCTGGCTCTAGGTCAGTGATCACACCATTGTGATTATCTGGGTCATGAAGATCTTTTTTGTACAGTTCTTCTGTGTATTCTTGCCACCTCTTCTTCACATCTTCTGCTTCTGTTAGGTCCATACCATTTCTGTCCTTTATTGTGCCCTTCTTTGCATGAAATGTTCCCTTGATATCTTTAATTTTCTTAAAGAGTTCTCTAGTCTTTCCCATTTTATTATTTTCCTCTATTTCTTTGCATTGATCACTGAGGAAGGCTTTCTTATCTCTCCTTGTTATTCTTTGGAACTCTGCATTCAGATGTGTATATGTTTCCTTTTCGCCTTTGCTTTTACCTTCTCTTCTTTTCTCAGCTATTTGTAAAGCTGCCTCAGACAACCATTTTGCATTTTTGCATTTTTTTTTTCTTGAGGAGGTCTTGATCACTGCCTCCTGTACAATGTCATGAACCTCCATCCATAGTTCTTCAGGCACTCTATCAGATCTAATCCCTTGAATCTATTTTTCAATTCCACTGTATAATTATAAGGGATTTGATTTAGGTTATACCTGAATGAAACTCCAGTACTTTGGCCACCTCACGCAAAGAGTTGACTCATTGGAGAAGACTCTGATGCTGGGAGGGATTGAGGGCAAGAGGAGAAGGGGACAACAGAGGATGAGATGGCTGGATGGCATCACTGACTCGATGGATGTGAGTCTCAGTGACCTCCGGGAGTTGGTGATGGACAGGGAGGCCTGGCGTGCTGCAATTCATGGGGTTGCAAAGAGTTGGACACAACTGAGCGACTGATCTGGTCTGATACCTGAATGATCTAGTGATTTTCCCTACTTTCTTCAATTTAAGTCTGAATTTGGCAATAAGGAGTTCATAATCTGAGTCACAGTCAGCTCCTGGTCTTGTTTTTGCTAATTATATAGAGCTTCTCCATCTTTGGCTGCAAAGAATATAATCAATCTGATTTCAGTATTGGCCATCTGGTGATGTCCATGTGTAGAGACTTCTTTTGTGTTGTTGGAAGGTGTTTTCTATAACCAGGCTGTTCTCTTGGCAAAATCTGTTAGCTTTTGCCCTGCTTCATTTTGTACTCCAAGGCTGAATTTTCTTGTTACTCCAGGTATTTCTTGACTTCCTACTTTTGCATTCCAGTCCCCTTTAATGAAAAGGACATCTTTTTTGGGTGTTAGTTCTATAAGGTCTTGTAGGTCTTCATAGAACCATTCAACTTAAGCTTCTTCAGTGTTACTGGTTGGGACATAGACTTGGATTACCATGATATTGAATGGTTTGCCTTGGAAATGAACAGAGATCATTCTGTTGTTTTTGAGATTGCATCTAAGTACTGCATTTCAGACTCTTTTTTGACCATGATGACCATCTTTGACCATGATGGCTACTCTATTTCTTCTAAGGGATTCTTTCCCACAGTAGTAGATATCATGGTCATCTGAGTTAAATTCACCCATTCCAGTCCATTTTAGTTCCCTAATTCCTAAAATGTCAACATTCACTCTTGCCATCTCCTGTTTGGCCACTTCTAATTTGCCTTGATTCATGGACCTAACATTCCAGGTTCCTATGCAATATTGCTCTTTACAGCTTCAGACCTTGCTTCTATCACCAGTCACATCCACAACTGGGTGTTGATTTTGCTTTGATTCCATCTCTTCATTCTTTCTGGAGATATTTCTCCACTCTTCTCCAGTAGCATGTTGGGCACCTTCTGACCTGGAGAGTTCATCTTTCAGTGTCATACCTTTTTGGTTTTTCACATTGTTCATGGGCTTCCCAAGGCAAGAATACTGAAGTGGTTTGCCATTCTCTTCTCCAGTGGACCACACTTTGTCAGAACTCTCCACCATGACCTGTCTGTCTTGTGTGGCCTTACTTGGCATGGCTCATAATTTCATTTGCTAGACAAGGCTGTGGTCCATGTAATCAGTTTGGTTGGTCTTCTGTGATTGTGGTTTTCATTGTCTGCCTCTGATGGATAAGGATAAGAGGCTTATGGACACTTCCTGATGGGAGAGACTGACTGAGGGGGAAACTGGGTCTTGTTCTGATGGACAGGGCCGTGTTCAGTAAATCTTTAATCCAATTTTCTTTTGATGGACAGGGCTGTGTTCCCTCCCTGTTGCTTGACCTGAGGCCAAGCTACAGTGGAGGTAATGAAGATAATGACAACCTCCTTCAAAATGTCCCATGCATGCACTGCTGCACTCAGCTCCCCGAACCCTGTAGCAGGCCACTGCTGACACATGCCTCCACTGGAGACTCCTGGACACTCATGGGCATGTCTGGGTCGGTCTCTTATGGGGTCATTGCTCCTTTTTCCTGGGTCCTGGTGTGCACAAGCTTTTGTTTGTGCCCTCCAAGAGTGTGTTTCCCCAGTCCTGTGTAAGTTCTGGTGGTTCTATGAGGTGTTAATGGCGACCTCCTCCAAGAGGGCTTATGCCATACTCAGGTCTGAGGCACCCAGAGCCCCTGTCCCTGTGGCAGGCCACTGTTGACCTGTACCTCCACAGGAGACACTCAGACACAGTTCTGGCTCAGTCTCTGTGGGTTGGGCATGCATTTCATGCCCTTCCCAGATCTGAGCAGAGTAGGTGACCAGGTGCTTCTCGAACACACTGTCCCACGTGGGCCATGTGTCTTAATCACCTGCCCAGTCCCAGCTGCTTGGTTTCCTGGTGCGCCATGAAAGCACTGTCTCAGGTGTGCCATATGTCTCCTCTGGAAAGCTGATCTCAGGTTGCAACCTTCCTGGTGGATGTCAGCCCTCTAGGATCTCAGGATGGTGTGGTTAGCAGCTGAGAGCCTGCTCACAGTTTGGTGGAAGATGCCATCACTGGGGCTGAGATTGCAGCAGCCCCTTGCCTTCTGGCTCTGGCTGTCACAAGCCTGCCTTTCTGCCTCCAAGTGGGGAGGGGACGGTATGCAGCTAGGCTAGCTCTCCTTTGGTATTCTCTCAATCCTTTGTTCTGTGAGCGGGCCAGGCTACATGTTAGGTTGTTACCTTAGAGCTTTTTGCAAGAAAGTTCTCTTTTCTGCAGTTGCATTTAGGCATGTATTCTGTGGGTTGTTTTTTTTTCCCTCCCTGTTATGTTGCCTTCTAAGATTCCAAAGCTTCCCACAGACCCATCTGTGAGAAGGTTTCCTAGTGTGTGGAAACTTCTCCTCCTTCATGACTCCCTCCCCAGGATAGGATTGAAGGATAGTATCTCTATATAGCAAATATATATATATATGGAGTCCTCATTTTTATTATTACTATCACAAAGAAAGAAAAATCATACAGAACTCCAACTTCTTCACAAGAACTCTGAGTTCTAGGTGGTAAAAAAATAAAAATTATCAAATGGGACAAAGGGGAGGTATTTTATCTATAGAGACAAATCTAATATAATTTTTAGAGTTACTAATACACCACTGATAAGAAATAAAATGTTAAGGAAATTTGAGATTTTAAACAAATCTCTCTGTAGGCATTAATGAGAGATATCAAAGTTAAGTAAGAGGAATTTAAAACATTAACTTAATAGATACACAATTAAGGTAATGGCCCCATGAAACCGATTATACTTTTCACACACTAACAAAACTGACAAAAATTAATCAGTTATTGAATATGATGAAACTGATCAGTGTTGGCTGTAATGAAATTTCAATAAATTCTAAAGGGGCAGAAAATGTTTAAAATATATCTTATCACTATAATTAAACAAAACTAGCAATTAATATCAGAGGTATAAATAAACTCTTGATTGATTGAAGTTTAGAAGCAATTATTAAAATAACTATTGGATTAAAGAGGAATCAAAAATTGCAATCTATGATATTAAATTAAAAAATAATAATGATAACATATTACTACAAATTTTAAGAATTGTGATCAAAACTTACTCAGAGGCAAATTTATCTTAAATGCTCTCATTATTAAATAATTCAGAGAATGCAATAAACAGATCATTAAACTTAATAAATAAAAAAATAAAATAATCATAAAGAATAGGAGAAAGAAATAATAGTAAGACTAAAAGCTAATGAATTAGGAAAAATCTAGTATTTGAAAAATCAAAATCAGATACCACAGTCAAGAAGAATGCTGAAAAGAGAAAACCTACCACATTAGAGATATGAAAACACCACAGAGCAAAAGAGCTTTAAATTATAAGGAAATGGCATACCCAGCTGCATGTTAATAAATTTGAAAGTAGAAATGAACAAAGTTTCTTAAGCTATAAAGAATCTGAAAACTCTAGTAATTATGGAAAAAGTTGCAGAAAATATCAAATAATTATCCTCAGCATATACCCCTTTAGCTTTATAAGTGAATTCTTCCAAACTTTCAAGAAATCAATCATTTCAATGTCTTCTTATTTATAATTTTTAATATTTTATAGATTATAAATAATTAACATGGGATAAGACACAATAAAAATGATATTTTGCAATCTATTAAGAGAAAAATAGCCATATCAACAGAAAAATGACAAAGGCTATCAAGAAAGAATTTATTAAATGGTGATAATAAAATTAATAATAGAAAATATAGAGTACAGACTATTTATCAGATATTTCCTAAATAATATATAATCATATAATAGTAATAAACCAGCAGTTAGAACTGGACATGGAACAACCAACTGGCTCCAAATAGGAAAAGGAGTATGTCAGAGCTGTATATTGTCACCCTGCTTACTTAATTTATATGCAGAGTACATCATGAGAAATGCTGGGCTGGAAGAAGCACAAGGTGGAATCAAGATTGCCAGGAGAAATATCAATAACCTCAGATATGCAGATGACACCACCCTAATGGCAGAAAGTGAAGAGGAACTTAAAAGCTTCTTGATGAAGTGAAAGAGGAGAGTGAAAAAGTTGGCTTAAAGCTTAACATTCAGAAAACGAAGATCATGGCATCTGGTCCCATCACTTCATGGGAAATAGATGGGGAAACAGTGTCAGACTTTATTTTTTGGGCTCCAAAATCACTGCAGATGGCGACTGCAGCCATAAAATTAAAAGACACTTACTCCTTGGAAGAAAAGTTATAACCAACCTAGATAGCATATTGAAAAGCAGAGACATTACTTTGCCAACAAAGATCCATCTAGTCAAGGCTATGCTTTTTCCAGTGGTCATGTGTGGATGTGAGAGTTGGACTATAAATAAAGCTGAGTGCTGAAGAATTGATGCTTTTGAATTGTGGTGTTGGAGAAGACTCTTGAGAGTCCCTTGGACTGCAAGGAGATCCAACCAGTCTATTCTAAAGGAGATCAATCCTGGGATTTCTTTGAAAGGAATGATGCTAAAGCTGAAACTCCAGTACTTTGGCCACCTCATTCAAAGAGTTGACTCATTGGAAAAGATTCTGATGCTGGGAGGGATTGGGGGCAGGAGAAAAAGGGGATGACAGAGAATGAGATGGCTGGATGGCTTCACTGACTTGATGGATGTGAGTCTGAGTGAACTCTGGGAGATGGTGATGGACAGGGAGGCCTGGCATGCTGCAATTCATGGGGTCACAAAGAGTCGGACACAACTGAGCAACTGAACTGAATATGTATAATATATGACAATTATATATGTGAGTGAGTGATATTCGTTCAGTCGTGTCTGACTCTGCAACACCATGGACTGTAGCCTGTCGGTATCCTTTGTCCACAAAATTCTCCAGGCAAGGATATTGAAGTGGGTTGCCATTTCCTTCTCCAGGGAACAATTATGTAGGGAGATGTAATTATATAATTTCACCTCACGGAGAGTCCTACAGATTAGGTACCATTATAATCTCTGATTTAAGATGTGTAAATTAAGGCACAGAGGTAGTAAGCAACTTGTCCAATGTCACATAACTAGCAATTGGTGAAGCCAAGATTTGGACCCAACCTGCTTGTCTCCAGAGTCTGTGGTTTTAACCCTTAAGTCAATAGGAAATATATTTATCAAAGAAATGTAAACAAAGACAATTTGTTCTTATTTCTTTATGCTAGTGATTACAAGATTTACAAGAATACAACCAGTGTAAATGCATTGTGAGAAAATAGAAGTCCTGTACACTCCTGTGGGGTATATAAATTTGTATAATGTTTTATTGAGTATAACTTACAATATATATTTGTGCTTGTGTGCAGTCACTCAGTCATATTTGACTCTTTTGTGACCCTATGGACTGTAGCTCAGCAAGGTCCTCTGTCCATGGGCTTCTCCAGGCAAGAATACTGGAATGAGTTGCCGTTTCCTCTACCAGGAGATCTTCCCAACCCAGGAATTTAACCTGGGTCTCCTGCATCTCCTGCATTGGCAGGCGCATTTTTTACCCTGAGCCACTTGGGAAGACCCTAAAACAAACATTAAAATCCCTAAATTGTACAAAACATTCACTCTAGTATTTCTACTTCCAGGATTGCATAGTAAATAGACATATATTCCCAGGTAAACATAGACTTTATGTTTGTTTCAGTTGTGAAAGTGATAATTAAGTCATCAAATTGAGTGCAGAGGCAAAAACACCAACTTCTCAGTCTTTTCCATGGACTCAGAGACTCAGAATAGTGTTCAAGTCTCCTTGAGAGTAAAAAGTTCAATACAATCCAAGCTGGAATCTTCCCTATAGAAAACTTAAGACTAGACTAGTTTAAATCTAGATCCACAAATCAAGAGACCTATAATTTCTATGGACCAAGGGGAACCAAGATAGTTGGAAGCTACTTGGGAGGTGATATCCTCTCATTTTGCCCAACATTAAAAATATACCTGTGGCTGATTCATTTTGATGTTTGGCAGAAACCACACAATTCTGTAAAGCAATTATCCTTCAATTAAAAATAAGTATAATAAAAAAATAAAAAATATTCTTATGATAACAGTGTTCTTCTGTAGTGTTTCAAAGTTTAAGTGGAAAGTTTGGATGTGTCGCTGAAGTGCCAGAGTGCTAAAGATCTTGTATTTTTATTCTAGAAGGAAAAAAAAAAATAAAGTAGAAATTCTGGGGAAATGGAATGACTTCCCATTATGTTCAATAAAAGACTGACCAAAAAAATAAAAAGAAGGGTGTATATCATTAGATAAGTGTCACCAAATTTGGTGTGTTAGGGACTTCCCTGTTGACTCAGAATCCTCCTGCAATGCAGGAGACCCATGTTTGATCCTTTGGTAGGGAAAATCCCCTGGAGACAGGAATGGCAACCTACTCCAGTATTCTTGCCTGGGAAATCCCATGAGCAGAGGATCCTGGCAAGCTACAATCTACAGGGTCACAAAGAATCGGACATGACTAAGCAACTTGCGCACACACACATACACACACCTTTATATTTCAAGATCAGATCAGATCAGATCAGTCGCTCAGTCGTGTCCGACTCTTCGTGACCCCATGAACTGCAGCACGCCAGGCCTCCCTGTCCATCACCAGCTCCCGGAGGTCACCCAGACTCACACCCATCAAGTCAGTGATGCCATCCAGCCATCTCATCCTCTGTCGTCCCCTTCTCATCCTGCCCTCAATCCCTCCCAGCATCAGAGTCTTCTCCAATAAGTCAACTCTTCACATGAGGTGGCCAAAATACTGGAGTTTCAGCTTTAGCATCATTCCTTCTAAAGAAATTCCAGGATTGATCTCCTTCAGAATGGACCGGTTGGATCTCCTTGCAGTCCAAGAGACTCTCAAGAGTCTTCTCCAACACCACACTTCAAAAACATCAATTCTTCAGCGCTCAGCCTTCTTCACAGTCCAGCTCTCACATCCATACATAACCACAGGAAAGATCATACCCTTGACTAGGCGAACCTTTGTGGTAAGAGTAATGTCTCTGCTTTTGAATATGCTATCTAGGTTGGTCATAACTTTCCTTCCAAGGAGCAGAGCGTCTTTTAATTTCATGGCTGCAGTCACCATTTGCAGTGATTTTGGAGCCCAGAAAAATAAAGTCTGACACTGTTTCCCCATCTATTTCCCATGAAGTGATGGGACCGGATGCCATGATCTTTGTTTTCTGAATGTTGAGCTTTCCCACCCTTTCACTCTCCACTTTCACTTTCATCAAGAGGCTTTTTAGTTCCTCTTCACTTTCTGCCATAAGGGTGGTGTCATCTGCATATCTGAGGTTATTGATGTTTCTCCCAGCAATCTTGATTCCAACTTGTGTTTCTTCCAGTCCAGCGTTTCTCATAATGTACTCTGTATAGAAGTTAAATAAACAGGGTGACAATATATAGCCTTGACAGTACTCCTTTTCCTATAGACAAAAACACAAGAAGGGAAAACAATGAAGAAATAAAGTAAAATTAGATGCAGAGTTGCAGTGACTCTCTTCTAAACATCCCATAAATGTGCATTTAGCTCACGTTTATTTTTACATACTTCACCAGAAAATAGCAACTGAAACATCTCATTCCTGATGGTAGCTTGAGGCAAAGAGGGGGCATAAAGTGAGAAAGAGACACAATAAACAAACAAGCAACCATCCCCTTACATGCAATGCAGATTTCAAAACTTTCACGCCATTTCTCAGCCTTAACAGCCAAAAGGACTTGCATCATGCTTTGGGTGGATGCTCATGCTTTTTCCCTAATATTAAGTGTATGTTAGGATACATTAATGGTCACTTAACCAAGAAAATGCAGTTTTGTTCACGGACAAAAAATAATTTTTTTGTACTATATTCAAAGTTTTCATGATGAAAAGCCTTGGTTTCTACCCCCATGGATTTGGCTTAATTTGACTTTTTTTTTTTTTTTTTTTGAGTTATAAGGAATATTTTATCTCCACTTAACAAGTAATAAAACTGAACATATATATATATATAAAAATCATGAGAGGGTAAATACACTTTTCTACCAGGCAATCTTCACAGATTTTCATTCTAATTATTCCTTTAGACAGGCAAGATTTGTAAATGCTGTTTGATGACTTCTCTGTTATCTCAAAAGCAGGTTGATCTCAAAATGTAAAATATTAATCATATGATGCATCCTTCTGCCCAAAGGCCTCAGAAGATTTGAGCTCAGTGAGTGAGCCACCAACCTCCATCTCTAAAAAAACAGGGCATCCTGTCTACCTCCACCAACTCAACTCCTTTACCAGCCTACCACCTACACTATGATTTCACCTTCTAACATCCTCTTACATCTATTCTCTCTCTTCCACCACGCTCACTGCCATAGCTCCCATTTGATGTCTCACATCCATTCTTATTTATATCCGCTTGACTCTCCCTACTGCAATAAAACAATATCTTAAAAATGAAAATCAGAAGGTACTGTTCCTCTGATTGGATGGTATCACTGACTCGATGGACATGAGTTTGAGCAACTCGGGAGTTGGTGATGGACAGTGAGGCCTGTCGTGCTACAGTCCATGGGGTCACAAAGAGTCAGACACGACTGAGCAACTGAACTGAACTTACTGTTCCTCTATTTAAGTATTAGATGTCTGTGCTTTGGTTTTAATCATAAATTGGCACTTGAAAAGAGTTCATCCAAAATGATGATCACAATTTTACCGTTGCTCTTGTCTGGGGTCTCCACCCCAGCCTGTCCTGTATGATCTTGTTACTCTTGTTTTTCCTCAGTCTCTCAGATAGTGTGCTCTCTACTGCCACAGGGCTTTTGCACAAGCTAACTCCACCTTCAATGCTCATTGCTTCATATACTTTCAATTTTTTGATGAGTTTTCCTTATTCAGAGGAAGCCTTCTTTGACTTCCACAGATGGGATAAAATATTCCTGTCATAGATTTTGAACATTTGATGTACCTCTCCTTCCTAGTCCTTACAATAGTCAGAAAAATGGAATATCTATTGTTGTATTTGAGTGACATTAATGGCACCCCACTCCAGCACTCTTGCCTGGAAAATCCCATGGACGGAGGAGCCTGGTGGGCTGCAGTCCATGGGGTCACGAAGAGTCGGACACGATTGAGCGACTTCCCTTTCACTTTTCACTTTCCTGCATTAGAGAAGGAAATGGCAACTGACTCCAGTGTTCTTGCCTGGAAAATCCCAGGGACCGTGGAGCCTGGTGGGCTGCCGTCTATGGGGTCACACAGAGTTGGACACGACTGACGCGACTTAGCAGCAGCAGCAGCAGCAGCAGTCTCTTTTACTTACTTCTTTGAGGGAAGCATTCATATGAGTTTCTGATTGTTCTTATATCAATAAATCTAACACTATTGCTGGCATAAAAGAGATTTCAATAAACATCAGTTAATGGAATGAATAAATGAATTAATGAATGAGAAAATGATATATTCAGTGTGTGAACAGTTAATAGACACTGTGAGAAAGGTCACCCAAACAGTACTAACAATTTTTCTCTTATATCTGTGCAGATGGAAAAATCCACATCACAGAAGCAGTGCCTATGAAATCAAAACATGTGGTTCCACTCTGTTATCTCCCTTTTGTAATTCCATGATCTTATTCAAAATCCCTAAAGCACTTGGGTACCAATTTCTTCATCAATAAAGCTAGGAGAAAAGCCACTCATTGGGGGAAATGTGAGAAATTTACGATATGCATTTGAAAAGGCTTGAAGGATTGTAAAAAGTAAAGTGTTAGGAGTTCAGTTGTGTACAACTCTTTGAGATCCCACGGACTGTAGCCCACCAGGCTCCTCTGTCCACGGGATTCTCCAGCCATGAATACTGGAGTGGGTTGCCATGCTCTCCTCCAGGTGATCTTCCTTACCCAGGAATGAAACCCAAGCCTCTTGGGTCTCCTGCCTTGGCAGGTGGGTTCTTTACCACTAGCACCACCTGGAATGGTATCTTAAAGGATTATAAACCCCAGTAAATCTAATTTAAGAAGCCAAAGGTACAATGGAGGCCCCCAAGAAATGGTAGAAAATAAAGTAAGTACATCCTTGACTGGATCAGGACCAGTGACTTGTTCTCCAGAGTTTTATGGAATAGGATCACATGCAGAAGCAAGAAGGTCCCCTGATTTGAAAATAAAGATCTATTCTGGGCAATAGAAGATAAACAATACAAGATACACCAGACAACTGCTCCCTGTTCAATTCTGCTTTCTTCTGAAAACTGATATCTGTATCCTCCTTCTCAACAAATAAATATACTCAAGTTCTAGCTAACAATCTATACTCATCATTGTAGGAGTCCCCACTCAAATGCTCATAGTGACCTGGGAGAAAATATCACCAAGCAAAGCAAGCCAGAAAGTGACTATGGCAAACTGATGTCACAGACTATCCAAAGGGTGCCCACTTCTCCATGCCTGCCACTTGTTGCCATTTTAAATGAAGGCCCCGTGTTGCCAGAGCTTGATTTTCTTTAAGCTGGAAATTGGCTCAACTTTTTTAGAAACAATAGTGCAGGCCAAGGAAAACATGTCTTTGGGAAGTTTGTGACCTGATTCTAACCCTTCGCATACTATAACCAGTACTTTCGAGAACATTTATCGTAGAAATTCCTGGAAGCTCATTCTTTTGAATGAGGAGAATACTATAAAGTGTGAAAGTGAGAGTGAAGTCGCTCAATTGTGTCTGACTCTTTGTGACCTCATGGACTGTAGCCTGCCAGGCTCTTCTATCCATGGGATTTTCCAGGCAAGAATACTGAAGTGGGTTGCCATTTCCTTCTCCAGGGAATCTTCCCCACTCAGGGATCAAACCCAGGTCTCCTGCATTGCAGGCAGACTCCTTATCGTCTGAGCCATCAGGGAAGTGGCTATAAAGTGTACTTAATACAAAGGGTTAGTTTTAGGATTAAATGAAATCACATGTAAGCATGCCTATTCAAATGCCTATGTTTCTGTATAGATGCTCAGTAAATATCAATATCTCCTGTTCCTTTCCTCTTTCCTGCCTTTTTAATTGAGAGAAGGGGTTATTGGATTTACTGGGAAACAAAAGAAAAAAAGTTGCATTATTTTTAATAAAAGATGTCATTTTAGAAAGATAGGCTTAAGGGTGTATTGTACAACACAGAGAATATAGCCAATATTTTATAATGACTGTAAATGGAAAGTAACCTTTAAAATTGTATAAAAATAAAAGTTATTTCATTATATCAAATCCATATCAACCAAGTCAATGTATTCCTCTCATTGAAACTCTTTTCCAGGATAGATCTCTGTAGACTTCTTTTGGCCCAGATTAGGCTGGCTTATAATTGATAGTTGAATTTTTATATAAAAATTATGTTTCAAACAGATTTAAGAATGCTTGAATAGAGAATTTTCTTTGATGACTTAAAACATTCTCTCAAATTTTATTTGTACCATAGATATAGAAATAGTTTCTTAGACAAAATAAAGCTTTGATCCAGTTTTTTATCTGACAGTTTAAAATTTGCATCCAATTCTGTATGCATGCGTATGTGCTCAGTCTTGTCTGAGTCTTTGTGACCCTGTGGACTACAGCCTGTCACGCTCACACGTCCATGGGATTCTCCAGGCAAAAATACTGGAGTGGGTTGCCATTTCCTTCTCCAGGGGATCTTCCCAATCCAGGGATCAAACAGGTGTCTCCTGCATCTCCTGCACTGCAGGCAGATTCTTTACTGTTGAGCTATCAGGGAAGCCCCTTGTATGCTATTTCATGTATTCTCAGAAGCACAACAAGCTCACATATTCCCAAACCAGTTCTTCCCTAAATCATTAACCTTATTGTAAGTCATCAATCAGGTCTATGTGGCTGTACAAACAAAGAGACCACTGGAGCTGGAGCATAAGACTCAAGTTCATTTATCTTAAAGGTCTGGTTCAATGTAGACAAGTTATTGAATCCTCTCATTCTTCATTTGTGAAATGGGACAGATAAACACTATACTCAAAAATTTATTTTGAAGGTCAAATGAGTTCCTATTTGCAAAATTGTCATGCAAACTACAGTGGGTTACTCTAATACATATACTACTTAGAGTGAGAAGGACAATAAGGAATTGGGATGAAGACCCAACCTAGCTATGCTGGTGGCAGTGTCTTGATGTGAGGGTGAGACTTCCTCTTTGTTTCATCTTTATTTCCATCTATGTTTCCATTATAGCCACTTCAAGTGTTGTGAGTTCTCCTGACCTAGAACTTTATCCCTTGCATTGGCACAGTATACGTGATTAGGAGGGGAAAATAGGGTTTTGTTTATGTTGTTGTTGTTCAGCCGTCAAGTCCTGCCTGACTCTTTGTGACCCCATGGACTGCAGCATGCAACACCTCTCTATCCCTCACTATCACCCAGAGTTTGCCCAAGTTCACGTCCACTGGAGCAGTGATGCCATCCAACCATCTTCTGTCACTCTTTTCTCCTTCTGTCTTGAATCTTTCCCAGCATCAGGTCTTTTCCAGTGAGTCAGTTCTTTGCATCAGGTGACCAAAGTATTGGAGTTTCAACTTTGGCATCAGTCCTTCCAATGAGTATTCAGGGTTTTTTATATTATGGACAACAATTTCCTATATACCAGGCATGGAAGTAAGCATTAGACACCCATCAAATCAATCCATTAATACTTAGAACATCACTATGTTGCAATATTACAATTCCAAGTTTACAAATCAAGAAACTGGAGTTAGCAATGGGCAGCTCCTTGCCTCAGACCATTGACTAATAATACATGGTTGAGGCAGCACCCCAACCCTGGCAACACCAAAGCAAGACATTACTGGGGCAGCAGGATGGAATACAGATTTCCCAGGAAAACAGTTTTCCAGATAACTGTGATAAAAGTATCAAGTGCCAAAGTTATTTGGAGGAAAAATCTCCCCTTTTCCTCATCATTTCTGAGTATGATATTTGCTATGAAGATAGCATCAAAACATTTTTAACCATATTTAACTGTACAGTTCCAGTGGCACTAAGTGTATTTACATTGTTCTTCAACTCTCACCATTATCCATCTTCCAAATTTTTCACCTTCCTAAACTGAAACTCTGTTGTTGTGCTAGAATATAAATGAAGTACCATAATTATTTTTGATGTTTATATTTGGCTTACTATACCTATAAACATTTAATACAAAGAAGATTTTTTTATTGTAATCTCACTGTCTTGCTTTTGGCCCAAATAAGTTTTTAAAACTGGAGCTAATTGAATGTGCTTTCTTTTTATAAAATTAAATATATCTTCCTCTATTTATTTTTTTTCCTTTTCCCTTTCTTTGATGGAGAGGCCTTGGAAATCATCTAAACTACTTGTCTAAATTTCCAAATCACATAACTTAGATAAAACTTCTTTGGTTATGTTATAAATAAAAAATTACCTCGAGGGCTATAGTGATATGTAGAAGCCTCCCTACTCTAAAAGGTAACACATCACTATGGTCTATTTCAGGCTAAGTATCTTTATTTTTTGTTTGTTTCATGGTTTTCTTTCTTTTCCTTACTTTCAGGCATCACTTGCCCTGGTTATAAACAAAAGGCCCTTCAGTAAACACCTTTTCCTTATTTTGAGCTGTGCTGCTTATCACTTTCTATAGGCTAGGAAACCAAGTACCACTCTAAGATTGGATATTCAATACATTCTGAGTAGGGACTTAAGAAGAACTCTTATGGGTGAAATGCATAAGGTTTTATGAATAGATGCGGCCTCCATGTTGGCCTCCCTGATGACTATCAACTGTATCTTAGATAACTGAGTTTATCAGAGAGATGAATGTCATGTGAGTGAGGAGTTGAATACTTTTAGTGATACACATCCCAAAAGAAGGCATAAGTCAGACTTCTAAATAAATCTATTCCCTCTTCTAGTCCCCTGCAGCGATCCTTAGAGGTAGCCAGTTCCACCTGCTTCCCTTACATTATTCTCCCTTGTCTTTTTTATAAGTATAGTCAAATCATCCTTTACCCTTTTACTTCAGTTGTCATTTTCCATCTGGAAAGCAGCAAATTTGATCATTCAAACAGAAGCAGCGTCTGTTGCTAACCCCTCAAGCCGGTGTACTGGTTTCATTTCTTGCAGTCTAACATTCAGTAACATGTGTTTATATGTATATCTTTTCCTTTATATTAGTAATAAGTGGGTCATTAAGGGCTGTCTTAGGAGAGAATGCAGTTTTCTGGCCTGATAAGTCCCCCAGCTTCATTACCAAATTCATCTTACATGTCAGCCATTAAATAGCATGGAATTTTCCACTCTCACCCATGCAATATCATTTAATTTCACCTAAATGGAGTTTTCTCTATGACCATAATCATCATTGTCTTTACCACCACTACCATCAAGAAACATTTATTACCTACTGCAATGCATATGGTGCTATATTCAGTATGGTTCTATGCAACTCCAGCATCATGGCCCTCATCCTAGGGAGGCTGAAAAGTACAATGAGATTATTGAAAATAATGAGACTTGAGTTCAAGGCTAGACCACAGCACTGAGCAGCTGAGTGAGCTGGAGCAGAGGATCCTTCTTCTTTGGGCCATGCCTCTTATGCAAATGAGGCAGATGAGTTGCCTTATCCCTAAGACATGTCACACTATAATGGCAAGTCCTATTTCAGACTCAGCTGCAGGCATTTCAAGTGGGAGGAAGCCCAGATGAGGAAAAAAACTGATCTGGAACTTTAAGCCAGTGGCTACATCCAGTGAAGTAATTAGCCTCTGGGTCTCAGCTCAGAGTTGTCTATCCTGAATGGTGTTTCTCTCCCTGACCACTGGATTTATCTGTGTTTTAAGTCTCTTCTACCACCCTTATTCCACTCTCTGATTCTGATCCTGGCTCTGTTCCCATTTTCTCCAACTGCTGGCTTTCTTTTCCAGGTGACAGTCTGCACCAGGCCCTCAATTTCAGTTCTGTTACTTTCCCAACCACACACAAGCACTGTGCTCCAGTGAGAACATCAGCTTTGAATGTTTTTAGGAGGCAAATCCTGAGCCCCCTGGTTTCCTGTTAGGTGAACTATGTCTGATACCCTTGAAAAAGGGAGAAGAAACTGAGGGTAGATCACCAATGAGTGTCCCAGGAACTGAGGACTAGAGCTCATCATAAAGGGAACAGGAAGAAGAGCATAAAATGATTTCGAAGAGAATAAAGGAGAAAACCTAAAAGCAGACAAGTCTAGATGGTGATTACAGAGACACAAATGGAATCACATACCCCAAAACCATGCCTGGGCTGGACTGGACATACACAGGAGCAAAGGAGAGCTGGGCAATAGGAAGAGCAGAGGCAACGGTGGGATCCGGAGGAGCGTTCTGTGATTTATGCCCTGAAATGTACCCATGGGTCAAGAGCACCATAATATCCCCTCTCAGCCTGTGTATTAATCAGATAGAGTCAAAAGACATAAAATCATATAAATAAGTCTGATATGTGGACAGTAGCCAAAAATCCCCCTAAGCGTTAGAGTTACTTCTATTAGCCATTCATGACTTTATGCTAACTGTCTGATGTGCATATTTTCTCATGCAAACTGCCAAACTACCTCTTTTTGTTGTTAAAATACATATGATATAAAAGTTAGTTGCATTAAGCACATTTATAATGTTCTGCAACTGTCACCACAGTTTGTTTCTAAAACTTTTTCATCATCTCAAACAGAAATTATGTACCTATTAAACTCCCATTTATCTCTCCCTCTAGCCTCTAGTCACCATTCTTGTATTTTCTGCCTCTAGAACCTAGCCACCTTTTAAGAATAGCCATTTAAAAAGTGGGAATTTTCTGTATGACTCAGGGAACTCAAGCCAGGGCTATGTGATAACCTAGAGGGGTGGGATGGGGTTGGAGGTGGAAGGGAGGTTCGAGAGGGAGGGCATATATGTATATCAATGGCTGATTCATGTTGATATATGGCAGAAACCAACACAATATTATAAAGCAATTATCCTTCAATTAAAAATAAATAATTTTTTAAAAAATAAAGTTAAATTCTAGTTAACATATGAGGCAAAAAAAAAAAAAAACTTGTCTATATTCTCACTGCAAATAGCTGAGGAAGAAAGGCACTATATCTGTGACAGGAATATCATCTCTCAATGAATGTAACCAACCAATCTTACCTCCTTCAGTGTTCGACTGAGTCTCAGAGGAAGAGGCAACCTTACATTAGGATCTTTCTGTACAAAATACCACACTGTTTCTTAAAACAGTGGAAATGCTAGGTTTGTTGAGATACTCATTTCATAAGATGACCTTGGGAATTAAGACTCAGTGAAGGAAGAATCAGTTCATACCTTCTATTTCACATTTACCTGGGAAATTCATTAAGTAGAAAGACAGATGGGATCATTTTTGCAACTCAAATCATTTACCTCCTCTGCTCCTCCTTTTCAAACAAATGTATAGTGTTGAATTCTTTCCACTGACTGTGTATGAAATAATTTCTTCCTATGATATATCTTTATAATGATGGGGCAAAGGGAAGTTAAGGAATTGCCCAAATTCACAAAGCTTTGTAAGTCACTGAATTAGTACCTTCAAGCACTTACCCAATGGCTGCCAGCCAAATGATCCTTTTTTTCAAGAAAAGAGACATTTTTCAACATTTTTTTCCTTTTCTTTTCAAGATTAATCAAGGGGTATATCGATCAGGGAAGCTCATAAGAGGCACCTTTAGGGTCACTCTAAAATTTTGAATCCATGTTCTACAACAACACAATATGTAAAATCTCTGAATCTAGGGGCCAATTGTAAGCTGGTTTCAAATACCACAGAGCACATAAATCTTTCTTCTTCCTTCTTTATCCCCTCAACCCATAATCTACCCACTCTTTGACCTCCCCACAAGAAGCATGACTGCCTTAAATTTAGAGTTTTCCTTTCCATTAAACAATGCACATGTTTCACCCTAATCATATTTCAGAGATGGAGCCAATCAGCCTTCGTGAGCTTGCTCACTGCCTCCGATGAAGAGCAGTCTACAAGGACATAAACTGCCAGAGAGACACCATTGATTGGAAGTTGGGAGGCAGAACTTTTAAGAATGATTTAGGGATGCAGACTACTTTTACTTATTTGAACTAGCAGAGGGGAAGGTCAGGCCAAAACCATGGAAAAAATCTAGATAAGGAAATATTTTTGAAGAAATACTGTTTTGTAACTCCCAAATACCCACAATAATTTAAATTTGTCTCAGCATGTATCCATTCATCCTCCTACTAACTGGGAGCTCTTAAGAATGTGCTCTCAGAAATAGATGAGACTAGTTTCTAATTAGCATAACTATTATAAATAAATGTATGTTATTCAATTGCTTGAAAATAATTGTTTTCCTAAGTAAACATGTTTACACCACTGATTTGTATTTCTTATAAGAAAAGAGCATGATGAGTAAAGGTAAATTTTAACCAAAACTGATACAATATCCTCTCTGCATCATAATTAACTTTGGTCCAGTATAGATTAGCCTCAATCCAAATTTCAATTACGTTATGGCCAAAGTAACACAAACAAGCATACTATTCACTGAATAACACAATTCACTTTCATAAAAGAGTGACTTTCTTCAGGAGGAAGATAAAACAAAAAGGAAGGTGGTTCGTGGCATGGGATGCGTAAAATAGGTAGAGTTAGTAATTAAAACAGGAAAACTCTCCTTTTCAAAGCAAGAATCCTGTCCTAAGCCAAAATGAGAACAATATTAAGCATGTTCATTACCTTCCCATTTGAAGACGTGCTCTCTTTCATATTATTTATTCTATTTCCAAATGCCATGCTCCAAACATAAATGTGATTTCCACTGATGCTCTTCAGCTTGGTCAGGCTCCCCAACCTCCCCTCCTCTTTCTTCCTAAATTTAATTAAAACCAGCATTCAGCCATACTCAAAAGAAGCCCTATTTACATAACACAAAGAAAAACAATTTTTAAAAGCCCACATTAATCATGGCTTTAGAGAAAGTCACCATAAACAGGACGTCTCTAGCTGAGGGACAAGCTCCAGCCACTTATGAAAAACACGTCTTTCTAGCCACAGGATACCAGTGTTACTCCAGAACATAGCTCTTCCGTCCCCCAAATTCCTTTTTCATATGAAGTGACATGATTTGCCCACTCTAGTATAGAATAATGCATATTCAAAGTCGTCTTACCTAACTCATACAATCTAATGAAAACTGAGATTTGTCTTATGATATTTCCAGGAATAAAGGAAGGAAAATCAGCTCCCTACTATGTGCCAAGCAAAATGCTCAGGGTTCTGGAGACATTACTTTCCTGGATGGTCCTGGAAGCTTCATGAAGTTGCTCGTTTACTCACTTTGAGCTTTAACTCTTAATCCACAGAGGTTCTTCTCGCCCAGAGCTCCCTCCTGGCCCACAGAGATTAAGGACATATTTATGAACCTCAGACATCCACTGCCTTCTTCTTCCTCACACATACACTTCTTTTGCCATTGTTTTCTTCCAACCACTGCACTGAGAACCACTTGGATTAACATGAATAGAAAAGTATAGGAAGAATGCCTATAGCAGAAACCTCAAATGGGTGAGCAAAATGGAAAGAAGATCCAGATTAAATTAATAAAGATTTTTACAGAAGGTTGCTAATGAGAGGGCATCCAAATTGAGTAGAATCAAAAAATTCACCCAGTCACTCCCTATATCAGTTTAACTCAAATATACAAAATAATGGCCCTGTTTATACTATCAGCCCCAAAAGTATGAGAAAAGGTTACATAATTGCCATAAATACACAACCATGTTTGTCAAAAATAAAAGAAGAAAAATATAGCATTGAATTGTTAAGTTGGACTCTTATGGAAGAATTTGTATGTTGCTGTTGCTGTTCAGTCACTCAGTCATATCCGACTGCAGCACACCAGACTTCCCTGCCCATCACCATCTCCCGGAGCTTGCTCAAATTCATGTACTTTGAGTTGGTGATGCCATCCAGCCATCTTGCCCTCCGTCATCCCCTTCTCCTGCCTTCACTCTTTCCCAGCATCAGGGTCTTTTCTAATGAGTTGGCTCTTCACATCAGGCAGACAAAGTACTGGAGCTTCAGCTTCAGCATCAGTCCTTCCAATGAATATTCAGGACTGATTTCCTTTAGGATGGACTGGTTGGATCTCCTTGCCATCCAACAGACTCTCAAAAGTCTTCTCCAATACCACAGTTCCAAAGCATCGATTCTTTGGCGCTAGGCTTTCTTTATATTCCAATTCTCACATCCATACATGACTATTGGAAAAGCCATAGCTTTGACCAGACAGACCTTTGTTGGCAAAGTATTGTCTCTGCTTTTTAGTATGTTATCTAGGTTGGTCATAATTTTTCTTCCAAGGAGCAAGCATCTTTTAATTTCATGGCTGCAGTCACCATCTGCAGTGATTTTGGAGCCCCCCAAAATAAAGTCTGTCACAAGAAAATAAAGCCTGTTTCTTATTTAATCTCCACCACAAACAGCTAAGATGGATACTCTGATCCACATTTTACAGGTAAAGAATCTGAGGCAAAGAGAGTTTAAACTTTTGAAGAAGGTTATACAACTAATAGATGGTAGAGCTAGAATTTAAATCCAATTTGCCTGATTCCATTTCTCCATCTATATCTGCTCTTTCTCACATGAGAGGTGGTCCTGAATAGAACTGTTATGGCCACATAACAGAGATATACTGTCAGGACTGAATGGAGTGGCCTGGATTCTGTTGTTCACTCTCATCTATGATTCTTATTTATTCTTAAAAAAGAAAAAAGTAATTGGTCTTGCCATGGGCTTGTGAGATCTTAGTTTCCCAACCAGTGATTGAACCTGGGCCCCTAGCAGTGGAAGTAGAGTCCCAACCAATAAACTGCTAGAGAATTACTCTGATTCCTATTTATTCTAACTCCTGAAATGCTGTGAATATGTTGTCGGCTTCTTTGACACCTCATTAAATGAAAGCTCCAAAGGGCAGGGATTCATTGATTGATTGATTGATCAGTGGAAAATAGCTGCAATTGCTATTCCCTGGAGATTATAGAGACACCAAAAAGGTGAAAATTGGGAGAAGCCCCTGCTAGATTACACAGAGTCAACCCTGATTGAACACCAGTCTGCTTGCCTTGACAGGTCCTTCTGTCCAAGCCTATGGATTTATGGTATTTCTTCATGACCCATCGGGGATACTGGGTGGGTTGGGGTGTGCTACATCAACCAGACTACTGGATTTGCTGTCTTATTTCCTCCTGGCGAGTTCTAATCTCAAGTACAATACTGACTTCCCCTCACTTTAATTTTGGATCTATGTATTTAAGTCAGGTTCTACCCTGCCAGAATTGCTCTATTTTTCATTTATAAAGCCCATTTTTACTTATATGTCCATCGCCAGGTGAAGGGATAAAGAAGATGTGGTACATATACACAATGGAATATATTGCTTAGCTATAATAAGGAATGCATTTGAGTCCATTCTAATGAGGTAGATGAACCTAGAGCCTACTATGTATGCAGAGTGAAGAAAGTCAGGAAGAGAGAGACAAATATTATATATTAATGCATATATATGGAACCTAGAAAGATGGTTCTGACAATCCTACATGTAGGGTGGCAAAGGAGACACAAAAATAAAGAACAAACTTTTGGACTCAGTGGGAGAAGGAGAGGGTGGGATAATTTGAGAGAATAACATTGAAACCTATACATTACCATATGTAAAATAGACAGCCAGTGAAAGTCTAATGTATGGCTCAGGGGACCCAAAGCTGATGCTCTGTGACAATCTGGAGGGATGGGGTGGGGAGGGAGGTGGGAAGGTGATTCAGGACAGAGGGGACACATTTATGACTATGGCTGATTCATATTGATGTATGTAAAAAACCATCACAATATTGTAAAGTAATTATCATCCAATTAAAATTAATTAATTAAAAAGAAAAAGCAAGCCCCCCTTTTTTTGTGTGGGGCAGAACCCCATAGGTTTTCCAGTGGAGTCTGCACTGTTGCATCACTTGTTTCTATGTTTAAGGTTTGGTGTGTTTGTTTTTTTTTTTTTCCCTGTGGAGCATTTGAAAAATCTTTATTGAATTTGTTACAATTCTGTTTTATGTTTTATTTTTTGGCCGAAAGGCATATGGGATCTTAATTCCTCAACCAGGGATTGAACCCACAGCCCATACACTGGAAGGTGAAGTCTTACCCACTGGACTGTCAAGGAAGTCCCATCACTTGTTCTTAATGGTCCCTTTTCATGTATCTGATCACTGAACATCAACAGAAAGTCAGGTTCAACAAACAAGCTTGCAAGTAGCAAGTTCCAGAGTCACAGATTCACAACTTCAATAACTTCACAATCATCAATATGATTGAGACTTCAAAGGCCCCTGACAAACTGAGATGCCTGGACCTGACTCTATTAGACTGATTAAAGAGGGAGGCAGTAAACAATTTCTTGCCAGGCTTGCTTTCTCTTTTTTCCTGCACTTAAATGATTTGCCCTTTTGGAGTGCCAGTACTAAGACCCCAAAATTAAAGCATATGATTGGCTTTGCATCTTACTATGCATAGCATCATAACCCAGACCCAATTATCTATGCTTTTTTCAATAACTATTTGTAAAGTAATTTTAAAATTTCTTACTTGATACTGGTCTAAATCACATTGGTAAATTAATCATTATGCCTGTGATGACAAGCATTCATAAAATCAAGTAAGCTGTTCATTAGCCTCCCTCTGTCCTTCTTCCTAAAATTTCCTACAAATTCCATCAACATTTTTGTGAATGTTTAAGACGGTTGAAATTCCAGATTCAAGACTGCACCTGTTAATATTATCAGCAGTCTTTGAGAAATAGGTTTCCAGTGGGATACAAGCTTCCCAAAGATGGATGCATATCAAAGAGATGCAGACATAGAGAATGGATATGTGGACACATTAGAGAAAGGGAGGTTGAGACGAATTCGGAGAGTACAGTTGACATCTGTACACACAGATAGCCAGTGGGAACATGCTATAAAGTACAAGGAGCTCAGCTCAGTGCTCTGTGATGACCTAGAGGGATGGGCTAGGGGGAGCAGAAGGGACATTCAAGAGGGAGAGGATATATGTATATATATAGCTGATTCACTTCATTGCACAGAAGATACTAACACAACATTATAAAGCAATTATAATCTAATTTTGAAAAAAACAAACAAAAAAAAAATTATTTAAGTACATAAGTTCAGCATCCCAGATGCTGTGTTGGATAACAGTCACACACATTCCTCCCTATATAAGCATTATACAATTAACTTGAGGCCCTGAAAAGTGAAAGTCTCTCAGTCATGTTCATCTCTTTGTGACCCGCATGGACTGTAGCCTGCCAAGTTACTCCGTCCATGGAATTTTCCAGGCAAGAATACTGGAGTGGGTTGCCATTCCCTTCTCCAGGATATCTTCCCAACCCAGGGATTGAACCAGGGTCTCCTGTATTGGCAGGGAAATTCTTTACCGTCTGAGCCACCAGGGAAGCCCTATGATACCATAAAATTAAACTCCTTCATTGATGACCTCTAAGACTTCTCAGTAACAAATTACACCATCTTTGGAGAGCTGCTAAACATCTGGAACCCTGAGCTTCCCCAGTATTCCCTCCAAAATTTAGTCCATTTTTTCTAATTCTAGGCAATTCCTTATTGGTCTCCTCTAATCTTCCTTCTCTCAGGTTCCAGCCAAGCACAAAGTACCAAACCTACCAGGCATGAAACTTCTACTGATCCTATGAGAGAGTCCCTTTTCATTTGTTTTGTTTTCAGACGTAACTCTATATTTGATTATCTCACATTTATCAGTTTGCCAAGCATACATGTGTTTGCAATGAAGAGTAGAGGTAAGAAGATCAAAGATACTCAAGAGAGGCTGATCTGACATGCATAAACTCTATCATATGGCCATATGTTTTGTCTTTCCCAACAATGTGCCATGTGGACTTACTATTAAATACTTTCAGGGTAAAAAACATAATTTCGAAACAAAAGCATATGAATAGCTAGTGCTTAGAATGAAGACTGACATACAGTAGGTACATAATACTCAATAAATTTATCAGTGTCAGAATATTTGACCAAAATTATAGCCCAAACTTACATGCTATTTTATCCAAAGAAGTAGTTACCAAACTGTTTTAATTGCATTCCTAACGCATATACATTTGAGCATGCAACACAGTGTGCACAATTAGACATAATATGTTATGTTTTTTATAAAGCATCAGTTCAGTTCAGTCATTCAGTTGTGTCCTACTCTTTGCAACCTCTTGAATTGCAGCACGCCAGCCCTCCCTGTCCATCACCAACTCCCGGAGTTTACCCAAACTCACGTCCATTGAGTCAGTGATGCCATCCAGCCATTTCATCCTCTATTGTCCCCTTCTCCTCCTGCCCCCAGTCCCTCCCAGCATCAGGCTCTTTTCCAATGAGTCAACTCTTCGCATGACTTTCGTGGCCAAAGTTTTGGAGTTTCAGCTTCAGCATCAGTTCTTCCAATGAACACCCAGGACTGATCTCCTTTAGGATGGACTGGTTGGATCTCCTTGCAGTCCAAGGGACTCTCAAGAGTCTTCTCCAACACCACAGTTTAAAAGCATCAATTCTTTGGCACTCAGCTTTCTTCACAGTCCAACTCTCACATCCAGGTGTGACCACTGGAAAAACCATAGCGTTGACTAGACAGACCTTTGTTGGCAAAGAAATATCTCTGCTTTTTAATATGCTCTCTAGGTTGGTCATATTTTCCTTCCAAGGAGTAAATGTCTTTTAATTTCATGGCTGCAGTCACCATCTGTAGTGATTTTGGAGCCCTCAAAATAAAGTCTGACACTGTTTCCACCTTTTCCCCATCTATTTGCCATGAAGTGATGGGACCAGATGCCATGATCTTCGTTTTCTGAATGTTGAGCTTCAAGCCAACTTTTCACTCTCCTCTTTCACTTTCATCACGAGACTCTTTAGTTCCTCTTCACTTTCTGACATAAGGGTGGTATCATCTGCATATCTGAGGTTGATTCCAGCTTGTGCTTCTTCCAGCCCACCGTTTCTCATGATGTATTCTGCCTATAAGTTAAATAAGCAGGTGTCAATATACAGCCTTGACGTACTCCTTTTCCTATTTGGAACCAATCTGTTGTTCCATGTCCAGTTCTAATGGTTGCTTCCTGACCTGCATATAGGTTTCTCAAGAGGCAGGTCAGGTGGTCTGGTATTCTCATCTCTTGAAGAATTTTCCACAGTTTGTTGTAATCCACACAGTCAAAGGCTTTGGTATAGTCAGTAAAGCAGAAATAGATGTTTTTCTGGAACTCTTTTGCTTTTTCAATGATCCATTGGCTGTTGACAATTTGATCTCTGGTTCCTCTGCCTTTTCTAAAAGCAGCTTGAACATCTGGAAATTCACGGTTCATGTATTGCTGAAGCCTGTCTTGGAGAATTTTGAGCATTACTTACTAGCGTGCAATTGTGCAGTAGTCTGAGCCTTCTTTGGCATTGCCTTTCTTTGGGATTGGAATGAAAACTGACCTTTTCCAGTCCGGTGGCCACTGCTGAGTTTTCCAAATTTGCTGGCATATTGAGTGCAGCACTTTCACAGCATCATCTTCCAGGATTTGAAATAGCTCAACTGGAATTCCATCACCTCTAGTAGCTTTGTTCATAGTGATGCTTTCTAAGGCCCACTTGACTTCATATTCCAGGATGTCTGGCTCTACATGAATGATCACACCATCGTGATTATCTGGGTCATGAAGCTCTTTTTTGTACAGTTCTTCTGTGTATTCTTGCCACCTCTTCTTAATATCTTCTGCTTCTGTTAGGTCCATACCATTTCTGTCCTTTATTGAGCCCATCTTTGCATGAAATGTTCCCTTGGTATATCTAATTTTCTTGAAGCAATCTCTAGTCTTTCCCATTCTGTTGTTTTCCTCTATTTCTTTGCATTGATTGCTGAGGAAGGCTTTCTTATCTCTCCTTGCTATTCTTTGGAACTCTGCATTCAGATGCTTATATCTTTCCTTTTCTCCTTTGTTTTTCACTTCTCTTCTTTTCACAGCTATTTGTAAGGCCTAAGAATAATAAAAGTGGAGTGGAGTTTTTTAAATGTATAAACAGAAGTCCTAGTATAGGAACCAAGATATTAATCATCTTAAATATATGGGAATATCATGCTAGTATTTGAGCCTCAAAATTCAACTTTGGAATTTCTAAATCAATGAGGAGATGTACATTAGAAATCTAAAGTATCAAATTGACTAAACATGTTATATTTTGTTTGAGGGCTGTTTTAAAGATCAGATCAGATCAGATCAGTCGCTCAGTCGTGTCCAACTCTTTGCAACCCCATGAACCACAGCACGCCAGGCCTCCCTGTCCATCACCAGCTCCCGGAGATCACCCAGACTCATACCCATCGAGTCAGTGATGCCATCCAGCCATCTCATCCTCTGTCGTCCCCTTCTCATCCTGCCCTCAATCCCTCCCAGCATCAGAGTCTTCTCCAATGAGTCAGCTCTTCGCATGAGGTGGCCAAAATACTGGAGTTTCAGCTTTAGCATCATTCCTTCCAAAGAAATTCCAGGATTGATCTCCTTCAGAATGGACTGGTTGGATCTTCTTGCAGTCCAAGGGACTCTCAAGAGTCTTCTCCAACACCACAGTTCAAAAGCATCAATTCTTCGGCGCTCAGCCTTCTTCACAGTCCAGCTCTCACATCCATACATGACCACAGGAAAGACCATAGCCTTGACTAGGCGAACCTTTGTTGGTAAAGTAATGTCTCTGCTTTTGAATATGCTATCTAGGTTGGTCATAACTTTCCTTCCAAGGAGTAAGCCTCTTTTCATTTCATGACTGCAGTCACCATCTGCAGTGATTTTGGAGCCCAGAAAAACAAAGTCTGGCACTGTTTCCACTGTTTCCCCATCTATTTCCCATGTAGTGATGGGACCAGATGCCATGATCTTCGTTTTCCAAATGTTGAGCTTTAAGCCAACCTTTTCACTCTCCACTTTCACTTTCATCAAGAGGCTTTTTAGTTCCTCTTCACTTTCTGCCGTAAGAGTCGTGTCGTCTGCATATCTGAGGTTATTGATATTTCTCCCAGCAATCTTGATTCCAACTTGTGTTTCTTCCAGTCCAGCATTTCTCATGATGTACTCTGCATATAAGTTAAATAAACATGGTGACAATATGCAGCCTTGACGTACTCCTTTTCCTATTTGGAACCAGTCTGTTGTTCCATGACCAGTTCTAACTGTTGCTTCCTGACCTGCATACAGATTTCTCAAGAGGCAGATCAGGTGGTCTGGTATTCCCATCTCTTTCAGAATTTTCCACAGTTTATTGTGATCTACACAGTCAAAGGCTTTGGCATAGTCAATAAAGCAGAAATAGATGTTTTTCTGGAACTCTCTTGCTTTTTCGATGATCCAGTGGATGTTGGCAATTTGATCTCTGGTTCCTCTGTCTTTTCTAAAACCAGCTTGAACATCAGGAAGTTCACGGTTCACATATTGCTGAAGCCTGGCTTGGAGAATTTTGAGCATTACTTTACTAGCGTGTGAGATGAGTGCAATTGTTCGGTAGTTTGAGCATTCTTTGGCATTGCCTTTCTTTGGGATTGGGATGAAAACTGACCTTTTCCAATCTTGTGGCCACTGCTGAGTTTTCCAAATTTGCTGGCATATTGAGTGCAGCACTTTCACAGCATCATCTTTCAGGACCTGGAATAGCTCCACTGGAATTCCATCACCTCTAGTAGCTTTGTTCATAGTGATGCTTTCTAAGGCCCATTTGACTTCACATTCCAAGATGTCTGGCTCTAGGTCAGTGATCACATCACCATGATTATCTGGGTCTTGAAACTCTTTTTTGTACAGTTCTTCTGTGTATTCCTGCCACCTCTTCTTAATATCTTCTGCTTCTGTTAGGTCCACACCATCTCTGTCCCTTATCGTGCCCATCTTTGCATGAAATGTTCCTTTGGTTTTAAAGATAGCGCTTATATTATGAGGATGTCTAGGTTTCTAGAAAGTTGTCTCCAACAAAACAATAAACACTAAGATAATATTGAGAAGTCTTAATTTAGGATGAACTCAGAAAATGACAACTTTTCTCTATTTTTCTCTAGGGGGTTCAGCTCTTTAAGTCATTAAATTTTTTTATGAACCAGAAAATAAAAAAAATTAAAAGTTTTTTTTTAATTCAGTAGTTTTCAAGTGTAAGTCACACCAGTTTTTAATCTTCCTTGAGGATGGAATTCCTGGAGAAAGAAATGGCAACCCACTACAGTATTTTTGCCTGAAGAACTCCATGGACAGAGGACCCTGGTGGGCTACAGTCCATGGGGTCACAAAAAGTCAGACACAACTTAGCCACTGAAAAACAGCAAAAAGCAAAGTAAAATTGGTGGACAACATGAATACATAGAAGAAGTAAGATATCAAAAAGAGAGGAAAATAACACACTGTTATATGTCATTGAGCTGATGACTAGCAATCATTTCCAAAGCCAAACCTCTTAGAGGTCCATTAACCAAATAGTTCAGAACTTCATAGAATTTCTTTAGAACCAGAAGCACCTTCAAAGTTATTGGTCCAACACCCCCTTTCTACAGAGGACCCCAGTTCCCAAGCAGATCATGCACACATCTAGGGGTAGAACTAGGACTACAGCTCGCATGCTTGATTCTCATTTAATTCACTGTGCCATGTTGCCTAAATAGTGACTTGATAAAAAATAAATATGTGCTTAACCACAAATTTTCTTGTGGCAGGCACTTTTCCAAGTGCTTCATAAGTTCTAGCTTCATTATCCCAATGACTCTATTAGTTAGATTCTATTATTTTATTTTTTCCATTGCAGTGATTATTTATTGATCAGTTTTATTGACGTGTACTTGGCCAATAGAATTATAAAATATTTAAAGTGTATATTATGATTTGCCATAGATATGCATTGTGAAATGATTCCCATCACCAAGTTAATTCACACATTTGTCAAATTAGGTTACAGTACTATAGCCTCTGGTAGAGATTAAGACACTTAAATGCAGGGAGCTTAAGTAATTTGTCAAATATGACACGACAAGTGAGAAAGTTTGGCTATTTACTACTTACCTCGTTACTTCATTATGAGAAAAAGAAAGAAACGTTTCAAAATCATACCCAAGTCAAAATTAAATAAAAATGAGGTATCAGAATATCTATTTTCATTGGCTAACATATTGCAATATTACTTTTATTCCTTTCTGGCCGTATTGAATAATTTCATTCTCTGCCTATTCAGCAAGCATTTCATGGGAACTTTTGTGTTCCTGCTACCGTGCCGGAACCTTGAGGACTCAGAGTGGAACGTTCTGGTGGATTAAGCTTGGAAGGAGCCTTATTTTACTAATAAAGGCCGGGAAGAACATGATCACAACAAAGACAAACAAGCTAAGCTGGGGCAGAGCAAGCCCAGACTGTGGCGGAAAGCCACGGCCCTGTTCCATTGAACTTGGAGTCCACAGCAAGTCAATACCGTCAGGTGATAGTAAAACTTGATAACCTTCTCTGTTTTCCTCTTCTTCATCACTAGGAGAAGCTATGGTGACGCAGGAACAGGCACAGGTAAAACACTGTTATGATCAGAGATTCAGACAGACCACCATCCTGGCTCCCTCAGGGGGAAAAAATATGGACGCACGGTTTTCTCTTGTGGGAAGAGTGTTACCTCTGATCTACTTCTGTTAAGGATTTGAGAATATCTTATATCCGTGGACCAATGCCAAAATTCTATCCTTGGTTTTCAGCTATGAACCTCAAACCTTGATATAAATATTTGAGGTGAGGTTCAAGGTTCTCTTATTAACTATTCATATATTCTACAGCTCGAATTAGTGACTCAAGCAGTGGTTGTGCAACGCTGGGACAGCGAGTGGCGGCTGTGAGCAGCGCTGGAGCGTTGAGCCGCGGGGAGGAAATACCCCACATCTGAGGTCAGGAGCAGGGCATAAGGGGATACCTCACATCCAAGGTCAGAGAGACCCCAGTAATATGGTAGGCACTGAGAAAGGGCATCAGAGGGCAGACAGACAGAAACTACAATCACAGAAAACTAACCAATCTAATCACATGGACCACAGCCTTGTCTAACTCAATGAACCTATAAGCCATGCTATGTAGGGCCACCCAAGACAGACAGGTCATCATGGAGAATTCTGACAAAATGTGGTCCACTGGTGAAGGGAATGGCAAACCACTTCAGTACTCTTGTCTTGAGAACCCCATGAATATATGAAAAGTCCAAAAGATAGGACAATGGAAGATGAACTCCCCAGGTCAGTGGGTGCTCAACATGCTACTGGAGATCAGTGGAGAAATAACACCAGAAAGAATATAGAGACGAAGTCAAAGCAAAATCAACACCAGGTTTTCAATGTGACCGGTGATAGAAGCAAGGTGCTGATGCTGTAAAGAGAAATATTGCATAGGAACCTGGAATGTTAGGTCCATGAATCAAGGCAAATTAGAAGTGGTCAAACAGGAAATGGCAAGAGTGAATGTTGACATTTTAGGAATCAGGGAACTAAAATGGACTGGAATGGGTGAATTTAACTCAGATGACCATTATATCTACTACTGTGGGCAAGAATCCCTTAGAAGAAATAGAGTAGCCATCATGGTCAACAAGAGTCTGAAATGCAGTACTTAGATGCAATCTCAACAACAGAATGATCTCTGTTCCTTTCCAAGGCAAACCATTCAACATCATGGTAATCCAGGTCTATGCCCTGACCAGTAATGCTGAAGAAGCTGAAGTTGAATGGTTCTATGAAGACCTACAATACCTTCTGGAACTAACAGCCCCAAAAGATGTCCTTTTCATTATAGGGGACTGGAATGCAAAAGTAGGAAGTCAAGAAACACCTGGAGTAACAGGCAAATTTGGCCTTGGAGTACAGAATTAAGCAGGGCAAAGGCTCATAGATTTAAGCCAAGAGAATAAATTGATCATAGCAGACACCTTCTTCCAACAGCACAAGAGAAGAATCTACACATGGACATCACCAGAAGGTCAACACTGAAATCAGATTGATTATATTCTTTGCAGCCAAAGATGGAGAAGCTCTATACAGTCAGCAAAAACAAGACCGGGAGCTGACTGTAGCTCAGATCATGAACTCCTTATTGCCAAATTCAGACTGAAATTGAAGAAAGTAGGGAAAACCACTAGACCATTCAGGTATGACCTAAATTAAATCCCTTATGATTATACAGTGGAACTGGGAAATAGATTTAAGGAATTAGATCTCATAGAGTGCCTGATGAACTACAGATGAAAGTTCATGACATTGTACATGAGACAGGGATTAAGACCATTCCCAAGAAAAAGAAATGCAAAAAAAAAAAACCAAAATGGCTGTCCAAGGAGGCCTCATAAATAGCTGTGAAAAGAAGACAAGTGAAAAACAAAGGAGAAAAGGAAAGATATACCCATTTGAATGCAGAGTTGCAAAGAATAGCAAGGAGAGATAAGAAAGCTTTCCTCAGCAATCAATGCAAAGAAATAGAGGAAAACAACAGAATGGGAAAAACTAGAGAGCTCTTCAAGAAAATTAGATATACCAAGGGAACATTTCATGCAAAGATGGGCTCAATAAAGGACAGAAATGGTATGGACCTAACAGAAGCAGAAGATATTAAGAAGAGATGGCAAGAATACACAGAAGAACTGTACAAAAAGATCTTCATGACCCAGATGATGATGATGGTGTGAGCACTCATCTAGAGCTAGACATCCTGGAATGTGAAGTCAAGTGGGCCTTATGAAGCACTGCTGCGAACAAAGCTAGTCAAGGTGATGGAATTCCTGTTGAGCTATTTCAAATCCTAAAAAACGATGCTGCAAAAGTGTTACACTCAATATGCCAGCAAATTTGGAAAACTCAGCAGTGGTCACAGGACTGGAAAAATGTCAGTTTCATTCCAATCCCAAAGAAAGGCAATGCCAAAGAATGTTCAAACTACTGCACAATTGCACTCATAGCACACGCTAGCAAAGAAGTGCTCAAAATTCTCCAAGCCAGGCTTCAGCAATACGTGAACCATGAACTTCCAGATGTTCAAGCTGGTTTTAGGAAAGGCAGAGGAACCAGAGATCAAATTGCCAACAGCCACTGGATCATGGAAAAAGCAAGAGAGTTCTAGAAAAACAACTATTTCTGCTTTATTGACTATGCCAAAGCCTTTGACTGTGTGGATCACAACAAACTGTGGAAAATTCTTCAAGAGATGAGAATACCAGACCACCTGACCTGACTCTTGAAAAATCTGTATGCAGGTCAGGAAGTAACAGAACTGGACATGGAACAACAGACTGGTTCCAAATAGGAAAGGAGTACATCAAGGCTGTATATTGTCACCCTGCTTTTTTAACTTATATGCAGAGTATATCATGAGAAACCTTGGGCTGGAGGAAGCACAAGCTGGAATCAAGATTGCTGGGAGAAATATCAATAACCTCAGATATGCAGATGACACCACCCTTATGGCAGAAAGTGAAGAAGAACTAAAGAGCCTCGTGATGAAAGTGAAAGAGGAGAGTGAAAAAGTTGGCTTAAAGCTCAACATTCAGAAAACTAAGATCATGGCATCTGGTCCCATAACTTCATGGGAAATAGATGGGGAAACAGTGGAAACGGTGGCAAACTTTAATTTTAGGGCTCCAAAATCACTGCAGATGGTGACTGAAGCCATGAAATTGAAAGACGCTTACTCCTTGGAAGGAAAGTTATGACCAACCTAAACAGCATATTAAAAAGCAGAGACATTACTTGTCAACAAAGGTCCATCAAGCCAAGTATGGATGTGAGAGTTGGACTATAAAGAAAGCTGAGCCCCAAAGAATTGATGCTTTTGAACTGTGGTGTTGGATAAGACTTTTGAGAGTCCCTTGGACTGCAACCAGTTCATCCTAAAGGAGATCAGTCTTGAGTGTTCTTTGGAAGGACTGATATTGAAGCTGAAACTCCAATACTTTGGCTACCTGATGACAAGTGACTCATTTGAAAAGACCCTGATGCTGGGAAAGATGGAAGGTGGGAGAATAAGAGGATGACAGAGGATGAGATGGTTGGATGGCATCACTGACTTGATGGACATGAGTTAGAGTAATCTCCAGGAGTTGGTGATGGACAGGGAGGCCTGGCGTGCTGCAGTCCATGAGGTCACAGAGTCGGACATGACACAGTGATTGAACTGAACTGAACTGATAGCTTGAATTTAAGAACTGTGACACAATTTCACAGGAAGATGTTAGCCTTCTCTTGGTTTCTGGAAGCCAGAAGGGATAAGAAAGTGGAGACAGAATTATATGTGGAACTTAGAAAACAAAGCACCAAAGACTCTTATGGCCCTCTAGACCCTAGGCTGCCTGGAATATTAACACCAAGGAAGACATCTTTATCCTTAGGTGGACACTGAAATTCAGAAAACTGAAAGCTGTCTACAGCAGCAGTGCAGCATGATAGAGTGTGCATGCATGTTCAGTCATGTCTGACTCTTTGAAACCCCGTGGACTGTAGCCCGCTAAGCTCTTCTGTCTGTGGAATTTTCCAGGCAAGAATACTGGAGTGGGTTGCCATTTCCTCCTCCAGGGGATCTTCCCGACCAAGGGACTGAACTCTTGTCTCTTGCCTCTCCTGCACTGGCAGGTGGATTCTTTATCACTGTGCCACTTGGAAAGCCTAATATAATGCATGTCTGTTTATATATTATATATATTTCCATGTTTTACACACAGAAAAAGATTTTTGCCACCAAGAACAAAACTTAGCATCTCTGATAGCTGCCTATTTCTGAAGCTGTCGGGTATATTTAATTGCTGTTCTTGCCTTTCCCCACTCAAAGGGAGATAAAAACATCTGAGTATTGATTAAGGCTTTAATTGTTAGTACAAAACACTCATCTTTCAGTGGGAAAAACAAGAATTCATGGGGATTGAGAAACTTACGTGCCTGCATTGAAACCATTGCCTTCCCAGGGCATCAGGCTGCCTTCCATAACACAAGCCAAACAACTAGCACATGTGTGGCTTTGAGTAAGATGAGAATGAGTAAAAATGGATCTTCCATTCACTGGATCTCTCAAGAACTATTCATATGAAAAGGAATTATAAATTTTCTTTTATTATAAAAGAATACTGAGAATATTGAGCCCCAGAAAGATCAAGTATCTATTCAAGTTCACTGTACATGTAATGAATAGTACAGCTGGGGAAAATTTGAACTTGGAGTGTTCCCTCCAATTCAACAGTCCATGCTCTGTCTACTATACATACTTATTCTGATGGGTAGGGACCCTTTTGGTTTTTAACATCAGACATACATTTGGGGCATGTTTTCCTTTCTCAATCACATCTTTAATGAGTTAAATGGAATTTACCTCATTTTATTTTATTAAGATTATCTGAAAGATTTAGCCTCATTTTTGAGTAGGCATATTAAAACACTTATATATGTTTTATGGGTCTTCCTTAAAATACTAAGAAGTTTAGAGTGTAGACAAAATATTTTGAAGTGCCACTGTCACTATCATGCCTGTTGATGACACTGCGGATGGTAGTTATTCACCGTGTCTGGCTACAGTGTTGCTTGCAACTTGAGCAGTGAGGAAGACACATCTCTGAAGAACCTTGGCCTATACAGTACTCAGGAAATGATTCAAGGCTCCAGGAGGCCATCCATAATCACCGCTTTTGAAACCAAAGTTGCAAAATCTGAGGGTGACACTCCTAGTGAAATTCCACTGTCACATCTGTCTACGTGACACTATCAGTCCAGAGCTGGATCTCACAGCCCGGCTCTGAGCAATAGCACTGGTATAAACAAGAGCTTTGATGCTTCATAGATTTAGAAAGGTTAAAGAACAGTACCAGATTACTTAGATCATTCTTCCCTACTTTAGACAAGCATTCGTCATATTAAAAGAAGGTTAATTCATTGCTTGTGTCCAGCAAATTTCCTAATCAATTTCACAAAGGACACTGCTAAATAAGACTCTAATCTGTAAGAAACATCATCCAAACATCTTCTGTCAGAATGAGATAAGATTTTCCTCAGTGTTAAATGCAGAAAATATTGGAAAATAAAATAAATTCCCCTTCCTTCAATCAACTAGAACAATAGTTTTGAAACTGCTTAAGATCCCAGCACTGGAGACAGTAGCTCAAGAACCACTGGGAAGAGATTGGAGGAAGGACTCTGGGTCTCCCAGCACCTCTAAAGAGAGCAGAGTCATCTACACTTATATTTAATGTTCTACATGAAATTTATTTTGAAAAATGAATGTGGGAGGAAGGAAGGATGAATAGGCAGAGCACAGATTTTCTTTTAGGGCATTGAAACTACTCTGCATGATACTACGATGGTAGATCTATGTCATTATTCATCTGTCCAAACTCATGGAATATACAGACCCGGAGTGAGTCCTAAGTAAATCATGGACTTAGGTGATAATGAGGTTGTTGTGGATAATAATATAGGCTCATCAGTTGAAGCACTCTGGAATGGGATGTTGATAATGGGAAAGGTTATATATGTGTAGGGGTAGGATATATACAAGGAATCTCTGTATCTTCCCCTCAATTTTGCTGTGAACCTAAAGCTGCTCTGGACAATAATATCTATGAATAAAAAATAAGAATGCTGCAAACTCCTAACATGCTTTGGAATCTTCACCCCCTAAGCAGTTAAACTGTACTTTTCTCATGCCTGGAATCTCTCCTTTACTGTACTTAGTTAGCACTGTGCTATATTCACACCCTTTATGAGAAAGCAGATGTTGTGCTGGCATATGGTGCCCACTCATAAATTTCTGTAACCTTTCCCTGGTAGACAAATCATAGGCAATGATGGGTTCCAGTGACCGGCCTTCTTAGCTTTCCCTGAGGAGCTCAGGAGCTCTGGTCCCATTTGTTCACCTCGGGTGGGTGAGCCAGTGCCATGGGCATCCGTCCACTGACAGCAGGCCCAGATGGAGGCAGGGAGAAGACAGCAGGCTGGATCACACTCTGAGAGCTGCACTCAGCCTTCCACCTGGGAAAGCCAGAGGTGGGAGCCTGTGGTCCTCTGCAGCCTACAGAGGAACTGAGCCAAGGGCTTCAGATGCATGGGGTACTCTGAGCTGAGTGGCCCTGAAGAAAGGGGGTGAATGGCAGAAAATAGAGCCACTGATTAGTAGATCCTGATGCAAGTGCCAGCTGATTAGATCACAGAACACCCAGAGGTATCTTTGAAAATGAGAGGAAGCGCTACCTCTCCTGACAAACATCACACTGCAGCTTCATTATCCCTTTTCATTTTGAAGACTGCAGTGACACAAATGGTCTGATCCTGTATGATCCTGCATTTGCACACATTTTGCTTGTTATTGATTTGTGTCAGTCTTGTCTCCTGATGCATGCTGCAGACAACCTGAGAACACAAACCATGTGTCCTAAAACTGTTCCTCCTTTCTAGAGCACCAACCTGGGCACGTTCTGTGCACTTGTATTCAAGTATGGACTAAAAGACAGAGGGAAGGCCACTGTCACGGACGTTTTTCACATCAGTAACAGCAACTAACACTGATGTCACACCCCATTGTGTTTGTACAGTCACAGTGGATAATCTGCTTTCATGTGCATTACCTAATTTGATAGGCATGTGCATTGCCTAATTGGCCTGTTACACAGAATGTAACACTGAAACTGTTGTTTCAATGATTGGTCCAAAGCCACAGAGATCTGAGATATAAAAGAAGGATAGAATTCACGTCTCCTAACTCATTGTCCAGTTTCAGCTACAGTTAACCTGAACTTTTATTCTAGTATAAGCCAGTTGTTTCTTCTTTACAAAAGAATTCAGGCAGGTAAGCAGTCACATTGATGTACCTTGGTACTGGGATAGCATTAGAAGTGCTCTGGAAATGATACCCAATGATGAGTATAGAGCCTTATCTAACCTTCTATCCTGACACTCAGCCATATGGTTACATGCCTCTTCTGTTTTGAAAGCTGAATCTGTGGTCCCACAAGGAGCTTGGCTAATTATGGAGAGCTGGAAGTGTACACATAAAGATAATAAATGTGCCCTGTCTTTAGTAGCTTATGCCATCAATGAGGCCATGAAGGAAGATGACTCAAGTTCTGAGCAACCAATGGGGAAAAGACTTCACAGGTGAGTAACTATCAGGCAGGATGGAGTTCAGTTCAGTTCAGTCACTCAGTCGTCTGCAACTCTTTGCAACCCCATGGACTGCAGCACACCAGGCCTCCCTGTCCCTCACCAATTCCCAGAGATTACTCAGACTCATGTCCATCGAGTCAGTGATGTCATCCAACCATCTCATCCTCTGTTGTCCCCTTCTCCTTCTGCCTTCAGTCTTTCCCAGCATGGGGTTTTTTCCAATGAGTCAGTTCTTCACATCTGGTGGCCAAAGTGTTGGAGCTTCAATCTCAGCATCAGTCCTTCCAATTAATATTTAGGATTGATTTCCTTTAGGATGGACTGGTTGGATCTCTTTGCAGTCCAAGGGACTCTCAAGAGTCTTCTCTAACACCAAAGTTCAAAAGCACCAATTCTTTAGTGCTCTTTATAGTCCAACACTCACATCCATACATGACTACTGGAAAAACCATAGCTTTGACTAGACAGACTTTTGTTGGCAAAGTAATGTCTCTGCTTTTTAATATGCTGTCTAGGTTGGTCACAGCTTTTCTTCCAAGGCTGCAGCTACCATCTGTAGTGATTTTGGAACCCCCAAAAATAAAGTCTGCCACTGTTTCCATTGTTCCCCCACCTATTTACCATGAAGTGATGGGACTGGATACCAAAATCTTTGTTTGTTGAATATTGAGTTTTAAGCCAACATTTTCACTCTCCTCTTTCACTTTCATCAAGAAGCTCTTCAGTTCCTCTTCACTTTCTGCCATAAGGGTGGTGTCAACTGTTTATCTGAGGTTATTAATATTTCTCCTGGCAATCATGATTCCAGCTTGTTCTTCATCCAGCCCTGTATTTACCATGATGTACTCTCATATACGTTCTCCAGTAAAGAGTATCTTGATGAAAGTGAAAGAGGAGAGTGAAAACGTTGGCTTAAAACTCAACATTCGGAAAACTAAGATCTTGGCATCTGGTCCCATCACTTCATGGGAAATAGATGGGGAAACAATGACAGACTTTATTTTGGAGGGCTCCAAAATCACTGAAGATGGTGACTACAGCCATGAAATTAAAAGACACTTGCTCTTTAGAAGAAAAGCTATGACTAACCTAGACAGCATATGAAAAGCAGAGATATTACTTTACCAACAAAGTCTGTTGTCAAAGCTATGGTTTTCAGTAATTGCGTGTGGATGTGAGAGTTGGACCATAAAGAAGACTGAGCACTGAAAAATTGATGCTTTTGACTGTGGTGTTGGAGAAGGCTCTTGAGAGTTCCTTGGACTGCAAGGAGATCCAACCAGTCCATCCTAAAGGAAATCAGTCCTTAAATGTGAAGAACTGACTCATTGGAAAAACCCTGATGCTGGGAAAGACTGAAAGTGGGAGGAGAAGGGGACGACAAAGGATGAGATGGTTGGATGGCATCACTGACTCAATGGACGTGAGTCTGAGCAATCTCCGGGAGTTGGTGATGGACAGGGAAGCCTGGTGTGCTGTGGCCATGGGGTCTCAAAGAGTCGGATATGACTGAGTAACTGAACTGAACTGAGCTGAACTCTGCATATAAGTTAAATAAGCAGGGTGACAATATACAGCTTTGTTTTACTCCTTTCCCAATTTGGAACCAGTCTGTTGTTCCATGTCCAGTTCTAACTATTGTTTCTTGATCTGCATACAGATTTCTCAGGAGGCAGATAAGGTGATCTGGTGTTCCAATCTTTTTAAGAATTTTCCAGTTTTTTGTGATCCAGACAAGATGGAGACGGGGTGCCAAATAGAGTTACAGGCAAAGGAATAACATTAGCAGGAGGTGAGGGGAAGTGCAAGAACATTGCATTTTTGAATAACCGTGGGTTTACTCCAGTCCTCTACTTTGATATTTTTCTTCTTCATCCATCAACCCTTCCTAAAATTCAATCACTCAACAAATATATATTGAGCTTTATTTTATACTAGATATTTCCCTTCCTTTATTTCCCATCCCCTTTTGTGGCTACCTCACACCTGTATGGCCTTCCAAGCTGGTAAAGAATCTGTCTTCCAACCCGGAGATCCAGGTTCAACCCCTGGGTTGGAAAGATCCCCGGAGAAGGAAACTGCAACCCACTCCAGTATTCTTGCCTGGGAAATCCTATGGACAGAAGAGCCTGGCCAGCTACAGTCCATGAGGTAACAAAAAGTCAAACACAATTTAGTGACTAAACAGCACCACACCTGTATAACTGCAAGTACTTTTCTTAGTAGATCACAGTCCCTGGTCACTCAACACTGATTTATGAGTACGTGTTGATACGTATTTATGTGAGACAAACTGTTGGGTGTTGTACAAAGTCTAAAACTCTATAAAGAAATAACTCTGTCTTCAAGGAGTTTGAACTCTTGTAAGGAAGATTAGACAGGCATGAAAAGAATCATAATTCATAGTATAAGTGCTGCATAAGAGGTGTAAAATGAATTATAGGCATTTGCACAGTGTAACAGAGCTCCATTATGACATGATTCATTAGTACATGCCTTTGGATATACTATAAATCAACTCTTGATACACACAGAAACAATGAGTCAATCAATTAGGAAGAGAAATCCTTTTTATTCCAGATGAAGCCAAGATGGCAGAACTAAGATCTAGATTTCAAGTTCAGTTTCAAGTTTCAGTTCATCATCTTTAATGGTATCATAGGTCTCCTTAAGATCCAAGACAATGGGATTGTGGCAGCTGATACTGAAAGAGGGAGCTGAGACTATGAGATCAAATTTCAGTGAGTCATTATCACAGGCAGGGTCAAAGGAGTATGTGGAGTTTTTCTATGTCACACAGGAAGGTGGGAGGAGCACGGAAGAACCAGACCACCACTTGGGAGGACCACCAGGGCTGAGGTCCAGAGAAACTAGGACATGATTAGTCAGATTCATCCTAGGGCTAACTCACATGGCCACATACATGCTCATGACTTCAGCTACCATCTTTACATAACCTACTCTGACTTCCTCTGAGATCTAGGTTTATAAATTTACCTAGTTATAGAGTGAGAAACCCAAGAACTATTCTGGTCATTGCCTCTCCTGCTTCCCCAGGGCCCAATTGTTACCAACTGACATAAATTTATCTCTGAATTATCTCTTGATTGCATCCATTTTTACACCTCTGTGGCCTTCCATCTGGTCTAGGAAGTCCAGTAGTTCCCTACTGTAGTCCCCTCCTAGCTGGTCCACTCACAGCTGTTCTGACTTCTCTACAATCTATTTCCCACACTGCTCTAAGAGACATCTTTGCAAAATGAAATATGACTATGTCACTCCCCTGATATGCCATTTCCATTGCTTCCCATTGCCCTGAGAAGAAAACCAATAGTTAGCATACATCAAGGGTCTCGCTTTATCTAATATAAACTGCCTCTCTAATCTCATTACCCATCTTTCTCCAAAGCCTGCTGTAATTCAACCACAGTGACCTCTCCCTGGTATCAAACATGCCAGACTCCTCCTTTGTTGGGCTGCACCCTGTATGCCTGCTAGCCTTGTAGTTCTCCAGCCTCAAGACTGAAGACAGAGCCCAGAGACAGTGACAGAGACATCAACAGCTTATTGGATAGAAAGTTTTACATAAAGTTCCAGGAGTAACACCTCACCACACACAGCAAATGACAGGCAGAATGTGGCTACAGTCATTGTTACTGGGGAGAAAAGGATTTTACCATTTATAGAGAGAATTGACAGGGGACTTGTCAATTACCAGGACCTAGAAGTCCTATAATTAAAAGAACTGGCTGGTCCTGTGAGTAGAGCAGGGACTGCTTGAGCAGGGGATTACAGAAAGCAAAAGAAAAGCCATCTTGAGTGACCAGACCATATACTCCTGGTATAGGGTCCTGGCTCATGAGTTCCTGCAGCCTGGTATGGTCATCTCTTCCCTTCTGCAGCCACTTCCCTTGACTCCTGCCTCAGCCTCACCCATCCTTGACATCTCAGCTCAGATCCCAAGTCCTTAGAAATGCTTCCCTAAACTCCATCTTCACTCATCCACTTCAATAAGTGAAATTCTTTACATTCATGTTCTCCCAGGTCTGTGTTTCCTCTTCAGCATGCTAACCTCAGTTTATAATTTAACATTTACCAATGTGATTATCTCTCTTTCCATGTAAACTGTAATATCTGTGAGGAGAAGAGGTACCTCGGCTTTTTCTTTCCACCTTTTCCATCTTATCTCCAGTGATAATCAAAGCAGTCCGGTAGGTGCTCAACACATATATGTTAAGGATACGACTAGTAATATTTTGGTTAAACATCCCCCCTAGAGATACATGGATTTTTATTACATAAATCACACTCACAGACATTGATTAGTTTCACTGAAAAATATAAATGAAATGGTTCTTTATGTTGACATAACATTGTACTTGTAAACATAATTGAGGTAACATTCTTAGCTAAGACAAGGAAGTGGTAGATTTTCTGATGATTCTGATTCAAGCCCTTCAAATAGTACATTTCTAAAGAGACCTAAACTCTTACAAATAGAAACCCACTGAGGTGATATAAGAGATCATAGAAAGATAAGGAGATTTTGGATGGCACCTGTGACCTGTGACCAGCCTTCTGATGACTCCTAGACCTGAGGTTCACAGAAAAGTAGGGGTGGCTGGGGAGAAAGGCACAAACTGGAACAAAGTCCTGTGTGCATGTTCAATTTGAACATTTGCCATGATAACTGCAGAATTCCAAGGCGAGAAGCTGAAAGTAAGATTAGCAATTCATTAGTGGTCAAGTTTGAAAAGTCACCATTGTCACTGTCTAATGAGGCTTTATAATCTAAATCTCCAGGAAAGAAACAAAACATCTCCATTAGCTAGTGATAAACATCCTTGTGCATTTCTGGAACCAAGATTTTGTTGATTGCTGACACTTGAGAGAGGGTTGTGATTCATATTATGAAAGAACTAGATTTTTTTTTAAGGAGATGCAACTTGGTAACTAATTTTTGTCTCTCTCTGCCAGTGTAACCGTTTGAATGTTAATTTAATTTTACAGAATATCATTTATGTAAATGTAATTAGAAGGGAAACATGATCTGGAGATGCACAGCACCAAAGAAAATTTATTACTCCAAGGGGTATTGCTCTAATCATTCAACTGCAATATTGAGTTTCCCTAGATTTAATCTAAAAGCAATAAATTACAAAAGGCTAATGCCCTGCCCAACAACAAGCTGTCATGAACCCAAGTTTCAGGGAGGGAAACCAGAAAGAGGAAGAGGGTGGGGGGAAAGCCTGAACTTAATTTCAGCAACAGGCTATCAGCAGCTTCACATTTCCTGACATAAAACTCAGGAAAGACAACAGAGCTAGGGGAAAAGAAAAGGCTTCATTTCCTAAACAAGAATAAAATGGTGACTTCCAACCTTCTACTGCTTTTCCATCCAGAAATCTGACCAGGGCTCTTGTTGCCAAACATTATTATAAATGTTCCAAGTTCAGGGCCCCATGTTCCCAACAACATAGGGAGAGGAATCCAGCCAGGATACAACAGCCTTCTCTCTTCATGTTGTTGTGAGGCTGTTCTTTTGCAGAGATGAGGAAAAGACCCAGCCTGATTAATGTCAAGGTCCTCATTGCATTCTGTTGCATGCATGCAGGAAGGCCAGTTCTGCCGAGGCACCCTGCCAACACAGAGAAGCCAAGCCTATTAAAAGAAATGCTCTTCAGTCTTCTACTTTCCTGTCCATGACAAGTGAGAGGTCGAAGCTGGAAGAACTTGGGGTGGTAAGGTTTCTCTCTGCTGCATAAGCCCCATATCTGATTGACTGTGACTGAGGCTACCTGGTCCATTAAAGATATTCAACAATTGCCATGATGAAAAGAGAAAAAAAATCAATCAATCAATCAAACCACCTGGATCTATAAAAGAAATCCTTGGTGAGGCTACTATAATCTGGGTTCCACCAAGGAGTGATAAAATTAAGATTTCCATGGTTAGGACTCAGGTATGGGTATCTTTTACAAGCTCCCCACTGGTAATTTTAATGTGCGGCCCACAGTAAGGACAGCCTTGGATAAAGGTTTATGGCCTGCAGTGGGATGCCTATGTTCAATATGTCACAGTGTCATAGATTCATTCTCGTGGACAGGGATTTCTTGAATGAAACAAAAGTGAGGGGGAAATATGTCTGCTCTCAGAGAACAGAAAGACAACTGTGGCAGACTAGGTGGGCATTTGGAGAAGGAGAGAGCGAACCCACTGCAGTATTCTTGCCTGGAGAATCCCATGGACAGAGGATCCTGGAGGACTATAGTCCATGGGGTCGTAAAAGTGGGACATGACTTAGCAACTAAACCACCAGGTAGGCAGCAGTAATCATCAAGCAAAAGCATATCATTTCAAGACCTTTTAAAACCTAAATAATAAAAGGTATTATGCTAGTGTTAAACTATTTTGTCTGTCATGTTGAATAATATAACGTACCTCATCTTCTTCAAGTCAAGCAGTTTGAGCATTGTAACCAAAGACATTTCTGGAAAAAAAAAAAAAAAAAAAACCTAAAAGAAATTGTACATTTTTTTTCAATACTCAGAAACATATTGACTCTGTTTGCTCATTTGTTTGCATTTGCTTGTTTTTTGTCCTTGAATTCTGTGCATTGGCTGGGCTGTTTAATTCAGCAAAGGGTGTGTTATCTGAGTTGAATGAATAGTTTCAGAGTTTAAAGAGAGAATAGAGGCTGTGACTCTATTAGAATTTCTCAATTATACATCTGCAATTAGTGGTACATGAAACATTTATTTTTAACCTTTTGCTGTTTTGTTTTGTTTTGTTTTAATAGTTTTCCCTTTTTTATTAAATTTATTTATTTTTAATTAAAGAATATTTGCTTTACAATATTGCATTGATTTCTGCCGTGCATCAGCGTGAATCAGTCCTAGGTATACATCCGTTCCCTCCCTTTCGATCCTCCCTCCCAGCTGTCACCCCTCCCCAGCCCTCTAGTTTGTTAAAGAGTGCTGGTTTGAGTTCCTTGAGTCACACAAAAAATTCTCTTTGGCGATCTATTTTACATAAGGTAGTGTATATGTTTCCATGCTACTCTCTCCATTCATCATCCTGCCCTCTCCTTTCTCCTCCCCCACATGAGTTTAGAGCCTATTTACAGAGAGAGGTAAGTCAGAAAGAGAAAAACAAATATCATATATTAACACATATATATGGAATCTAGAAAGATGGTACTGATAAATCTATATACAGGGCAGCAATGGAGATGCAGACTTAGAGAACACACTTATGGCTATTTTGTTTTTATTCAAATGTTTAGTAGAAGAAATGTAAGCAGCACTTCAAACCTGTGCTTCAGTGGAAAATATTTCTTAAAGTGAGACTAGGGAAGATTTGACTCGATTCAAACCAATTTAGGAGAACATAATAGAGAAGTTCTCTAGTAGAGATGGCAACATTGATAAATATAGCACATTAATAAAATTTGCCTATAAACACCCTGATTAAATAACAGGAGAGAAAAACTCAATGTAACCATTGAACATTCAGTATTTTCATTATATTTCCTCTGCTGCTGCTGCTAAGTCGCTTCAGTCGTGTCCGACTCTCTGCAACTCCATAGACGGGAGCGCACCAGGCTCCCTCGTCCCTGGGATTCTCCAGGCAAGAACACTGGAGTGGGTTGCCAGTTTCTTTAAAAGATAAAGTATGTGTTGATGATGATGTTCTAAAGTCTTTAAATCATGGGAAGAGGCCTGTCCATTGGTCTAACACTCGCCTCACAGAAGAATCAGCCATAGACTTCAGTGACTGATGCAAACTGTCTGGGAATAGGTAACTTTTGGAAAAGACGGATGAGAGAGAGAGAGAGAAAAAAAATACTTTGAATACTCATTTTTTACTCCATTTCTTGGAACTATGTCTCTGCTGATGCTGGGACTCTTTAATTGCACTTGCTAAGCAAAACATGCTGATAGGTCAAGCGGAATTAAATTACCCAAACAAATCAGGTGGAAGAGCATCCTTTGTTACCTGATCTTTGGAGACTGTGTTTCAAATCTCTTCCTCCCTACCTGTGAGTACCCTTTTCCTGTTTTAAGACCATTAGACCTCATGTCTCACTAAGCTTTCTCTTCCAAATCACATGTCTCAAGAGTCTTCAATTAACTGATTCATTATCACAGCTCCCCTGTATTAAATTATATTACAAATTTAATCAGCTAATTATTTTTAACTTTGCAGATATTTAATTATTAGCTAGTTCTTCTCTTAAGAGTCAACCGAACCACATAAAGATGGGGCACACGTACAACTTGTCTTTCTCTTGTTTCCAAAGGTACTCATAATTGCATCAAAAATCAGCAAAAAACAGACAAAATAAACAATAAAAATTGGTTTTAACAGTCGTATTATGAGATAATGGCAAAAGTTTTCAGAGGCCTGACTGGTTTGCAATAGTTCATAGAGAAAAACATAATTTTTTGAATTTGTTTGATTCACATATCAGATCACAGCTAAAAACATAATGTTCTCAATATCACCAGCAAATGATACAAAACAATGTCACCAATTAATGACCAAAAATTCCTTTTCCATTGAAAAGCAATTGAGAATTCACTCATTTCTAAGAACAGTTTTACATCTGATTCTCAAGTGAAGTTGATCAAATGTTCCCAATTCTTATAAATTTCAAAGTAACCATACTGCTGAGTTAAAATGAAACACTGAGCAAATGTTTAGATAATGTTTAGCAATGCAGAAAATCTGGGAAATGCTGCTCAAGTTTTCATTTCTCACCTTCTTTAATTTTTAGTTACAGGTATTTACTTAGATTGTCTAAACTTTGGTCTCAGTCTCTCAATTCATTCAGCCCATTGAGATAAGCTTTGCTGACTAATACATAAATTCTTACCATCAATTTACCAAGAGGAGAAACAAATGGTTGTGACCTAATAATAAAATGTGGCAAAAAGAAAACACAGAAGTTAGATTGTTCCTAGAATCAAATTAAGACAACTAAGTCGACTAAGAAATATCAAGGTACTACAAATAGAAAACACCTGAATAATATGAATAGGTTTGGTTGCCTTTATTCCTTTTTGAAATAATGAAGGAAAAACAAAAATATATCCATATCATACTTGTAAACATACAAAGAGATTCAATCTTTGCTCAAGTCTACATAGCTAAATACACTAGTGAATAGTGCATCTGGGGTTTGAAATGAAAGCACTGTAGCCACCTCAAAACCAAAAGTAATGGAAAAGTTTGAATGAACCACTACAAAGGGTAACATTTGGTTAGGTATTTAAATGAAAGCGGCCAGCCATGTGAAGACCTGGCTTGTAAAGTGAGTTTACAATGCAAGGACCTGAGGTGGGAAGAGGCTGTAAGTGAAGGTAAATAGAGAACCCAGGAACAAGCCCTGTTTATTAAGGCCATTGTTGTACAATTGCATTCTAGCATCAGAGATTAATAATGGCCACATCCTCCAGAAAGGATGAGTGACCACCTGACCACTTTTCATTCCAAAAGAAAAGGGCTTTTGATTCTTTTGGCATTTCAATCTTTAGTATGTAAGACAATTACTCGCTGGCTAACATTTGAGCAGGATTGATAGATTTCATTCAGGTCAATGGGTGGCTTCTGCCTTCCCATCCTAGGAACTTTGCCAAGATCAGTAGGTTATAGGGCAAATAAATGCCACGATATGTCAGAATTTCTTTCTTTCTTTCTTTCTTTTTTTTTTTTTTGGCATTCCTTTGGGCTTCTTGTTTCAAGTACTGGAGCCAGGCTAGGAAGCAGATGGTATATCCCTAGTCGGGTGCTACACTAGGTCCTTAGTAATACTTAGTAAGTGGACCAAGGTAATAGCAGGCATTTAAAACATCAAAAATGCTCTTCAAATGCTTTATTTACTAAGATATGAAAAGAGTACAAAAATTGTATTTTATAAACTCTATTATCTTTTATATTCTTTGTTGTTGCTAATTGCTATTTGCTAAGTCGAGTCCAACTCTGAGACCCCATGGACTGCAGCACGTCAGGCTTCTCTGTCCTTCACTGTCTCATGACAATTGAGTGTGTGATGCTATTGAACCATCTTGTCCATCTCTTATTTTTTATTGACATACAAAAAAAACTGTACATGTTTAATGTATGATGAGTTTGAAGATAATTATCCACCTACGAATCTGTCACTATCTATAGCTTCATAAACTAAACTCTCACCTCTAAAAGTTTTCTCCCTCCTGTCTGTTCTTTCAATAAGCATTAAACAATGTATGATCTTTTTAAAAAGTTGAATTAATTAAACAAGGTGGATTTGGAGGAATGGGGTTGGGTAGTGTTTCTGAGAAGACAAAGAGCCATTTTGGTAGGCTTTTTCTTTCTACTAAGAAGATACACTTTGGTAGATACAGTCCTGAATCTCAAAACATGGACAAAAAGCATATTAGAAAAATATTTTACTTTACAGTTGATATAGGCAATGCATTCTGTTCAGGTTTATAAGCACGTTTGTTTGAAACTACCTGCAATCCAAAAAGTCTGCTTGGATTTCTAGAGCTCATTTTACCTGAGCTCAGGAAGCACAGGTCTAAGAAAACACTAAAATCCTTCTGAAATTCTGGTATAATTGTTAAAGTCTAATTAATCATTGTGAGGTTATGAAGGCTGCCATGGGGAATGCATTTGACCCAAGTGTAAAGAGTTATTTACTACAACTTCTTCCAAATGCTGCTGTTTTCATTATCCAAGGGCCTTACTATAGCATAGTCATTTATTACAGTTTCTTAATTATTCAGTCCAACAAGGTTTATAATTATAATCCTGCCACTAATGACAAGGCAATATATAATTCCTTAAGGAATCACAGTTTTTATCTGATGTTAATTGATGCCCACTTACAAATAGAGACTTACTCATAAAATCCGCTTGATGTTTGAATTTAATCTTTTCATATTCATTGAAAAACTAGAAGAAATATTCTCTAAAGCATCCAAGTAAGTCCAATGTACTAGTTTTATTAACATTTGAACATACAACAGGTTTATTTCTTGGTGTGAACTCCCTCTATGAGTAATATTTGGGGCATGTCACCAGATCAGAGCTTGAAGGGGGAGGAGGGTAAAATTCATTCTTTTCTTCACCCTAAGAGGCAACTCTCTGTCAAGATTTCAACATTTTTAAATGTTGACAAGCATGCACAGTCTAAGATGTGCTTTTCCCCTGGCTCATTATGTAAATTATATTCATGTAATGCATCACTTGGGTATTCAAGTGCAAGCCCATGGTGTCTAATACATGTCCTCCTTGTCAGGAGCGACAGCACTGTACATTTTCAGTAAAGATAACTGATCAGGGGGAGAAAAAAATAACTGCTATTTTCAATCAGAGCTATAGAAAGTGCCTTTAGTCCAAAAAAGATGTGATTCCAGGCTTAGGCTGTAAAATACATCTCTGACCTTATTAGCCAGGCTCCTGTGTTAAATATAGTGGCTGTAATAGAATTTGTATGCCCTAGTTTCTGACAGGTTGAATGTTGCTTAGTGATCCAGGAGTGGGAAATGGCTGCCTGCATTCAAAGGAGATCATAGATTACAGACAATTCCTGGGTATTGCAACCAAAGGATGCTGTTACAATGGCCCACAAGAAGAGACTGAGCTTCCTACAGCCTGTAACTAAAGGGGGCTGTATTTTCTGTTACTGTGTTATGATTGACTCCAAAACTATTTCTTTATCTCAAAAGTGTTTATTTATCTGTGGGCTGGGAATCTGAGCTGGCTCAGTTGGTTCCTCTGCTTCAGGGTCTCTCAGAGGCTGCAATCAAGGGGTCAGCCAGGACTGGTCATCTCAAGGCTCAAGAGGGGAAGGAGCCTATAATTCGTGTTAGAAGCAAGTCACTAGGCTTTAGCCTCCATGCAAGAGGTCAGGAATACCTTAAGTCTTAAGTCTCTTAAGTCTACCCAAAGAAACAAGGTTTCTCAGGTGTCCAAAATATCTCCCCCTACTCATTATTATCAAGGCACCTAGTGAAATCTTTAAGCCAACAAAATGAAAGGAAATGGCACCCTACTCCAGTACTCTTGCCTGGAAAATCCCATGGACAGAGGAGCCTGGTGGGCTGCAGTCCATGGGGTCACTGAGAGTCGGACATGACTGAGCGACTTCACTTTCACTTTTCACTTTCATGCATTGGAGAGGGAAATGGCAACCCACTCCGGTGTTTTTGCCTGGAGAATCCCAGGGATCGGGGAGCCTGGTGGACTGCTGTCTATGAGGTCTCACAGAGTCGGACACGACTGAAGTGACTTAGCAGCAGCAGCACCTTGGATCTCTTCTTAATATTCTTGGGGACTGGCAAGATGTAATGATGTTATTCAAAGGAGGAACATGGCATAGTGCAAAAAAAGAAATTTATTTTCAATTCCAAATATAAGCAAAAAAAAAAATCTGAAAAAACATTGGTATTAGTACCCTTTTCCTTCATGTGTCTAATACATCCAAAGCTTTTTCCAAAAGTCCAGTCCTGATGGAAACCTCCATCAGGCAATGGAGATGGCAGACAGAGCAGTGCAGCCGAGAGAGCTAGAGGGCTGCAACCACCTGCAGCCAGCCGCGAACAGAGTGGCACAGAATGTGATGGATGAAAGCAAAGCCTTCAGTGAAAATCACCATTGAACACACGGAGCCGACGACTCTACTTTTGTCACGTGCCTAAGCAAGACTAACACCTGACAATAAAGCCATCGAAACCACAAGCAGAATTTATCCAAGCAAGAGACACAAATGATGTGATAGCAGCCGTGTTTGGTGAATAAAGGAGAACATAGAATAGTTTAGGAACATTCCTTTGGCCATGCTGATTAAAAAAAAAAAAAAAAAGCTATCACTAATCCTAAATGGTGAGGAACTGGAAGATTGTCACCACCATCCACTATGCATTTGTAATATCTTGTGAAGCCATGAGTAGGGTTTTCTGAAGGATGACCTTTGAGCTCTTTCTGGCTTGCCTGACAGCTGACCTAACAGGGACTGAGGGCTTCCTTCTTTGGTATGAGGTATAAAACTTTCTGGAGAAGGCAATGGCACCCCACTCCAGTACTCTTGCCTGGAAAATCCCATGGACAGAGGAGCCTGGTAGGCTGCAGTCCATGGGGTCGCTAAGAGTCGGACACGACTGAGCTATTTCACTTTCTCTTTTCACTTTCATGCATTGGAGAAGGAAATGGCAACCCACTCCAGTGTTCTTGCCTGGAGAATCCCAGGGACAGGGAAGCCTGGTGGGCTGCCATCTGTGGGGTCACACAGAGTCAGACACGACTGAAGCGACTTAGCATAGCATAGCATAAAACTTTCTATAGGTTCATAAGGAACTGCTCTGAATCTCTTCCCAAGGGACCAGAAATCATAAGATTTCCAGATGCTAGCCATCTGTACTTCCTCAGAACACCCTTAACAATTCTAAGTTGAGACTTCTTTAAACAAAGCAAGCCCAATGTGCCTATTTCCCCTCAAATCTTCTCTCATGATTGCCTTATAAGAAGGGAAATGAGCAGGCCTGACTTTCCTTCAAGGGAGAGATAGCCTCATAGTTCATCCCTTGGTGTACTGCCGAAGCACGTTGTCCCATGAAATGAGCAGAGGACTGAACACCATGTCTGCTGGCCCTTCTGCCCCTGAGGTTCAGCTGCACCAAGAGATGTTGCTAGTGTCCTCCTGGGAACTTTGCCTCAAGTAAGTGTGTATGTATCAATACTTATAGAAAATATCGTATTATTTTTGTTATAGAGTGAGTCTTCAAACAGCTAAGTATCATAATAGAGAAAGCCATGGTCCAGTGTGCCAACTATCAGGATGAATGTTTCAGTGCTCAGAATGGACAACATCTGGTAAGTTGCAGGTTTTATGAAATGCTTTCTTAACCAGGGTTATTGCAGCATGTGTGTTTTGTGCGTAACACTGAAATTTTTATCATCAGTAATTTATTGATTTTTTTTTCTGAGTCATTAAAGCTTGAAGGTTGTCTTAGCTTGGATTCCACAAGAAGCAAAATCTCAGAAAAAGGCCATGTGTAAGGAGTTTATTTGGGAACATGATCTCAGGGAACTAGAGTGAAATGGGAGAGAAGAAAGGACAGGATGCTCGTCCTATGGGACCATAAAATGGAATGCACCTCTGAATGTTCCTGGGGCACAAGAGGGGACAAAGGAAGAAGCCTTTCCCCATTGACTTCCAGTCCTCATTGGTAAACATTTTCCCCAACCTCAATTTAATTCCTCACATTTCTGGGTTGCATGGTCTCGGGCATAAAAGTATGTTCGTAAAGCATCCCATGCAGTGGTACCAATAAAAACAGCCTCATGTCTGCCAGAGGCAAAACGTGTACATAGCACTGGTCTGAAGGGAGCCTGCACCTATTAGAAACTGGCTGGAGCCTACACAGAACTACTGTTGGCAATAATGGCTGACCCAGGATACAGGTGTGACTTTGATGGTCAGAAATGGTGCTATGGTGCTTGCACACATGCTCAGTCGAGTCCAGCTCTTTGCGATCCCATGGACTGTAGCTCACCAGTCTTCTCTGTCCATGGAATTCTCCAGGCAAGAATACTGGAGTGGGTTGCCATTTTCTTCCAAACCCAGGGATCAAACCTACGTCTCTTGCATCTCCTGCATTGGCAATTGGATTCTTTACCACCACGCCACCTGGGAAGCCTGAAATTGTGCTTAGTCTTTAATAAAAGTTTTTCAGATGGAACATTCTTATGGTGACAAAATCAACCATCAGAGAGCTAACAATTCAAGTGCATAATAGCTTGTTTCTGAGTAGCAATTAAGAAATAGCACTGAAGCTAAGAGACACAATTTTCATCTTTGAATGGCAAGTTTGACTTGTAGGATTCACTAGGTGCCATAAAATGGTCTCATTGAACTGGAGGGATTTTGGCCTCTTAGATACCTCAGTTTCTGTGGTACAGTGCCTTTAAATACTTCCACAAACTCCCACCTTGTAGCATTCATGCCCTTGTGTACTCTTCTCTTCTTGTTTGTGAGCAGGACCTAGTGATTTGCTTCTAATGCAAAAAAAAAGTCATAGGACACTGAGTTTCAAAACTATTTTATTTACAATTTTCTTTAGGCAAGACAGTATGAGAATGTGAGCTTCAAGAATGCATTATTGACAAACAATCCTATCACCAGCCATGGGGACAGTGTTTGGCACATAATAGATGCTCAATTAGCATTTGTTGAATGAATACAATTAGGTGAAGAGGAAGAGAGTAGTGGCCAGTATTTGAATCAAGGAAAGATTAAGCTTATTGATTTTCAAGTGGTGGCAAGAGTAATCAGGACTTTTCCTAACAACCAGAATGATAAGAGTTTACAGATCCCCACATTATGCTGGAAAGATCATGGGATGAGTACTCAGACAACCTACTAGCTCTTTGGCTAAACTCCTTTGAGCTTTGCTTGTGTGTGTGTGTGTGTGTTTGTGTGTGTTAAAGAAAAGAATAATAACCATGAGCTTGCAAAGTTGAGAGAATTATTGTTTGTATATAAAAGTATTTGCAGGTTCACAAAGCACTAAGCAAGTGTTTGTTTCTATTTGTCTTGCCTTCTCAGGTAGTTACCTTCAAGGTGATTTCCCTGTCCAAGTTAGATCCATAAGAAAAATTCCAAAGCCCCAGGAACCATTTCTGTTTTTTCCTCACCTTCCAAATCAAATATTTTGGCTTTTTGTTTGGTGAAATGCAAGGTAGAAGCCAAGATAAAACCAAGGTAAAAACATAGATGAGAATAAAGGGGAAGAAACTGGGATGGAAGCAAATATAACTTGCCATAAGGACTTAACATAAAGACTTAGAATGTTGCCAAGAACAAGAATGCAATCCTTTCTCATGTGACACATTTATTGGTTGATTTCTTTTTGATGTGGTCTGATGGAGCCTGAAAGGGAACATGAGAGCCTTTTCATCCAAGTTCTAGAATGTCTGGTTTTGGCTTAGGACTTCACATTCCTCTGTGATTCCCATGGATTTTCTCAGCTCCGATAAACCCAATCTCTTTCTAGTTTTCACCAAAATCATATCTATAGAAAGGAAAGCAGGTCTGTAGAACTGAAATGCTTAAAGAGAGCTATCAGCCCAATGTCTTTGTGGGAATAGCTTGAACAGTTGTAGGAAGAAGGCAGTTCATTATGCAGTAATGAGGAATAGAATTGGAAACACGAGATATGGGCCAACAACCTCTTGAGTCTGTGTTCTTTACAGATGCTCAGCTTTAAATGGCAGGATTTTATGTCCTGAGCAATTATTGAAATAGAGCTGTATCACTTGGTAAATACATGTTACTGCCTGAGGGCCCACCTCCTGCCTTGGATGCCCTGGCCTCTCACCCAAAAGTCTTCTCTGCTGAAAATTCAACAAGTGGGTGGTTAATGACTGGCTCAGCATGGCATCTCCTGGACCAAGTGGGAAGATCTGTTTTTGAGTTTGTACTAGTTACTCAGGTTGCATTTGATCTGTGTTAAAGATGTCTAATATTGTTCCTGATCAGGGCCATTCTACACTTCTTCCTCAGCCTAATTCCCAGTCCCTGGACATAGTGCACACACATGGACGCACGCACTTTACCCCAACTCCCCTTTGCTCTTCATTCTGTTAGCACTTAGCTGTCATCCCAGGGCTCAACTACTGAGTCTCTTTTTGGGTCTAATGATGGCAGAGACTTGCTATTGATGTCTTATACCAAATTGCTCCATATTCCTGGGAAAACTTAACATTTACAAATTGTTCATTTTCTGTTGCATTCTAAAGTCTTTGTAAACCTCACTTTTCTCATATGCAAAATGATAGTAATCATATCTAGCTCATGAGGAAGAAAGAAAACAATGTGTGTAAAGAATTAAACCAGTGCTTGTGTATGGTGATTACAATAAATGATCGCTGCTGCTATCATGATATATGATTAATAGTTTAATAATTAAGATTTTGAGTTTTGTGCCACCATTTCTTTCTGGTGAACCCAGCATATTTTCAAAATGGTGTTATGTAGTAATGGACAATAAGAAAATGTTTATTCACTTCTTTTGTTTCTTATATTCACTTCAATTTGTAAAGAAAAGGAGAGGGGTAATATTCATAGAAGTTTGGGGTTAAATTGAAATTAACTTAGCAGCTGACATTCATAGAAAATCAAGTAGAGTAAGGCTCTAAAATATATTCCTTTATAATGTCATATTTCAATTAAATCTCAAATAGCAATTAAAATAATTCCAAGAGTTTCAATTAAGGAGGAGGAGGATTCAAGGTACACCCTCCTTTCTGGAAGGTCAGTACAGATTCTTCTTGCACCTCTTTGTACAACACAAGGGGCATGTAAGACACCCATTACACTTCTAGGGAGGACATTATGAAAATCTAAACTACATCCAAAGTGTATTTTACTCCTAATAATTAGAACTGGATGAACAGCTAGAAAAAAAATATGAACCTGCTCAAACTAAATTGGTTCAGCTCTAACTGATCTAATGCAGTTTTCCAAAGAATAATTGATATTATATAATCGTAACTGCCAGTTTATGTCACAAAAGTGACATTTGACACTTTCCTGCTAACCAGCCTAACATCATCGATCAAAACATCACTTGTGTAATGACATTTCACCAGTCAGCTTAACATCATAAATTATGACATCACCTCTTTTATGAAACTAGAAGATTGAAGAAAAGAGATTGGGAAGACATTCCTATTGAAAACTAGCATTCATCTTTGATTTGTGTTTTCAGAATCTTTTATGCTCAAATCATGGTGCCAGAAAGCTTTTTAATAAGTGAGTATATTAGGAAAGTAAAAGAGAAAGAAAGGGAGAAAGAAATCTCATGAAATTATAGTGGAAGCCATAAAAACAAATTATACATTTTCTAGCTCCCCTTAGTTATGGTTTCACATCCCTGGATGGTGATAACAAGATTTTGTTTCACAACTGAACTATGAAGTGGCCATTCTCAGAAATCCCTGGAAAACAGGAAACAGGAAAGAAAATTTGGAGTTTGAGTTTGAATTTGGAAGAGTATATTCATGTCTCACCAAACCCATTTAAAAACAATTTATATGTCAGGAAGGTTGCATATTACCTATAGGACTTCCAAAAGCTAACTACTTGTTTTTCACCTGAGGCTTATAAGTATGTGCTATAGAAAATATGACAGGAAATAGATCTTCTAAAATGGAAGCCCCTAATCCCAAAGAAGAAACATTCATTTTTACCCATCTAAAAAATTGGATTTTAAGGAAGGAAAGAGCAATTTTCCAAACTATTTACTGAACCCCTGTTAGTCCAATAGCTACATGAGTCAGAGGAGGGGAAGAAATAGGTCTCCCCTTCAGCTCTATAGTCTCCCGATGATCAAACATGAAAATTGCCATTCATGGTATTTCATTTATAAGAGCAAGTAAACAAGTATGTATAGTCTTCCTCTTTATTTTACAATTTGGTAATAGAGGGATAAAGATGATGTTTCAATGGCTTAATCGTCCATGGGATTCTCCAGGCAGGAATACTGAAGTGGATTGCCATTTCCTTCTCCAGGGATCTTCCTGACCCAGGGAGATTGAACCCAGGTCTCCCTCATTGCAAGCAGACGCTTTAACCTCTGAGCCACCACGGAAGTCAGGTCTTTTTATAATTTTCAATAAAGTAACCAGATAGATTATTTTAAAGTCATTTATATAATTATGTAGATCAATATCACAATAATTTGTGAAAAGATATTCTTTTTTTCTTTTTATACCTTGCAAATGAGCAGGGAAAACTGTAAGCAATATGGTAACATTCTTGACTTCTTCTACCAGCACTGGGTTTGGGACATGCTAGAGTCATATATCCCCTTCCCAGCTAACCTGTGCTTAAAAAAGAAGGGCTATCCAAAAAATGTGTTACCAGGCAAATCACGTTAGAATTCTCAAATCTATCTGGTAGTTGGTACTTTTTAATTCTTAAGTTCCATCTTTAAATTCATTGGATTAATGGAGTTTTCCACATCAGCTAATGGTAAAACAATAAAACAAGGCAAACAAAAATTAATGCCAAAAAAAAAAAAGCTCCTTGCATTTAAATATCTTAACTGCTTTGCATAGAATTAACAAATTCTACCTTATCCTGAAATTAACTGTGACAGGCAAGTTCAGGTCTTGACAGTCATTGGACAAAATCCCATGATATCATTTCACAAGGTATGGCTGCTGGCACTGTTTGGTTGGTGATCTAATACAAAAAGTACCAAAAGTTCTCATTCATCTTGAGCTGGTTCTCCGTGGATGTCTTACCCTGACAAGATAAAATTTTAGTAGTTTTCTTAAATCTTGAGAAGATAAAGTACAAGACTGTTAAAACTCTTCCATTTGTTTATTGCTTCTGCAATTGTAGTCACATCATGAGATTTCTATGTGTTGATTCTTAAAGGAAAAGTAACCTTTTGAGAACTTTATTGGGTTAAATGAGATAGAAACTAACTGATGTTTGTGATAAAAAGGTAAATTACTGTTATTACTAATTAATGATGCCATTTATAATTTAAAATACCAAACATCTTCATATAGGCACACATATTTGGGTAAGGGACAGTGTTATTGACTTTATAGAATTTATAAGTTTTAGAATACATGGGAATCCATGTTGAAGAGCTATTTAGACAGTTTTGATCATTAATGAATTCAGTAGCAGACTTCAGAGTGTAGGACAAATCCAAAGCTTTCAAGTAATTGTATATAAGTTGAGGCATGCTTGACTACATTGGAATGTGAATAAATCTTTGAAATTTTTTTAAGGACCAAAGTTCTGGAGAAGGAAAGATGCATCACAAAGAGTAAGAAGAACCTGAAAAGCTCCAAGTGCACTTGCATTCTTCTCCAATGAACAAAGTATGAGTGAAGCAATTAAATGCTGGCATAGAGATGTACTGGTTGCCATGAAAAGAGATCTTAAACAGCAGTGTAGAATTTTAAGCAAATCCATGTAAATTGTCAGAGCATATCTTAGTCATCTCTACAGGGGGCTGTGATTTACTTAGTCTCCTTTTCGGACTTTTTTTTTTTTTTTTTTGAAAAGTTTTGGCTATGAATATTTATGCCCAGACTCCATCTACTGACTGAATTTCCACTCTGTTGGAATTATGCATCCCCATAGTGCACCCAGGAAAGGTGAGCAGTTAGAGGTGAGGAAAGAGATTTCCTGACCTTTTAGAAATAGCAAGCTACACTGGATTAAGTACAGCCTGAGTGAGGTTACTTGCCGGTTGGTGGAGTGTAATTATCTCAGAATTATCTCAGTGAAACAATTAGTGTGCAATAGTCTCAGTACCAGATCTGCCGTTGTTCTGAACTTTTGTTAAAGTGTCTCACTCCATCCCCATATTGGGCAATTTATAATTCTTATGGTAGGTGCCAGTGAAGGATGCCACAGATTCCTACTCCTGAGTGTAATCTTATTTACAGCGGGTACTTGTTAAATGAGTTGTAGTGGGAAGATGCTAGACTTGCTGTAACGGGAGTGTTTCCTTGGTGATAAAGTATTTTCCAGACAGGTTTCCTGAACCATCAGATATGCTGCCAAAAGGGAAGCCCATTCTCACTTCAGTCCTCGAGTGTGCAGGCTGAAGGTGCTGGACTTCTGGCTCACAGTCTCCCACAGCTAGTTCTTTTTTAGACAAAAGGAACACAAGCTTGAACACCTTGCAGAAGTGTACATTTTTGGAAGTCGTTTCCATTTCCTTTCTGCATTCTGACAAAACTGCCTCAAGTGGGATGGCAGGTTTATTTCACCTTGTTTATGTTTCTGACCAAACTTATAAGGTATTATTTAGGCCTGAACTTCAAGGATGGGTTAGTTATAAGTAGGCAGGTTGTTCGGAGAAGGCAATGGCACCCGACTCCAGTACTCTAGCCTGGAAGATCCCATGGACAGAGGAGCCTGATAGGCTGCAGTCTGTGGGGCCGCTAAGAGTCAGACACGATTGAGCAACTTCACTTTCACTTTTCACTTTCGTGCACTGGAGAAGGAAATGGCAACTCACTCCAGTGTTCTTGTCTGGAGAATCCCAGGGATGGGAGAGCCTGGTGGGCTGCCGTCTATGGGGTCGCACAGAGTTGGACACGACTGAAGCGACTTAGCAGCAGAAGCAGACTGGTTGTTGTGGCTGCTGTTTAAAGGAAAAGCTGCCATTTTCCTTTAAAGAAGCTTTTACACAGCTAATTCTTTAAATAGTTAAATAAGTTAGAAATAGGTGAGAAATCCCAATGAAATGGGGTTATTTTTCAAAATTATCTTTCATAAATCGATTAAATATAGAACCTGAAGGTGGGATTTGTGTAGAGTTAAGATAAAAGGCAATGGCACCCCACCCCAGTACTTTTGCCTGGAAAATCCCATGGATGAAGGAGCCTGGTAGGCTGCAGTCCATGGGGTCGCTAAGAGTCAGACATGACTGAGCGACTTCACTTTCACTTTTCACTTTCATGCACTGGAGAAGGAAATGGCAACCCACTCCAGTGTTCTTGCCTGGAGAATCCCAGGGACGGTGGGGGGAGCCTGGTGGGCTGCCGTCTATGGGGTTGCACAGAGTCGGACACGACTGAAGCGACTTAGCAGCAGCAGCAGCAAGATAAAAGGAAGGTACTAAACGAATATTTGTATTTCATAAGAACAACAGTTTGTTTTACTTAGTAGAAAGGAAACAGTATTTGCCTTGAGTAGTAAACAGATACATGCAGTTACATAAACAAGAGCGGCTTATTCTGCCACTTTAATGGAAATCAACTCATACAAAAAGATCACCCAAAAAGGTGTTCAAAGGATGGTAAATGTTTATAGTTGTTGAATAAAAAGAACATAACATTTAAAATACCTTTTTGTTTGTTTTCCCTGTCTATAACAACCTGGATATATTACAAAGTAAGCTGAGGTAGAAAGAAAAATGTCTACATAAGCATTATTTACTAGGAAAGTCATCTATTGATATTTACTATTGTCACCCTGCTTATTTAACATATATGCAGAGTACATCATGAGAAATGCTGGGCTGGAAGAAACACAAGCTGGAATCAAGATTGCTGGGAGAAATATCAATAACCTCAGATATGCAGATGACATCACCCTTATGGCAGAAAGTGAAGAGGAACTAAAAAGCCTCTTGATGAAAGTGAAAGTGGAGAGTGAAAAAGTTGCCTTTGAGCTCAGAAAACGAAGATCATGGCATCCAGTCCCATCACTTCATGGCTAATAGATGGGGAAACAGTGGAAACAGTGTCAGACTTTATTTTTCTGGGCTCCAAAATCACTGCAGATGGTGACTGCAGCCATGAAATTAAAATATGCTTACTCCTTGGAAGGAAAGTTATGACCAACCTAGATAGCATATTCAAAAGCAGAGACATTACTTCACCAACAAAGGTTCGTCTAGTCAAGGCTATGGTTTTTCCCATGGTCATGTATGGATTTGAGAGTTGGACTGTGAAGAAGGCTGACCACTGAAGATTTGATGCTTTTGAACTGTGGTGTTGGAGAAGACTCTTGAGAGTCCCTTGGACTGCAAGGAGATCCAACCAGTCCATTCTGAAGGAGATCAGCCCTGGGATTTCTTTGGAAGGAATGATGCTAAAGCTGAAACTCCAGTACTTTGGCCACCTCATGCGAAGAGTTGACTCATTGGAAAAGACTCTGATGCTGGGAGGGATTGGGGGCAGGAGGAGAAGGGGACGACAGAGGATGAGGTGGCTGGATGGCATCACTGATTTGATGGACATGAGTCTGAGTGACCTCTGGGAGTTTGTGATGGACAGGGAGGCCTGGCGTGCTGCGATTCATGGGGTTGCAAAGAGTCGGACACGATTGAGTGACTGAACTGAACTGAAGTACCAAGTACTGTGTTAAGATTTCATATATTGTAACTGTCTTTTATTTACACAACTCTTTATAAAATCATTCTGAGTCCCAGATGAGATGTCTGAGCCTCAGAGAAATCAAGAGACTTGGAAACACATACAACCAAAGCATCATAGGGCCAAAGCATAAGCCTAGGTTCAATTAGAAAGATACAACTTCTTTTCATTCTTTTATTGATTGATAAACTTTCTGTTGAGAGATACTAACTGAAAGAGAGAGGATTCTGTTAACATTCATTATAGGGGTGCTAGAAGTTTAAGCTGACTCTAAATATAGAGTGGAAAATATTCATATGCAATAGTTTAAGAGTTATTCATAAGGTGATAAGGGATGATAAAATTCCTTGGGATAAAAAAAGTCACATTTATATGTTCAATTAATCTATTTAGTTTAACATTAACTATCAAGACTGCTGCTGCTGCTGCTGCTAAGTCACTTCAGTCGTGTCCGACTCCGCGTGACCCCATAGACGTCAGCCCACCAGGCTCTCCTGCCCATGGGATTCTCCAGGCAAGAAAACTGGAGTGGGTTGCCATTTCCTTCTCCAATGCATGAAAGCGAAAATGTGAAAGTGAAGTCGCTCAGTCGTGTCCGACTCTTAGCGACCCCATGGACTGCAGCCCACCAGGCTCCTCCATCCATGGGATTTTCCAGGCAAGAGTACTGGAGTGGGGTGCCATTGCCTTCTCCGACTATCAAGACTAACTGAAAACAACTCATCATTAGTCTTATAGAAGCCTTTTCAATTTCTCCTTTATTGTTGTTCAGTCACTCAGTGAGTACAACTCTTCATGACCCCATGGACTGCAGCACACCAGGCTTTCTTGTCCTTCACCAAACGGAGCTTAAACTCATGTCCTCTCAGTCGGTGATGCCGTACAACTATCTCATCCTGTGATCTCCTTCTCCTTCTGCCTTCAATCTTTCCCAGCATCAGGGTCTTTTCCAGTGTGTCAGCTTTTTGCATCAGCTGGCCAAAGGATTGGAGCTTCAGCATCAGTCCTTCCAATGAATATTCAAAGTTGATTTCCTTTTAGGATTGACCAGTTTGATCTCCTTGTTATCCAAGGCACTCTTGAGAGTCTTCCCCAACACCGCAGTTTCAAAATGTTAATTCTTCAGCACTCAGCCTTCTTTATGACCCAACTCTCACATCCATACATGACTACTGGAAAAACCATAGCTTCGACTATACAGACCTTTGTTGGCAAAGTAATGTTTCTGCTTTTTAATATGCTGTCTAAGTTGGTCATAGCTTTTCTTCCACGGCGCAAGCATCTTTTTAATTTCATGGCTGCAGTCACTGTCTGCAGTGATTTTGGAGCCAAGAAAATAAAGTCTGTCACTGTTTGCATTGTTTCCCCACCTATTTGCCATGAAGTGATGGGACCAGATGCTATGATCTTAGTTTTTTGAATCAATTTCAAGCCAGCTCCTTCAATCTCCTCCTTCACCTTCAGAGGCTCTTTAGTTTCTCTTTGCTTTCTACCATGAGGGCCCTGTCACCAGCATATCTGAGGTTATTGATATTTCAATTTCCTCCTCACTTTCACACAAAGCTGCCCTAAGTGGAGGGTGCAGCTTTACTTTGTCTTACTTTTGCTTCTGATAAAATTGAAATGGAATTTCTCAGGCTAAGGTCCTGCCAATACAACCTCCAAGGTCAATGGTATACTAATATGCAATTGCAATATTTATACATTCTTACATTTTGTTAGAATAAGATTTGGGCTAGTGTTTAAGTTACGACTTTTCTCACAAAGTCCCTTTATTTTTTAACTGTGAAGCAGGAGACTTGAACTTGAAGTGAGATGACTCTGTTAGCCTCAGTCCATGACCATCTTAGTTGGACTGGTTGCTTCCTGGCTCCAGGTTTCCCTTCACTGATCTGTCAACAGAATGATCTACAAAACCTCATTCAACTCTAAATTCTATCTCCACTAGAAAATTTTGCTTTTTGAAAATGTGTTGCATGACTATGTAATCCAAAATATGTTCGTAAGTGAAAACTGAAAGTCTAACCGCAAATTGGAAGTGGTCAAACAAGAGATGGCAAGAGTGAATGTCGACATTCTAGGAATCAGCGAACTGAAATGGACTGGAATGGGTGAATTTAACTCAGATGACCATTATATCTACTACTGTGGGCAGGAATCCCTCAGAAGAAATGAAGTGGCCATCATGGTCAACAAAAGAGTCCAAAATGCAGTACTTGGATGCAATCTCAACAACAGAATGATCTTTGTTCATTTCCAAGGCAAACCATTCAATGTCACAGTAATCCAAATCTATGCCCCAACCAGTAACGCTGAAGAAGCTGAAGTTGAACAGCTCTATGAAGACCTACAAGACCGTTTAGAACTAACACCCCAAAAAAGATGTCCTTTTCATTATAGGGGACTGGAATACAAAAGTAGGAAGTCAAGAAACACCTGGAGTAACAGGCAAATTTGGCCTTGGAATACGGAATGAAGCAGGGCAAAGACTAATAGAGTTTTGCCAAGAAAATGCACTGGTCACAGCAAACACCCTCTTCCAACAACACAAGAGAAGACTCTACACATGGATATCACCAGATGGTCAACACCGAAATCAGATCGATTATATTCTTTGCAGCCAAAGATGGAGAAGCTCTATACAATCAGCAAAAAGAAGACCAGGAGCTGACTGTGGCTCAGACCATGAACTCCTTATTGCCAAATTCAGACTTAAACTGAAGAAAGTAGGGAAAACCCTAGACCATTCAGGTATGACCTAAATCAAATCCCTTATGATTATACAGTGGAAGTGAGAAATAGATTTAAGGGCTTAGATCTGATAGATAGAGTGCCTGATGAACTATGGACTGAGGTTTGTGACATTGCACAGGAAATAGGGATCAAGACCATCCACATGGAAAAGAAATGCAAAAAAGCAAAATGGCTGTCTGGGGAGGCCTTACAAATAGCTGTGAAAAGAAGAGAAGCGAAAAGCAAAGGAGAAAAGGAAAGATATAAACATCTAAATGCAGAGTTCCAAAGAAGAGCAAGAAGAGATAAGAAAGCCTCCTTCAGCGATTAGTGCAAAGAAATAGAGGAAAACAACAGAATGGGAAAGACTAGAGATGTCTTAAAGAAAATCAGAGATACCAAAGGAACATTTCATGCAAAGATGGGCTCGATAAAGGACAGAAATGGTATGGACCTAACAGAAGCAGAAGATATTAAGAAGAGGTGGCAAGAATACACAGAAGAACTGTACAAAAATGATCTTCACGACCCAGATAATCACGATGGTGTGATCACTGACCTAGAGCCAGACATCCTGGAATGTGAAGTCAAGTGGGCCTTAGAAAGCATCACTATGAACAAAGCTAGTGGAGGTGATAGAATTCCAGTTGAGCTATTCCAAATCCTGAAAGATGATGCTGTGAAAGTGCTGCACTCAATATGCCAGGAAATTTGGAAAACTCAGCAGTGGCCCCAGGACTGGAAAATGTCAGTTTTCATTCCAATCCCAAAGAAAGGCAATGCCAAAGAATGCTCAAACTACCGCACAATTGCACTCATCTCACATGCTAGTAAAGTAATGCTCAAAATTCTCCAAGCCAGGCTTCAGCAATATGTGAACCGTGAACTTCCTGATGTTCAAGCTGGTTTTAGAAAAGGCAGAGGAACCAGAGATCAAATTGCCAACATCCGCTGGATCATGGAAAAAGCAAGAGAGTTCCAGGAAAAACATCTATTTCTGTTTTATTGACTATGCCAAAGCCTTTGACTGTGTGGATCACAATAAACTGCGGAAAATTCTGAAAGAGATGGGAATACCAGACCACCTGATCTGCCTCTTGAGAAATCTGTATGCAGGTCAGGATGCAACAGTTAGAACTGGACATGGAACAACAGACTGGTTCCAAATAGGAAGAGGAGTACGTCAAGGCTGTATATTGTCACCCTGCTTATTTAACTTATATGCAGAGTACATCATGAGAAACGCTGGGCTGGAAGAAACACAAGTTGGAATCAAGATTGCTGGGAGAAATATCAATAACCTCAGATATGCAGATGACACCACCCTTATGGCAGAAAGTGAAGAGGAACTAAAAAGCCTCTTGATGAAAGTGAAAGTGGAGAGTGAAAAAGTTGGCTTAAAGCTCAACATTCAGAAAATGAAGATCATGGCATTGGGTCCCATCACTTCATGGGAAATAGATGGGGAAACAGTGGAAACAGTGTCAGACTTTCCTTTCCTGGGCTCCAAAATCACTGCAGATGGTGACTGCAGCCATGAAATTAAAAGACGCTTACTCCTTGGAAGGAAGGTTATGACCAACCTAGATAGCATATTCAAAAGCAGAGACATTACTTTGCCAACAAAGGTTCGTCTAGTCAAGGCTATGGTTTTTCCCATGGTCATGTATGGATGTGAGAGCTGGACTGTGAAGAAGGCTGAGGACCAAAGAATTGATGCTTTTGAACTGTGGTGTTGGAGAAGACTCTTGAGAGTCCCTTGGACTGCAAGGAGATCCAACCAGTCCATTCTGAAGGAGATCAGCCCTGGGATTTCTTTGGAAGGAATGATGCTAAAGCTGAAACTCCAGTATTTTGGCCACCTCATGGGAAGAGAGTTGACTCATTGGAAAAGACTCTGATGCTGGGAGGGATTGAGGGCAAGAGGAGAAGGGGACGACAGAGGATGAGATGGCTGGATGGCCCACTGACTCGATGGACGTGAGTCTCAGTGACCTCTGGGAGTTTGTCATGGACAGGGAGGCCTGGTGTGCTGTGATTCATGGGGTTGCAAAGAGTCAGACATGTCTGAGCGACTGATCTGATCTGATCTGAACTCCGTAAGGTTCAAATCTTTATCATTATGCAGAGCCCATTTCTGTTATTTTTTTTATTCTTACATGATCTTTGATGAGATTCACTATTTAAATTCAGCACTAGCTTTCTAAATGTTTTTCAGAATGATTTTTACTTAGACAAACTGAATCAGGAATATCGTGTTTTTCCGAATGATTTTTACTTAGACAAACTGAATCAGGAATATCATTCAACACTGGTGGTGGTGGTGTAGTCACTAAGTCGTGTCCAACTCTTGCGACCTCATGGAGTGTAGCCCATCAGGCTCCTCTGTGCATCAGATTTTCCAGGCAAGAATACTGGAATGGGTTGTCATTCCCTTCTACAGGGCATCTTCCCAACCCAGGGATCAAACCCTGGTCTTTCTCACTGCAGGCAGATTCTTCACCATCTGAGCTACCAGACTACCAGAGTACTGCCTGAGCTACAGAGAATTCAGCACTATTCTCTTCTGAAACAAGCATTTTGAAAAAAAAATAAATTCAAGGACACTCTGGGGTTGGCAGACTCATTATGTTTATATTATGAGTTCCACCTACATGAGGAACTAGAACACATCTTCCAAGTTGAGATGTTGACATTTCTTCTGCTGTTCCCAACTTCTAAATGACTCCAAATTTTATTTTGTTTATGCTCACTTTCTGGTGATCTCACTCCCACCTTATTTATACCATTTATAAGGCTGATGACTCCCACATTTTTGTTTGTAGACCAAATTTCTCTGCTAACTTTTGACTATCTCATTGACATCTAACTGTTTACTGGACTTCTTTACTTGAAAGCTATTATGGGCTGACTCATCCTCCCAAAATGATCTGTTGGAGCACTAAACCCTAGTACCTCAGGAAGTGACCTTGTTTTGAAGTAAAGTTTTTACAGAGGTCATCAAGTTAAAATGAGGTCATTATGGTGGACTCTAATCCAATATGACTGGTTCCCTCTGGGAAAAAAAGGACATGTAGACACAGAAATAGACACACACACAGAGTGAATGATGTGAAGACACACAAGGAGAAGATGGCCATGTGACTGGAATGATGCATCGACCAGTCACGGAACACCAAATGTTGCTGGCAAACGCCAGAAGCTCAGAGAGGAAATAAAGGATCCCTTCCCAGAGCCATTACAGAAAGTATGCCAATGTCTTGATTCAGATTTCTAGCCTCCATATGTGTGAGAAAATAAATTGCAATTGTTTGAAGCTACCCACTGTTGGGTATTTTTTTTTTCATATTTTATTTTTTTTTTTTTCTATCTTTTATTTATTTTTTTATAGGTATCAAGAATCTCTTTTATTGATTCTCAGAAACATTACAAACATCTAATATGAACAAATTGTAATATGACAGTGATTAGTTTGAACAATTAATACATTTCAGATATAATATTATACATATTTCAATGTTTTTTTGTAGCAGCCTTGAAAATTAATAGTTGCCCAATGAGCATCTCAAACTTAAAGTGCTCCAAACAGAGTTCCTGCCCCACTCCCTCCCCTGCTGCTTCTCCCCTTTTCTATGCATGGGGGCTCTATTTTTTTCTGGTGGTTCAAAACTCTTTAGAATTATCCTTTCTTCTTATTATTAAGGTATAGTTGACATATGATATCATGTGTTTCAGGTGTGCAGCTCAGTAAATCAACATTTAGATACATTAAAAAACCGTCACCACAGTAAGCCTAGTTACCATCTGTCACACATGAAGTTACTACAATGGTATTGACTATATTCCCTACATCCTTGTGATTTGTTTATTTCTTAACTGGTTACATGTACCTCTTTATTCCTTTCACCCAGTTTTGCTCAACATTCCTCCGTCTGGTAACCACTAGATTATTCTCTGTAGCTATGAGTCTATTTCTGATTTGTTTTGCTTGTTCATATGCTTTTTTTTGATATTTCTCCCGGCAATCTTGATTCCAACTTGTGTTTCTTCCAGTCCAGCATTTCTCATGATGTACTCTGCATATAAATTAAATAAACATGGTGACAATATGCAGCCTTGACGTACTCCTTTTTCTATTTGGAACCAGTCTGTTGTTCCATGACCAGTTCTAACTGTTGCTTCCTGACCTGCATACAGATTTCTTAAGAGGCAGATCAGGTGGTCTGGTATTCCCATCTCTTTCAGAATTTTCCATAGTTTATTGTGATCCACACAGTCAAAGGCTTTGGCATAGTCAATAAAGCAGAAATAGATGTTTTTCTGGAACTCTCTTGCTTTTTCCATGATCCAGCGGATGTTGGCAATTTGATCTCTGGTTCCTCTGCCTTTTCTAAAACCAGCTTGAACATCAGGAAGTTCACGGTTCACATATTGCTGAAGCCTGGCTTGGAGAATTTTGAGCATTACTTTACTAGCGTGTGAGATGAGTGCAATTGTGCAGTAGTTTGAGCCAACCAGTCCATTCTGAAGGAGATCAATCCTGGAATTTCTTTTTTTTTTTTTTTTTTTTATTTTTTTATTTATTTTTTTGGGAATTTTGGAAGGAATGATGCTAAAGCTGAAACTCCAGTATTTTGGCCACCTCATGCGAAGAGTTGACTCATTGGAGAAGACTCTGATGCTGGGAGGGATTGAGGGCAGGAGGAGAAGGGGACGACAGAGGATGAGATGGCTGGATGGCATCACTGACTCGATGGATGCGAGTCTGAGTGACCTCCGGGAGCTTGTGATGGACAGGGAGGCCTGGCGTGCTGCGGTTCATGGGGTCGCAAAGAGTCGGACACGACTGAGCGACTGATCTGATCTGATCTGATCTGATGCTTTTTTTTAGATTGCACATAAACGAAATCCACATAAGTGAAATTCACATAAGTAAAATAATACAGTGTTTGTCTTTCTCTGCCTGAATCATTTCACTTAGCATAATACTCTCTAGGCCCATGTCCATGTTGTTACAAATTCCGATAGTATAATAGTTTTTGTGGCTGAACACTATTCCATTGTATATAAATAGGTAGATGGGTCACATATTCTTTACCTGTTCATCTTTTTTTAAGAGGGTTCTTTTGAATTGTATTTAAGGAACAATGTGCTATTTATTTATCGGCTGTCCTGGCTCTTCACTGCTGCACGCTGGCCTTCTTTAGCTTTAGTGTTGCACAGTCTTCTCATTTTGGTGGCTTCTCTATTTGCAAAGCATGGGTGTCAGTAGTTTCAGCACACAGAATCAACAGTTTCAGTATGCAGGCTCTAGAGTTTGGGTTCAGTAGTCGTGGTGCATGGACTTAGTTGCCCCTTGGCGTGTGAAATCTTCCAGGACTGGGGATCAAACCCATGCCCTCTGCATTGGCAGGAAGAACCACCACACAACCTGGGAAGTCCTTGCATTCATCTTTTGATGAACACTACCTGGTGGGCTGCCGTCTCTGGGGTCGCACAGAGTCGGACACGACTGAAGCAACTTAGCAGCAGCAGCCTCTGTGCTAAAATTCAGAGCAAGTGAGTTTGTGTATGACTCCTTCAAGAAAGGAATCTCAGTGTTCCTCAGCCCTCTGGTTCCCCCGTTGATTTTCAGAGCCAGACATCATGGGGGCTTGTCTTCTCAGTGCAGGTGCCCTGGACTGGGAAGACTAAGATGGGGCTTGGACCCTTTACTCCTTGGAGAGGACCTCTCAGGTTGTGATCTACCTCTCACTTACAGCCTTGTCTTAGTTCTCCATACCCATAACTCTGACTGGAGCATGGACAGTACATAGTGAATATATACTAAATTTTTAAAAAGTAGTAAAAGTGGGTTAAATATAGTGAACTATTAAGTTTCCAGAGAACTCTGTGAGTACAGTGAGAGACATTAGATATCTTTTCTTGGATAATATCTTCAAATTGCATCCATGCTACAGAACTAGTGTTGGATGAATAAAGATGACCATTAAAACAAACACACCTCCACCTGTTCTTCCCTGCTACTGATACTTACTAAGATCCTAAGGATAAGAGCATAGGGGAAAACCAGAAATGAATGCTACTCAATATTTCTGGGTTTAATGGATTTCTTGCATGATGTTTGAATAAATGGATGATGAGCTGTCAGCATTCAGAGTGCTCACAGTGATCAGAAACCTATCAGTCCATTGACATACCAAAGATCAGTTTTTCTAGGAAAACTCTCTTGATCATCCCAGCTCACATCTATCTCTTTTTACGATTTTATTCCCAACAGGCTACAGAATACTCTTCACTTGATTCTATTACTTCTCTACATTCAAATCGTCCTTTCAATCTTACTGCACACTTCTGAAGAAGAAGAACCTCACCACCTATCTACAGAGTATCTTCTGTCATACCTAGCACAGAGCTATATCCATTTGGAAAGGAATAAAATTTGAGGGAAAATAAATGGACCATATTGGCAGTTAATGAGGGAATCAATTAGATGGGTCCCACAGAGGAGATAGAGTCTTCACAGGGATAAGCCTTAAAGAAGTCATTTGGAAGGTCTGCTCGCCAAGACTCTCTGATTAGAGGCCATTAGCTCTATGGAGAAAGCCATGAATGCCAATGAAATCACTTTGAGGAGAGCTAAGTCTGTCCACCTATTCCTCCTATTTTAGGGTGATTAGTAAGAATAGAGGGATCTGCCTTCAGCACACTTACCCTTAGAGGTACTCTGTACGAGATTATAATTTATGGTTCTGGAATAAAGTTGGGTAGGTATTACTCTCCTAGGTGATTTTTCATTATAGATAGATCCAGCTTCATTTGGACAATACTATCAACCATAACTCTAGCTGTAATGAACTTCTCTTTTTGGCTTCAGGTTATATACACTTACAGAAATTTCCTAAAATCCTTCCTGGAAGAAAGTATCTATTGGCAAATGCCTACTTGAAGATAATTTGAGTCATGATCAAAATCAAACTTAAGTGACATATGCTATTTAATTTTTCACCCTTAGTTCTATATTTTCTCTTGCTATTCTTCATTTAATCCATTTTTTAAAATAAAAATAATATTATATTTTTAGAAATTATAAAAAAATACATGTTTATTTATGCTTACATAAAATTTTTAAGTAATAAAGGAATTATTTGAGAGTCCTATTTAGCTGGAATCTTTCTAAACAATTTCTACCTTTAATATGTAACTATATATTTGCCTGATGCACAGTGGTTGTAGGATTTCCCTGGTAGCTCAGCTGGTAAAGAATCTGCCTGCAGTGTAGAAGACCCTGGTTCAATTCTTGGGTCAGGAAGATCCTCTGGAGAAGGGATAGGCTACCCACTGCAGTATTCTTGGGCTTTCCTGGTGGCTAAAATGGTAAAGAATCTGCCTACAATGCAGGAGATCTGGGTTCAACCCCTGGGTTAGATAGATCTCCTGGAGAAGGGCATGGCAACCCATTCCAGTATTCTTGCCTGGAGAATCCCCATGGACAGAGGGGCCTGGTGGGCTACACCCAAGCCACCAACATGCCGGGCTGGATGAAGCATAAGCTGGACTCAAGATTGTGAGGAGAAATAATCAGCAACCTCAGATATGTAGATGACACCACCCTTAGGCAGAAAGTAAAAGAAGAACTAAAGAGCCACTTGATGAAAGTGAAAGAAGTGAGTGAAAAAGCTGACTCAAAACTCAACATTTAAAAAACTAAGATTATGGCATCTGGTCTCATCACTTCACAGCAAATAGATGGGGAAACAAGGGAAATAGTGACAGACTTTATTTTCTTGGGCTCCAAAATCACTGCAGATGGTGACTGCAGCCATACAGCCAAGACTCTTGCTCTTTGGAAGAAAAGCTATGACCAATCTAGACAGCATATTAAAAAGCAGAAACATTACTTTGCCAACACAAGTCCATCTGTTCAAAGCTATGGTTTTTCCAGTGGTCATGTATGGATGTGAATGTTGGACCATAAAGAAGGCTGAGCACTGAAGAACTGATACTTTCAAACTGTGGTGCTGGAGAAGACTCTTGAGAGTCCCTTGGACTGTAAGGAGATCCAACCAGTCAATCCTAAAGGAGATCAGTCCTGAATATTCAGGATTTTGAAGTGATTGATGCTGAAGCTGAAACCCCAATATTTTGGCCACCTCATGCGAAAAACTGACTCCTTGGAAAAGGCCCTGATGCTGGGAAAGACTGAAGGTAGGAGGAGAAGGGGACAACAGAGGATGAGATGGTTGGATGGCATCACTGACTCAATGGACATGAGTTTGAGCAATCTCTAGGAGTTGGTGATGGACAGGGAAGTCTGGCATGCTGCAGTCCATGGAGTTACAAAGAGGCAGACACAACCAAGTGACTGAACTGAAATGGAAAGATATACCATGGTCATAAACTGAAAGACACAATATTATTAAGATGAAAATTCTCCCAAACCTACCTATATATTCAATACAATCCAAATCAAATCCCACCAGAATTTTGTAAAAATCTGTTGACTGATTCTCAAAATCATATAGAAATGCAAAATAGCATAAAATAGCCCAGACAACATGGAAAAGATAAAGCTGAAGAATTTACAGTGCCTAACTTCAAGATTTATTCAAAAGCTAGAGTGATTGTGGCATTGACATCAACATATACAAATAAGGCATTGCAAAATAATTGAGGGAAAAAAACAGATTTATGCATATAAGTCAATAATTTTCAACAAAAGTATAAAAGGTTATTCAATAGAGAAAGGATAACATTTTCAACAAATAGTGTCAGAACAATTGTATATCCATTTTAAAAATCCTTGATCAATATAATTTACTGTAAAAAATATTAACTTAAAATGGATCATACATCTAAATGTAAAATCTAAAATTTCTAATGAAAGAAAATAGGAAAAATACCTTTGTGAATTAGGTTGGACAGGATTCCCTAGATGTAATACCAAAATATAATTCATTAAACAAAAATTTGATAAATTAGGATTCATTGCAGTAAGAAATTCTTCTCTTTGGCAGACACTGTAAATTAAAAGATAAGACACACTATGATAAAATATTTGCAAATCACATATCTGATACAGAGCTTGCATCCACAATATAAAAAGAACACTCAAATTCTACAATAAAAAATGTCAAATGAATACTCAATAAGAATGAGCAACAGACTTAACAGACACTTTAGCAAAGAAGATATGGATGACAAAACATATGAAAATGTTCAACATCATTATTCATTAGAGAAATGCAAATTCAAGCCACAAATCATCTTACCTTTTAAGATAAGTAAGTAAGTGTTAGTCGCCCAGTTGTGCCTGACTCTTTACGACCCCATGGACTGCAGCCCACAAGGCTCTTCTGTCCATGAGATTTCCCAGGCAAGAATACTGGAGTGGGTTACCATTTCTTTCTCCAGAGGATCTTCCTGACCCAGGGATCAAACCCAGGTTTCCTGCACTGCAGGCAGATTCTTTACCGACTGAGCTACCAGGTAAGCCCCAACCTTTTAAGATGGATAATATTAAAAAGACAGATCTTGCCAAATGTTGGCAAATATGTGAAGCAACTGAAATTCTCATATACTCCTGGTGGAAATGTAAACTCGCACAACCACTGTAAAAAAAAGTTTGATGGTTTCTTAAAAAGTTAAACATTTCCCCTTTCACTTGACCCAGCCTTATCATTCCTACACATATATCAAGAGAAATGAAAGCATATGACTAAACAAAGACCTCTACATGAGCATTCACAGCAGTTGTAATTGCAAAAACTGGAAACACAAGTGTCTATCATCAGGAGACGGAATCAACAAATTGAGAAATAGTATTGAACAATAAAAAATAACGATACATGCAACAACATGGATGAATCAGAAAATAATTATGCTGAATGAGAGAAGCTAAAGGGAAAAAAAGAGTACACGCTGTACGTTCCCATTCACATAAAATTCTATAAAATATAAACTAATCTATAGTGACAAGAGCATATCAGTAGTTTTCTGGGAGTTGATGGGGGATAGGCTGGGAGGAGGGCTGAAGAGGGGTGAGATGAGAAATTAGTAAGGAACACAAGGAAACTTTTTGAAGTAACAAATATTCGTTATCCTGATTATGATAATGATTTCACAGGTGTATATATGTCAAAAATCATCATATTATATAATTTGAATATATGCATTTTATTTTGTCACTTACATCTCAATAAAGCTGTTAAAATTTTTAAAAGGTGTTTAACTAGAGGAGTAGAAAGTTAAATTCATTCAGTAAAAATTGATTCGATTTTAATTATTGTTCAGGTTTTTTAAAATAGGAAATTTATAATAATTATCTAGACTGATTAAATGCAGATAAATTTGAAGTTGAAGAAACCAGAAAAGGAATAAGTAAATTAAAAAGTATAGCCTCTGCAGTTAAAAGGATATAGGTTCAGATCTAGGCTCTTCCTCTTATTGCCTATGTGACCTTTGGAAAGTTGACTAACCTCTCTGAGTTCTGTTACTTCATCTGCAGAAGAAAGAGGCATATAACTGAAAGTCATCATGATGTTTAGAAATCATGTACACAAGGTATCTGGTGTAAAGCCCTTAAAAGAGAGCAGGTGTTAATTGCATTTATGAATAAATGAGAAATGTATTGTTGTTGGTCAGACATAAGGTTATAGAGGCCAAAATCAGGGAAAGGAGACACAGTAAAAGATGTAAAATACCTTGTTGTTCAGTTGCTAAGTTGTGTCTGACTCTTTGTGACCCTATGGACTGTAGTACATCAGACTTCCCTGTCCTTCACTATCTCCCAGAGTTTGCTCAAACTCATGTCTATTGAATCAGTGATGCCATCCAACCAGCTCATCTTCTGTCATCCCTTTCTCCTACTGCCTTTAATCTTTCCTAGTATCAGGGTCTTTTCTAATGAGTCAGCTCTTTGCATCAGGTGGGCAAAGTATTGGAGCTTCATCTTCAACATCAGTCCTTCCAATGAATATTCAGGGTTGATTTCCTTTAGGATGGACTGGTTTCATGATGATCTCCTTGCTGTCCAAGGGACTCTCAAGAGTCTTATCCAGCACCACAATTCAAAAGCATCAATTCTTTGGCACTCAGCTTTCTTTTAGTCCAAAATACTTTGAGTTTTATATAAAAAGACAAGATGTTGTGACTAGTTAGGTTTTGGAAACATGGGAAAGGCAAGTATCAATTACTAAAAGAATGATAGCTCCATCACTAGAAGTTTTTCTAGTAATCAGGGGGAAGGGTCAAGGTCTATAGGAGGATGATTAGAATAGTATAGACTAGATTATCCACAGATAGATCCTTTAAGTGTTGGATGCAAGTCTGAAGTTGAGTCTGCTGCTGCTGCTGCTGCTGCTGCTAAGTCACTTCAGTCGTGTCCGACTCTGTGTGACCCCATAGACGGAAGCTCACCAGGCTCCCCCGTCCCTGGGATTCTCCAGGCAAGAACACTGGAGTGGGTTGCCATTTCCTTCTCCAATGCATGAAAGTGAAAAGTGAAAGTGAAGTTGCTCAGTCGTGTCCGACTCTCAGCGACCCCATGGACTGGAGCCTACCAGGATCCTCCGTCCATGGGATTTTCCAGGCAAAAGTACTGGGGTGGGGTGCCATTGCCTTCCCCGGAAGTTGAGTCTAATATATGCTATTAATAACTGGAAATCTCCCTGGCTTCAAGCCTTCCCAGCTTGTGTGTTCCTGCAAGGGTTATCACAGCTCCAAGATCCAGCATTGACTAGAGTGGGCATCTCTGGGAAGGTGCTTCCCTGCTGCAGCTGCTGGAGACCAGAATCACCACATTCTACAGCTGCCATGGCAACCACCAGCAACTGTGAGTAAGCACTGCACTGGAGGGGCCAGGAAAAGGTCCTACCTCTCTCCTGCTTTTTGATCACCCCCTGGTGCCTCTACTACCCATGTTAACAGAAAAACAGCTATTGAGAAAGCCGAGGGAAGTGAGAGTTTGCTGATCCTCAGCCCTGGCAGCACAGAGCAGAATAATAAAGGGGACAGGTAAATAACCAGCACAGCATCTATAGGAGTCACTGCAGAGAGAGAACAGAGATGAAGCTAGAAATCGCAGCAATGGAGAAAGAAAAATGGTTAGAAAGAAGTGAACCAGAAAAATTAAGTGTCCCAGAAGTCCAATGATGAGAGAATTTGAAAAGGCAGACATTCAAGGGTATCCACTGTCAGAGAGAAGGCGAGGTCTAAGAGAAGGCCACTGGATTTGACGATTAACAGTCCTACTTACCTTGAAAATCCAGTGTTAGATTTTCAACTAGATTTGCAGGAGCAGATGCCAGATTTCTTAAAAGGATCAATTTCAGTATATAAGATGGTGAGCATAAACTGCTCATCGTTAAGTTTAGCACGAAGTGTGAGAAGTCAACTGACATATATCTTTCTCAGAAACTGTACTCTAATAGGGTGTGCAACCTTCTGCATTTGTCTAGAACTTTTGCAGATTTAGCTTGGAAATCTCCTGGTCCCAGCAAGTTCTCAGTTCCAAGCAATCTCAGTTCCAGTCTCAGTTCCAAGCAAGCTGAGATGGCTGGTTACCATGACCCAGTCCTTGACCTGAGCCGTGACCTGCCCTGAAGAATGTGCTCAAATGAGCTATGTTCAGACTTCCACAAAGGATGTGGAATATTTGGTTACATATAAATTCTAATACATTTCCAGAATAACCATTGTTTTGCTCCCTGGTCCACTAATAGTGCAGTCATTCCACTTGACTTTAAATGTGATTCTTCTTCACCCAGGTCTCACCCTCTTTAGTCTGTCTACTGCCTGCAATGACATCCCAAGAGAAACATTCTCCTACTTGGCTTTTTTCAAGCTCAACATTTTCACGACACCCCAGTTAATTAATATCTGCCCTGGGTCAGCCTGCAGGGAAACACATTGAGCTTGGAGATTTCCATTTGAACATTGAACCCCAGGAAGGAGCAAGGCAAATTTATACCAGTGGATCTAATTGCTAGAAAAGTAATTCTGCAAAGATGGAAATCAGCTGAAAGATTAACACTGCTCTACACCAGCTTGAGTGCCCTGGCTAACAGAAAGAAAATAATGTTTCAATTAAATGAAAGGATACTGAATTAGGTAGAATACTCAGGAGACCGGTAATGGAGTCCAGAGCCTTTCACCTCCAGGTCACCATCAGCAATCTGGTCCAGGGCAACTCTAGACCATAGTTTTGAGGGGCTGATGGCTCACCCCAGCCCTTACTGTCTGCAGCACTTGATGAACTGGTTTCCCAAAGCACCTGCATCAGCCTCACAGGTCACTGTGGTCCGCTGAAGATGTAAGAGGAAGCAAAGCCCCTCTTTGGAGGGAAGAGGCTGACCCTGGGGTAGCCAAGGGCCACCACAGGGAAATTAGAATGGGGAGATAATTCAAGACGGGGAGCCACACAGAGAGGGGGACTTATAATTCAGTTCACACAGGGGGCAGTTAACCATTTCATCTGAATTTAGACTTGAAATAGAAGTGAAAGTGGTGATGATGAGTTTGCTTTTTGTGTATGTTGGGAGGGGGTGGCAAGGGATGAGATTTGCATTTAGAAGTCGAAACTTCACTAGAGGACAGAACACAAGCAAAACTGAGTCATGAAATCACTTGTTATCACCCATTTAACTATATCCCAAGGCTTATCTTATTTCACAAAATATTACCACAGATGGATAAATTCCAATATGAGGAGATTAGCTTAATTCCTGATGCCAGTGAAACAAAAGTCCTCCCCCACAGTGGAACCCATATGTCAGCTGATGTCTCTGGGTCCTTCACATTCCAGATAAGACTGTCTCAAACTTTATATTCCATACTTTGTGGGAGTCTAAAATGTCCCCAAGATTTCTTAAATATGTTGCCTCTGAATCAAAACTCCTGCATTTCTTAAATATGTTCAGTGGACAGTTTATCCTACCAATCTGGGCCTGCTGTATTTTTTTGGATGGCATCACTGACTCGATGGATGTGAGTCTGAGTGACCTCCGGGAGTTGGTGATGGACAGGGAGGCCTGACGTGCTGCAGTTCATGGGGTTGCAAAGAGTCGGACATGACTGAGCGACTGATCTGATCTGATCTGAAGCAAGAAACAGCTTTTTCCTTCCTCTTTTATGATTATTGTATTAATATGCACAGAAATTCCATTCAAAAATGGGATATGGGGTTTAGATGGGGCAGAAGCTGTTTCTATCATAGGACCATAGACCACAAATGGGTGCAGCCCCTGATTTTAAAAATCTGAGAACATCCCACCATAGGGACATTCTCCTGGCCCTGTCACTCAGACTGTTACTATCCAGCTGACTTTCTCTTTTCCACTTGACCTTTAAGAGTGCCCCATAAACCCTACATTCTTATTTCCTTCACATTTCTCCCTTCAAAGTCTCTGGGACTGCCTCATTGAGCCTCTTGGCAAGGCAAAAGGGCTTCTAAGTCAGGAATCTGCTCTGTAGAGGATGTGGTCTGGGTTTTAAGAAACACTTTTTTCCCTTCCCATTACATAACTATACCAAAGAACTATATCAACAATAGCCCAAGAGACAAAATTCTAATTCAAAAAGATAGTCACGCCCCTGTGTTTATAGGAGCACAAAATACAATGGTCAAGACATGGGAACAACCTAACTGCTCATCAGTAGATGAATGGATAAAGATGTGGTGTCACACACACACACACACACACACACACACACACACTGGAACACTACTCATATGACACACAGTCATAGGAAAGAATGAAATAATGCCATTTGCAGCAACATGGATGAACACAGAGATTACATCTCAGACTAAATGAAGTAAGTCAAAGACAAATATCACTTATATGTAGAATCTAAAACATAATCTAACATAGATTATCTTATGCATGAAACAGAAGTAGGCTCACAGACACAGAGAACAGACTTGTAGTTGCCAAGCGAGTAAGGGAATGTGAAGGAGTGGACTGGGAGTTTGAGATTAAGAGACGCAAGCTATTATATACAGAATGAATGGATAACAATTTCCTACTGGATAGCACAGGGAACTTTATTCAGTACCCTATGATAAATCATAATGGAAAAGAATATGAAAAATAATATATACATACATACATATAACTGAATCACTTTGCTGTACTAACATTGTAAATCAACTATACGTCAATAAAATAATTTCTTTTAAAAGCCTGAGGAAAGGAACTTCCCAGTTCAGCTCAATTCTTAGGACATAAAACAGAAATGCATAAATGTCGTAACAGTCAAATACATTGGCAGATTGAGTTCCCCCAAGGAGGATGGATGACTAGAATTTTGGCACCTTGAAGAAGAATTCCATGCAATACTGAGCAGGGACTGGCTGTGACCATGTTACTAGACATGAGTGACCCTACAGTAATTCCAAATTGATGAACCAAAGGTTTAATAAACACAGTTTGGGGACATTTGGCTTGAGAGGGACTGCTTAGGTTTGAGTGTCTTGGAATGTGTTTCTGACGGTGGAGTCAGGGGAGACTCGTTACTTCACTAGAGAAGGCAGGTTTATCATCACTGACTGTTGGAAAAATCTATAAGCTTCAGTGCTGTTTCCTAAAAGTATAGCAGTTAGCAGTATACTGTTTTTCACTTTCCTATTAAATGCTATAGCAATGTGTTCTTTAAGTATAAGATACTGCTGAAAATACCTACATTCTCCTCTAACTCAAACCTTCATTTTATAGATAAGTAACCTGAGGCCCTAAGAGGCTGATGGGCCTGGGGCAGGCAAAGGAAGCTTTTCTCCCTATATACCCATGTTACCATCCCCCGAGGTCTCATGCATTTAAAACCTTGTAGATTTATAAGAGCAAAAATGATTTATGGATCCCGGGGAATGACAACAAAGAGAATTTTTTAAACATATGTTTAAGTATCCTGTGCCCTTGATTTGATAGGAGATGTAACAGAGCAGGGGTAAGTTGACCTATAGATCATTGGGATGATCCAGCTGAGCCAAATAAGACAGCTTTTCATTAGCTGGGTACTTTGGAGTAGCTGGGATACTTTTATTCTAGTAATGGAGAGATAGATATGGCCTCTGGGAACACTTCTTGGAAATTGTACTTTCTCCAGATGCTCAGTTTGGGTGTGGGACAGATTGGCTTCGAGGCCAAGAGCAACAAACATTACCACAATCCCACTGGTCAGAGAGCTGAGGCTCTTCAAAGGTCTGGAGGCTTTCCATGAGACCCTTGGGTTTTTGTCATCAGTCTGTACAGCGACCTTAAAATTCTTAGGACAGCAATAGCCATCAAAGCTGATGGTCAGTAGAGCCTGCAGAGGCAGAAGTGAGCCATGGCTCTTGAGCTCTGGTAGTTAACACCCCTCTCCAGACACTCACTCCATCAGGTTCCAAGATCCAAGAAAGGCACTGAGTAAGGTCAGTCATTTACCTAATGATTCCCTAGCACTAAGTGGGAGGTAGTAAAGTCCCTCCTGCCTCGGGCTGCCACATTTACTGGTAGAAACTAGTTGGACAGAAAATATCTGGGAGTATTTTTAAGTATGTGATCTGATCCTGATAAGTGGTTATCTCAGTAAAGTCATCTAATATTGAGTTTTATTGAATCTTTTCAAAAGCACATTTGGAATGAGGAGGGTGAGTAATACAAGACATCAGAAATCTATTATATGGGCAAATATAAAAATCAGCCTCAGTAGTAGATATGCACGAAGGCCCACACATTGGAAATATAGTATGTTGGAATATTAGAATATAATAATGGAGAGTGTAGACAATTCTTACCCACATCTGTATGGCAAGTCTGTAGGGAGATAGAGTATATGCAAATCAATAAAAAATAAATAAATAACCTACATTCAGAAAACGAAGATCATGGCATCTGGTCCCATCACTGCATGGGAAATAGATGGGGAAACAGTGGAAACAGTGTCAGACTTTGTTTTTCTGGGCTCTAAAATCACTGCAGATGGTGACTGCAGCCATGAAATTAAAAGACACTTACTCCTTGGAAGGAAAGTTATGACCAACCTAGATAGCATATTCAAAAGCAGAGACATTACTTTACCAACAAAGTTTCGCCTAGTCAAGGCTATGGTCTTTCCTGTGGTCATGTATGGATGTGAGAGCTGGACTGTGAAGAAGGCTGAGCGCCGAAGAATTGATGCTTTTGAACTGTGGTGTTGGAGAAGACTCTTGAGAGTCCCTTGGACTGCAAGGAGATCCAACCAGTCCATTCTGAAGGAGATCAATCCTGGAATTTCTTTAGAAGGAATGATGCTAAAGCTGAAACTCCAGTATTTTGGCCACCTCATGCGAAGAGTTGACTCATTGGAGAAGACTCTGATGCTGGGAGGGATTGAGGGCAGGAGGAGAAGGGGACGACAGAGGATGAGATGGCTGGATGGCATCACTGACTCGATGGATGCGAGTCTGAGTGACCTCCGGGAGCAGGTGATGGACAGGGAGGCCTGGCGTGCTGCAGTTCATGGGGTCGCAAAGAGTCGGACACGACTGAGCGACTGATCTGATCTGATCTGATCTGATGTGCAGCAAAATACATACTCACAAAACATGTCATTCTACTGTCAAAAAATTTCGTCAGATAATTGCCCTCTTCCTTGTCTGACTTTATATACATCAAACTCTCACTTATGGTATGTTGGCACTTGCCTTAATATGGGTAAATCTGAATTCCAGAATTTGTTGGAAACAAAGCTGTTTTGCTAGTTTTAAGAATGTACTTATCTGTATATTTCAGTGAACTCTCTTGCAACTTGTTTTATTTTCGATTGAGGTAACACTGGTTCACATTGTTATACATTTCATGTGTACACACTATATTTTGACTTCTGTATACATTATAGAGCATTCACCAATAATTTAGTTTCCATCTGTTACCATACAGTTAAGCCTTTCCTTAAACCCCTTCCCCTCTCTGGTAATCACTACTCTGTTTCCTTTGTGTGTTTGTGTTTGGTTAAGTTTGTTGGGTTATTTTTTTATTCCACATATGAGTGAAATCATGTTTGTATTTCTCCTCTGACTTATTTAACTTAGCCTAATACCTTCAAGGTCTAACATGCTGTCACAAATGGCAAGATGTCATTCTTTTATCTGGATGAATAATATTCCAAATGTATACATAGAGAGAGAAGGAGGGAGATGAAGACAGAGAAAGAGAGAGAATTATTTAAATACCCAGAAGTGAAATAACTGGACCATATGATAGTTCTAATCTTCATTTTTTTGAGGAAACTCCATATTATTTTCACATTGACTGCACCAATTTTCATTCTTACCAACAATGATGGTTTCCTTCTATCCACGTCCTCTCCAAAATGTATTATTTCTTGTCTTTTTGATAATAGCCATCCTAATGGCATGAGGCTATATCTCACTGTGGTTTTGATTTGCATTTCCCAAAGAATTAGTAATGTTGTATATCTTTTCATGTGCCTGTTGACCATCTACATAGCTTCTTTGGAAAACTGTCTCTTCAGATCCTCTGCCCATTTCTTAATTGGGTTATTCATATTTTGTTGTTGAGTTATTTGAGTCTTTTATATGTTTTGGACTTTAACCTCTTCCTGGATATATGACTTGTAAATATCTTCCCTCATTTAGTAGGTTATTCTTTTGTTTTATTCAGAGTTTTCTTTGTTGTGCAGAAAATTTTTGGTCTCATATAGTCCTATTTGTTTATTTTTGCTTGTTTCTTTTGCCTGAGGAGATATATCCAGCAAGACATTACATGATTTATGTCAAAGAGTGTACTGACGTGACATACTGCTAGGATTCTTATAGTTTCGTTCTTACATTTAAGTCTTCAATCCATTTTGATTTCATTTTTGTATATGGTATTAGAAAATGATCCAATATCATCCTTTTGTCTGTAGCTGTCCAGTGTTTTTAATTTCTCCTTGAATTTCTTCATTGACCCAATGCTTGTTCAGTAGCATGCTATAATAATCTCCACATATTTGTGATTTTTTAAGCTTTCTTCATGTAGTTGATTTCTAGTTTTATATCATTATAATCTAAATTTAAAAATAAGTTGTTCATCCTTAAATATGAATTTATATGATGATGATTCCAGTCATTTTATAATCTAAATTCTTAATTTTCTTCTCATTAGTATAAAAATAGACATTGGCCTATTTCCTGACCAAAGATATACCCATTCCACTGAGTTTTCTACTCTTCTCCCCTGCTTTCATTGCACTTCTAGTGGTTTTTACATTTCTACTTGACTTACTTTTTTCTTGTTTGTTTGTTTTGTTATTTTTCAGGAATATCTTAAAATTGAACTAAGATGATTTAAATGAAGAACGTCAAAGCCAATTTTGGATTGACTGGAAATAGTGGAAGGTTTGATAGATATGATGGAATACGAGTTCTCCCCCACAAAGAACATGCATTTTTTCCAATTGATCTCATTATGAAGATGGCACAACTTCTATATAATTGACTTATTTTATAGGCAGGATGGTGAGTTGAACTGAAGGACTAACTGCTTTCATCACTGTCAAGTCACCACAGATGTTCTACTGAAAAAAGAGAAATAGCCTTGCTGAATTGGTTTGAGGCAGAGACTAATAGGCAATTAGGGCTTGGTCTGGTCTGATGGCGTGGTGTAGTAAATGCAGGGAACCAGTGTGCTGTAGTAGTGAATGCCCAACAAATGAAATGATTGCATCACTCTTCTTACGCTGCTCATTGAACTCCATCATCTACCAGAAGCCAAGGGAGAAAAGACCACTAATTGCTAAAGATCACAAACTTTTAGCAAACATTAATGTGCAAGTCGGAGAAGGCAATGGCACCCCACTCCAGTACTCTTGCCTGGAAAATCCCATGGATGGAGGAGCCTGGTGGGCTGCAGTCCATCGGGTCGCTAAGAGTCGGACACGACTGAAAGACTTCACTTTCACTTCTCACTTTCATGCATTGGAGGAGGAAATGGCAAGCCACTCCAGGGTTCTTGCCTGGAGAATCCCAGGGACAGGGGAGCCTGGTGGGCTACCGTCTATGGGGTCACACAGAGTCGGACACGCCTGAAGCGATTTAGTAGCAGCAGCAGCAATGTTCAAGCGTGATGGAAAATTGTGTCTAATGAGTTCACCTAAAATAGAGCTCCTGTTTCACAAACATAAAGGATATTTCATTCACCTCAAAGTCTGCAAAGACTATGGGGCTTAGACCCAGAAGATCTGCATCACGTCTAGCCCCGCCAATAACTAGCTGTGCAACTCCTGATTTGGTAGCATCTACATCTCCAGAAGTTGCATCCATGAAGTGGCTCCAATGGTAAAGAACCCGACTGCCAATGCAGGAGACATAAGAGATGCAGGTTCAATCCCTGGGTCGGGAAGATTCCCTGGAGGAGGGCATAGCAATCTATTCCAGTATTCTTGCCTGGAAAATCCCATGGACAGAGGAGCCTAGTGGGCTATAGTCCATGGGGTTGCAGAGTCAGACACTACTGAAGCAACTCACCATGGAGCTTCATCCATGGCACAACTACTGGGAGAGAGAAGGCATTAATGCCTGGGAGGTAGAAGCCTTTCATTTCCCTTTTTGATTGTTGGTCTGTCAGGAAAAAAGATGTTCATCATCCTGAACCCTCCCTTGTGCCTCCCTTTTTCTCAATTTCAGCCCTCTCAAATCTTTCCTCTGCTATCCATAAACACAGAATTCTAAAGTGAGAGGCTTTCAGGATATATTGTACTAATACATCATCAACATTGTCATTATGATGTATTAACACAATGCATCATCATAGACCTGTCAAAGCTGTGATTTATGACTCAAAAGTGTGTTGTGGTATAGCAAGGCAGCAGGGACTTCATTGACTGAATGCTTGTTTATTTTTACACTTAAGGGCTTTGAAAGTAAGTTTCACACTACTTTTCCAAAAACAAGAATTGGGGGAAGACTTTGAAAGGAAGATTCCATTGCAAGGCACTGAAGGGGTCAATGGGTCACACTTAAAATATATAAAGGTTTGTGTTTTCCCAGACCATTTTAAATTCAAAATCAGACTTCCACACTCCAACTCATTTGGTTCCCACTGGAAGAATCTAGTCTTTTCCATGCCTTTCCACCCCTCTATTTGAACTCCCTCCAGTTAAGTGTGTGAGGTATGGTAGGAAAGGTATACATTAGAGGCTTTCTTTTACTGCCAAAAGTAATAAGGATAGTGTTATATTTTATGAGAGTAATTAATGTGATTTTGCAGGGAAAATCTGCTTGCAATGTAGCTAGGGGCTGGCATTACACATTTTCTTTCTGAGCATTAAGTTCTTTCATAATGTCCTTCTCAAAGTATTAAGCACATACTGCATGAACCACATACACCATTGAGCATGGTGCCAAGAGAAAGACAGAAGAGTTAGGTGGAGCCATTGCAAAGAAAGAACAAGATATAAGAAGGGAATTAAAGCCAGCTAAGGAGAAATATACAGAGACTTCCCTGTAGCTCAAATGGTAAAGAATCTGCCTGTGAAGCAGGAGACCAGGGTTCAATCCCTGGGTTGGGAAGTTCCTCTGGAGAAGGGGTTGACAACCCACTCCAGTATTATTGCCTGGAGAACTCCATGGACAGAGAAGCCTGGCGGGCTACAGTCTGTGGGGTCGCAAAGAGTTGGACACGACTGAGTGACTAACACACAAGGAGAAATACTGTACCTCTTGAATTATAATAGCCCCTTGAAAATGACTGAGATGGAAGAAGATTCATCAGAAAACACTTCTGGAAAAGATGAGTCATTGAGCAAAGTCCTATGTTAAGGAAGAGATGAGAAGGATGTCTGATTGTCTCGAACTCTAGGATGACAGTTCTTTCCAGAATATAGTCATTCCTTGGCATCTGTGGTGAGTTGATTCCAGGACCCCTGTGGATACCCAAATCCACGAATGCTCAAGTTCCCTACATAAAATGGCAGAGTACAGTTGGCCATTGGAATTGGCATCTGTACACTTTCCCCTACTTATTCACCAGAGCCTGGTTTCTTAAGAGCTTAAAAGATATTAAAGCTGGAATCTGAAAAGTTGGTTTGACTGAGGTCCTTTTAGCCTCCTCTGTAGAGCTCACCTTCACCTTTCAATTTGTCTAGCCAGCAGCATTATCACTTTTATAAGTAGCAAAATCTTTAATTATCAGAAAGGTAGAAAGTGCCTTTGGCCAAGTATTTTTATTGGATGCAAGGAACTTGGGCCCAGCCCCCAAACTGGCAGATCAGAGTGAATGTCACCTTAAGGATATCTGTACACTATGACACAATTTTTCTTATTGCGAAAAAAAGAAAAAAAAGTGCTTAATGTAATTACAGCCAGGCCTGGTTTATCCAGGCTTATTCATCCCCATGTCTGGGGAGCCGGAAATGTAACTAGCAAAGAATTCACTAGCAGGAGAGGCAGGGAATTTGCCAAGAGTTTGTTAATCTAAGGGTTTATTTTTTTTATCCAAATGTAAAGGGAGTTTGCAAACTGATTCAGATTAACCGGGTCAAGTTGTATATTTTATTAACTTTAAAACATTTTTAAAAATCCTTTTCACATTAAAAAAAAAAAAAAAAGGTGCCTAGAGTTAGATGGGGCTGGTAAGGGTGAAGGAAGGTTGTCGGCTTAATAAATGTTATAATATAAGGAGAGATGTGTCAGCTGCTTTATTTCCACTTTCTGGTTTCAGCCAGAAACAGCTGCAAAATGTCTATTCTAACTCAAGCCTTTTTATGACTTTTACTAACTTCTTATTCAAAAATGCCTTTTATTGATTTTTCTAAGGAATCTCACCACCATGGAGAGAAGAAAGAACATATAGAATACTTTATGCCTCATTCACCATCACAGATGAATCAAAATATTCAAGATAATTTGGTTATTGGCTTCAGGCATTTCTGTTGACTTTTGTATTTCCCAGAAAAGCAAAATTACCCAGGTTCCTCATTGCCTGCATTCTAATCACTGAAATGGCTGCCATGATTGAAATTCATCATTAGAGCCCTATTGTCCCCAAGATAGCATCTACCTCCCTGGTATGGATTCAAATATCTTCATGAATTAGTCTTTCTTTACCTGTATCCTCTGTTATTTTCATGCCTAAATTCTTGCTATCACAAATTATTGACTGTTTCATACTTGGCCAGCCTCTCTCTTATCTCTGAGAATCACACGTGCCATTCTCGCCATCCTTCTTGCAGCAGCTTGCCCACATTTTGTCTGGCTCACTCCTCTTCCTCTAGGTTGCAGTTTGGGCACCACCTCTCCCAGGATGTTTTCATTATCACCTTAAGACAAGAACCCATTGCTCCATCTGTGTGCTGTCATGTCAAAAGTTGCCCAGATGATCGATTTTTCCACAGTGATCATACTGGAGTGGAATCATCCTACTTGTATTTGTGTTCCACAGTTGGCCCTTCCAGTTCAGATTGTGTCTAAATCTTGGCTCTATCTACCAATAGTACATGGTGGTTGTACTATTCGTCCCTCAGATAAATATTAATATCTGTTGTAAAACGAGCACAGATAAATGAATAAAACACATATATCAATCCCAGGTCTTGCTGCAAACCTTGCATTAATTTACATGACTTTATGATCCAGGAAGATCCCCTAGAGAAGGGAATAGCAACCCACTCCAGTATTCTTGCCTGGGAAAGCTCACGGATAGAGGAGCCTGGTGGGTTACAGTCCACGGGATCACAAAGAGTTAGACATGACTTAGTGACTATGACTGAACGACAACAAAAAAATTAATACATTAATTTATTTTAAGCCATTTACACAGTAGCAAGATCTCTTATCTTCATCCCAACACAAAGCCTTGGACACAACAAGTGCTCAATTAGTATTAAATGATTGACTAATGAACAGAAGCTCATTATGCCCAGTGGAATAACTGACATCTTTGTTAAGCAGAACCAGAGACCTTGCTTAGTACCCTGTGTTACTGCTATTTGTATCATGTTGGAATTCTTGATTATTGAAACGCTAAACTTTTTTTTTTTTTTTTTTTTCCAGTTAAGCCAACTTAGACATAAGCTCCTTGGGTATTTACTGTCTTGATCAAAATTTGATTCATCATAAGAAAGACTTTGGTCTGGTGCAGCTTTTATTTTAAGAGACCCAGGAACCCAGGCACCCTCCATGTAGGTAACGGGACCCTGTAGTCCGCCTGCAGTCTCGGAGCCGCTGCCTCCTCCCCAGCCGCCCGCCCATCTTGGAGGTGGAGGTACGCCGGGCGCTGCCCAGCCAAGCCCTGGTTCCTCTTCGGAATCTTGAGACCTTGCACTTCACCTCGCGCTCCGCCGGGGCCCTGGATCCTGACAGCGCTGAAGGGACCCCGATGTGCCCAGATTGTTGGGCGCGGCCGCCCTGGCGAGAGGCGATGAGAGGTGGGGACTCCGGGCTGAGGAAGGACTAGCCCTCAGTCACCCTCAGCCGGCTGGAATAGGACTGCAGGTGGGGCCCCCGCAGAGAAGGAAGGAGGGCGTCTGTGGATTGGGCGGACTGGAGCCCGAGGTGGTCGAAGGCTGCTAGTCTCGGGGCCTGCCGGTGGCCTGCACGCCCCACGTAGGTGAGACGTGGCACCGCGATAACGTGAGTTTTTCCGGGTTCCTGCGTACAGTGGATGTGCGGTACTTGCTTACTCAAGGGAACGTAGCTAATGATTCAGGAACTTCTCTCAGCTCCTAAACCAGGCATCAGCCTAAACCAGACACTCCCTCTCATTCATTTTGACATGGATGAAATAACGGACTGTAGAAAATGGCAACCCACTCCAGTACTTCTACCTGGAAAATCCCATGGATGGAGGCGCCCTGGTAGCTTGTAGTCCATGGGGTCACTAAGTCGGACACGACTGAGCGACTTCACTTTCACTTTTCACTTTCATGCACTGGAGAAGGAAATGGCAACCCACTCCAGTGTTCTTGCCTGGAGAATCCCAGGGACGGGGGAGCCTGGTGGGCTGCCGTCTATGGGGTCGCACAGAGTCAGACACGACTGAAGCGACTTAGCAGCAGCAGCAGAAAAAGGCACAGTTGTCTCTTTATTACCTTCTCTTAAATGTACTGGCTTTAAACGTCTAATGAGGGCTTTACCATTTGAGTTTAGGGCTTTGATCTCCATAAAAATGTTGATGGCTCCTGGCAGAGAGGTTCTTGGTCTGCTTAGTCACCAAGACCCTGACATTGGCAACAACACACTAACCTCCCTTAGATAGGTTTGTTATCTTGATTAAGATCCCTAGAAGGCTAGACAATTAATCCAGTAGCAGGCAGTGTCTGCAAAGCCATAGCCTCATAACACCATCTGGCAAAGAGCAAAGTCCAAGGTCAGGGGCTTGAGAGTGGTAAGATTCGACAAGGGGAGGATGCTTGGGGAATGCTCAGATGATTGCTCTGACCAAGGGTGGTGCTGTTGAAGCCCATGGACATTTAGTGTGCAGCCTTGGGATACGGATGTCTGAAATACAGTCAGACCTGGAAGCGTGTAGAAAAAGGAAGGAGAAGGGAGAGGAGAATGCAACACAAGCTACACAAACTTTAGAGTTTCTAACTATGCCTCAGCCAGAGGTGACATTTGGGAAAAACAGCAGTGCTAACCCTGGTAACCACTTTCAGCTAACATAAAGATACCTTAGGAGCTCAGTGGAAAGAGTGGGGATATTTGAATCAGAAGGATTCATGCTCCCTTTTGTAATTAGCTGATCTTGGACAGATCATCTTAAAGACTTGGTTTCTTCATCCCTAAATAGGAATCGCAATGCTTATGTCATAAGCCATTCTGAGAATTGGAAGTAATATATACCTGACAAATACTGAATGTTTAGTAAGTTTCCTTCCCCTTCAATGGGATTGCAATGCCTTTACAATTTGGCCTTTAATTCTGAGCTATATCGTCAGTGTCCGCCAATAGAATGCTGTTACAGCTTTTTTACATAATGAGAGGAAAAATAGGGAATATCCATAATTGAGAACTCAGACGTAGAGGTGCTTGTTACCAACACTATAAAGTGAATTCCATCTTTCTCTTGTCCATGACACTGGGGGAAAAAAAAAGTGAAAATGCAGCCGGTTAATTGTCCCCTCTATCTCCAAATATCCAGGTATTTAGTCATATGAGAGAAACAGTATATGACCTGATGACTTGTTCATTGATCATCCATACAGCTTGGTCTTTTAGAGGAAGAGTCATCAACATAGACACCAATGTCATTTTGAGTCTTCAAAAGACTCAAAGATTTTTGTCCTCATCAGTCCAGATCATGGGCCAAATTACTGACTTTTTTTGCTCCCTCAGAAGGTCCAAGTGTATAAGTTTGTTAATATTTTAATGAGTCTTTTTGTTCTATTTCAGAGCAAGTTTCTTTAAAAAGATTTTTTTTAATTTAGATTTTTTAAGCTACATTAATTTGTTTTGCTAACTTCCTTTGGACTATTTTAAAATTCTCTGAGTGATGATATTTTTCATGAATATCACTGTCTTTAAACTCATACTTTCTCAGCATGTTTGGGATGTGTTCTGCCAAATCACATGTAGAATTGCCAACAGTTAAACAGGTTTTTTTAAAGAGATGAGTCATAGAATAATTAATCGAAGATTTTGAGAGACGAAGGAACCTCTGATTTTCTAGCCCAATTCTTCATTTCACAGATGAAGTTAAGACACATAGTGGTGAAATGATTTGCCCAAGGTCACATAAATAAACTATGGCAAAACTGGAATAAAACTCAGCCTTTCCAAGTTCAGTTTCCTTCCTCCTAAAACAGAAACAAAAATCCAAAAGTTTGGAAAGAAGCAATAGCTAGCACAGTCATGACAAACTACTGGAGGAAACTGGGACAGGGTCCACACCAAAGAACTATCAACAGCAGTTCTAAAGAATGCAGGGAAGATGTTCATCAATAAGTAATGGTACGTGCCCCCCGGTTCACTGCAGCTCTATTCACAGTAGTGAACATGGAAGCAACTGACGTGTCCATCTCTAGATAAATGAATAAAGATGTGGCGTATATGTATATAATGGAATACTACTCAGCCATTTGAAGAATGAAATAGTGCCCTGGGCAGCATCATGGATGGACCTAGGGATTATCATACTAAGTGACATAAGTCACACAAAGACAAATATCATGTGATATCACATATATGTGGAATCTAAAAAATGATACAGATTAGCTTATTTATTAATTGTTGTTTGGTCGCTAAGGTGTGTCCAACTCTTTGTGACCCCGTGGACTGCAGCATGCCAGGCTTCCCTGTCCTTCACTATCTCCTGGAGTTTGATCACACTCATGTCCATTGAGTTGGTGATGCTATCTAACCAGCTCACAAAATAGAAACAGACTCATAGACATAAGGAAATAAACTTATGGCTACCAAAGGGGGAAAAGAAGAGAGGGTGAAATAAATTAGGAGTTTTGGATTAGTAGAAACAAACCATATGAAATAGATAAACAACAAGGTCCTACTGTATAGCACAAGAACTATATTCAGTATCCCTGGTAGCTCAGTGGTAAAGAATCTGCCTGCAGTGCAGGAGACCCAAGTTCAATTCCTGGCTCGGGAAGATCCCTTGGAGAAGGAAATGGCAAACCACTCCAGTATTCTTGTCTGGAAAATCCCAATGACAGAGGATCTGGCTACAGTCCATGGGGTTGCAAGACTTGGACACAACTAAACCACCACCACCATAATAAATTATAATGGAAAGGAATCTGAAAAAGAACACATATTTTATATATTTATGAATCACATTGCTGTACATCAGGAACTAAAACAACATTGTAAATGAATTATACTTCAATTTAAAAAACAATAAATTTTAAAATCTGTAAGCAGTTGGGGAAAAATTCAATAAAAATAAGTAATGGTGAGCCAAAAAAGCAGCACATCTGACAATTCTAAAACTCTTATAACTTACACTAATGCAATGGTTCACAACTATTGATGGTTTTTGTCCCCCAGGGCATATCTGGCACTGTCTTTTTTTTTTTTTTTTTAATCTGGCACTGTCTTGAGAAATTTTTGGTTGTTATGATTTGGGTGTATATCAGAGGAATATTCCTAGCATCCAGTAAGTGGAAGCCAAGGATGCTGCTAAGGATCCTACATAACACAGGATAGATCCTCACAACAAATAATAATCTGACCCAAAATATCCATGCTGCCGGGGTTGAGAAGCCCTAGGCAAATAGTCTGCAATTTTATCAGAATCAACATCTACTTCTTATAGCCACTTTTACTATCTGGAAATGAAATCCATATGAATTATTTGCATCCCTGACTAAACATAAAGGAGAAATAAAAGCATAATAGCTTATAAGAAAATTATCTATAATTCAGTTTGTAAAACTCAGAGACAAGGACACTGGAAGGTGTTTGGACTTACTCACTGAATCACTGCTAAGTATGCTACCTATGGAGAGCTGCTGGTGGTGCAGGTACCATAAATGATTTTGCTGCCAAAGATTTGACTTGCTGAAATGATCAAATCTTGATAAACTTGGAACAAACTATGATAAAATAGAATCTCTCACTCATTTTAGTGTCAGTATATGTTAAAACCATGCAAAAAATGCTTTGTACTTACATTACTATGTGCAACAGAGGAAGTGTCTAGTGGAATGCCCAGAAGTCCTGCAGGTCATGGCCAAGGGCATTTTCTGTAGGACTCTCCAGCATACTGTAGAGCATACCACATCCCTGACTCCCATCTGATTGCTGCCAGAAGCACATGCCAAATATTTTCACAATCCAAACCCACCCCCACACATATTTAAAATACCTCCCTCTGAGAAGGCAAAACTTTTCCTTTTAAGCACCACTAATTTGGACAATAATGTAAATGTAGGCATATCCTGGTGTCTCAGTGATAAGGAATCCACCTGCAAAACCGGAGACATGAGTTCGATTATTGAGTCTGAAAGATTATCTGCAGGAAGAAACAGCAATCCACTCCAGTTTTCTTGCCTGGAAAATCCCATGCAGAGGAGCCTGGCATGCTGCAGTCCCCGGGGTCTCTAAGATCCAGACATGGCTGAGTGACTAAACAACAAATACATAAATAAATTTAATAATTGTCTTGAATATAAAACAGCTTTTTAAACAATAACTTTACTCTTTCCTTGGTAGGCCCTTCTTTGGTTTTAACAAAAAGACAGATTGACTCCTAGAGCTTCTTGTGCCCGTATGCTTTATTTTTTTCTTAAAAAAAAATCACATGGCATCTATTTCGCAATAATAAAAAAATGGTGGTTTCTCTGATGATCTTATTTCCAAATAAGTGCATTTTTTCTTAAAAATGTTTCTTGTTAATGAAAGAACTTCAGACTTTTTTGATGAATTCCACAACGTTTAGTTATAGATGTGATAAGTAAAGCATAAAGCAACAACAAAACCATCCATTTTCTAAAAAACTGCTTCTTCAATGAGTGATAAACATAGTAATTTCTCTCCCGTTAGAATGAATGTGTGTGGATTTTAATAGTGCAATGAAGGACTATATTTCCTTGCCATAATAAGATTTTACAACAGCAAAGCCTCAGCAGTTGATTAACTTCTGTTTTTTAAGCCAAAACACTATTTAAAAACACCAGTTGCTACTGTTTCTCAGATTCCTAACTGATGTACAAATTGGAAGATTTAAGTGGTCATTTCATAGATCTGGTGGAAGAGAATATTTTCCAGGTCTTTTACTTATTCTTGACTAGATAGCTTTAAATCTTACTACAAACAAATCATTGACAACATCTTAAACCATGGCCCAAACATGTTATGTGTGCCTTAAAATAGAGGGTGGTGATAAGAAACTGGATGAGCTTGTGAGGTTTGTAAGTTATTTATACTCATAATCCTTCACCTAGAGCCACATCAATTTTATCTGTTTATTTGTATGCTTCTGCTAGAGTTTGTTCTAACAAAAGATTTCTCCATCTAAAAAAATTTGAGAACCACAGCCCTACTGAAAATTAGCAACAGACGTAAAGAAATAAAATATAGGTCAAACTGCATCACAACAAACTTTATTGTGTCAAAAAATCTCCATCTAGCAAGAGATTTCTTCAGTTCAGTTCAGTCACTCAGTCATGTCTGACTCTTTGCAACCCCTTCACTTCTCTTTGACCTTTTGCTCCTCTTTGCAGCACACCAGGCCTCCCTGTCCATCACCAACTCCCAGAGTCCACCCAAACCCATGTCCATTGAGTCAATGATGCCATCCAACCATCTCATCCTCTGTCGACCCCTTCTCCTCCTGCCCTCAATCTTTCCCAACATCAGGGTCTTTTCAAATGAGTCAGTTCTTCACATCAGGTGGCCAAAGTATTGGAGTTTCAGCTTCAAAATCAGTCCTTCAAATGAACACCCAGGACTAATCTCCTTTAGGATGGACTGGTTGGATCTCCTTGCAGTCCAAAGGACTCTCAAGAGTCTTCTCCAACACCACAGTTCAAAAGCATCAATTCTTCAGTGCTCAGCTTTCTTCACAGTCCAACTCTCACATCCATACATGACCACTGGAAAAACCATAGCCTTGACTAGATGGACCTTTGTTGGCAAAGTAATGTCTCTGCTTTTTAACATGCTGTCTAGGTTGGTCATAACTTTCCTTCCAAGGAGTAAGTATCTTTTCATTTCATTGCTGCAATCACCATCTGCAGTGATTTTGGAGCCCAGAAAAATGAAGTCAGCCAATGTTTCCACTGTTTCCCATTCTATCTGCCATGAAGTGATGGGACTGGATGTCATGACTTAGTTTTCTGAATATTGAGATTTAAGCAAACTTTTTCACTCTCTTCTTTCATTTTAAGCACTGCAGATGGTGACTGCAGCCATGAAATTAAAAGACGCTTGCTCCTTGGAAGGAAAGTTATGACCAACCTAGATAGCATATTCAAAAGCAGAGACATTACTTTACCAACAAAGGTTCGCCTAGTCAAGGCTATGGTCTTTCCTGTGGTCATGTATGGATGTGAGAGCTGGACTGTGAAGAAGGCTGAGTGCTGAAGAATTGATGCTTTTGAACTGTGGTGTTGGAGAAGACTCTTGAGAGTCCCTTGGACTGCAAGAAGATCCAACCAGTCCATTCTGAAGGAGATCAATCCTGGAATTTCTTTAGAAGGTATGATGCTAAAGCTGAAACTCCAGTATTTTGGCCACCTCATGCGAAGAGCTGACTCATTGGAGAAGACTCTGATGCTGGGAGGGATTGAGGGCAGGAGGAAAAGGGGACAACAGAGGATGAGATGGCTGGATGGCATCACTGACTCGATGGATGCGAGTCTGAGTGACCTCCGAGAGCTGGTGATGGACAGGGAGGCCTGGCGTGCTGCGGTTCATGGGGTCGCAGAGTCGGACACGACTGAGCGACTGATCTGACTGATCTGATCTTACTAGCGTGTGAGATGAGTGCAATTATGCGCATTCTTTGGCATTGTTTTTCTTTGGGATTGGAATGAAAACTGATCTTTTCCAGTCCTGTGGCCACTGCTGAGTTTTCCATATTTGCTGGCATACTGAGTGCAGCACTTTCACAGTGTCATCTTTCAGGATTTGAAATAACTCAGCTGGAATTCCATCACCTCCACTAGCTTTGTTCATAGTGATGCTTCCTAAGGCCCTCTTGACTTCACACTCCAGGGTGTCTGGCTCTAGGTGAGTGACCACACCATCGTGATTATCTGGGTCATGAAGATCTTTTTTGTATAGTTCTTCTGTGTATTCTTGCCACCTTTTCTTAATATCTTCTGCTTCTGTTAGGTCCCTACTACTTCTGTCCTTTATTGAGCCCATCTTTGCATGAAATGTTCCTTTGGTATCTCTAATTTTCTTGAAGAGATCTCTAGTCTTTCCCATTCTATTGTTTTCCTCTATTTCTCTGCAATAATCACTGAGGAAGACTTTCTTACCTCTCCTTGCTATTCTTTGGAACTCTGCATTCAAATGGGTGTATCTTTCCTTTTCTCCTTTGTTTTTCGCTCCTCATCTTTTCACAGCTATTTGTAAGGCCTCCTCAGACAGCCATTTTGCTTTTTTGCATTTCTTTTTCTTGGGGATGGTCTTGATTCCTATCTCCTGTACAATGTCACGAACCTCCATCCATAGTTCATCAGGCACTCTGTCTGTCAGATCTAGTCCCTTAAATCTGTTTCTCACTTCCTCTGTATAATCATAAGAGATTTGATTTAGGTCATACCTGAATGGTCTAGTGGTTTTCTCCACTGTCTTCAATTTCAGTCTGAATTTGGCAAGAAGGAGTTCATGATCTGAGCCACAGTCAGCTTCCAGTCTTGATTTTGCTGACTATATAGAGCTTTTCCATCTTTGGCTGCAAAGAAAATAATCAATCTGATTTCAATGTCGACCATCTGGTGATGTCCACGTGTAGAGTCTTCTCTTGTGTTGTTGGAAGAGGGTGTTTGCTATGACCAGTGCATTCTCTTGGCAGAACTCTATTACCCTTTGCCCTGCTTCATTCTGTACTCCAAGGCCAAATTTGCCTGTTACTCCAGGTGTTTCTTGACTTCCTACTTTTGCATTCCAGTCCCCTATAAGAGGAAAGATTTCTTAGCTGTTGGAAATAACTCATTTGTCTTTAGAAATATACAATACAACAAAAATAAAATCGCGTGGACCATGTTTGTTTGTTTAACAGTGGTCTTTGACTTGTATTCTTTGCAAGGCAAAAGAGGGAATCTGTAAATTGGAATTCAGTGTTGTTAGTTTCCTCTAGGTGTAACCACTTCCTTTTCTATCTGCTTGATATCTGCCAAATATTTATTGTAAAATAAAATACCTGAGTAGTTAAAAGGCCACACCTAGAAGTGTGTTTCATAAACTCTTAATTATTACACAACTTTGGTGGCAAGAACAAGAGGAATGATAATCATAAAAGAAACACGGAGGCCCAACATGATTAGGAGAGCAGGTTGCCACCCAGTTTCTCCTTCTTTCTTGTGATCCAAAACCTGATTTTACCTGCAGACATTAGCATCTGACATACAGCCTACTTTTTCCAGCCTCCCTTGATATTCAGTATAATGAATGAAATATACAAGTGTTGTGTGGGTCTTTAGAAAAAGTCACTTAAAAGGAAAAGTCTATTAAAGAAGAATTATCACCTCCCTTCCTTTTTCTAGAAGTTAGTGATAATGGCTAGAATTTCCTCTGCCATCTGGGAAAATTAGTTGTCCTTGAAGATGAAAGCCATGTGTTGTGAAGCAGAAAAACAGAATCTTGAGTTCTAGTGATTTCAGAGAGCCACCAAACAGCCCTGGACTGCCTATCTCTGAACCACTATTGCAGAAAAGAATAAATGCTTGTTAGATTTATCCTCTAGAATTGGGATTCTGTTACTAGCAGTCAAATAAAATTGATATGTCATCCTATCCTAACTGGTATAGCCTTCTTTTCTGTATACTTTGGGATTATATTGCTTTTATTCGTCTATTCAGTCAAAATATACCATGCACCTTCATGATGACCCAGGATCTGCACTGAGACTTAAGGTTTTAGCAACTGAGATAAATGACATGCAACTTTCTTTCATGCAAATACCTCTAACTCAAATCATTCTGCTAGACAACATTATAACCTTAATTGAGATTATAGGGCCACAGTGAAAAATGCCTTGAAACTGTAAGAGTTTCTTATGTGCTAGTGCTATTTCTTAAGAACTTAGAATCATTTTCAGGTTGATTGAGGTATGATTGATACAATAAGCTGAACATTTTAAGGACATAATTGAATAAGGCTTGGAATACGCACACGTCAATGAAATCATCCACACAATCAAGATAGTAAATACATCCATCATCCCTAAATATTTTATCGTGTCCTAGCAAATACTTCCCATCAACCCTTCCCACCTTCAACCCACTCCTCAGGCAACTAGTAATCTGCTTTCTTTCCCTATAATATTAACTTGTGTTCCACTTAATAAAGTTTTATATCAATGAGCTAGCTTTGTTTTGTTTTTTACTAACAATTCTGATGGTAAGGCGCATGGCATATACTCACATGTTTTCTCTCTCCAGAGTGCTCATCTGTTTTCCAGATTTCTAAAATGGCAAACTATTCCATTATTGTTTGTTTTCCATAATTTATAGGACTATATCTGAGGTTAGCTACACATAGATAAGAAAGGAGGAAGCTTTGATGTTCATCCTTTCAACCATATGCATCATCAATGATAAATATTCTTATTTATAGGTATGGATGAATGCCAAGGTGAGACTTACATTTTATGATTGCTGGAACAGGGAAGTTACTAACAAGAATTCCCATTGAATTCAGGATTCTTCCTGGCTTCTAGACTTTCTATTTGTATCTTAAGGTATTAAGAATGCATGCACATGTACACACACACATACACCCACACACAACTCTAACTTTTTAAAAGAATTTCAAATATCACAAATAAAAGGAGTTTTGTGGTATCATATTTTTTTCCTTAATGATTTCAACTTGTATATTTGACATACAAATAAACTCTTGGTTCAGCTGATAAGAAGCCAAATATTTCATAGTATATTTTGGGGATAAAATTTCCCAAGATTATCTTTGATAGAAGGTACTTTTTAAAGGAAGAGGAAATCCTTATACTACACGATAAGGTTCTGGAAATTGAAAGATGTCTAATTCCTACAGTTTTCTAGCTCTGGAGAGCTTGCATGGTGCCAGGTTAGGAAACCCGATTTGAATGGATTTGACTAAAACTCATAAACGATTCCATCTCATGCGATGGGGAAAACAACTTAAGAAAGCCTCCTTGTAAGCTGCTACAGACCATCACATGTGATCCTACCTCCACCCGACTTCCTGCTTCTTCCAGGTCATTAGCCGCTGATGACTGCTATGCCAAAGACAGCAGACGAGAGGGGGCAGGGGGAGTAGACTTTTGGAGTCACTTGCAGCGACTGCTGCTAGGTCACTTCAGTCGTGTCCGACTCTGTGCGACCCCATAGACAGCAGCCCACCAGGCTCCCCCGTCCCTGGGATTCTCCAGGCAAGAACACTGGAGTGGGTTGCCATTTCCTTCTCCAATGCATGAAAGTGAAAAGTGAAAGTGAAGTCACTCAGTCGTGTCCGACTCGTCAGCAGCCCACCAGGCTCCTCCATCCATGAGATTTTCCGGGCAAGAGTACTGGAGTGGGGTGCCATCGCCTTCTCCACTGGAGTCCCTTATTCTTGAATATATTAATATTTCCTTCCTACTCTTGGACCTCATTCTGAATTCCTCCAAGCAGTGTTGTTTAGATGTTTGGATTAGACTCCCATACTGCCAACAGCACATCTGTTTTCTCCCTCCACTAAAGAAATCAAGTGTAGGTTGGAAACAGCTCATTGACTATGTAAGAAGATAGGTCCCTGCAAACCAGAGCAGAGCCCAAACCATTAAGCCATTACATTTTGTATTCTCATGTTTTATAGCCCTCTTATCCACCCTCTGCGGTGGGAGATTTTCAGACGTGTTTCTGACCTCTCAGGGATAACTCACTGACACTTCAGCCCGTGGATTAAGCACACAAGGCTCTTTGTTCATTACATAGGCTGCGCTACCTGACCTTGTGGTCTGGGCTCACGTAGGAAACAAATTAGATGGTGTGATTTGAGGGGTGCTGGGAAATTCTCTCTCTCCTTCTCTTTTTCCTACCCTCCAGCTGCCACCTTACCAAATATTTAAAATATCTCCCCGACCACTGATGCCTGGGCACCAAGTCATCTTAAACTGTCAAGAGTGCAAGTGGTCCTCACACTGGAAAGGATGGCCACTAACATAAATGCTACCTGATTAAATTCACAGGCTAGAGAATACTGATTATACCTCTTAAAGCTGTTAGGCTCTCATCCATTGCCACTTCTTTGATTCTTTCACAGTTTCCTGCATTTAGAAAGTGCTAGTATTACTTGTTTACCTGACAAAAAAAGGTGTGAAAAGAGGGCATGAAACACTGACTGGTGAGCTCTCACATAGTTTGCTAGACACACAGGGACTTACCTATTTCCTGACTGGATGAACACTCATTATGATATATGACCAACCTTGCCATAAATTCTCTTCCAGTGAATTTCTAACCTGAACTTTCTTAGTGTTCATCATTCTTTCCTGTTCCTCTTAGACTTGTAAACACACATCTCCAAAGGTCTCTGGACCCACAGAGCAAAATAATCAGGAACCTATTTGAAAAATAAAGTTCATTCCAGCTCACTCAAGGAAAGACAGTAGAAGATAGTTGCAGGGACGGTAGACTAGAAATCAAGATTTGGAGAGCAATCTATGCTGTGCTGTTCTGAGGCCACCACTGATGGCCGTCATGCAATTTATTGTTCCAAAAGGACAATGAAGAGTGCTCAGAAAAACTAAGCTAAAGCAACAGGTCTACACTGAACCAACCAGAACACAATCTCACCCACAAGCTGCTGCTACTGCTGCTAAGTCACCTCAGTCGTGCCCGACTCTGTGCAATCCCACAGACGGCAGCCCACCAGGCTCCTCCGTCCCCAGGACTCCCCAGGCAAGAACACTGGAGTGGGTTGCCACCTCCCTCTCCAATGCATGAAAGTGAAAAGCGAAAGTGAAGTCACCCAGTCGTGTCCGACTCCCAGCGACCCCATGGACTGAAGCCTACCAGGCTCCTCTGTCCATGGGATTTTCCAGGCAAGAGTATTGGGGTGGGGTACCATTGCCTTCCCCGCACCCACAAGCTAGGCAAGTCAAACTCTTTGGGAACTTCATTTCATTATCTATAAAATTGAGAGTCAGACAAGATTATCAGCTTGTTTTCCTCAACTCTAAAGCATTTAGTTGAGAACCAATCTTCATTTCTTATTCCTAGCTTCTCAGCTACACTTTCAAATAGAAATACATACATTGTCTATTCACGTCTCTTCCATGTCTATTCAATGCACATTTCTGGCCATGCAAAATCCTCTTGGAGATTAATTTCAGGGGAGTCAGTTTTTCCAGTGGTGTCTGTAGGTGGGGAGCAGTTTTCAGCATCATCAGATATGTTATTATTCAGAAAGCCAGTATTTCCATGAAGTCTTCCCTGAATATATTTTTCATTTAATTATAGCAGGAAAAGAGTGATGGAAACAGTGATGGCAAGACTGTTGCAGGATATTTATTCCTCACAGCTGAACCCAGTTCTATTCCCTTGGACTCCTGTTTTCTAGAACTGTTTTATTTCTGTTCATCACCATCCATCAGCCACAAGGATGCATTATACAATTTTATTCTGAAATAGCCAGTAGTTTACATATGGGCCTTCTTCCCAGACAACAAAAAAAAACAATTTATTGCTTACACGTGTATTATTTCACTTGATCCTCACATCCACTCTGTGAAAATTAGATGTTTCAGAGAAAACAAGTACTTATCTAAAGTGACATAGCTAGCAAGTAGTGGTCAGAACTGGATCCCAGTCCAATTTTGTTATGCCGTGCTGTCTCTCAGGAAATCCTATGATGGATGAAGGAAAAATATTCATAACGCTTAGTAATTTTCTTTTATAAAATATTGAAATTATTTTTAAATATCAGAAATATGATAGTACGAAGGGCAAAAATATGGTCCAGGTGTGAAGTTCTTTTTAAGCAGCGTTTAATGAGTTCTTCAGGCTTCCCTTGTGGCTCAGCTGGTAAAGAATCCACCTGCAATGTGGGAGACCTGGAGTTCAATCCCTGGGTTGGGAAGATTCCCTGGAAAAGGAAGAGACTACCCACTATAGTATTCAGGCCTAGAGAATCCCATGGACTCTATAGTCCATGCGGTCACAAAGAGTCAGACACAACTAAGCAACTTACGATTATACAATGCAAGTGAGAAATAGATGCAAGTGATTAGATCTGATAGACTCAGTGCCTGAAGAACTATGGACGGAGGTTCGTGACACTGTATCGGAGGCAGTGATCAAGACCACCCCCAAGAAAAAGAAATTCAAAAAGGCAAAATGGCTGTCTGTGGAGGCTTTCCAAATAGCTGAGAAAAGAAGAGAAATGAAAAACAAAGGAGAAAAGGAAAGACATACCCATTTGAATGCAGTGTTCCAAAGAATAGCAAGGAGAAATAAGAAAGCTTTCCTCAGTGATCAATGAAAAGAAATAGAAAACAATAGAATGGGAAAGACTAGAGATCTCTTCAAGAAAATTAGAGATACCAAGGGAATATTTCATGCAAAGATGGGCACAATAAAGGACTGAAATGCTATGGACCTAACAGAAGCAGAAGATATTAAGAAGAGGTGGCAAGAATACACAGAAGAACTATACAAAAAGGATCTTCATGACGCAGATAACCATGACAATGTGATCACTCACCTAGAGCCAGACATCCTGGAATGCAAAGTCAAGTGGGCCTTAGGAAGCATCACTACGAACAAAGCGAGTAGAGGTGATGGAATTCCAGTTGAGCTATTTCAAATCCTAAAAGATAATGCTATAAAAGTGCTGTACTCAGTATGCCAGCAAATTTGGAAAACAGCTGTGGTCACAGGACTAGAAAAGGTCAGTTTTCATTCCAGTCCCAAAGAAAGGCAATGCCAAAGAATGTTCAAACTACTGCACAATTGCACTCATCTCACACACTAGCAAAGTAATGTTCAAAATTCTCCAAGCCAAGCTTCAACTGTATGTGAACCATGAACTTCCAGATGTTCAAGCTGGATTTAGAAAAGGCAGAGGAACCAGAGATCAAAGTGCCAACATCTGTTGGATCATAAAAAAATCAAGAAAATTCCAGAAAGACATCTACATCTGCTTTATTGATTAAGCCAAATCCTTTGACTGTGTGGATCACAACAAACTGTGGAAAAATCTTCAAGAGATGGAATTACCAGACCATCTGACCTGCCTCCTGAGAAATCTGTATGCAAGTCAAGAAGCAACTTTTAGAACTGGACATGGAACAACAGCCTGGTTCCAATTTGGGAAAGGAGTACATCAAGGCTGTATATTGTCACCCTGCTTATTTATCTCATATGCAGTGTACATCATGCAAATTGCCAGGCTGGATGAAGCACAAGCTAGAATCAAGATTGCTGGGAGAAATATCAATAACCTCAGATATGTAGATACCACCACCCTTATGCCAGAAAGCAAAGAAGAACTAAAGAGGCTCTCGATGAAAATGAAAGAGGAGAGTAAAAAAGCTGGCTTAAAACTCAACATTCAAAAAACTAAGATCATGGCATCTGGTCCCATCACTTCATGGCAAATAGATGGGGAAACAATGGAAACAGTGACAGACTTTATTTTCTTGGTCTCCAAAATTACTGCAGATAGTAACTTCAGCCATGAAATTAAAAGACACTTGCTGCTTGGAAGAAAAGCTATGACCAAACTAGACTGCATATTACAAAGCAGAGACATTAATTTGCCTACAAAGGTCCATCTAGTCAGAACTATGGCTTTTCCAATAGTCATGTATGGATGTGACAGTTGGACTATAAAGAAAGTTGAGCGCTGAAGAATTGATGCCTTTGAACTGTGGTGTTGGAGAAGACTCTTGAGAGTCCCTTGGACTGCAAGGAGATCCAACCAGTTCATCCTAAAGGAAATCAGTGCTGAATATTCATTGGAAGGACTGATGCTGAAGCTGAAACTCCAATACTTGAGCCACCTGATGTGAAAAACTGACTCCTGGGAAAATACTCTGATGCTGGGAAAGATTGAAGTCAGGAGGAAAAGGGGATGACAGAGGATGAGATGGTTGGATGGCATCACTGACTCAACGGACATGAGTTTAAGCAAGCTCTGGGAGTTTGTGATGGACAGAGAAGCCTGGCATGCTGCAGTCCATGTCGTCCCATCAAGTCAGACATAACTGAATAACTGAACTGAACTAAACTAGTGAGTTCTTCAAGGTTGTTATCCTCAATCCCCAGTTTAAAGTGAAAGTGTTAGTCAGATCTGACTCTCTGAGAACCCATAGACTGGGGCCTGTCAGTCTCCCCTATCCATGAAATTCTCCAGGCAAGAATCCTGGAGTGGGTTGCCATTCCTTTACTCCAGGGGATGTTTCAGATCCAGGGATCAAACCCTGGTCTCCCACATTGTAGACAGATTCTTTATCACCTGTGCCACCAGGGAAGCCCCAGTAAAAGGGATGCTATACGTATCTCTTAAGTATCTCTTTCTTGCAAGAGAATCTTGCAAGAAATTGGAGCCAGCTCTTGCAGAGAATTCAATACTGTTGTATCCTAAAAAAAAAAAAAAAAAAAAATTCTCATTTAACTACATGTAAATGGACAGAATAGGGAAACGTATTCAGTGTTACAATTGCAGATTTAAAAGGAATGAAAATGATTTCAATCCTTGAACTTTTAAAAGCCATATAAAATACCTCATTTAAAAAAATGGTGAACAATTCAAGGGCTTTTACATGCTCATTAAGAGAAAGAAAGTTAATGAGACTAAAGACTCCGTGGAAAACCCCACTGGGCTATTTAAAAGTATCTTCTTGTTCCCTGTTAGGACTGCCAAGGAAACTGAGTTAACAATCTCCCCAGAAAGACTTGGGATTAATTTCAAAGTTTAGATGCTTTAAATAAGCATGCAGTATACTCTGATTGATGTTCAATTCTGAAGTATTTATAAATATTTATTTTAAATACACAGTTTTTTAGTTCACCCAGACAGGTGCTGGGATGTATCACTTGCCAATAAACCGTCAAAACTTTTCACAAGGCGTCATCAAGTTGTGGCCATGATTTTAGAAGAGCACAGGTCGTTGTGTGACATAAAACCCAATGCCAGGGAAAATTACCAACTCCACTGGCAGTAACTCATTAAAAAAAAGATTTAAAAAGAATTTTCAAATTTCTGCAGATGTCATTTGCCTTACCAAGAAATGTAGTCACGTAAACCATTTCTATGCCTGACTTAGCCTTAAAAGCCGCTGGACCTAATAAATGATCAAGGTGTGGGAACCACAGTCTAAATTCTGGTTCTCCAAGCTGAATTACGAGACTATGACAGATTCAAGTAATCTTTGCCAAAGAACAGTGAAGCCACAAGAGATTGGAATCAGAGAGGAAACATGCCAATACACTTTTGAAGAGTCACAACATAAAACAGGAAACTTAGAATAATTGTTTAGAGTGCTGTTGGAGCATTAAATTCATTACATACTGCAAAGTAACCCCTCTCATAAGATGTGTTTAGTCTATGGACTGATTCTGATATTTGTTTTGTACTTTTCTCAGCTTTAAGCAATAGGTTACCAGGATCAGAGATAAATATGCTCAAAGATCACAGGTTAGTTTCATGTTTATGAATCAGCCAATAGTTACTACAGACTCAACAAAGACAAGGGGCCCCTTCTAGGAATCAGAGGACGTTTCCTCTGAATCACGTGATGCAACAGCAACGACAACTGTGGTGTGACCTTAACCTTTAGAATCCATCCTCTAGCTGGGGGAGTCAGATTACCTACCAAGAGAACCCATAAGTAAAGATGATAAAAGGTAGGAGCCCAGTGGAACCACAACATAACTGTTGGAGAAGTTCAGGTAAGGAGTAGGTCATTTTAGGAAGGAATGATCAAGAAACCCTTAATATAAGAAGAAGGTTTGAAAGTGTTCTCTGAAGTAAGTAAATAGAGAGATAAGGAACATAAAATAAAGAAGTAAGGAATATAGTGCTAATAAGGGAAACAGCTTAAGGTAAATGAGCAGATGTGAATAATGTGGATTTGAGTGGAAAATAGAGAAAGTAGTGAAAATTTGAGTAGGGAAGTTTGATAACAGAGACAAAGAAGAAGAGACTCTTTAATGCATGTTAAATAGTTTGGACTTTACAGGCTTTAAAAGTCAGGGAAGATTTTTGAACTGGAAAATATATATGAGGCCTTCCCTAGTGGCTCAGATGGTAAAGAATCTGCCTGTAGTACAGAAGACATGGGTTCAATCCCTGGATTGGAAGATTCCCTGGAGAAGGGAATGGCAACCCACTCTGGTACTCTTGCCTGGAAAATTCCATGGACAGAGGAGCCTGGCTGCCTACAGTCCATGGGGATCACAAAAAGTCAAGCACTATATTTAATTACCATATGAGGTTCCAGTTGGATTTAAAATACAAAAGTTAGAGTTGAAGATACCAGGTAAGAGTTTATTCTGAATCTTAGTTTGAGGTTAAAATTCAAAGAATCAAAATTATGGAACCCATAATCAAAATTATATCTGAATCACTATAGTAGTGGCTCCAGGACACAGAGAATTGAAAAACAAATCACTTTCCTTTGAGAATTAGGAAAAATTACCCTGGAATATCAAAAGAAAGGAAATATCTCCAGTTATGCCAGTAAATTCTTATTCTCAAGTACAAGACATGAATTCTATGGAACAGGAGTGGAAAAGTCATATGAATAAAATAAAGTGAAAAGGTAGCACAATGAAAAAAAAAAAAAGGACAGAGTGAGGAAATTACAAATATTACAGTAGGAATAAAACATCTTGAAGGTGAAAAGATACAAGATTATAAAGAAGAAGAAAGAAAATCTGTAAAACCGTGGACAAATTTAAGAACTTTATTTTTAAGAAAAAATATGTAATATAGATAATAAAACTTAAACAATAGTATTGACTGGAAATTACAGATTATATGAACAGGAGCTAAAATCCAAAAATAGAGGAGACAATAAGAAATAAAAACTTGCATAATGCAAGATATATAGTATATAGTAAGAGATTAAAAACTATAATTTTTGACTCTAAAATTAAAACAAAATAGATTAAAGAATGATTTTGAACAATTGAAAAGTAATCAATAGCTGAATTAAATCAAAATATACTCTTCCTAATACACTAGAAATTAATATAGCAAAGAAAATACGGCTTATATCTTGAATTTCAGAAAATAATAAAATATAAGAAAGCATTATTAAAAGAATTATAGAAAGTGACAGAAGGACAAACATAGCAGTTTTAACAAGTATAAAAGTGTTAAATATTCCCTTTTTAAAAACATTCAGCTTGAAGAAAATAATTTAACTGCTCCAATTAACAGGAACATATCTAAAAAGCATACAAATAAGTTAATAGTAAAAAGTTGAACAAAGCATATTATATAAATAAAAAGAAATGAAAGGGTTATAACAGTAACAGCATATTAAATATCAAGGCAAAGGAACAGAAAGAGATACAGTTAATTAATGCCAACACAGGGTTACTAAATGCATTACTATAATTTGCCACATAGGTAATTTTATTATATCAAAATATGATATATAAAATATAAAACACATATTCACAAATAAATTTTTAAAAGTCAATAGAAGAGAATTAAGACAATCTTCAATTAATCAAATAGCAAAACATAAATATAAAAAAGATTAATAATATAGATATTTGATTTAATAACTTTATCAGGCTTTGTGTCCACCAGTGAAAGAATAGAAATATACTTTGCTTTTGTTGTTATCCTTGTTTATGTTTGGTTTTGTTTTATTTTTACAATATCCTTGTAAAATTTACAAATTCAATCATTTAATTGGTTATATACATGCATAGACATGCATATATACACACAGACACACACACACACCAATCTCAGCAGATATAGAACACAGAGAGGCACATTCTGAGGTGGAGATTATCATTTAGGAGGTTCAACATTTATGGGGAGAAGGAAAGGAGCCAGGATTGAACGAGGGAGTAACAGAGCTGTGAGTTGGAGAACACAGACCAGTCTTTGAGTTTGGCTCCCCAGGGAAGGGAGAATGGCATTGGGCAGGACAGCCTTTCAATGGTGACCATCTCCAAGGATTGTGATGCTGCTGTTTTGTTCAGCTTTTTTACGATCCCATGGACTGCGGCTCATCAGGCTCCTCTGTCCATGGGATTTCCCAGACAAGAATACTGAAGTGAGTTGCCATTTCCTGCTCCAGGGGATCTTCCCCATCCAGGGACTGAACCTACATCTCCTGCATTGGCATGCAGATTCTTTACCACTGAGCCATCGGAGAAGCCCAAGAATTGTGATAGCTGAAAGGCTATTTACCTGCCTCAGTCTCAGCAGGAATAGATGTATTTTTCCATTCCTAAAAAAGAGTCTGAAGTGTGCATCATAATGTCTATCATAGAAAGTTTAAAAAATTAGACATAATAAAACAGAAATAGAAAAGAAACAAACAGGCTAAAAATAAAATATAAATTAACTCCTAAAACTAGAGTTTTAAAATCATGTTTCTAAATAAATTTTTTCAGAGAGAAAATCAAAATTGAAATTACTTCATATCAATTAATAATGAAAAGGAGTTATGTACATATCAAAATATAAAAGATGACTAAAGATATCCAAAATAAGATACATTTTTGAAATATTCTGTTTAAAACATATACATCAAAATATTAAGAAATGAGTAAACAAACTGAAGACATGGAAGAAATATTTGTAGTGCATATGTTTGACAAAGGATTTGTATACATAATATATAAAGAGCTCCTACAACTTAATAGTGAAAAGACAAACAACTCAACTTAAAAATGGGCAAAATATTTCAATAAACATTTCACAAAAGATATACAAATGGCAAAAATGCACATAAAATGATTTAGTCCTTTTACTGACTTGATATTATTGGCTTAATATCATTAGTCATCAAGAAAATGCAAGTTGAAATCACAATGACATACTGTCTCACAGAACATTAGAATGGTAAAATTAAAACAATTGAAAATGTCAAATATTAATGAGGCTGTGGGTCAAATGGAATTCACACACAATGCTGGCAGTAATGCAGAAGTTACAACCTCTGGAAAAGTGGTAGTTTCCGATAAAGTTAAACTCATTACTTGCTCTATGATTCCTCCAATTCTACTATTTAGTATTTATAGATTACTGTAGGAAAACTTGCAGAAGAATGTTTAAAGTAACCCTACTTATAAGGGCTTAGAACAGGAAAGAACTAATATTTCATCAAGAAGAAACTAGATGAAAAAATTAGTGCATATTCATACAATGAACTATGACCTGGCAATGCAAAGTAATGAATCATGAATATATGTAACAACATGAATTTCAAATGTATGATTTAATTTATATGAAGTACAAGAACAGGCAGGTGATGAAAATCAAAGCACACTCCACTATTAGGTGGAGCAGTCTGGAAAGTCACATGACAAAACCTCCTGGGATGGTGGAAATGTTTTAGGTCTGGATTTGGGTGTGAGTTACATGAGTGTATGCATTTGAACTGCACATAAAAGATCAAATGCATTCCGTTTTGTGCATTCCACTCTCTGCAGATCATTCAGAAAGAACAACAAAAACTATTGTTTTTCAAAACTTTAAGAATTTTATTTCTATGTTATTTAATTTCTGAGCATCAAAAATATGGAAATCCCTTTCATTTTCTAATGTTCTTATATCTCTGATTATAAAACCAAGTATCATGGATGAAATATACACACACAACCTCTACCAAATTGAATCTAATGTTATGCTAAAAGAATGATAAATTATGAGCAAATGACCTTTGTTTCTGGAAAATAAGTACAACAGCAAAATCAAAGTGTTAGAATACACTATTATCGGATAGGTGCCATAGAAGAACTTAATAATAGTTAATATTCATTCTTGACTTTAAATGATAGCTAGATAGGGTAATAAGGCAATTTATTAAATGTTAAAAAGAATATCATGGCACACACATATTCAATATCAGAATAATGTGAAATATTGGAATCATTTCTGTTAGATTCAGAAACAAGATAAGCTTAATATTTCAAAAATTATTTCTATTCTTCAAGTTCTATTGTAATAAAACAAGAAATAAAAAAGAGTGCAAGCTTTGCTGCTGCTGCTACTGCTAAGTCGCTTTAGTCGTGTCCAACTCTGTGCGAACCCATAGGTACAAACTTTAAAAATGTGAAAATAAGGAACAGCTATTAACTTTCTTGTATGTGTGGAAAGGATGGATTCCTTAATAATTTCATTGGTATAACTGCCTAACATTAAAAAAAAATTTTTCATAGCATATCACAAATAAATTAGAAACAAGTTGCATTTCAAATTAAATGCAAACAACCGTAAAGCCACTAAAAATAATTACAGGTTAAAATACACATAATTTTATGGTGGTTGAAAACACTGTAAACTTGAACTTATGGCAAAAGTCTTAAAAAGAAAACAACAAAATTTGAGCAAATCTCTTTTAAAAAGTCAAAATTTTCTAAAGGATTTTTTATCACAAAAATATGAAAAGCATTTGTTTGTAATTGCTGCAAATTATAAGCAAAAGATAATATAAAAAAATAGGCAAATGACATGACAGAAAAATGAAAAATAAAAGATAGAAATAGCTAAAATTTCTTGCTTAATTTCTAGCCAATAAATTTCATTAATTAACTGTTTTAACCACACAAATCAAATTGATAACATTTAAAATAAAAATTACCATATCAATAACCAGCAATACATTGAAAATGACCTAAATAAATAGAAATATGTAATTAGCTAAACAAATTATGTTATGACTGTGTCACAAAAAACTATGCTTCAATTATAATTATATGTTGCATAAGAAAGCATCAGTGAAAATACAGAGAATTATTGTGTCATGAATAAAATGTTACCTAATATCTTTGTAATTTGACATCATTTTTTTGAAAAATAAATATTCATTTTCAAAAAGACTAGAGCATATACACCAAATGTTAAAAACATTTTTCCTCTGAGTAATAGAAATAAGAATGAATAATATATTCATCTTGGTGGTTTGTGTGTTTTTTTTGGCTGTACTGTTTAATTTTGTCTACATCAAAGAAGGAAAGGGTTTTTCGCAGAAAAAAATACCCAAACAAATGATAAAAATCTGTGCCATAAAATTTTAAAGCTAAACATAACCCTGATTAATAAAGGTAAATTTTCTGTTATTCTTCAGCTGAAAAAGACACAGATGCATTTTCTAATCCTAATATACTGTTTAAAGAAGTAAAAGAAAGAAGGAAAAAGTAAAATAAGGAACATCTGCCTAAGTTCTGACAGTAAGATAGATTAATTTTTTTATTTCAGAGTTTTATGGGTTTTTAATACCAAAAGTCACAATGATATAAAGTATCCAAACTTAATTACTGTTATTGACACTTGGGGAGAAAATAGGAAGATAGTTATCCAGAGCTAGATCCTATAGAAACACATATTTCCCTCTTATATAAGATGCAACAGCCATACATTGTAGGTTATTTTTCAAACAAGCTAGGCTTCATCAACTGGTGTAAGTGACAGTTACATAGACTATAGAAATTTAACATGACCACTAATGTTTTCAGAAAACATTTAAGTCTGAATCCAACATGAACTATCAGCATGGATACCTGTGCTGGATCCAATTTTCTGTTGGCCCTGGGAAGTAGAAAAATATTCTCCCAAGTACCAGCAGTGTTTGCAAGGTAGTGAGCACAGAAAATAGGAAATAATTTAAAGTGGTTCTAAATGGTACTTGGGAAATGTATTTTAAAATAAATCCTTTCTGACTCTTCATTATATTGCTCAAATGAGAGGCCCAAAAATTATGGCTTAACACCCATTTTACATTCAAGGTCAGATCGGCAACAATCAGGCGATGATATTTTATTCTCCTACACATATGAAATTCTGTTTGAACTCATCAAAGTGAATTTATAGATGTGCTAAACTATCCAATGAGAAGATCGGGTGGAAGGGGGACAAGTTCCCTACTTGGTTTTCTAATGCAAGTAAATTACTTAGCCAGGCATGATTTCACTTGATATAGAGGGAAAAGTTAATAATTTTTGTCCCAACCTTGACCAAAACACAGGCCTGAATTTTTCAGGACAACAAATTTTAAAACCTTGGCAGTGATCATTCAGGGATATTTCTGAGCAGGATACAGTCCCATGAAGCCTTTATCCTTTTGCCAGCATCTCTACAACTACTAGGAACTTGGGAGAATGAAAACAAAATATCTGAGTGTAAACCGAACCAGAGTTGGATATTTATCCACTGCAATTTAATCTGAAGAGATGGTCTTCTAGCATTTAGGGTTTGGCTTATTCCCACAAAACCCAGCAATATTTAGAACTAAAATGGCCCTCTGTCCTTAGTTCACCTCTCAATATCAGACTTATGTGGGTGCAAGTGAATCTCATGATGTCAAATTCCATTTTGACATCCCTTCCATTCCAGCGGATGTCAAAATGGAATTTAACATCTCCTTTGTGGTTGAAATTGTGTTGTATTTTTAATTAGAGGGTTTCTTCTTAATATTTTAGAGGTATAAAGTTATAGAGTCCAAAAATATTCCTCTCTGGGCATAGAGCAGAGGCTCTGAGAAGGAGAAGGACACAGTCTTACAAATGAATAGTCAGCTGAAGAAAATGTTTCGTTAATCCTTAATAGCAAAACAATAGAGGAAAGATTTGAGGATACCCCATATAATTAATAGAGTAGAACTAAGCATACCACACACGCTTCTAAGAAGATCACAGAATGCACTGTGGATAAAAAGCAATACAATGGTTAATCACTTCAGAGAAATCATGCAGAAAGTACTACATGTACTGCATCCAAGATAATGACCAAACCTCTTCAAAAATCATCCCATCTGGTAAATCTCTTCCAAAGCTCCAATTGCACCAGGCCATCCTTTATCCACCCTTGACCCTTCAGGCACAGAAAGCTAATTTTACTTCCACTGCTTCAGCAATGAAAGCAACATGCAAATAAGCAACAACAAAATCCTCTTGCTCATCTTAAAGACTCAAGAATGTTTGTAAGCTTAAGAATGAAGAGGGGAAAGGTTGGCAAACTACCAACTTGGATTTTCAAAGGGGATGAAATGAGACAATGGCGTTTGGGTCACACTAAGAACACACACACACTGACCTCACACACGAGGAAGATGATCCAAACTCAAATCAGAACCAGGCGTTTCAGAACACTCTCAGGAGCAATACATGATCTTCTGGAATAATGCAACTAAGAGCAAATGAGTCATAATCATGTTAAATATTTATTGTTTTAAGAAACAGTCTTTTCCATCTGAATTATTGGTAAACCAACCATCCAACTCTAAGAGAGATTTTATGTCTCTGTCGTAATTCTTGAAATCACCGTTGCTATCCAGTGTTATCCAAACTCATAGGATTGAGCTGTATGATTTTAATTGAAGTGGCGTATTAAGTGGCGTATTAAGAGCAGATCTACCTAAAGAGACACGGAAGCAAGAGGGTGAGGCTTAAAACAATATTAACAACTAGTGTTTTGTGGTTTCTCTTCAAATATCAAAGAAGATTGAATTGGACTGAGGGAAATATTGGCCAATAAATTTCCAGAGGGAAAAGAAACTACCTCTATCTTCAACGTGTGGGTATGAGGGTGAGGAAGGACTTTAGTTAAGTGTTTTTTATAATGTTTCTCTTAAGTTCAATTCAGCATAATGAATTTGGTGACACCCCCAAGGAGTTCTGCAGCAAAGTTAAATTTTGCACCCAGGATATTTTATGTTTACAGCATACACTTAGAACTGAATTTTCTAAAAATATGCATGAAAATTCAGAGGAAAATGCCAATAGATTCTTAATCTTGGAGGGCTAAGGGTACACCTCTGTCTACTTCAAAATATAGACAGTTGAAAATGCTAAACAAAAGGTTACAGGTCAATTTTACTTCCTTTTTCTTGCATCTCTTAAACAAGTTGCACACATAAGTGATACTATCTGCATAAGATTTTGCATTTAGTTGTAATGTCAGATTTGTTTATAAAAATCATATTTTTAACCACTGGCCCCTGGGGCTCTGTTTTGGGAGTTACAAGTTCCAACCAGTTCAATTCTGATTTTTAAAAAGATAGTTCTTGTTTCCATGAACTTCCAATGGAGACATTTCAGGCCTTGGCACAAAATTTTTGGTTTATACTTTCTGTGGCCTTACAAACTTACAATTAAGTTTATTTACTTAGCACAGAAAGCGCACTTCTGTTTGCCATGACTGGTGGGTGACCGATGCCAGGCTTGGGGAGATCTGTGGAGTTTTTATTTCTTTTCTTTCTTTCTCTCTTTCCTCTCTCTTTTCTTCCTCTGCTCCGCCCCCAGTCTGGGCACCACTACTGTCAAAAATTTCTTCATAGTGCTTTTGAGAGTATTTACCACATTTTTTGTTCCTATTCAGAACTTTTAACTCCATTCATAAAATTAGTGGTCCCACAGTAGTTAATAAGGGGCAGAAATCTTTATAGTCTTTTCCACTGTGGTTGAAATCGTGGCTTCTGTAATTTATGCCCAAGCATAACAAACTCATAAGCAGTTGTGGAAAACAAGACCTTCCATTCCTGGATTTGCTGCCACTTCAAGGAAAACGCAGAGATGTTGCTGAATATTTATGAGAAATAATTCCTTGTACTTACTTGCTTTGCAGTCCACTCTAACGTGGCAACACTGTGGAGTTTTTGCTTTGGTCTTAACCACAGAACTTAAATTAACATTTTTCTCCATCCATTCCCCACCCCGCAATCCCTCCTCCTTTTAGCTTAAGAGCACCAAAGCATAAAGTAAACGTGATCATTATGAGGTTCTAGAAATATATTGTAGCTGGGCTTCCCAGATAAGATGTTCATTAAAGGGCTAGCCTTTTATGTTATGAACACTATGTGGATTTCTATAATAAGTCTTAAAATGTCAATATGAGTTGGGGGCCAAACGGTCATGCCTCTCACAGCTAATTACTCATACTCAGTCCAGGAAGTACTGTTGTTTGCAATGTGTCTTAGGCTAGTATAAACTTGATTCTTTGATATTAAAGAAACTATCCAGGGCAAAATATGTGTGTGATGCAGCTCCACAGGGTAAGGGTTCAGCTTGCATTGACTCAGGGAAATGGGAAGAATGGAGACCTTTCTCTGGGCCCCTGTCTATGCACCTCTCCTGAAGCCTATCCAGAGAACTCTAGAATATTACCTGAGTTGCTACTATTTACAAGGCAATCCCTGAGTAAAAAGAAATGTCATTTTTTTAATATGGCAATTTCTACAACCTCTGGAACTGAGTTGAGAGGTGGCGCTAAACGCACGAGGCACCATCTGTGAGCACTCATTTCATAACGTGATAGTGTTAGACCTCAGAGCTGTGTCATGGAAGCACAGCAGTGGGGAGGCCAACAGGAGTTTATCTAAGTCTATCAGTGCCTCCTGGAAGACTCCCTAAGTGTAGACAGTTGTCTATCATCTTACAAAAGACCAGTGTCAACATGATCAACCTCATCACTAATTTCAACCCCAGCATAAAAGACTACAAATGTCTGCTTATCAATAGTACCAGGATACCCCTCTTATTTAAAATATAAAGAAATAAAATATATGAGATGTCACCGATGTCCATTAGAAAAGCCCAATCTAAGACACTGTAGTGGATAACCATATATATTTTTTTAACTTCATGCCCATTTCTTCTTCTTGGTAGTTCTTAGGTTTTCTCTGGAAGAAACTATCTCTTTTCCATGGAGAGTAGTTTGAGCAGGATGGTAAAGCAACATTCTGCTAGAGAGATGACGACGTCCTTGGATATTTTTTCCTCTTTCATTCTCTCAGGTGTCACAGAAATCCCCATGAGCATAATCTAAACATTTTGGAGACATTTTCATTTCCTAATATCTCAACTGCCATAGCCATCAGACTCTGTCAATCAGTCTGTAAATATTTCTTGAATCTCCTTTTTATCCCCATCTCTCCTGCTACCAGAGTTAGGGCCCTTGACATGAGTCCCCTTCATTAATGGGATGGTCTCCTCAATAGTATGCCTGCCTCCCATCTCTCTCCACTCCAACTCTTTGCAGTAATAGAAGTAACTCTTTAGTACATGATGCCTTATTATGGACCAGATTAAAAGTGCTAAGCACTTTTAAAAATCTAATCTTCATAACTCTCCTCAAGTAGATACTACTTTTCTCATTTTATAAACAAGAAAATCAAGGCTAAGAGGTATTAAAACCTTAGCTATGATCACACAGATCAGATCAGATCAGATCAGTAGCTCAGTCGAGTCCAATTCTTTGCGACCCCATGAACTGCAGCACGCCAGGCCTCCCTGTCCATCACCAACTCCCAGAGGTCACTCAGACTCACATCCATCGAGTCAGTGATGACATCCAGCCATCTCATCCTCTGTCGTCCCCTTCTCCTCCTGCCCCCAATCCCTCCCAGCATCAGAGTCTTCTCCAATGAGTCAACTCTTCGCATGAGGTGGCCAAAATACTTCAGTTTCAGCTTTAGCATCATTCCTTCCAAAGAAATCCCAGGGCTGATCTCCTTCAGAATGGACTGGTTGGATCTCCTTGCAGTCCAAGGGACTCTCAAGAGTCTTCTCCAACACCACAGTTCAAAAACATCAATTCTTCGACGCTCAGCCTTCTTCACAGTCCAGCTCTCACATCCATACATGACCACAGGAAAGACCATAGCCTTGACTAGACGAATCTTTGTTGGCAAAGTAATGTCTCTGCTTTTGAATATGCTATCTAGGTTGGTCATAACTTTCCTTCCAAGGAGTAAGCGTCTTTTAATTTCATGGCTACAGTCACCATCTGCAGTGATTTTGGAGCCCAGAAAAATAAAGTCTGACACTGTTTCCACTGTTTCTCCATCTATTTCCCATGTAGTGATGGGACCGGATGCCATGATCTTCGTTTTCTGAATGTTGAGCTTTAAGCCAACCTTTTCTCACACAAGTACTACCTATTCTAACCAAGATTTGAATTCACCTCTGCATGTTCCAAATTCTTTGCTTAAAGGACATAGAAATAGTCACTTTTTACAAATGTCATCACTTATTCCTCTGTTCACAATTCTGTGTGTGTGTGTGTGAGTGTGAGCTCAGTTGGGTCTAACTCTTTGTGACCCCAGAGACTATAGTCCACAAGGCTCCTCTGTTCATGGACTTTTCCAAGCAGGAATACTGGAGTGGGTTGCCATTTCCTACTCCAGGGTATTTTCCCAACCCAGGGATTGAACCTGCATTTCTTGCATCTCCTGTATTGGCAGGTGGATTCTTAACCACTGCACTGCCTTGGAAGCCCCGCTCACAATTCTAGTGGTTTGTAATGCATTGCCTGTACAATAAAGTCACAAACAGTTGAGGCTTTCCAGAGTCTGCCATTATTTAGGTTTTCCAACCACCCTTCTTGCTAATCACCATGGTCACCTGAGACACAGGCATCCAGCCCTCCTGAACTGCTTGGTGTCCTTCAAACAAGTCACATTCTCTCTGCCTAGCCATCCCTTTGTAGCCACTGCTCCTTCAGTCAGCAGTGCTTGTTCTGTTTTATTCCATCTGAAAAATTCTCATCTTCAAGATGCATTTAGGATGTGATTTCTCTCTGGGATCCTCCTTGGACCCTCTGGCCAAGTTCATTTCTACCTCCTTGGGGTATCCATCACGATATTCTTCTCCTGATTCTCCCTCTGAGCACTGTACTCTGAACCCCTATGGGCATGTCTGTTTCTTTGTTAATTGTGGTTTCTTCAAACATGTGGGCTTCACTGGCTTCCCTATGCTTCCTGCTTCTACTCTGTCCCACCTTATTCTCCACATATGTCAAGTCATATCATTCCTTTATTCAAAACGCTCCAACAATTGCCCATTATACTAGAATAAAACTAGAAACGCTCAGCAAGTACATGAAGCCTGATGTCACCTGAACTTACCCTCATCTTCCATGCCTCTCCTTCTCCAGGTTCAGCCACATGGCCTGCAACTATTTCTTGAAGAGGCCAAGGACATGCCTACTCAGGACTCTGAAAAATGACCACTCTCTCTGCCTGGGAGGCTCTTTGCCCAGAGGTCTACCTGGACATTCTTCTCCTTTCATCAGACTTTGGGCAAATGCCAGCTCTTCAGAAAAACCTTCCCAGATCAGCCACATCAAATATAGAGAATCACAGCTACCATCCAACCCCTCAGTTCAGTTCAGTCACTCAGTCGTGTCTGACTCTTTGTGACCCCATGGACTGCAGCACACCAGATCTCCCTGTCCATCACCAACTCCTGGAGTTTACTCAAATTCATGTCCGTTGAGTCGATGATGCCATCCAACCATCTCATCCTCTGTTGTCCCCTTCTCCTCCTGCTTTCAATCTTTCCCAGCATCGGGGTCTTTTCAAATACGTCAGTCCTTCTCAGCAGGTGGCCAAAGTATTGGAGTTACAGCTTCAGCATGAGTCCTTCCAATGAATATTCACAGTTGATTTCCTTTAGGATGGACTGGTTGGATCTCCTTGCAGTCCAAGGGACTCTCAAGAGTCTTCTCCAACACCGCAGTTCAAAAGCATCAATTCTTCCACGCTCAGCTTTCTTTATAGTCCAACTTTCACATCCATACATGACTACTGGGAAAGCCATAACTTTGACCAGACAGACCTTTGTTGACAGAGTAATGGCTCTGCTTTTTAATATGCTGTCTAGGTTGGTCATAACTTTTCTTTCAAGGAGCAAGCGTCTTTTAATTTCATGGCTGCAGTCACCATCTGCAGTGATTTTGGAGTCCAAAAAAATAAAGTCTGACACTGTTTCCACCGTTTCCCCATCTATTTGCTATGAAGTGATGGAACCAGATGCCATGATCTTAGTTTTCTGAATGTTGAGTTTTATGCCAACTTTTTCACTCTCCTCTTTCACTTTCATCAAGGGAATTTTTAGTTCTTCTTCACTTTCTGCCAAGGGTGGTGTCATCTGCATATGTGAGGTTATTGATATTTCTCCCGGCAATCTTGATTCCAGCTTGTGCTTTATCCAGTCCAGCATTTCTCATGATGTACTCTGCATATAAGTTAAATAAGCAGGGTGACAATATACAGCCTTGACACACTCTTAGCACTGACCATTATCTATCATTATGCAACACATTCAAGTGTATATCTCTCTGATGTGTCCACTAAAGTGTAAGCTTCATGAAGGCAGGCCTGTGTCTGCTGTCTTCAAAGCTGTGTGCTAACCCCCACAGCTTATGCCAACTGCTACTAAGTAACCACAGATGAATTAAGCGAGCCTCTTCTCAACTTTATAGTGTTTACGTTTCCCATCACATTGCAGTGGTTCAAAACATACTTAGTATACAGGAGTGGGTGGTGGTACAAAGTACAAAGAATTGCAGTGGAATGTCTCCTTACAAATTTGATATGTCAAAGCTTCTTACATCCAAAGGGACATTTCAGAAGCAAAGAAATGATAAGAGGATGCTGACTTGATAGACAGTTGAGACAGAAGAGAAGGCAAAGAGAATTACAAAATAGAACTCATGGAATTTTTCAGAGATGTCATATTTCAACATCTTGTGATCCACCCTGTCACAAATGTCTTCTTTATATCTAAGTTCTTCCTGGCGTCATCTCCAGATGGAAAACAACTTCTTGTTAGCCCATGAACCCCTTCACAGACTGGAATGTTCTAAATCAGGAATTCCTAATCCTTTCCTTTCTAAGTGAAACAAAGCTGGTGTTCTCATCTGGGACCATGTCCCAGAAGTGCATTTAAGTCAATTGCGGCCTAACCTTTGAGCTACCATTAATTCTTCTTGACCTTTAAGAAGCCAGGTGTCATGAGAAAATACCTCTTTTACTGTCTGCCATGATTTTCATGATGTATTAGGAGACTCTAAGATCCCATTCCAACTTTACTCTTTCCTATTTTCTAAATGTCCTGATGTGAGTTTGGTATAATATATTAATCCTTCATCTGTAAATGACTCCAGTTTTCTCTTCAGCAACAATGCTACTTACTTGATATTTACTTCTTATAAATATAAAATATATTCTATATATTTCAGTTCTCAATTCTTTCTCATGCACACACACCATTGATACTTAGAATCGGAATGAGATGTCACTATACCAGAAAGTCTAAAAAGATTGGGAGAGAGATTAAGTTTTGAGGGAAAGGGGATGGATTTTTGTTTTGAGCATTTAGATTTCAAGATGGTTTTGGAAAGCTAAATTCAGCTTCTCCAGAAGCAGATAAATGTTGGTGCCCAGAGCTCTAGTCATACTCCCTGCCATTTCCAATTCACCTCAAACAACAATAAGAGACAATTCTTGCTCCAACATACCTTGGTGAACTCTCCTCCACTACTAAATGAAAAAAAAAATTCCCCATAATTCCAAAGATAAACCAGTCATACCCAAACCTAGGTACTGAGGAGCTCTTGTGTTCTGGCATCATCCTTAAATTTTTTATGTATACAAGGGCCAACATAGTTCCAATCATTTAGTAGTCACTCAATAAGTATTATAAAAGTCTGAATCTTTAATTCAAAGACTGAGTCTTTTTAATGTTGAGGATGGGAAACCCCCGCACTTAGCATTCAAGTCTCATATGTTAGCATGTCGTTTCCAAGTCTTGAGTTTCTGTCCCTGCAGACTGTGTCACTCCCAGGCTACGCAGCTTGCTCCAGCTGCCTCACCCTGGCCTAGGATGCTCTCCTGGCTCCTCTCCTCAGTTTCGTCCCCTCCTCAGAATCCAAGGGACATCTCTGAGAGACCCCACTCTCTCTGATCTCAACGGGCTCTAAAAGTCTGGCCACGACTTCAACATTTCAGTATACGCCCTCACCCACCTTTTGCTCCTTCATGTGATCTAGTCATCCCTCTTTGACTCGAGTGCAAATTCTTACAAAACAGCAAACCAGCCTCTAATTTCTTTTGAGCTTTAACCTCTTTTTTCATAGAACTCCAGGAGTACTGGTTGTTGAAATGAGCCACCAAAGCCCCCAGCAGAGCCATGTGTATTTGAGGACAGAGCACTTGTGTTCTGATGGAATTATCCCAAATAAGCTCTTGTTCTAAATGAGTGGCCACAAGTGACTCCCTAGACTAGACCACAAGGAACAGGGTGGTAGACTGGCTTGAGGATCTCCCTCTTGCATCAGCAACTTGGTGGGAAGGGCCTCCAGTCCAGTCCAACCTGGAATGATAGATGGCTTTAGCAGTACCTGGAAAATAGGACATAAGGGAGGTGTCAGCCCACACCCCTGGTGGGTGGTTCTCTGCTGCCTCACTTTCAACTGAGTCCCAGGAAATTGCAGAGTGCCCCATGGAAGAAGTGTTCCAACACATTCTGTATCCTCAGAATCGATTTCAAGACTGGCTGCTCACCCATTGCCTGCCCAAGCTCACTCCATGCACATCTGTCTAGGTGCTTCCTTATTCCTCTGAACTCAATCTGAAAGAAAGGCTCCAGGTCATTTTGACAAATAGGAGAGTCTTTCTCCTTCATTTTACCTACCCCTCCTCATTAGAATGCTTTTTACCTCTTTCTCTCCCCTTCCCTTCCCCTCTCTTACCTTCTTTCTCCTCTCCCCTTCTCTCTTCTCTTCTCTCTTTCCTAATCATTTCTGTGTTCAAACTCAGTCTTCTCTCTAGCTCACCTTCAGCACAATGACATTTTCTTCCCAATGGCATTGACAAGACTTGTGTTTGTCTTTCCCACCTGTTTGTCAAGTTTTCCAAATTGGACTGAACTCTCTCCTTCTATTTGCTTTTACAACATCACAAGGCATGCAGGGTGAGGTGAATGACTTGGCAACATCCCTTATAACTCAGGGAAAAAATCAGCACAGGGCTAGCTCCAGCCAGCTGCTCTCTGGACTGACCTCATTCACCTTGAAATCCAGGGCGCTGGAAGCAGGAAGGGGAGAGGCAAGCCATGTGCATGGCTGTGTCACTACATATTCTGCTAGAACATGTCTGCGTGTAGTGGGAGTGAGGAAAAATCTTTGCACAGAGAGGAGAAAGCTACAGTAGTGGGGTGAGAGGTAGACCCATCTTTGTGGCCGTGACAAAAATCAGGAGAAATATTCCACTCAAAAAAATTATCCTGTACCTGCACTGGAGGATGGCTAATTCTATCCTACAGCATGAGTTGCCTCATTTTTGCTGATTTATAATGTTAGGTACATAGGCATGCAATTAAGATTTTCCTGGAATCACCGCACTTAACCCAATGACAATGGGGAGCAGGATTTCCCCATCTTAACAGCTAGTTCAGAGCCCAAGTGGCAGTCCACTAGCAGCCAACGCTAGAAGAAGCTGAGTGGCAGTTCTAATTGACCATTTCTACCCAGGCTCCTCTTAGGAACATACAATATGAGCTGTCACAATCTCCTGCCAATCACAAGAAATCTGACCCAGAGAAAGCTCCATCTCAGAGCGAGGGCTGTTTATACATCCAATGAATTCAGTTTCCATTGCGTGATCTTATTTTTAGGCCATGGCAGAGAAGAGCCTGCCTAATCATATCATAAAATCATGAACTTAGTAGATTATAGATGATAACTTCAAATCTAAATCTGTCCTCTGGCTGCCTAAACAGGCGGCCACTTAGCGTTTGACCTCATCAACTCTTAGAGCTCTAAGTCTGTTGTTGGGGGTTGCTCGGGAGCTTTTGCAGAGTTGCAGCTTACCAAATACTCAGGAAGCATTGCTGTTTTATGACACAGAAAAAAGAAAGACAAATCTGCATTTTGATGCACAGTGAATAGAACTTCTAAACGAGCTGTTTTCCTGAAATGCAAGGGATGAAGGCAACACAAGAAATTTATACAGACACATTCCATGCCACATTTGCCCATTTTTCTCTCAGTCAAGGAGAGATTTTTTCACTCTGACACCATTCAACAACACACATGTCATAAGCAATGGGGGCTGGAAGGAAAGAAGCCCGCAAAGGCAAAATAACTAGACAGATAGCAGCTCATTGGTGGCACATCCACGTGCTCAGCTCTGGTGGAATGATCTGGCTGTAATAAGGCTAGACACATGAATTTCTAAACATCTCTACAAGTGGTTAGTTAGCAAGGTGGCCACACAGTCACAGATGCACTGCCAGGGGAACTACAGGAGAAAACATGGTATTTCCGTTTGCAGCTGTCATCTCCACTCCACTGGGGGGACACAGCCAGTGTCTTCTCACCCCAAGTTAACAGGAGGCTGTGGAAAAGATAACAGAGCTTCAGATTCCCTACCCACTCAGCACGAGGAAAAGGAGGGTGATCAGACCAAGAAACTGCTTCTGAATTCTCCATACATGGACAGACACACACAGCTGTGCCTCCATTTTTTAGGCTTACATCATTCAGCTTGTTTCTGAGCATTGATGAATTCTGCAAGGAAAATAACTATGGCAGTATAAGTTACTGTTTCCAAATATACACAGCTCCCTCCGTGCAGGAAAATCATAGTTCAGTCCCTTATGGAAAGGGCTTAGCCATGCCACCAACTCTAACCAGTGAAAACTGTGGCAAGTGACTGATATTCAGAAGTTTTAGGGCTTGTGTGACTCTCTTTTTCCTTCTGCTTAATGACCAGCAGTGTTCCAAAGAGGAATTGCTCTATTAGTCTGGGTCCTAAAGTGAAGACAACACAAAGTAGTATTAACATGGACCCAAGATGAGTATGAGCAGGAAATGACTTTTATTGTCGGGAACCACTGAAATTTGGGTGTCATTTGTTACTGAAGCATCAAATAGCCTAGCCAATTCTGAGTCAATTTAAGAAAGCTAATGGACCACCTATAATAGATATAAGGGTGGGTGACATCCTTGCTTGTGAATGTCACACATTTCCTTCCTCTTGTCATGATCTCTTTCTTATCTCTAGTCAGTCAGTGTCTGGTTTAGTTCTATCCTTGGTTTATTAGCCTGATCTTCCTCAAGTGCGGTTTCAGGCAGGGCAGATCTCTTGGGCCTCAGGAGTGACTACATGTTAGGCTGATGCTGACTAATTCAACTGGAAGAAGCAACTGTGGATCTGACTATCATAGCACGTAATTATCCTCTTTGAACATGGGCTTATTATCTTTGCAATGGACACATTTATCCAGTTTTACAAAAGGCAGAGGAACCAGAGATCAAATTGCCAACATCTGCTGGATCATCGAAAAAGCAAGAGAGTTCCAGAAAAACATCTATTTCTGCTTTATTGACTACACCAAAGCCTTTGACTGTGTGGATCACAATAAACTGTGGAAAATTCTGAAAGAGATGGGAATACCAGACCACCTGATCTGCCTCTTGAGAAATCTGTATGCAGGTCAGGAAGCAACAGTTAGAACTGGACATGGAACAACAGACTGGTTCCAAATAGGAAAAGGAGTACGTCAAGGCTGTATATTGTCACCATGTTTATTTAACTTATGTGCAGAGTACATCATGAGAAATGCTGAACTGGAAGAAACACAAGCTGGAATCAAGATTGCTGGGAGAAATATCAATAACCTCAGATATGCAGATGATACCACCCTTATGGCAGAAAGTGAAGAGGAACTCAAAAGCCTCTTGATGAAAGTGAAAGTGGAGAGTGAAAAGGTTGGCTTAAAGCTCAACATTCAGAAAACGAAGATCATGGCATCTGGTCCCATCACTACATGGGAAATAGATGGGGAAACAATGGAAACAGTGTCAGACTTTATTTTTCTGGGCTCCAAAATCACTTCAGATGGTGACTGCAGCCATGAAATTAAAAGACGCTTACTCCTTGGAAGAAAAGTTATGACCAACCTAGATAGCATATTCAAAAGCAGAGACATCACTTTGCCAACAAAGGTTCGCCTAGTCAAGGCTATGGTCTTTCCTGTGGTCATGTATGGATGTGAGAGCTGGACTGTGAAGAAGGCTGAGCGCCGAAGAATTGATGCTTTTGAACTGTGGTGTTGGAGAAGACTCTTGAGAGTCCCTTGGACTGCAAGGAGATCCAACCGGTCCATTCTGAAGGAGATCAGCCCTGGGATTTCTTTGGAAGGAATGATGCTAAAGCTGAAACTCCAGTATTTTGGTCACCTCATGCGCAGAGTTGACTAATTGGAAAAGACTCTGATGCTGTGAGGGATTGGGGGCAGGAGGAGAAGGGGACGACAGAGGATGAGATGGCTGGATGGCATCACTGACTCGATGGATGTGAGTCTGAGTGACCTCCGAGAGCTGGTGATGGACAGGGAGGCCTGGCGTGCTGCAGTTCATGGAGTCGCAAAGAGTCGGACACAACTGAGCGACTGATCTGATCTGATGGCTCAGTGGTAAAGAATCCACCTGCCAGTGCAGAGGCTGCAGGAGACACAGATTCAATCCCTGGGTCAAGAAGATCTCCTGGAGAAGGGAATGGCAACCCACTCCAGGATTCTTGCCTGGAGAATCCTATGGACAGTGGAGCCTGGCGGTTTGCAGTCCCTGGGGTCACAAAGAGTCAGACACGACTGACCATGCACGCGCATGTGAAAGTATATAGATGATATCTCTTAATATTAGAATGATGTGTTCAGAGAGCTACATGACAAGAAGGACCTATCATAACATAATCATTTTAGAGACTATATACAGAAAAAATATTAATATTAAAATGACTGGGAATCAGGAACATTCTAAGAATCAGAGTATTATGGTAGGCATATTATGGTAGGCATTATTCTAGGCATAAAATCCACTGCATTGTAGGGTACTTTTATCTTATTTAATCCAATTACTATACATCAATTACCCTCTATGGGCACATCACTATACTCTTTCAGGAAAGAGTTTTGAGGCTCACCCATGCCCTTTATTTGCTAGCAAAAGGCAATGGCCACTTATATCTCATTCAAAGCTCATAAAATTTTATCTTATTCTTCTCCTTCAGATTTTAAGAGTTAAATCACCTCACCAAGGAGATCTAGATCTGAGTGGGTAAGGATTTCTCAGGGTTTAGCAATTACACTATTTATTATAAAAGACAAACAAAGATAGAAAAAGTTAATGGCTTGACATCACAGGAAGCAATATTCTACAACCATCGAGTATTGGATTTGACCAAGAGGAAGTATATGAGATCCTGAGACACAGAGAGGTTTAGTAACTCACAGACAGTAAGCCCAGAGCTTTGATGTCTTCCCCAGCACAGTGGAGCTTTACTTATAACTGTGTGCTGAGGATGGGCTAAGGAATCCCATTTGAGATGAAATTTGCTTCAAAAAGAACATAGAGAATAGGAGAATTAAGAATATGGGAATTATAAATACAAATAATATCCAGAATAGGTGCTCTATTAAAAAAAAAAAAAAAATCCCTGACAGTCTTAGCCTTTGCTTGGATGCAAAATGACCAGACACTCCTCTGTTCTGTTGTGGGACCTTACTGATTAGTAATAAAGAATAAACACCTTCTTAGTGGGCTTTTCCACAAGCTGGTAATAGTTCTACATTGTTCTATGAGATTAACCTAGTCCAGTGGTTTTGAAACAAACAGAGGTGCCATTTTGTCCCCCAGAAGACATTTGGCAATGGGTAGAGACATTTTCAGATGTCACAACTACCAAATTATTACTGACAGGAATACTAAGTATTGTATAATGTATCAAACAATGCCCACAATAAACAATTATCTAACCTCAAATGTCAATAATGCTGAGACTGGACTAGATTAGAACTGGACATGGAACAACAGACTGGTTCCAAATAGGAAAAGGAGGACATCAAGGCTGTATATTGTCACCCTGTTTATTTTTTAACTTCTACACAGAGTACATCATGAGAAATGCTGGGCTGGAGTAAGCACAGGCTGGAATCAAGATTGCCAGGAGAAATATTAATAACCTCAGTTGCAGAAGATACCACCCTTATGACAGGAAGTGAAGAAGAACTGAAGAGCCTCTTGATGAAAGTGAAAGAGGAGAGTGAAAAAGTTGACTTAAAGCTCAACATTCAGAAAACTAAGATCATGGCATCTGGTCCCACCACTTCATGGGAAATAGTCGGGGAAATAGTGGAAACAGTGGCAGATTTATTTTGGGGGCTTCCAAAGTCACTGCAGATGGTGACTGCAGCCATGAAATTAAAAGACGCTTACTCCTTGGAAGGAAAGTTATGACCAACCTAGACAGCATTAAAAAGCAGAGACATTACTTTTGTCAACTAAGGTCTTGTCTAGTCAAGGCTATGGTTTTTCCAGTGGTAATGTATGGATGTGAGAGTTGGACTGTGAAGAAAGCTGAGCACCAAAGAATTGATGCCTTTGAACTGTGGTGTTGAAGACTCTTGAGAGTCCCTTGGACTGCAAAGAAATCCAGCCAGTCTATCCTAAAGGAGATCAGTCCTGGGTGTTCATTGGAAGGACTGATGTTGAAACTCCAGTATGTTGGCCACCTGATGCAAAGAACTGACTTATTTGAAAAGACCCTGATGCTGGGAAAGATTGAAGGCAGGAGGAGAAGGGGATGACAGAGGATGAGATGGTTGGATGGCATCACCAACTCAATGGACATGGGTTTGAGTAGACCCCAGGAGCTGGTGTTGAACAGCGAGGCCTGGCGTGCTGGGGTCACAAAGAGTTGGGCATGACTGAGCGACTGAACTAGAACTGGAACTGGAATTCCAATCTAGTCCAATTCCTTTTTGAGACAAAGCCCTTCACATATTTGAAAGAGGCTATATTATTCATTCTAAGCCTTTTTTGTGCTAAATACCTTCTCATCATTCTGTATGTGATGCAGTTTCTTCATCCTGTTGGAACTTTGTTGGATATACTTCAGTGTGTCCCCATTAATCGTCTCACCTAGAAGGGCACACAATTAGCTGGATCAATCATTGACCCACAAGATTGTTATTCCATGATAACAGTACCATGTGTGCTCAATGCACAGAGAAGCACCAATAAACCATCACTAGAAACATGATAGGAGTCTGGTGTCTTAGATCAGAGTGTGGACTCAGCAAGACTTTGTGGTTTTTTACATTATGGTAGAAAGAGCAGTAATTGCAAAATAATACCTACTATGTATTAAATGGATATCCCTGGGTTCAGTTCAGTCACTCAGTCATGTCGGACTCTGCGACCCCACGGACTGCAGCACACCAGGCCTCCCTGTCCATCACCAACTCCTGGAGCCTACTCAACTTCTTATCCATTGCATTGGTGATGCCATCCAACCATTTCATCCTCTGTTGTCCCCTTCTCGTCTTGCCCGTCAATCTTTACCAGCATCAGGGTCTTTTCCAATGAGTCAGTTCTTTGCATCAGGTGGTTGAAGCACTGGAGTTTCAGCTTCAGTATCAGTCCTTCCAATGAATATTCAGGACTGATTTCCTTTAGGATGGACTGGTTGTATCGCGTTGCTGTCCAAGGAACTCTCAAAAGTCTTCCCCACGTGGGAGAAGCTAAGATGGCGGAGGAATAGGACAGGGAAAACACTCTCTCCTTCACAAATTCATCAAAAGAACATCTAAATGCCGAGTAAATTCCACAAAAGTCTTCCCCAAAACCACAGTTTAAAAGCATCAATTCCTCAATACTCAGAATTCTTTATAATCCAACTCTTACATCCATACATGACTACTGGAAAAGCCATAGATTTGACCAGACGGACCTTTGTTGGCAAAGTAATGTCTCTGAATAGGTTGGTCATAGCTTTTTTTCCAAGGAGCAAACGTCTTTTAATTTCATGGCTGCAGTCACCATCTGCAGGGATTTTGGAGCCCAAAAAAATAAAGTCTCTCACTGTTTCCACTGTTTTCCCATTTATTTGCCATGAAGTGATAGGACCAGATGGCATGATCTTAGTTTTCTGAAAGTTGAGTTTTAAGCCAACTTTTTCACCTCCTCTTACTTTCATCAAGAGGCTCTTTAATTCTTTGCTTTCTGCCATAAGGGTGATGTCATCTACATATCTGAGGTTATTGATATTTCTCCCAGCAATCTTGATTCCAGCTTGTGTTTCTTCCAGCCCAGAATTTCACATGATGTACTCTGCATATATGTTAAATAAGCAGGGTAACAATATACAGCCTTGACAGACTCGTTTCCCAAATTGGAACCAGTCTATTGTTCTATGTGCAGTTCTAACTGCTGCTTCTTGACTTGCATACAGATTTCTCAGGAGGCAGGTCAGGTGGTCTAGTATTTCCATCTCTTGAAGAATTTTCTATAGTTTGTTGTGATTTACACAGTCAAAGGCTTTGGTAAAGTCAATAAAGCAGAAGTAGATGTTTTTCTGGAACTTTCTTGCTTTTTCAATGATCCAGTGGATATTGACAATTTAATCTCTAGTTCCTCTGCCTTTTCTAAATCCAGCTTGAATATCTGGAGGTTCACGGTTTGTGTACTGTTAAAGCCTGGCTTGAAGAATTTTGAGCATTACTTTGCTAGTGTGTGAGATGAGTGTAATTGTGTGGTAGTTTGAACATTCTTTGGCATTGCCTTTCTTTGGGATTGGGATGAAAACTGACCTTTTCCAGTCCTGTGGCCACTGCTGAGTTTTCCAGATTTGCTGGCATATTGAGTGCAGCACTTTCACAGCACTGTCTTTTAGGATCTGAAATAGCTCCACTGGAATTCCATCACCTCCACTAGCTTTGTTCATAGTGATGCTTCCTAAGGCCCACCTGATTTTGCATTCCAGAATGTCTGGCTCTAGATGAGTGATCACACCATAATGGTTATCTGGGTCATGAAGATCTTTTTTTAATAGTTCTTCTGTGTATTCTTGCCATTTCTTCTTAATATTGTCTGCTTCTGCTGCTGCTGCTTCTAAGTCACTTCAGTCATGTCCAACTCTGTGCGACCCCATAGACGGCAGCCCACCAGGCTCCACCGTCCCTGGGATTCTCCAGGCAAGAACACTGGAGTGGGTTGCCATTTCCTTCTGTTAGGTCCATACAATTTCTGTCCTTTATTGTGCTCATCTTTGCATGAAATATTCCCTTGGTATTTCTAATTTTCTTGAAGAGATCTCTAAAGAATCTCCCTGCAGTGCAGGAGACCCAGGTTCAATCAATCGCTGAGTTGGGAACATCCCCTGGAGTAGGGCATGGCAACCCACTCCAGTATTCTTGTTTGTAGAATCCCATGGACAGAGAATCCTAATGGGCTATAGTCCATAAGGCTGCACAGAGTCGGACACGACTTAAGTGAGTGGGTAGCAGGAGCAGCGTGTATTGAATGTTGATAATACTGCAGATACCTTCATAAGGTATTTATATACATTATCTTATTTAATTATCTGCAAAATCCCATGTAGTAGGTTATGCTATCATTTTTATAGATGAAGAAACCAATTCCTAGATAGGTTAAAAAAAAAAAAAAAAAAAAAAACTTGACTAAAAAAGGCAATGCCAAAGAATGTTCAAACTACCACACAATTGCACTCATCTCACACACTAGTAAAGTAATGCTCAAAATTTTCCAAGCCAGGCTTCAATAATACGTGAACCATGAACTTCCAGATGTTCAAGCTGGTTTTAAAAAAGGCAGAGGAACCAGAGATCAAATTGCCAACATCTGCTGGATCATCGAAAAAGCAAAAGAGTTCCAAAAAACATCTACTTCTGCTTTATTGACTATGCCAAAGCCTTTGACTGTGTGGATCACAACAAACTGTGGAAAATTCTAAAAGAGATGGGAATACCAGACCACCTGATCTGCCTCTTGAGAAACCTATATGCGGATCAGGAAGCAACAGTTAGAACTGGACATGGAACAACAGACTGGTTCTAAATAGGGAAGGGAGTACATCAAGGCTGTATATTGTCACCCTGCTTATTTAACTTATATGCAGAGTACATCATGAGAAACGCTGGACTGGAGGACGCACAAACCAAAATCAAGATTGCAGGGAGAAATATCTATAACGTCAGATGTTCAGATGACACCACCCTTATGGCAGAAAGTGAAGAGGAACTAAAAAGCCTCGTGATGAAAGTGAAAGAGGAGAGTGAAAAAGTTGCCTTAGAGCTCAACATTCAGAAAACAAAGATCATGGCATCTGGTCCCATCACTTCATGGGAAATAGATGGGGAAATAGTGTAAACAGTGTCACACTTTATTTTCTGGGGCTCCAAAATCCCTGCAGATGGTGACTGCCGCCATGAAATTAAAAGACGCTTACTCCTTGGAAGGAAAGTTATGACCAACCTAGATAGTATATTGAAAAGCAGAAACATTTCTTTGCCAACAAAGGTCCTTAGTCTAGTCAAGGCTAAGGTTTTTCCTGTGGTCATGTATGGATGTTAGAACTGTGGTGTTGGAGAAGACTCTTGAGAGTCCCTTGGACTGCAAGAAGATCCAACCAGTCCACTCTAAAGGAGATCAGCCCTGGGTATTCTTTGGAAGGAATGATGCTAAAGCTGAAATTCCAGTACTTTGGCCACCTCATGCGAATAGTTGACTCATTGGAAAAGACTCTGATGCTGGGAGGGATTGAGGGCAGGAGGAAAAGGGGATGACAGAGGATGAGATGGCTGGATGGCATCAGTGACTCGATGGACCTGAGTTTGAGTGAACTCCGGGAGTTGGTGATGGACAGGGAGGCCTAGTGTGCTGCGATTCATGGGGTCGCAGAGTCGGACACGACTGAGCGACTGAATTGAACTGAACTGAAGCTCATGAAGCTAGTGATCAGATTGACCAGACCCAAACCCAGACCTGCCTAATCTCAAAACCCAGGTTCTTAATCCCCCAAAATGTGCTCTAACCCATTTCCTAAAATATGGATAAAATGGCACATTTTACAAAAGAGTAGCAAACTACCAGGAATTAGCTAATGCAGCCATCTTAATATGCGTGCACACATCTTGGCAGGAGGTCTCACTGCTTTGCAACCTAAGACCAGAACATATTTTTCAAGAAAACAAAGCTCCTAGGAGGAATGCGTCTCATATTTTAAGCGTCAAAAGCTTTGTGTGTTTTCAGTAGTCTCTCTGGCAAAAGCAAATCAACAGCAAGGTGAAGAAAAGAGAGGTTTCCAGCATTCTCATGATTCTCTGTCCCACTCAAAATGGAAAACTCTGGTCTGGACCATCCCAGATTCATGAGTATCCAGGGACCTTCCATTAGTGAGTGATGGTTACAAGTTGTTGTGCCTTCAGCATATCAGGTTTATTTTTGTTTCAAAGGAGTTTGCGTAGTCTCTGCTCTGTGCTTCTACATTTGCACCTTAAAGACTGGAGCTTTGGGGCTTAAGACTCATGGATTTTTTTTCTTTAGAAAAGGGTGGGTTATATTTTTTCTTTTGGCAGCTCTTAAATTAGTCAAGTTACCATGTAATCTTTGAGTTTCACCAAGTGGCTTCAAGGATTAGATACTGAAAGCGCAAGAAAAGTGCTTGGATTACAAACTTTCAATATATTGCAACTTAAAGCTGGTCTTTTCTTTCTTTTACAATCCAGGAATATATTTCTACCATATTTATATAGCATTTTCCTGAAGACAAGAAAAACTCTGCTAGCAGAGCTAAGGGAGGAGTCACCTGGCATTTAGAGGGTGAAGCTCTTTTGGCAGAAGAACTCACATTAAAACCCATCATAATTTCACTTTCATTTTTAAAAGTACGAGTCTTTGATATTGGTCTCTTTTTGTCAGTGTAAATGTCTCCTCTTTCCTTACTCCTGGGATGATCTCAGTTCTTCTCTGTAGAGGAGACAGAGAACTTTCTCAGAATGTACTTCCAAAAAGATGTCTCTTGCTTTCATCATTTATCTATCCCCATGTCCCCAGATGTTTTCTTAAAGTTGGTTCTCCCAGTGCTTTTCCACCTACCCCTAGTGACTTGTTCTCACTCTTCCAAAAACAAGGCCTGGATCAACGATAAGAGAAGGGAGAGTTGATTCAGCTCAGCACCATTAAAGACAGACTAGAGGACTTCCCTGGTGGTCCGGTGGTAAAGGATCTGCCTGCCTGTGCAGGGGACATGGATTCAATCCCTGGTCTGGGAAGAGTCCACATGCCACAGGGCAACTAAGCCCATGCACCACAACTACTCTAGAGACCATGCTCTGCAACTACTGAGCCTGCCTACGGCAACTACTAAAGCCCAAGAACCCTAAGGCCTGTGCTCCACAACAAGAGAATCCACAGAAGTGAGAAGCCCACACAACGCAACAAAGAGTAGCCCCCACTCACTACGACTAGAGAAAGCCTGCGCATAACAACAAAGATCCAGCTCAGCCATAAATAAAAACAAATAAAGTTAAAAAAAGAAAAACCAGAAAATCCAAGCCCTTCCTAAATAATGCCAACTCCTCAAACTGCCCAGTCGATTTCAAAGTCTCTAGTAGGGATCAGAAAACTTTCCTTGTAAAGGCACGCTGGCCATGAGATGGAATAATTATTGCTCTTCTGTATCATAGTCTTCCCTGCCTGACCAGCAATATCAAATAGGTTTTAAGAGAATTAATTGAGATATATGTCTGAAATCTTTTAAATCATGGTAAGATGGCTCAAAATTCAAAGGATGAATATTATTACTAAGTAGGAGACCATGATCAAAACAAAAATCCCATCCAAGTAGATGTGAAGAGAAAAGATGAATCAAATGAACAGCCCTCAGACCAAACACTAACACTTCTTGGAAACAATTCTTGAACCTCAGACTTAGTTGAATCACCCTCACCTGGATTCTTCCAATAAACTTGCACAGCACTTCTTGTGAGTTCTCTCATAGCAATGATTGGGGATTTTCTCATCTGTTCCCCTATTGTATTAAAAGCTCCTTATAGTGGACAGACGGAGAAGGCAATGGCACCCCACTCCAGTACTTTTGCCTAGAAGATCCCATGGACGGAGGAGCCTGGTGGGCTACAGTCCATGGGGTCACTAGAGTCGGACACGACTGAGCGACTTCACTTTCACTTTTCACTTTCATGCATTGGAGAAGGAAATGGTAACCCACTCCAGTGTTCTTGCCTGGAGAATCCCAGGGACAGGGAAGCCTGCTGGGCTGGCGTCTATGGGGTCGCACAGAGTCGGACACAACTGAAGCGACTTAGCAGCATAGTGGGCAGAAGCTCATTTGTCTCTGTCCCCAGTGCCTAGTACAGAGTGTGCTACATAACAGGCACCCAATAAATGCTCATTGATTTAATTAATGAGTTAGCTAATTAATAATTAACACAAGCCAGCATTTACTGAGTGCCAAATAATAGACAAGGACTTCCCAGGTGACTCAGTGGTAAAGAATCCGCCTGCCAGTGCAGGAGATGCAGGTTCAATTCTTGAGTTGGGAAGATCCCCTGGAGAAGGAAATGACAACCCACTCCAGTATTCTTGCCTGGGAAATTCCATGAATAGAGCAGCTTGGCAGGCTGGGGTCACAAAAGAGTCAGATTAAACAACAATAATTAATATAATTCAAAGGATGGCTGGTAAAACACAAAATATGTTAGTAAGATAAAAGATTTATAGAATAGTTTGGAATTATAAGAAACACAGGGATGAAATCCATCAATCCATTCATTCAATAAGTATTTCATCTTATTACAAGACAAAGAAATGCATAGACTTGGAGATTCAGTTTCAGGGAGGGGAGATGGCACATGAAAACCTTGGAAAATCCTCAATATGAATACATTTAAGCAATGAGCAAAGAGGTGTGTCTTTAGAAGCAGGCTAGTGTCAGGCGGTGCCTGGCATGAGCTGCTTGGCTAAAAAGTTTGCAGTTTCTTCTAAAAACCACAAGAAGATAGTTTGCAGAAGGACAGGATAGATGGGTTTCAGACAGCAAGCGCTAGAGGCAGGGAGACCTGTTAGGAGGATATTATAGAAGTCACAGAAGAGGGAATGGCAGTCTCCATGATTAGACTACTAGGTAATCATCCCCTAGGGTCTCTCTCTCTGCCCTAAATTAAGTTGTAGATGTTCCTGCTACGACATCATGCTTAGTTGCTTTTTAAGACAAAACCTGGGCAAAAGCAAGAGGAACCTGTGGGTATAAAAGTTAAGAAGCAACATTGAATTCAAGGCTTCACACTATTTCAGCTTGGGGGCAGCATCACTCAAGTGGTTAAGGAGACTGGTAAATCCTAGGGGTAGCTATCAGCTCTCTCCTCTTTTGGGCTTCCCTCTATAGAAACCATGAACATCTTAGTTTGAAAAGACACGTATTAGACAATGACGGTGCTCATTTTCAATTACATCTTTATTTCTGATTGGAATTAGATTACAAATATTCCTTGAAATAATTCATATGTTTACCTATTCATTCATTTTCTACTAGGATGGTGAAAATGAATAAAACATAGACCTCCTACATTATTAATTTTCCCTTGAAATTTAAAAAGCAGAATTGATCCTCCCAATGAAACACTGGCATGATTATTATTACTTGTATCTTATAAAGTTTGTATTCAATAAAGTTTATAACCAATTCATGAATATTTTGAGGATATTTGGAGTCATTCAAGAAATGTCTTAATATATTTTAAGAAAATAAAATTTTTCCTTCTCTTAGCAGTTGGGTCAAGTTACAGAAATACCCAAATCAAACGACAGCCTTATCTTCCCAAACATTTTCCAAAAGGCTCTTGCATTTGGGGTCCGACAGTTAATTCTCTGTGACTAGTTCTCCTATGTCATTCCTTCATTCCTATTTTTACTTTAAATGCCATCTCTTTTTGCTGTTTCCCACAATGGTTTTAGCCTTTCTTGGTAATCTAATGCCCAGCCAATTTCCTGAGGTAAAGATGTGTTTATATAAAAATTGCTATCAGGAAACAGTTCAAGTATTGAGAAAAGTCAGTGTACATTTTAACTGACAACTCCATAAATAGATGAAGATGGAGTCACATTTCAGGATCCTGAATTTCTGGGTACATTGCCTTGTCCCCTTGCCTGGACCTAAGCCTGGATTTTGTTCCCACAGAAATTTATTCATTGGATGTTTTTTGAGTGCCTACTATGTGCTGGTCAATGAGGCTGCATCAAGAGGCAAAATTGTAAATTACCATGATGGGTGCTGCTTGCTAACTTATACTTTATCTGTTGATACACAGGAATTAAACTGGCACCCCACTCCAATATTCTTGCCTGGAAAATTCCATGGATAGAAGAGCCTGGTGGGCTGTAATCCATGGAGTCGCTAAGAGTCGGACGTGACTTCACTTTCACTTTTCACTTTCATGCATTGGAGAAGGCAATGGCAACCCACTCCAGTGTTCTTGCCTGGAGAATCCCAGGGATGGGGGAGCTTGGTGGGCTGCCGTCTATGGGGTCGCACAGAGTTGGACACGACTGAAGCGACTTAGTAGCACACTGGGTTAGCCTAATAGTTCATTCGAATTTTTCTGTTACATCGTATAGAAAAATTTGAACAAACTTTTTAACCAAATCAATGTTTTCCCAACTTTTGATTTTAAGTTCTGAGAGAGCAGAGACCATGTTTCATTCATGCCTTATTTACCTCTGCTTTTCCTAGACTAGGCATGGACTAGATAGCAACAAGGAAAATCAGAATTTCCTTCTCTAGTGATGCCCCTTGCTTAGAATTCCTCCAAAATGTCTATACCTACATGAGTTGTCTAATCTAGGCTTTGACATGCCAGTAAGAGTTGGCTATTTCCACATGCAGAAGTTCAGCTTTCTCATCTCATCTCTAATGACAGTTGTGCTCATTTTGGGTGATTATCTTGAAGCTTAAATAATAGAATGGCCCAGTAAAGCTCTTTGTAAATTCTTAATAACATAAATGTAAGAAATTATTTTATTTACTCTTAAGACGACTTGGAATTGTACTTTAGTTGTTTCAGAAATGAAAGCTTTAGCTCTTTAAATAAAGCACAAAGGGCTTCTCTGGTGGCTCAGATGGTAAAGCGCTTGTTCCCTACATCAGGAAGATCCTCTGGAGAAGGAACTAGTAACCCACTCCAGGACTCTTGCCTGGAAAATTCCATGGACGGAGGAGCCTGATAGGCTACAGTCCAGGGGGTTGCAAAGAGTTGGACACGACTGAGGGACTTCATTTGCACTTTCACTTTTAAAGTACAAATCTCTTCGAAGACTATGTTTCATATCACCCAAGGCAATGGTGGGCTTATTAAAAAACATGGAAAAGGAGAATGCATGGGTGAATGCAGAGTATTGGTTCCATAGCATGGTAATATCTAGTGGAGAAAGGCATGCACACAGAGCTGCCAACAAGAACATGAGTGTATTTAGAGAGCAAACCAACCAGACAGTGAAATATATAGTCTCAGTTAACTCATATGGTTACATTTAAATACATGTTACACGTGAACCAATGGAATGTGGCTAGTTGGTGAACTGAATCTTTAACTACTGACTTGTAAATAATTTAAATTTAAATAGCCACCTGCAGCTGGTTACTACTCCACCAGACAGCGCAATTTTCAATCTCAGCTTGGCCATTAGTTATGTCATTAGCTGTGCGACTCTGGGAAAATCAACCACCTTCTCTGGGCCTCAAAGTCTCAGAGGAAAATAAATTAAATCATCTCCCAGGTATCTCTTTCAGGCAAAATGTTGTGTGAATCAAAATACAAGAATAATATTTAAGACACAAGAACAAGTCTCAGCTCCCTACAGATTTCCTAGTTGCATGAAGCCCGTGAAAAATCTGTAACTGCTAGTTTAAAGCATGCACCTCTCTGTACTTCCATTTTTTTCTTATATAAAAAAGATATAGTAAGAAAAACTACCTCTTGGGGTTATTAGAGTTAAATAATTTAACAAATAGAAAGTAATAACACAGTTCTTGGTACACAGCAGTAATAAAATGTTATAATAAACATCTAAGTCTGTTTCACTTTCTCCATCTCAACTGCAAAGGCTTTCATGAGAATAAAACAAGATGATACACACAATCAAGGTGAAATGCTGAAAAAAAGGAAGCAAACATTAGTTATCTTATTTTTTACAGTCATGAGTTTAGTTATGCTTAGATACTCAGTCATGTCTGACTCTTTGTGACCCCATGGACTATAGCCCATCAGGCTTCTGTGTCCATGGGATTCTCCCAGCAAGAATACTAGAATCAGTTGCTAAACTTTAGATTAAATTCAATCTCTCCTCATGCATTCAACATATATTTATAATGTGCCTACTGTGTGCCAAGGACTATTTTTCAGGCTGAAGTTTATAGTAGAGAGCAGAACAATGGCCTGCTCTTGGGGAGTTTGTTTTCTGATTTGTGGGCATGAATGTGCCTGTGCTCACACACACGTGTACACACACACACACACACACACACACACACATTCTTTCTGTCTTCTATAGAGTCAGGCTGCCTTAGTTTGAATCCTAGCCCTGCTACTGACCATCTGTGTGATTCTAAGCCAGTTGCTTAACTTCTTTAAGCCTTTATTAGCGTCTCTGCAAAAGGAAGCTAATAATGAAAATTTTAAGGATGAAGTGAAAAAGAATGTAAAGCCCTTAGCACAGTACCCAGCCCTCTGTAAGTGGTACATAAATTATTGTTTTTGTTATTATTGCAGAGAAAATTTGCTTTCCTCCCAAGGCACAATTCTTTGCTGGATTGCGGGTAATGCATGCGAAGTAACAGCTAAGCGGCCATAGGTGACCCCGTTTCTTGTTTTCCATGTTCCTCTGCAATTTCTGATAGAAACACTCAGAAGTATTAGGCTTTGAGTTCTTTGGATAGTTTTGAAGGAGAGAGATCCTGATCTATTCTGCCTCAGAAAGTGAGTCTTCCTAGGGAAGAAAGGGAAATGGAGAGAAATAAATAGCATGAGCATTAAAAGGGGAGAGGGAAGTACATGGTAAAAGTGGAGGCACTTACTGCCTCCTAGTCTGTGATTCCCTGAAGAAGGAAATGGCAACCCATTCCAGTATCCTTGTCTGGAGAGTTCCAAGGACAGAGGAGCCTGGTGGGCCCAGTTCCTGGGGTCACATAAGAGTCAGACAGGATTGAGCAACTAACACCTCACTTCAGTCTGTGCTGATTGATCTCTGTATTTCCCCAGTTGTTTCCTGACCTGCTTTTGTGAACATCAGTCAATGCCTAGAAGAGAAACCTAGAGGGGAAGTAGAGGCAGTTCTGCCAGCTAGTTATTAAAATAATGGCCTCGCCATTATTTTAATAAATTGACTCGCTGAACAGGCTGCTAGTAACACAGCAGCAGAATCAACCATGAGAACCCCTTCTCTTTTCTATATTTGACACAAAGAATCTTTTTTGTGATGTTTTCCTCCTTTTTATGACTCAATTTGATGCTCATTTTAGTTTCATTTTTTTCAATGCATGCAAAGAAGTGGGAGCTGAAGAAGGAAGTACCTTCCTAAAAGATGATGCAAAATCCTCACTACTCTCAGGAAAGCTTGGGAGTATCCGACTCCCAAAATCCATGACAAATCAACAGAGCTGTGTCCTGGAAACAGCCAAGCCAACTGTGCAGAGGTGGCTGCTGGGAAGCAATGTTTCCAGACCTAACAGGAACCTAGAATGTATATATCACTGTTTATATCACTGTCCCCATGTCAACAACATCACCATTGATTCTTTCCTTTGAATCATGGCATCAAAGACCTCAGATAAAACAGGAGACTTGACTGGGAATTGAGCTATGAGACCTCATCAGTACTCACTCCTCAGAGGTGCACAGACAAGAGGACTTGGATATGGGAGAAAACTAAGGTGATGGTTCCAGGGAAACAATGAAGGGCTGCTTAAGTGGGTGCTCTTCAGAAAATCAGCATCAGGGGGGTCTGATTGTGGGGCCTTAAGTGCTGGGGTCAGGTAAGGACAGGTACAAAATGAGGAAAGAAAAAAATGTAGGAAGGAAAGCGAAATTCATCTCTAAGATCATCACCTTCACTATTTTGCTAAGGGAGCAGTTAACTGCCTCATTATATAAAGGACTGGTCAGGGTAACCCCATAATTCATGGAGTTTATTTTTCCTTTCTAGAAGTTGCAGTGGTGCACTTTGGAGATCTGGCAACAGGAGGCAAGGATGCTGCCAGTGGGAGGAAAGATGGAGTGCAGCCCCACATGGGCCATCGCTTGCTCAGATCTTACAGAAACCTTGCCTTGTATGGCTTTGGAGCCATGGCTCTCTTTCCATCAGATCAAGTCCTCCCTTAATCCCTTGTCTGTGTCTCCAGCCGCACACTCCATAAACGATCATAGCTGCTCCACAGAGTGTTTAGACAGCAATGGAGCAGGGCCTCAGCCTGTGAGAGCACAGAACACACTCATTCCCTTCCTTGAAAGCCCTGGGCTTGAACTTCAGGTTCTGCTCCCAAAGTCACATGTGGATACCAGCCCCCTCCTGTTGGGATAATTTAGTAAATCTCTTTGCCTCGAGTAAAACCATTTGGGAGACTCGAAATTTCTCAGCAGACACTTGTAGTTAAACAAAGCATGTCACATACCTCTAGGAAAAGAGTGACATTTATTTCTTTATTTTTCCTTATTCCTGAAGCAACTTTCATCTCAATGTTGAGAACGGAGAACAGTTCAGAGAACAGGTTCAGAGAACAGTTCCAACATGGCAGAGCTCACACCGCGTTGAAGCTGAAGATGTCACCCACAATAAACATGAACTGCTGTGACAATAAGAAGGGAGGGGAAGAATTGCCTCTCTAAGCAGGGTGGGGGTGCTCAACCCAGGAGAAAGGGAAAGATGCATTTGATTGTGTTTACAAGATTCATTCACAGCCCAGCAGGCAGTATTCACACTATAATATTCACCCTAACACAGATAATTTGATTTTCAACCTGGTTATCATGCATTCAGACATAGCAATACATGAAAATATATGCTTTAGCAGTGCATTTTAAACAAGGTTGCACACTTTAAGTCGGAATATATTAGAGGTGAGAGCTGAAGTTAGTGATTGTAGAGGTCTCGGAAATCTCCATTCAGCACATGGCGTAGGTTTTGAAATGACTGAAAGATTTTTTTACATTCTGTTCCAGATGCTAACTTATATTTTTATATCAATCTACATACAGGATGCAGTGAAAATGATAAACTTGCTTGTTTTTTAAATGTTTCATGGAGAGTCTTTAACTTTCTTAAGAATTCTAAAGCAAAATGGAAACGTAACCCCACCCATACACCTTGAAATGATAACCATTACTATTATAACTAAGTAGGGGATGATGGATTGTCAGGCACCGCCCCACTCATGCTGTGAAAAGTGAGCAGGAGGCTTTATGTGACTTTTCCAAGGTCACACAATTAATAAATGAAGAGTTGAGGTTCTACTCTGTCCCATTTTGCCATCCTGCCTTTGGAATACACGCGTCTGTGCTAAGTCACTTCAGTTGTGTCTGACTCTATGAGACCCCACGAACTGTAGCCCGCGAGGCTCGCCTGTCCGTGGGGTTCTCCAGGCCAGAATACTGGAGTGGGTTGCCATGCCTTCCTCCAGGGGATCTTCCCAACCCAGGGGTGGAACCTAGGTCCCCAGTGGCTCCTGCATTGCAAAGGCCCTGCCTTTGGAAGTAAGTAAATTTACTAAGTGAATAAAAATAAATGAATAAAACATGAGTGATAATGGATTTTAATCATATAGTTAAAATCAAACTTTTCTTCTATGGCCCATACCCAACAAGGCTCCATCCAGCCTGGCCTCTCGACCTCAACCCTGAGAGTCGGCCGATACTTTCGAAAGATTCAATTCAGTTCAGTTCAGTCACTCAGTCGTGTCCGACTATTTGCCACCCCATGAATCGCAGCACACCAGGCCTCCCAGTCCATCACCAACTCCCGGAGTTCACTCAGACTCACGTCCATCGAGTCAGTGATGCCATCCAGCCATCTCATCCTCTGTCCTCCCCTTCTTCTCCTGCCCTCAATCCCTCCCAGCATCAGACTCTTTTCCAATGAGTCAACTCTTCGCATGAGGTGGCCAAAGTACTGCAGCTTTAGCATCAGTCCTTCCAATGAACACCCAGGACTGATCTCCTTCAGAATGGACTGGTTGGATCTCCTTGCAGTCCAAGGGACTCTCAAGAGTCTTCTCCAACACCACAGTTCAAAAGCATCAATTCTCCAGCGCTCAGCTGTCTTCACAGTCCAACTCTCACATCCATACATGACCACAGGAAAGACCATAGCCTCGACTAGATAGACCTTTGTTGGCAAAGTAATGTCTCTGCTTTTGAATATGCTATCTAGGTTGGTCATAACTTTCCTTCCAAGGAGTAAGCGTCTTTGAATTTCATGGCTGCAGTCACCATCTGTAGTGATTTTGGAGCCCCAAAAATAAAGTCTGACACTGTTTCCACTGCTTCCCCATCTATTTCCCATGAAGTGATGGGACCGGATTTCATGATCTTTGTTTTCTGAATGTTCAGTTTTAAGCCAACTTTTTCACTCTCCTCTTTTACTCTCATCAAGAGGCTTTTTAGTTCCTCTTCACTTTCTGCCATAAGGGTGATGCCATCTGCACATCTGACATTATAGATATTTCTCCTGGCAATCTTAATTCCAGCTTGTGCTTCTTCCAGCCCAGCATTTCTCATGATGTACTCTGCATATAAGTTAAATAAGCAGGGTGACAATATACATCCTTGACCTACTCCTTTTCCTATTTGGAGCCTGTCCAGTTCTAACTGTTGCTTCCTGACCTGCATACAAATTTCTCAAGAGGCAGGTCCGGTGGTCTGGTATTCCCATCTCCTTCAGAATTTTCTACAGTTTGTTGTGATCCACACAGTCAAAGGCTTTGGCATAGTCAATAAAACAGAAATAGATGTTTTTCTGGAACTCTCTTGCTTCTTCCATGATCCAGTGGATGTTGGTCTCTGGTTCCTTTGCCTTTTCTAAAACCAGCTTGAACATCTGGAAGTTCACGGTTCACGTATTGCTGAAGTCTGGCTTGGAGAATTTTGAGCATTACTTTACTAGTGTGTGAGATGAGTGCAATTGTGCAGTAGTTTGAGCATTCTTTGGCATTGCCTTTCTTTGGGATTGGAATGAAAACTGACCTTTTCCAGTCCTGTGGCCACTGCTGAGTTTTCCAAATTTGCTGGCAAATTGAATGCAGCACTTTCACAGTATCATCTTTCAGGATTTGGAATAACTCAACTGGAATTCCATCACCTCCACTAGCTTTGTTAGTAGTGATGCTTTCTAAGGCCCACTTGACTTCACATTCCAGGATGTCTGGCTCTAGATGAATGATCACACCATAGTGATTATCTAGGTCGTGAAGATCTTTTTTGTACAGTTCTTCTGTGTATTCTTGCCACCTCTTCTTAATATCTTCTGCTTCTGTTAGGTCCATACCATTCTGTCCTTTATTGAGCCCATCTTTGCATGAAATGTTCCCTTGGTATCTCTGATTTTCTTGAAGCAATCTCTAGTCTTTCTCATTCTGTTGTTTTCCTCTATTTCTTTGCATGGATCTCTGAGGAAGGTTTTCTTATCTCTTCTTGCTGTTCTTTGGAACTCTGCATTCAGATGCTTTGAAAGATTAATTCACTACAAAGATGACGTCCCCCGTCCCTTCATTCTTCCACCACTATTCTTTTAGTCAATCATGGATATTTCTTGATAGTACTGGTCTTGGAAGACCTTGGTCTTTTACCACTATATTGTGACCTTCTGAGATGATTCGACTCCAAGAGAAATACAGCTTGAAGTTCCAACAGATTGTTTTGTCTTTTCAGGTGTGATAAATCTCTTTGTCAAGTGTGGTGACTACAGATCTTGATTTGGGTCCTGGGTCAAACACTGGCCTTCTGCAAGCTGAAGATAATTCCTTCCTAATGTTAACTAAGCGGGTAGATGGCTGAGACATATTAGAAGACAGGAGACTTCAGGAGGAAGGGAGCACCTGGGCAGGAGAAGGGAAGGCCCTCACCTCTCCCTGATCCACACATTCTGGAGCTTTCCATATTCTGCAGTAGCCACATTCCCTTCACATCACAAACCAGTGAATTAATTTGTTGTCAGACTTCTGAGCAGTTAGAAGTCAATAGCGGGACTGCACATCATCCAAGATGCTTGGGGAGCCACTGAAGTTCGTGAGGACCCAAGAGAGGGTGACCCAAAGCCTCTATCTCCATGAGGCCTGGGTGAAACCTCTGGGGGAAATAATGTAGGCCACTTGGGAAAAGAGAGTTTTCTTTTTACGCCTGTTGGAAATAGGCATTTTAGAATTGTCAGGTCATAAAATGTTTTTAAAATGAATATGTTTCTAAACAGTCTAGGAGGTAAATGAATAATCTATAACTGCTCTCCTGAGCAAGTCGTTAGCAACCATGGGCTTTCTGCAGGCTATGACGCAGCCTGGTTTGATTGGCCTCTAGCATCTGCTCACAGTGTAGTCTTTGGGAAGTTACTGAACCTCTCTCTGTGCATCACATTCTCCACCTGTAAAACTGTCATCTCTCTCTTATTGGGTTGTCAGGATTTAAATTATCTCATTAGAATAGAGTATTTAGAACAGTTGTTGTTATTGTTCAGTCGCTCAGTTGAGTCCGACTCTTTGCAACCCCATGGACTACAGCATGCCAGGTTTCCCTGTCCTTCACTATCTCCCAGAGTTGGCTCAAACTCACGTCCGTTGAGTCCGTGATGCCATCCAGCTATCTCGTCATCTGTCATCTCTTCCTCCTGCCCTCAGTCTTTCCCAGCATCAAGGTCTTTTCCAGTGCTTGATGCATATGGAGCACTCAGTAGAATGCTTGAGACTATTTGTTACTCTACTTTGATACAAGGGTTAGGCCACACACACAAAAAAAAGTCAATGATGGGTTTTTTTTACCACTCAATTTATTCATAAATAATTCCAAGAACCACCAGGCTGTGGTATTTCTTCTGGCTCCACCCTCCAAAATAGCCTGATAGTCTCTCAAATTGCATCTTGCTTGAGAGGCTATAGGGCATTCGTGTGGTGGGTTAGAGCATGCTGCTTGCCTTGTACCACACAACTAAGAGTGTGATTGGAGAAGGAAATGGCAACCCACTCCAGTATTCTTGCCTGGAGAATCCCAGGGACAGAGGAGCCTAGTGGGCTGCTGTCTATGGGGTCGCACAGAGTCGGACATGACTGAAGCAACTTAGCAGCAGCAGTAGCAGCAGCATGACCATTGATATTAGGATGAGAGTGGAGACAATAAAATGAAAGGAGGGCAGACAATATCAGCCAACCAAAAAAGGAAAATGCAAATGCCATGCACACACCTAAAGGCAGAGGCAAAGCCATCTTCCCTCTTTCCTGTTTTCTTGGGCTTCCTCCATACTCTGAGCTCTACCAAGACAAAAGAGAGAATTGTTCCATGTAAAATGATAGTCTCCATGGCTGCTTCCAACAGGGCGCCCTCATTTTTCTAGAATCAGAATGTGGGCTTAGCCAAGCCACCGTCTGCTCCTGGAGAAGGACTGCCCAGGAGGCTAGCATGGGCCCAGGCTCACTTGGCTCCTGCTGTGCTCATGCAGCCTCCCTCCTCCCCCCGGCCACCCCCACCCCAATCTGAGTAAACCTTGGCAGGCCCCACATTGCGAGCCTGCCCCTCTGCATAATATGGAAAGCATTGACTCAGCGGTGGTTTAAGTGCAGCAGCAATGCTTTCATCAAAGCCTCTATTCCCACCTTGCGCTCAGGAAAGCAGCTGGTGAACGTTGTGTCCTGTGCTACAGATGGACCGGTGGAGGCAGGCCCAGTGCTCAGCGTATCGACTTAGACAGGTGTTTGAGTCTGCGTTTTCCAGGTGGCCAGAAGGAAGCTGATCATTTGGTGAAAGAGGAAGTCATGCGGGAGAGGAATAGTCCCCTCGCACTGGCAAGAGCACAGAGCCAGCCACTTGGCTTTCATCCATCTGTTCACCAGACATAGTCTTAAAGCCAGCACATGTTCCCTTGGGGGTTCATTCTTCCTTTGAATTTTAATGGCGAGTAAGGGGATTCTGCTGTCAGCTCCCGCTCTTTTGGCCAGAATGGTCTTTTGGTCTGGGGAGTTAACCAGGTCACCAAGATTAGTGGCAGCTGGCATTTCCAGTCGGAGCATCTCAGCTCCATCAGTCCAGGCTGCCAGGTGTGCTGTGAGAAGCTGAAGGAGATGTATGGTGTGTTTCTCCCTGCCTCTGTGTCCACCTTCATGAGTAGAGGGCAGTGCAAGGGACACTTTCTGGGCCCTGGAATGACAGATGCCACCCACAGCTAGCCTAGCCAGGAAACCACAAACAAAGATGAAACAGCTGCTCCTTGGAAGGCAGAAAGCAAGGACACATCCAAGAGCTTTTTCGCAGCAAGAAGATTCACAAATGATGTTTCTGTATAATCAGAAGCACAGGGGATCATTAACCCCCTCTACTGGGGGTTCCAATGACCCTGAGCTCCCATGACTACACAAGGTAAAAATGCCCCAAATTTCCAAGGTGAACCCAGGAAACCCAAAGGGCTAATTAGAAGAATTTAAGGGAATGATGCTACTGCTACTGCTGCTAAGTTGCTTCAGTCGTGCCCGACTCTGTGCGACCCCATAGACGGCAGCCCACCAGGCTCCCCTGTCCCTGGGATTCTCCAGGCAAGAACACTGGAGTGGGTTGCCATTTCCTTCTCCAATGCAGGAAAGTGAAAAGTGAAAGTAAAGTCTCTCAGTCATGTCCAATCCTCAGCAACTCCATGGACTGCAGCCCACCAGGCTCCTCTGTCCATGGGATTTTCCAGGCAAGAGTACTGGAGTGGGGTGCCATTAGGGATTATTGCATCATACAAATGATACAATTTAAGGGAATGATACACAATGATACAAGGGAAAGCTCACAAGTATAGAAATTAAGACCAGAAAAAATCCCCCAGGAAGACTTCCAGAGAGAACAAGGAGGGGAGAAAGCAAGCCTGAAAATCCCTGAGAACTCCTATGAATGAATTTGGCACTCTGAAACTATCTTCAAGGTGGGGAGGTAGAACCACCTTTCTTAAGTTCTGTCCAAGAGTTCAGGGTAAACAGAGCACATTTGTCATAACATAACAGGAGAAAGGGGCTCGAAGCGGGTGGGAAGGGGCCTTCTCATAAGGCCACCTGCCCCAGAGCTGGCACTGTGGGGCTCCAGCTCCTTCTGCTTGAGTCTCTGCTTGAGTCTTCTGCTTGGGGGGTAGGAAGGCAGCTGTCAGTTTTCACACAGCACTCAGTTCTGGCAAGACAGCAGATTCAGTGGAAGCCAAACCCTTGTCAGGAGCGTCCATCAGCCCCAGGATGCTGCAGCCTCTGCTGACTGGTCATGGGTCACAGGACTGTGGGAGCTTCTGGCCTCTTACCTCTGACCAGAGAAATCATACTCCCTCCCCCTGAAAAGCCCAAGGAAGCCTGTTTCTGGGATTTTGGGTACAGAATCAACCTGTCCAAATAAATGAGAGTGTCCCAAAGATTAAGGCTGGTGCTATCTATTAGCATTTATTTATAACTCATATTCTAAACTGTTTCAAAAGAGATCAAAGAATAATAAGGTCATATATACACAACTGGGCTTCCCTGGTGGCTCAGATGGTAAAGAATCTGCCTGCAATGCAAGAGATCCAGATTCAATCCCTGGGTCAGAAAGATCCCCTGGAGAAGAGAATGGCTACTCACTCCAGTGTTCTTGCTTAGAAAATTCCAAGGACAGAGAAGACTGGTGGGCTGCAGTCCATGGTGTCACAAAGCGCTGGACCCAATTGATCAACTAAGTACATATATACATATGTGCACAGGCTAGTCTGGTTAAAATAAGGGTGGCACTCAGCCATGACACTATTAAAATTTGAGTTCACATAGCTCTTTGTGTGAAGCCTGAGGGGTATTCTGCACATGTAAGATGTTTAGCCGCATCCCTGGCTTCTACTGGGAAAAACTGAGGGCAGGAGGAGAAGGGGACAACAAAGGATGAGATGGCTGGATGGCATCACCGACTCGATGGACATGGCTTTGGGTGGACTCTGGGATTTGGTGATGGACAGGGAGGCCTGGCGTGCTGCAGTTCATGGAGTCACAAAGAGTTGAATACAACTGAGCAACTGAACTGAACTGAACTGGCTTCTACCAGCTAGATGTCTCTACTTGAGATTTACTAGATTAAAATGAAAATGTTAAATAGATAGATATTGTAAAAGATATACAATGATCAAAATTTATAGACAGAAATAAGGATACTGTTGTTTTTTAAAAATTCACATTAACTTTAGCCTGTTCAGGATCAGAAGGAAGGAAGCCAGTCAAGGCAGGAGCTGGGTTCTAACAATCCTAGAGTTGTTGATGTTCTAGTGTTCTTGCATGAACTCACTTGGTCCTTACTATTATCCCTACTTTACCAATGAGAAAAATTAGGCTTAGAGAGGTTAACTAACTTTTCTAAGGATGACCAGCTATTAATAAAAAGCAAGAGGGCCATAATATGGCCAGCTGGGTTGACTGAACTGCTAGACCTACACTGTCCCACAGGAGAGCATGAGGCATGTGTGGCCACTAAACTTATCATAGTCCAAAATGAGAAGGGCTCTAAGCATATTAAAAGGAGAGACATTACTTTGCCAACAAAGGTCTGTCTAGTTAAGGCTCTGATTTTCCTAGCAGTCATGTATGGATGTGAGAGTCATGTATGGATGTGAAGAAAGCTGAGCACTGGAGAATTGATGCTTTTGAACTGTGGTGTTGGAGAAGACTCTTGAGAGTCCCTTGGACTGCAAGGAGATCCAACTACTTCATTCTGAAGGAGATCAGCCCTGGGTGTTCATTGGGAGGACTGATGTTGAAGCTGAAGCCCCAATACTTTGGCCATCTGATGCAAAGAGCTGACTCATTTGAAAAGACCCTGTTGCTGGGAAAGATTGCGGGCAGGAGGAGAAGGGGACGACAGAGGATGAGATGGTTGGATGTCATCACCGACTCAATGGACATGAGTTTAGGTAAACTCCAGGAGTTGGTGATGGGCAGGGAGGCCTGGCATGCTGTGGTCCATGGGGTCAAAAAAGTTGAACATGACTGAGCGACTGAAATGAACTGAACTGAAGTATAAGAAACACTCTAAATTTCAGAGATCTGTTGAAATGATATTTTGACTATGTTGGATTAAACAGAATACATTGTTAAAATCAACTGTGCCTTTAACAAATTTTTTAATGTGGCTACCAGAAATTTTAAAAATACAGATGTGGCTTGCATTAAATTTCTATTAAACAGTGCTGTGCTAAATAATACTATCTCCCCTTGGATCAGTTTTAAGAAAGGCTGAAAAGGAAAAGAATATACTATGGGCCAAGATGTAGATACCCTTAGCAATGGAACCAATATCATCACCTTTGGTCACCAGACCAAAAATAAATACAAGTCAACTCAAAGAAATCTTTTCTTTGAAGTAAAGTTATCTGTAAAGTTGGGATAAAGAGTCAAATAAGAAAAAATAAAAAGAGTTTCAAAGTATTTTTTATCAGGTTCGAACATCAGCACAGTTTTCCTCTTCATTGATATCAAATGCTAAGTACTTGGCCCCGAATCAGCCCTGAGTAGACCTGCTGCTCAGAGAAGGCAATGGCACCCCACTCCAGTACTCCTGCCTGGAAAATCCCATGGATGGAGGAGCCTGGTAGGCTGCAGTCTATGGGGTCGCTAAGAGTCGGACACGACTAAGCGACTTCACTTTGACTTTTCACTTTCATGCACTGGAGAAGGAAATGGCAACCCACTCCAGTGTTTTTGCCTGGAGAATCCCAGGGATGGGGGAGCCTGGTGGGCTGCCGTCTCTGGGGTCACACAGAGTCGGACACGACTGAAGCGACTTGGCAGCAGCAGCAGCAGCAGACCTGCTGCTGGGCCAGCTTAAGCACACCCTCTCTTCCTCCTGATCATTCTACTAACTTCATCTTTGTGCATTTCAGCTGGTCCAAGGCAAAGGGAAATTTCCAATCATCATATAGTTCCAGTCACTGGCAGATTTAAAAAAAAAAAAAAAAAATCTTCCATGGATATATCATTCAGAATGAATCTCAGGAGCTTTCTTGCTATTTGTTCAACCCATAACATCCCTTGTGCCTTCTCCCCTTGTCTGGAGATACCATCTTCCATCACAACCCCATCTCTTCTCCAAGGCCAGGCCACGTGCTCAGTAGGTAAGCTGGTAGATTGAAGTGTCCTGACTCTGTTTCACTGTGATCATGGACCAGATCCACAAAATGGGCTTGATGGTAGTTCCAACTTCTAGAGTTGTTGTAAGGATTAATGTATGAATGCACATACCACCCGTGGAGCACTACCTGGAGCGAGAGCGCTAAGTGCCTTCTAAATTCAGTTGCTGGCATTTTCAGTTGTCTTTGCATTGAAAGGGAACTGAACTATGTAGGTGAGGAAATTCCTGTTCCCATTTACCCATGAACCTGAGCTAACTGTCTGAACCCCTGAGGAGCTCAACGTGACAGCAGAGAGCAGGCAGTGCACCAGGGATGGAGCCACAGCAAGAAGAAAGCTGCTCCTACCACATTGTTATTAGTGCCTGATGAACAACTCTGATCATCACACAGTTTAAAATTATGGGATTCGGGGCCAAAACCAAGGGATTTGTTTCAAATCGGTAAATCCCCTGAAGAGGAAGTCTCCAAAGCACACACCAGGAGAGCACATCCAGAAGGCTCACACATAGAACTGCAAAGGGCTTTGTTGGAAAGCGATGGAGGTTGTGATCTATTCCAGTGTGGGGAGGGTTACAGGATAGAACAAAAGCAGGCAGGCAGGATATGGAGGAATGGTACCCCACCTCCCTCTTCGATCAATAATGGGAGATGGATGATGGTACCCGCTGAATAACCTCACTTTACAACTTTTATGCGAAGGTTTGACAAATGACACCAGCGAAAGGTACAAGGGAGTGATTAAAACCAGCCCTTGTGAAAGGCAGAGATAACTGTCCTGGGGCTTCAGTCTCCTTGAGTTCCCCCGATTCTCACCCCCATTCCCTGACATTGCCATGAGTTTTCCAGAGTTTTCCAGAACCTTTTCATCTAATCACATCCTTCATCCCTCCTTTTACTGCTCTCCATACACTTACTTGTCTTTAGGACCATTTTATCCAGTCCAGTCTGTCTTGCTGGACTTAGAATAAAAGCCATCATTCATTTGTTCATTCATTCAACGCACCAAAATACTCATCAGCTTGCTATCAAGGCAGGAATTCTCTGTGTGTGTTTAGCAGTTACAACTTTCAGGAAATCCTTACAAAGAATTTTTCCTATTGGGGAAAATCACCTGGAACTCCAATTAGAAACAGATTCTCAGATCTCAAAGGAGATTTACTGAAATCAGAATTTCCCTGAGAAATGGTGCTCTCTGGGAAGACTCAGTGAGTCTCATCATCTGGGAAGCCCAGAGACATGGCTGAGCTTTCTTGTGCCACTTCATCTGCAGGGACTTGTTGCTTAGGGTGGGGAAAGTCACTTATGCTCCGATCTTTAAGCCCTGACCCTTACTTGACTGAAACTCTGAGTCAAACTCTGATTCAAATGATGATCCATGAAATAGACAAAACCAGAGATTTTTTTACCAGCTGAGCCATCAGGGAAGCCCATGAAAGAGGCAAAACCCATCAAAAGCAAAATCGCAGGGATCCAGACTTGCAGACATGTGAACGGCTCCCAGGGATGGAAATAAACCAGATCAGAGCCATTGCAGCTGAGGGCCGTGCCTACAAAGAGGCCAGGATGTGGCAAGAAATGTCAGAAGGCATTCTGACATGGAGAGGAAATGAATTATACTCAGGAAAGGCAATCTTCAACATGGTCTTAGTCTTCTCTGAATTACTCAGAGGTGTTGGAAAATGTCACCCTACGTGCTGGTAAAGTTGCATCTTTACTTCCTTCTACTACACTCATTGGCAGGAAAACAATTCACACAAGCCCTGTTTTTTAGCATGTTCTGACCTGCTGCCCGGAGTGAGAAGAATATGGAAAAGAGCTGCATATAAACACCTTGAGAAAATGTGCTTAGGAATCCAGGCCTAAAATAACAAATGACTTGACTCCAAATATGTGGGCAGCTTGTCAGAAATCAAGCCCCCCTCCTCCCTTTACCCTGAGTAAAAGGAGACACGGACTATGCTTAAAAACCTTTCCTTTGTCCAGGCAGAGGCCTCACTGGGCGCCACATTGATTATTTCCTGCAAAAACTTGGCAGACGATGCTAAGATAAGCCAGAGCAAGGTTTAGCATGCAGTTTATTGATACTGGCTCTTAAAAATAAATAACAAAGTGACTCCTACCAACTCTATCTTCCCTGTCCCCAACTATCTCCATATGCTCTACATCTGCTGTATTAAACATAATGCAGCTATTATTATGTGTCACTACATGCTCAAGAAACCCTATGGGGAGGGCCAGGAGGAATAAGTGAGCACCCTTCCAGGGTGGCCCATGGGACATGAGAGGACAATTAAGGCATTAAGAAAAAGGATCAATGAGCAGGATTCTCAGGAGGCCCTTGTAGCCGCTACAGTTGGCAACACCTGTACAAGCTAACATGAAAAGTAATGAAAAGGTAAGATGTCTGAAACTAAGAAACACTTGCTCTTTGTAAGGAAGGCAATGACAAACCTAGATAGCATGTTAAAAAGCAGAGGCATCATTTTGCCAGCAAAGGTCTGTATAGTCAAAGCTATGGTTTTTCTAGTACTCCTGTACAGCTGTGAGAACTGGACTAGAAATGAGCACTGAAGAATTGATGCTTTCAAATTGTGATGTCAGAGAAAACTCTTGAGAGTCCCTTGAACAGCAAAGAGATCAAACCAGTTAATCCTAAAGGAAATCAACTCTGAATATTCATTGGAAAGACTATAGTTGAAGCTACAATACTTTGGTCAAATGATGCAAAGAGCCGACTCATTGGAAAAGACTCTGATGTAAGGAAAGATTGAAAGCAAAAGGAGAAGGGAATGACAGAGGATGAGATGGTTAGATGGTACCATGGACTCAATGGACTTGAATTTAAGCAAACTCCAGGAGATAGTAGAGGACAGAGGAACCTTGAGGGCTACAGTCCATGAGATCTCAGAGAGTTGGAGAGGACTTAGCAACTGAACAATAACAAAAACCTTCCTGATCCTTAAAAGAGAGGCCAAACTTGTTGAAGGTGACAGCTGTTATTAATACAAATGTTTATTTCACTGTTTTGCTTGTGAAATAAGCAGTCACTTTAGTCATGTCTGACTCTTTTTCGATCCCATGGACTGTAGCCAATCAGGCTCCTTTGTCCATAGGATTTCCCAGGCAAGAATATTGGAGTGGGCTGCCATGCCCTCCTCCAGTGGATCTTTCCGACCCAAAGATTAAACCCATGTCTCTTAAAGTGTCCTGCACTGGCAGGTGAGTTCTTTACCACTAGTGCCGCCTGGGAAGCCTTTCACTATTATGGGAGGGGCTTAATCTTAGGCAATGGAAGGGGCAGGATGACCTGGAATACAGAGCAAGAACGTTACATGAGCCCCAACTCTACCCTTGGAACAAAGAGACAGCCATCACATGCCTCAGACTGTGAGTCACAAATGATCACTTCCAGAAATCCAAAGAAAGAAAACTCCCAGGTAAAAGAATGAGCTTGGTGTTAGCTGCCTAGTTGACAACCTTTTCCCTTTTATTTATTTATTTATCTTTAACTGTCCTTCAGGGGGACAGAAAAGCAATTTTCATGCTATGGCCCTAAACATCAGTTTATTCCTCCAACAATGTTCTGAGCATGCCCAGTAGGAATGATTTAACACTGCGCTGACGACTTGCTACAGAAGAACGTCATGTGGAAAGGTAGTATGCCACAGCTAATGGGCTCTTGTTTCAAAGGGATGCTGTGTGTACATTACCAGTGTATGGAGAAGGTGCAGAAAGGCCCAGGCAGCCATTAGGAATGGAGTGTTGTTGATGATGAAAAGGCACTTTGCCAGGGAGGGATTGGTGGGAGAGAGAAGGCTTATCTGTCTTTTTGATTAGAAATGCATGCTTCCTTTCATCATCTGAGCTGAAAAATTGGCTTCTGCTCTTGGTTTATGAAACCATTTTTCTTTTTCCTTTCTTCCCAGGTTTGCAAACTGCTTAATAAATTAGTTACTGTGAGGTACATGGGTGCCACAATAACCTTAGAGGCTTTTCCCAAATGCACCCTTAATATTTTATAAGTATTTAAATAGATTTATTCAATTTGAGCCAGCTGATTTATGAAAGCTGGCATTCTGGCATGAAAAGGGGGTTCAATGCAGATTAAAGCTGATCCAAACAAATTTAAGAGGTACTCCCAATTCATATGAATTTTTTTTTCCCTTAGGAGTTAGAGTGAAACTTTTGGATAAAGTTAATTGTGCAAACAACATAAAGAAACATCTAAGGCTAGAAGCTTAAAATGGGAGCATCAGGCCTGTGGTCACATAGAACATTCTGAACAGTTCGTTCATTGATTGATTCATTCATTCAACCTAACAGAGAACGCTGGGAATTGTGCTAGGTGCTGGTGCCTTTCTGTCCATCTGTTTGGTCCAGCTTTAAAAGTTTATATGATAAAATGAAAGTGTCTATACATTTCTCAACTCATGGAAGAAAATAAGAGTCAGATCGTCTTGTATAAGTTACCATTCTGAATTGCATAAATAAGTTACCGCCTCACCCCACCCTCTCACCCCTTTTGATGGAAAGGACAAAGATTTTGGCTCCAAATGGTGGTTTTCATCTCCAGTGAAAGTGTAAGAGTCTGCTGGTAGTTCCTATGAGATGACTCCCAAGCAGGTCTGGGTCACACAACACCAATCATCCAGTCATACATTAGGCATCCATTATATCCTCTACTGGAACTAGTGCTTCCAAAGAACATCCAGAGCCGCTCATCAAAATAGATTCCAACTGATTCGCTTTGCTGTACACACAAAACTAATTCAACATTGTAAACCAGATTGTTGTTCAGTCCCTAAGTCAAGTCTGACTCTTTTCGACCCTATGAACTGCAGCACACCGGACTTCCCTGCCCTTCACTATCTCCCAGAGTTTGCTCAGGTCCATTGAGTCTGTGATGCCATCCAACTATCTCATCCTCTGCTGTTTCCTTCTCCTCCTGCCCTCAATCCTTCCCAGCACTGGGGTCTTTTCCAATGAGTTGGCTCTTCACATCAGGTGGCCAAAATACTAGAGCTTCAGCTTCAGCATCAGTCCTTCTAGTGCTATTCATGGTTGATTTCCTTTGGGATTGACTGTGTGATCTCCTTGCTGTCCAAGAGACTCTCAAGAGTCTTCTCCAGTACCACTGTTAGAAAACATCAATTCTTCCCGTGCTCAGACTTCTTTATGCTTCAACTTTCACATCTGTACATGACTACTGAAAAAAACATAGCTTTGACTATACATATCTTTGTCTGCAAAGGCATGTCTCTGCTTTTTAATACACTGTTTAGGTTTGTCATATCTTTTCTTCCAAGGAACAAGTGTCTTTTAACTTTGTGGCTGCAGTCCACAGTGCTTTTGGAGCCAAGAAAATAAAATCTGTCACTGCTTCCCCTGTTTCCCCATCTATTTGCCATGAAGTGATAGGGCTGGATGCCATGACCTCTGTTTTTTGAAAGTTGAGTTTTAAGCCAGTTTATTCACTCTCCTCTTTTACTTTCATCAAGAAGCTCTTTAGTTCCTCTTCACTTTCTGCCATTAGAGTGGTATCATCTGCATATCTGAGGTTGTTGATATTTCTCCCAGCAATCTTGACTCCAGCTTATGAGTCATCACATAAACCAGCTATACTCCAATAAAAAAATCAGATTCCAGACTCCAGTGGCATCAGACACTCAAACAGAATCTCTCCCTGTATGTCTATACAAAACTATATTCTATACAAAACTATAATCTGTACAAAACTAAATTCTATGCTACGACTAAAAAAAAAAAAAAAAGCAGACTCGGAGATTTATATCATGTCACAAAAAGCTTCGGACAGTATTGTGTATGTGTGTATACGTCTGTGTGCATGGATGCCCAGTTGCTAGGTCATGTTTGACTCTTTGTGACTCTATGGACTATAGCTCGCCAGGCTCCTCTGTCCATGGCATTTTCCAGCCAAGAATACTAGTTTGCTATTTCCCAACCAAGGGATCGAACCCAAGTCTCCTGTGTCTCCTGCATTGGTAGTCAGATTCTTTACAAATGAGCCATCAGGGAAGTCTCAGAGAATATTAGCCAGAATTAAAGAAAATATAAATCTTCTCAAAATATATTTTTTGTTATTTACTAAACTTCTACAGACATAATATTTGTCAAGTTTTAAATCTAAATAGTCAAATCCAATCGTAAAGAGGATGAAATATGTTAGAAAGTACACAATGATCAATTTCAAGCAGCATAATAGATAATGCCCCAGTGATCCTTTAGAGAGTATATGAACAATTAAGGTAATTATCCATACCAAAAACTATTTTATGGAAATGTGCTACAAAGAAACAAAATTACATTAAAGTCTAAATGATCAGAAAGCAACAGCCACGTGGGCAATCTTTCTAAGGCCTTACTTTTTCTTTTCTCTACTACTATCTGTTTGACTGAGAGAGCTGAAAATTATACCATTTGTGTTAGTATCAAATGCAAATGGAATAATTGTCCCTTCTCTAATCAAAACACATTTGTGGATTGAAATACCACACAGGGCAATTTTCAGTTAATCATGGATGTTAATAAATATGACTCTAAGCTCATAAACAAACATTACTTTGGCTAATATAATATAGGAAATTATTGCTAAGCTTGATCAGACATGTAACAAAAACTGAACTTTGAAGAAAGTCAGCAAATTAGCTATCTGAAATAGAGATAAGCAGCAACAGTAATGAAAGATTAGATTTAGCTAAAAAGCTTCGACAAATCATGCATTAGCACTAGGAAATATTTAAAGCTGGCTTTGCTGAAAATGGCAAATATTAAGTATTATTAGAGTATTAGCTTCTTTAAAGAGCAAAACCCAGATGCTTAGTGATTGGAGATTTAAAAACTGGAAAATCAGGTTTACCAAAGTCAGTTACCCAGAGCCTGAATTATATCAAAGCCCCTAATAACAAACAGCGTTTTCAAATGAAATAGAAATATTTAATACTCATTCTATTTCCATCACTGAGCTTATAAACCAATATGAGATTCCTTCCTTTAGCCCTTTCTAAATGTAAAATAGGTATTTATTTTGGTGACAAAATATCTTAAATGTCTATAAAAAGTATTCCAATCATATATAAGACCAAGACTAAATTCAGACCTGTAGAGACAGTAATACAAGAAAACCTCATGGCACTATTTCTGCCTCCTGCCACATATTTAAAACACTAAGCTTAAATCCCAGACTTCTTAGGTATGCTAAAGCCAAAAGATCTTTTTGCTAGCTTTACTATTTCAAATTCTAATATGTTTCTTTAGAACAGTTCTAATATGAGCTTTTCTCGTTTGCAAGAGTGAGGAAGCCTCCACTTGCTTTGTGGGTTCGCTCTGCAAAGTCTGCTGTTAGGTCACAGGAGAGAAATGCCCTTGAAGCAACAGTAGGGTGAGCAAATATTAACATATAGGTTTTAGAAAGAAGAAGTGGTGTTTTATCTGTTACAATTGATTTTCATCTCTAGGTCAATCTGCAGATTAAACTCTACAAATCTAAGCAGATAAGTGAAGTATAAGATCGTATTCTAAGCATCTATGAAATGCAAGCTTTCATCTGAAAAACTGCAGTAAGGAAACCCCCAAATCAGCACTTCCTTTGGATGATTTGGGTAGCTATCTCACTCCCTTACTTTTATTGAAAATGTAGACAAACATCTAGCATTTCCTGGAGCCTGAATTGTATCAAAGCCCCTAACAACAAATAGTGTTTTCAAGTGAAATAGAAATATTTAATACTCATTCCATTTCCATCACAGAGCTTATAAACCAATATGAATAACAAATGAGTTCATACTAAGGGGGCCGTTTTCAATATGTGTGGAATCATTTTATGAGCTACTTTCCACTTTTTTAGAAACTCCAATATTCTCAAGGCTGGCAATCAATCATACAATTGGTAAGAATAATAATTGTTTCTATTTACCAAACACTACATATTAATATATATCAGGCTTTGTGTTTCTGTTGCTTTAACTTTCTAAACACAACAATCCTATCAGGAAGATACTATTTTTTAACCTGCATTTTTGAGATGAGAAAACTGAAGCTTAGTGTGGAAAAGAAATTTATCCTAGTTAATGGTCTAGTTGGGATTTGAACCTAACCAGAATTTGGAACTGCTAGTACGGCCCAGGGGAGGGCGGGCCAGCAGGGAGAGTGGACACGACTGAGCGACCACTCACCACCAGACAGGGGAGGCAACCCACTCCAGTGCGCCGGAGAACCAGGGACAGGGGAGCGGGAGCCTGCATGGGGGCACAGAGGGACACGACTGAAGCGACAGCAGCAGCAGAGCAGCAGCAGTGACAATTAGTGAAAGCATAACCTTTTTCAACATACGCTGTTAGTATTCTGAATTGCTTACATTAAAATATTCTGTGCAAACCAAAATTGCAAAATGTCCCCATTCTACACTGAGTAAGAGAAAATAATTACCTCTATTTAAAAAAATAGAATTTCTGATTTTAGCTTTAGGATCACAGCTTGTTGCCCCATTTTCTCCATTATCAAGGAAATAGAGTAAAAGAAATATTTATTGTGCTGTGGGTCCTTGCCTGAGTTCACTTGTCCTACTTCATTACTGAAAACCAGACTAAATACTTTGAATGTCTATTTTTTATATTTCCAAAAGTAAGGAATACATTGTATCTGGAATTCTCTAACCAATTCCCCAAATGGTTAGCAGGCGCCGCATTCTATTGATATAATTGCACCAGTGCACACTCATGGCCTGACTCTTTCTGGGTCCATCCATCCTTGGACCTTTCTGATATGAAATCCATGAAAAGTGCTGGATGCTCTGAAATTCACTGCTGGAAGACCATGAAGAAGGCAATGAACCTTCAAGGTAGAGGATCTTCAAGGGACCTATAAATGAAATAGGTCAAGGATGAGGCACATAAGTGGCTAAGGAAAAAGAAATCTCCATTTAGTTTATGCAACTTCAGCTTCCCTGTCTGCTCAGATTCCATATAAGGAATAGTAACTTTTCAAGCCAGCGGGCCTGGACATATTTCTTGGCCTTATAATTCTCACAGTTCTAGACATTCCAAGGTAGAGGGTCATTCAAACACAGTTGTAATTTCTTGTGTATATTTATTTCCAAAGTATCTAATGCATAGTTTCCCAATGAAATCATAGAGTGGGGGTTGGGGAATGTTAGCTGGGTTTTTTCCAATCATGCCCAGAGGAAACAGTCAAAAGGACTGCTCTGGGCTCCTCAAGCAAAAGGGCCAGACTGGAATTTCTCCCATGTCCCATTCACTTGAACTGCAGCTTTTGTCTTGGAGATGATGTAAGAGGATAGAGAAGAAAGGTTTTCATGAGATTTAAGGAATAAACTTCCCTATAAACACTTAAACCAGATTGCTAGGCTTATGATAGAGTCCAATGCAGATATGCTGAGAGTCCAGCCACTGGCACTCAAGCAACTCCTCAGATTCCAACCACTCACTGCCTTCATGCTTGGTCACCTCATCTGTGAAACAAGCAGGACAGATCAAGATGGCAGCAAGTCATTACGTTTTCAATAAACTCTTCCTAATTATATTACAGAGACTACAGAGACAATAACCTGGTTTTGGAAAGCATGAGGGAGGAAGTGAAACTCACTCGGTCATGTCCAACTCTTTGCAACCCCATGGACTAGAGCCTGCCAGGCTCCTCTGTCCATGGAATTCTCCAGGCAAGAATACTGAAGTGGGTTGCCATTTCCTTCTCTAGTTGGAAAGTTTAGGTGTAGCCATTTATTTTTTCTGTGACTTTGAGCAAATAATGAACCTGCTGGAATTTGAGATGGAGAAAATCTAGCACAGATTGAGGTACAGGGATATTTGGGTGCAGGGAATCCTCAGTTGTATGACATAAGTAGCTGCCTCCATCTGCTAGTATGTTCAGCATGGAGGTTGCTGAGAGGGACATTATACAAGTATCCCTGGTTCCCAAAGCTGGGTGCATGGCCAGTCAGAGATCTAGCCTTGAAAGGCAGGATCAGGCACCATGCACGTTCACACTCAGCCATAATGTGGCCCACTTCTTATGTGTCTGGCTGCTCTACACAACCCCCCCGCCCCCAGACTCCTACCTTTTTGTTACAAGGACTGCAGGATACAAGATAAGAACTGTGTCTTAGAAGACTCCCTAAGAAGGCTTCCATGCTGAAAGCAAGCAAGTATCCAATGGAGCCTAGAGGGCACATATCTATGATACCCAATTAACTGGGAGTTCATTTAGCAAACACAATTCCCTTTATTTGATGTGGTTTCAATGTTGCTTATGAGCTATATTCTACTCAGGAGTATGAACTCTCCAATAATTTGCCTTACATTATGAATCATTTATCTAGTCAATCTAATATTCTTCCCTTATGCATCTTAATACCTCAATTAACTATTATGAGTCATTTGTTATTTGTATATCAGAAAACTGCTTTTCAAGTTATTACTTATTGGTCATAATCAATTAGGGAAGTTTTAGACTATGGCTGTCTTATATAAATACACTGGTAAAGTTCAACTCCTATGATTTCTGACAATTAAATTGTTCTGTCACTTGGGGACTCTCATTAATCTCAACTTGTCATCCTTGTTTATGCAGGTTATAATGGGCTATGTGTGCAAGTGAAACGAGATGCTAAAAGCCTTGGGCTTTTTAACTCTTTGATGAGAGTAGAATTGAAATACTTTCTTAAAGTGGTCACTTTGATTAGTAGAGTCTGAAGAAACTGTGTTATGGATAGCAGCTCATCAATTCTGCTATAATCCATGGCAATTTTTATGTAGATTTGTGATTAAGAAACCAGAAACAGATGAGTTGGCTCCTACCGACCTGAGGCTCTTTTTTCTATTTCTTTTTATTATTTTTTTAACTGAAGTATAGTTTATCTTGGGGCTTCCCCAGTGTATGGGTGTATATTCTTTTTCAGATTCTTCTCCCTTACATGTTATTACAAAATACTAATTATAGTTCCCTGTGCTATACAGTACCAAAGGGGAAAGGGGAGGGGACGGATAAATTAGGAGTTTGGGATTAACATATATAAAATATATAATGAACAAGGACCCATTGTATAAGCCCCTAGATTCTTGATGCTTGTATGTCCAGAAAAGGAAATCTCAGAAAAGCATCTCAGAAAAATATCTATAAAAATCAAATTGTATGGCTCTCTGTCTTTACCGGTCAACTTCTAAAAGCTCTGGATATAACTATTACATCAGATCAGATCAGATCAGTCGCTCAGTCGTGTCCGACTCTTTGCGACCCCATGAACCGCAGCACGCCAGGCCTCCCTGTCCATCACCAGCTCTCGGAGGTCACTCAGACTCACATTCATCGAGTCAGTGATGCCATCCAGCCATCTCATCCTCTGTCGTCCCCTTCTCCTCCTGCCCTCAATCCCTCCCAGCATCAGAGTCTTCTCCAATGAGTCAACTCTTCGCATGAGGTGGCCAAAATACTGGAGTTTCAGCTTTAGCATCATTCCTTCCAAAGAAATCCCAGAGCTGATCTCCTTTAGAATGGACTGGTTGGACCTCCTTGCAATCCAAGGGACTCTCAAGGTCTTCTCCAACACCACAGTTCAAAAGCATCAATTCTTCGGCGCTCAGCCTTCTTCACAGTTCAGCTCTCACATCCATACATGACCACAGGAAAGACCATAGCCTTGACTAGGCGAACCTTTGTTGGCAAAGTGATGTCTCTGCTTTTGAATATGCTATCTAGGTTGGTCATAACCTTCCTTCCAAGGAGTAAGCGTCTTTTAATTTCATGGCTGCAGTCACCATCTGCAGTGATTTTGGAGCCCAGAAAAATAAAGTCTGACACTGTTTCCACTGTTTCTCCATCTATTTCCCATGTAGTGATGGGACCAGATGCCATGATCTTCGTTTTCTGAATGTTGAGCTTTAAGCCAACCTTTTCACTCTCCACTTTCACTTTCATCAAGAGGCTTTTGAGTTCCTCTTCACTTTCTGCCATAAGGGTGGTATCATCTGCATATCTGAGGTTATTGATATTTCTCCCGGCAATCTTGATTCCAGCTTGTGTTTCCTCCAGACCAGCATTTCTCATGATGTACTCTGCATATAAGTTAAATAAACATGGTGACAATATACAGCCTTGACGTACTCCTTTTCCTATTTGGAACCAGTCTGTTGTTCCATGACCAGTTCTAACTGTTGCTTCCTGACCTGCATACAGATTTCTCAAGAGGCAGATCAGGTGGTCTGGTATTCCCATCTCTCTCAGAATTTTCCACAGTTTATTGTGATCTACACAGTCAAAGGCTTTTTCATAGTCAATAGAGCAGAAATAGATGTTTTTCTGGAACTGTCTTGCTTTTTCGATAATCCAGCGGATGTTGGCAATTTGATCTCTCATTCCTCTGCCTTTTCTAAAACCAGCTTGAACATCAGGAAGTTCATAAGTGGGTGAAAGAAAAGAGGCAACAGAGTGGTCAGAAAGGTCCTGGGGGAAAAATGTAGATGCCAAGTGTCATCAAAAAGGATTTGATCCATGGCTGGGATTTAAATGCAGGGAGTTGTTATGAGGGCTACTACGGGATTAGTATTAAGATACAATTTATTGGACATCATTATTTATGATGTGAAATATGCAAACAGTGCACTAATTAAATTCAGGTGTTCCTACCTATAGCAAAACCTCTGACGATAATTAAATTATACAAAGTGACCCAAGTCAACAGATTAGAAATCTGAACAGAAATCTAAGAGCTTTAATAAAGTCATAAATCACTGTAAAGGAAATGGTAGGTATTATTATTACATTGAGAGTGAGCCTGCAAAGAATGTGTAATAATACAGCTGATGAAAAACGGATCTGAAATAGAACTGTAAGGAACAAGGGGAGTTCATTTGCTCAGAACAAGCTGCTAATCAGAAATTGGTTTGAAAAAAGAACAATTTGGCAATTTTTAAAAATTTGTTTAGAGTCCACATTCAGCACTGTTGACTTCCCAAGAAAATTCAAGCCGTCTCATGTTTATTAAGCACGGTAGAGGAGGACCAAGTTCATTCTTTGGACCAAGCTTTAGTAAGAGTGTTCTGAGTGCTGTAATACCTTTGGACTCACTTCAGAAAAGCAGTCACTCTTATGCAAGGACTTTGCTCCCAAAGTTGGAATAAAATCACTACTTAGCATCAAACATCCTTTGTTATGATTCTGTGATTCTATCTTACTATTCTGTTCTCTCCTGTACACAATGCTACTAGTGTCTTTCCTATATAAGTACAGCTATCATTGACTGAGTGCTTGTTGCATGCCAAGCACTGTACTATATTCTAATTTATCTGCACAACAACCCTAAGAAGTAGATATTCTTATCATCCCCATTTTATTCTCAGATAGGAAGGTTCAGTAATTTGCTCAAGGTTAAGGCAAGGATATGAGCCCAACCTGCCTTCCTCCAGGCTCCAACGTGAGCCACTCCACTAGCTTGCCTCCCCTGCCTAATTTCCCTTTGAACCCCATGTCAGTCCCCACTGATCCTTCCTGAATCTAAGGACCTTAATAGCAGCTGAGTTATCTATGGTGTCAAGTCCTTGTCAACAAGAACAGTGCCTTGTTTACTCTTAAATCCCTCTCCCCAACAGCACTAAACCCAAAGTGGTTACTGATAATATTGGAGGGAGCTAGTGAAAGAAAGAAAGAAGTTCCACTGTCAACAAAGAAAAATCCAATAAACCACCATACCCTGTAACTGTCGTAGGAATTATTTAATCATACCTAGATAGGATTTACTGCACATCCCAAACAACCTCAATGCTCTCATTAGAAATGAAAATGAGTATACTACCCAAAGCAATTTATAGATTCAATGCAATCCCCATCAAGCTACCAACATATTCTTCACAGAGCTAGAACAAATAATTTCTCAATTTGTATGGAAATACAAAAAAACTCGAATAGCCAAAGCTATCTTGAGAAAGAAGAACGGAACTGGAGGAATCAACCTGCCTGACTTCAGGCTCTACTACAAAGCCACAGTCATCAAGACAGTATGGTACTGGCACAAGGACAGAAATATAGATCAATGGAACAAAATAGAAAGCCCAGAGATAAATCCACGCACATATGGTCACTTTATCTTTGACAAAGGAGGCAAGAATATACAATGGATTAAAGACAATCTCTTTAACAAGTGGTGCTGGGAAAACTGGTCAACCACTTGTAAAAGAATGAAACTAGAACACTTTCTAACACCATACACAAAAATAAACTCAAAATGGATTAAAGAGCTAAATGTAAGACCAGAAACCATAAAACTCCTAGAGGAAAACATAGGCAAAACACTCTCTGACTTACATCACAGCAGGATCCTCCATGACCCACCTCCCAGAATATTGGAAATCAAAAATGAACAAATGGGACCTAATCAAACTTAAAAAGCTTCTGCACAACAAAGGAAACTATAAGCAAGGTGAAAAGACAGCCTTCAGAATGGGAGAAAATAATAGCAAATGAAGCAACTGACAAACAACTAATCTCAAAAATATACAAGCAACTTCTGCAGCTCAATTCCAGAAAAATAAATGACCCAATCAAAAAATGGGCCAAAGAACTAAATAGACATTTCTCCAAAGAAGACATACAGATGGCTAACAAACACATGAAAAGATGCTCAACATCACTCATTATCAGAGAAATGCAAATCAAAACCACTATGAGATACCATTTCACGCCAATCAGAATGGCTGCTATCCAAAAGTCCACAAGCAATAAATGCTGGAGAGGGTGCGGAGAGAAGGGAACCCTCTTGCACTGTTGGTGGGAATGCAAACTGGTACAGCCACTATGGAGAACAGTCTGGAGATTCCTCAAAAAACTGGGAATAGAACTGCCTTATAATCCAGCAATCCCACTGCTGGGCATATACACTGAGAAAACCAGAATTGAAAGAGACACGTGTACCCCAATGTTCATAGCAGCACTGTTTGCAATAGCCAGAACGTGGAAGCAACCTAGATGTCCATCTACAGATGAATGGATAAGCAAGCTGTGGTACATATACACAATGGAGTATTACTCAGCCATTAAAAAGAATACATTTGAATCAGTTCTAAGGAGGTGGATGGAACTGGAGCCTATTATACAGAGTGAAGTAAGCCAGAAACAAAAACACAAATACAGTATACTAACGCATATATATGGAATTTAGAAAGATGGTAAAAATAACCCTATTTACGAGACAGCAAAAGAGACACTGATGTATAGACCAGACTTTTGGACTCTGGGACCGGGAGAGGGTGGGATGATTGGGGAGAATAACATTGAAATATGTATAATATTATATCTGAAATGTATTAATTGTTCAAACTAAATACTGTCATGTTACAATTTGTTCATATTAGATGTTTGTAATGTTTCTGATAAACAATAAAAGAGATTCTTGATAAAAAAAAAAATATTCTCAAAGACTGGTAGTCTTTGTTGACAGTGGAACTTTTTGTTTCTTATATGAAAAGGAAACAATTATTTGGCTTTATTATAAATGACCCAAAAGCTTCAATAAAATTGGAATTTGGAAGGGTCTCTTTTGCATTGTGAGAGACCTTGTTTGTCATTTTTAAAAGTTTCTAGAGTGTCAGACGGAGAAGGCAATGGCACCCCACTCCAGTACTCTTGCCTGGAAAATCCCATGGACAGAGGAGCCTGGCAGGCTGCAGTTCATGGGGTCGCTAGAGTCGGACATGACTGAGCGACTTCACCTTCACTTTTCACTTTCACGCATTGGAGAAGGAAATGGCAACCCACTCCAGTCTTCTTGCCTAGAGAATCCCAGGGATGGGGGAGCCTGGTGGGCTGCCATCTATGGGGTCACACAGAGTCGGACACGACTGAAGTGACTTAGCAGCAGCAGTGAAAGAAAGAGGCAGCTCACAAGAAGGAATTGTTGAACTTAGTGACAGTGTACCAGTTCAGCATGGAAGGCCCTATGATAAAGAAATGCAATGGAATATGTTAGGAAACATGGTGGCTCACCCACCTCTACTGCTAGGTGGTGTGCGTTATTGAACAATTTAGCTTATCTCAGCCTCCATCCCTCATGTGTAAAATGAAGGGTTGGCCCAAGTGACCACTCTGATCCCATGTAGCTCCCACATGCTCTGATCTCATATTCATTTAAAGGTGTTTCTTTACAGCCTCACCAGTGACCAAGATAGACCTGTCTTGTACGAAATCGTTTCCATGTTCCAAGCACTTTGTATACATTATCTTCCTGTTATCCTTTTAACGGCTCTGTAAGGATAGTCTCATTCTTCTCCAGCAGAGAAAGTGAAGCTTAGCAGGTTTACAAGCTCAAGATCATCTGGTCAGTGAGTGGCAATAAGGTAAGCCTGATCTCATACATTTGGACATTTACAAGTCTACCAGAGCTTGAGAATTGTTGAAACTCTTAGCTAGATGGTTTCTTAGAAAGTGCAAAATATTATCATGTGACCCCAAAAAGTTTCCAATGTGTTTTCCTCAAGTCCCAGAAAGCTGGGACTTGATTTAAGAAAATGAAACGATCACTGAAATGTGATTTTTGGAATTGCAATGTGCACAGTCACAACTACATCTCTAACCCTGGGCAAGCATCTCACAAAAAACATCAGATCACTGCAAACCTGTCAACACTTGGCTGTCTCCTCCATGTCTCCAAAGGCTGGGCCCCAAGGGTACTTTCTGTCTGTACTATTTGGTTGTCACTTAATCATAGACTCCCTCATCTAGCCTGTTGCTTCACGCGCCTTACTCTGGCCTGGCCAACACAAACACATGTTCCTTAAGAACAGAAACTCAGCTTTGTATTTTCTTCCAGACTTACAGTATCCACAAGCAAGTTGAGCTCATTAAGTGGTCTTCCCTTTCATCCAACTTATTCATCACATTTTCAGCAGAGGATTGAGCTACATATTCCTGCTCCGCCCCAATTCTGATGCCCTAAAAGTACTAGTAACCCCACAGTTCACCTGTTACTTAACTGGAAACCACCACAAAGGGTGTTTGGCATCACATCATGCTGCTGAGCCTGGCATTTGAGTGCCAAGGAAAGCATGGTGTCACGGTGAGGAAGATGCAAAGAGATGTCTCCTGCCTTCCAGAGGGGTTTGGTTTTAATAGCATTCTTCAGGTGATATCTTCCTATCAGGTCAAGGTAAGCTTAAAAACAGGCCCAAGAGAGATAGAAGATGATGGAATCATCCCAAGATCTCAGGGAATCCTGACAGCCCCTTCCTTTCCATGCTGTCCCCGCCTTACTCCTATCCAAGCTGAGGGCAAACAACCTAAGATTCCTTCTACTTAGCAGTGCAGATGACGCACTGCCTGACTTCTGGTTGAACAAACATTGCACAGCAGAAAAATTCTTCAAAAATCTTAAGAAGACAGGATCCCAGGTTTTGGTTTTTTAATGTATCCACTTAAAATCATATCTCTGTCTGTAGAGCAAATGGGGCTTGGGGTAAAGGTCTTCAAAGACGATGAGCTTTGCAAATCAAGGGAGAAAAGTCTTAATCCAGGAAGATTCTGCAGTATGACAACATGCAGTTGTCACATAGGACAAAGTTGCTTGATTCCAATAACAAAATCAGGGAGATCTTCAAGATACATCCTAGAGTATAACTGCTTTCTTCCTCACATCTGGAAAGTTCAGGTGCAAAATATTAAGATCTATCATGGCAGTTGTAAAACAATTTGTAATTTTATTCACCAAAGAAATAGATATCAACTGAAGACCGAAAGATGCTAGAACCATGGATGCTCAGTAAAAATAGTTACTGTGTGCTAAGCATATACTATATGCCAAGCTCCTTGATATGTATAGTTTTTCACTTAATCTTCACAAAGACCTTATGAAGTAAGATCTATCCTGTTTTTGTACATGAATACTTCAGAGACCTCTAGTCATAAGTGATAGACCCTGTATTCAAATCCAGACCCTTTCACTTCCAAGTCCAGGCTGTTAATCACCAAAATTCAGTCTGTGTCTATCCTGACAGATGATCAGACTGATTCTGGTGTTTGATTTGCATGATTAATAAAGTTTAAGGGATAAGGAATGATTGCCAACTTCCCTAGATACCTCCACTGTGCTGAGCAGGAGCCGTAGATCTCTGCAGATTTGCTAGTAAAGGAATAGTGCAGTGGTATAAGGCTGGAGTGAAAGGGGAGGCTGGGAGTGCTGACTCTCTGAACATGTTCTTTGAAAGTGCTGTCACTTGAAAAAGTTTCACAGTGTCAGGGCTGAGCAGGGATCCAGCTGTGAACAGCCCTCTGAAGAGTGTTGATAGAATCTGGGCTGTCCAGCTGTAGGGGGCCCGGAAGTGCTTGAGAAGGTGACAAGCACTAGAGTCCTCCCTTAGCCCTTCTCAGCAGCTGTGGCCATGAACAACAGAAGCTGCAGAGACTCCCTGCAGCCAAAAGCCACAACCACTGCACTGTCAGCCTCACGCCTCCTTCAGGAGCCAGAAGTTATCCCCACCAATCATGGCAGACATCAAACAGCTGCTCAAGGTACAAAGATGCCCCTAGAAGTGTGAAAGGTGCCCAGACAATGGACCATGATAACAGCACCCCATGAGGAGTATCAGAACAACAAAACCAGAAACCAAACTCTTCCTTGGTCTCTCACCAGCTCCCGGACTTGGTCAGTAGGTGGAAAGTGAAGGTAAGGATGGTGAAGGGTGCTTGCCAACCAGGGCTATAGTTGAAAATGACATCCCATCTATATGATACAGAGGAATCAGCAGGGGCCTTGGAGTCAGGAAGGCCTGGGTTCAAATCCTGATGCCCCCATATACTAGGTATGAAATCTTGATAAATTAAATAGACTTTCAAGCCTTCCTGTTTAAACCTTTAATGAGAATAATAGTCATCTCCTGTTAGAGTTATGGAAAAATACTGTATGAGATAAAATATAGTGTTTTCAGGGAGGGTCACAGAAGAATCATGCTAAAATGCTCAGAAATCCATTTCCAGGTTTAATTATTTCAGATCCCTAGAACAGTTTAAGCATCTGTGGGCAAAATGATACAACACAGAGAAGACTTCCAACACCAGCAAACTTGGAACTGATAATTTACCCTAAATGGAAAACTATGTTCAACACTGTCAAATGCAGAAGTTGGTATGCAAATTACAGTGTTTGAAAACTATGACTCTATCTTTACCTATAAAGATTCTATAATCTTTGAAGTTCAAGCTCCATGATCACATGCTCTGTTCCAAGTGGCAGAAAAACCAACTTAAACTGGTTTAAGCTTAAATAAATAAACATGGTTCAGGACTTCCCTGGATAAGAATCTGCCTGCTAATGCAGAAGACATAGGTTCAGTCTCTGGTCTGGAAAGATTCCCCAGGCCCCGGAGGAACTAAGCCCGTGGGTCTCAGTTATTGAGCCCACTCTCTAGAGCCCTTGAGCAGCAACTACTGAGCCTGTGCTCCGCAACTGCTGAAGCCCATGCCCTAGAGACTGTGCTCAGCAGTAGAAGCCACAGCAATGAGAAACCCATGCACTGCACAAAGAGTAGCCCCTGCACCCCGCAACTAGAGAAAACCCACACAAAGCAATGAAGACCAAGTGCAACCAAAAAAAAAATAAATAAGTATATATATATATATATATATATATATATAAACAAAAAAACATAGTTCAGTTCCAGATTAATGCAGACCTCAAATGATGGCAGCAAGATCCAGGCCTTTGCCTGGCTTCTCTGTGCTGGCTGTATTTGAGGATCTGCATGGTGGCCCACAGTATTTCTCTGCTCCATTGGTCAAAAAATCCAGTCCAACAGCAGAAGGAAACTTCTTCCTGGATGGCAGAAAGAGAACACACAGGTCCATATTGGAAACTTGAAGTGACTGGTAAATTCAGCTCCAAATGAGTAAATTGGGAGATTAGCTTCCTTAGAGCACGCGATTCCACAGTTGGTACATGGGCTGAGAGTGAAGACACATGATAACTCCAAAGCAAGTTGGGGTATTGCTCTTCATAAAAGTAGTGTGTATACTGCACAGAGAAATCAACCAAAATCTGCCATTACATCCAAGCCCCAGAGAACAATGACCTTATATCCTGTACACATTTACTAACTTTCTTTGCGTCACTCATATAGTGTTTTTTAGGTAAATGATTAGTGCTTCAAGGGCAGAGATTGCTTTCAATGCCTTTGTCTTCAATCACATTGTCTTTCACAATGCTTTGCTCAGTGAGTAAATTAAGGGGATTTCATAGAAATCAATGAATTTAATACACACAACCATTGAACATGAATAATTGAAGTCAAAAGTTGAAATAGTTGACCTGTAGCAGAGATTAAGAGGAAACAATGTTAGACTTAAACAATTTCTGGAGGAGTGGAAGGAAAGGAAGTCAGGAGCTCCTTATTCAAAAATTATTGTCAGAAATCCCCAACTTCCTTAAGGAATTTATTAAAGAGATTGAAAGGGCACATTGCTCAAGACCACCAAAAGTCCTCCATGGAAAGGAAAGAGGAACATTTCCAGTCAAACCATCAGGATAAATAACTAAAGAAAAATATTTTGAAAGGTGAAGGAGGCAAGTGGATTAATTGGAGGGGAGAGAATAAGGAGTAGGGAGAAGGCAAAGTCTCTGAAACAATTTCAAAAAAAATGGTTTTATGTTAACTCTATCAAGAATTTGGGAGGGGAAAAAAACTCAGATAAGAAAGAAATTTACTTGCAAAATTACCCAAAAAGTCTGTTTGCAGGATTAGATCTGGTCACCATCAAATCCTATATAGAGGAAGTCCTCATAGCTACATGAGACAGAAATGTTGATTAAATCTCTTAACTACATTCACACTCTTTTTTAATTAACCTTTGGGCCACCAGGGTCATGGAGTGTAGATTGCTTCTATTTTATTAGCAGTCAAGAATTTTACCTTGTCAGGACTGCACAGCACACGAACAAGTATAAGAAATTCATCACAGCTCTATTGTTGAGAAAGACATTTCAACTGAGAATCTCCTTTTGAGAAAAAAAAGCTTTAACATGTCTTTGGGTCAGGAGAACATGTGGCCACATAGAACAGAAAATGACCAATCTATGTCCAATGGGTCAAATTCAACTTGATGTCTGTTTTTATAAAGTTTTATTGGCATACAGTCATGTGCATTTGCTCACCAGTATCTAATGGCTGCTTCTAGTGCCTGTATCGGAGAAGGCAATGGCACCCCACTCCAGTACTCTTGCCTGGAAAATCCCATGGACAGAGGAGCCTGGTTGGCTGCAGTCCATGGGGTCACTAAGAGTCAGACACGACTGAGCGACTTCACTTTCACTTTTCACCTTCATGCATTGGAGAGGGAAATGGCAACCCACTCCAGTGTTCTTGCCTGGAGAATCCCAGGGATGGCGGAGCCTGGTGGGCTGCCGTCTATGGGGTCGCACAGAGTCGGACACGACTGAAGCGACTTAGCAGCAGCAGCAGCAGCAGTGCCTGTATGGACAGAGTGAAGTAGATGCAATAAGGATTGTATGGTCCAAAAGGCTTAAAATATTTATCATCTAGACTTTTTACACAGTCTGCTAATCTTGCCATAGAGGAAAGAGAATCCCAGCCTACAGAAAACGAGTGGTTTTTCTACTAGTTCTCAAAGAATCAGGTGTGTTAACAGCAAGATAGTGGCAAGATAGTTTGTCATCCTCAGTAATGACTTAAGCACTGTGAGTAGAAAAGCAAAAGAGAGAAAAAGAATACAGGAAGTCTTATTGTTGGAGAGAAGGTTCACTGAGAAACAAAAATGGAGCAAGATACAGGAGGGGAATGGCATGTTGGACCTCTTCAGAGAAAGAGAAAGAATGGAAAGAGCAATTAGTAGAAAAGCATCCAGAGCCTTTGTCTGCCTCAAAGTGTTTCTCTTGCCTGCTCCTGCTGCACATTTGAATGTTTTATTTCTTCGACCCTCCGAGCATTACCAAACAGTTATTATCTGAGCTTCTAACAAACAATTATTCCAGCTTCTAATTTATATTTCAATCATTTTAACTACTGATCTTATGATCACATCCAGGCTCTGATCACATTAGTGTCTATTAACTATGCAGCAACCAATAAAATCTGCATGAGAGACTTATTTCATATATACTCCCTTAGAGCAATTTATTAAAATAATGTAGACTATTAACATTTAAACTAAATGTAATATATATATTTAATATAAAAATTCTCATTACTGTGATTAATAAAATTTTTAGTGTAAGCTGATATTTAGTTAGAGAAAATGAACAAGTGAAGCCAACTGAACTATTTCAGTAACATTAATTTAATTAAATATGACTTTTACATGATGTAGGATTAGGGACATACCACTGATAACTCTAACATATTTAAAGGATCAAAAAGTTGAATCCCACTATCAAAGTTATAGTCAAATCACCAAAGGTCATTCTAGATAAAACGTTTGAACTTCTCTCACTGGAGCACACTCACTTTTATAGATATGCACCCAAAAATTCCAGAAATTAAAAAGTAATGTAGTAACACTGCACGATTTTCCTCCTTAAAAAGTTTCATTGTTCAACTTTTTCTTGTGAACTGCACTAGGGTCGTGTTTGTGTGTGTGTGTGTGTGTGTGTGTGTGTGAATGTAGGGAAGAAAGATAGAGACAGTAACACAGAGATAAAGACAAAAGCAGATTTCATTCTGGTTCTTAGAATTATCTCCATTTATACAGAAATATTTCCCAAAATGATTTTCTAAGAAGTATTGGCTGGTCAAACGCCGCTTTCTCCCATCAGGACTCCCAGAACCACCTTGACGTGGGCTGGGATAACTGCCCTGACACTTTCTAACTTCGCAAACTTTGGCAAATAACTACTTCAACCCAGTGTCTCTATCAGGAAAATAAGAATGAGGGATTGTTAGGTTAGAAAAAAAAAAAAAAACAAAATCCTTACATCTGAGTGCTATCCCTCAGAACTGGGTGTCTTTGTGCCTGCTTCAAAAAATGTGGGCTTCCCTAGTGGCTCCAACGGTAAAGAGTCTGCCTGCAACGCAGGAGACCCAGGTTCAATCCCTGGATCAGGAAGACCCTCTGGAGAAGGGAATGGCAACCAACTCCAGTATTCTTGCCTGGAGAAGTCCATGGACAGAGGAGCCTGGTGAGCTACCGTCCATGGGGTAAGAAAGAGGTGGACACGACTGAGCAACTATCACCAAAAAAATGTTATGTTTTATTACTTTTTCTTTCAAGCATAATCTCATGACCAGTGTGGCTATATTTTCTATATTTCAAAACTCTTTCTTAGATTTCCAAGACTATGAACCCATCTTTCCTTTCTCCATCTTCATCTTTTTCTACTTTGTCTTCTATGCTATTGGTATCTACTGACACCTAAGTTGTCCTCTGACCATTTGAGGGTAAAAGGTAAAAAAGGAGACTGAGGAGAGCATGAACACAGAGGGATGGCGGATCTGTGTTCAAGTCCCAGTTTACTTGCTACAAGGCCTTGGTTAAGAGCTGAATCTTTTTAAGTCTTGATTTTCATCCCTGCCTAATGGAGATGGTCAATCATGATACCTACTTACAGGGTGAGTGTGAATACTGAATAATTACTACCAAGAGTGCTTTAATTGTGTCTGGCTCATATTAAGAGCTTAATAATAACACTATCGATAATAATGGAGATGGTAATTCTTAGAATAAAATCGCTGCTCTTCTAGAGACTGGGTCACACGTTGCTAATGAGTTCTGAACATGAGGAGACCCAGAAATATCTCTGCAACCAGCAATGTACTCTGTGACAATTCAGTTCCCTAGATGGGAGACAGAGCTCAAGGACAGTCACTGATGCCTCCTCCTTGGGCTTGAGGGGTTTATTTCTAAAGTGTGTGCTTGAGAATAATTGAAGATACTAGTACAGCTAGAAATACAGTCCCTTTCAAAGAGAAAGATAAAAGCAAAATGAAGAAAACTTACCCTAAAATCTCCCACTGTTGGAAATGCACTAAGAGCCCTGATGTCCAACAATCTGGTTTCACACAAAAGGCGAGGTGCTTCTGCCTCTGCTGCTAAGAGGGACAAGGATGATGTGCAAACAAAATGCTGACTTTCAGGCCTATGATCAGCACTCATTATTGCAATTCTGAAACCGGGAGGAGAACCAGAACCCAGGCTGAATTATCACCCAATCTCCTTAACAAATGTGGACAGGGAAATCTCAAGAAAGGTGCTGGCTAATAGGCTGGAACAGATATTCCCACACCAAATCCATCCCAATCAGGTGGATTTATTTGGAAAGGACAGTCAGGCAATAATGGGAAGCAATTATTAAATGCACTGCAGTGAACTTCTGGAGACAGAGAAGAGCCTGTGGCTGCTATTTCACATCCTTCCCTGAAAGGCCTTTGATCACCTGGCCACTCGGTCCCTCCCCTTCATTTAGCAATAATTTAGACTAAAGGCAGCATTGTCCAGGTGGAGCTCTCAGGCCTAACAAGTCCTCTCCTCCTCTTCTGTAACAAACTAGTTAATAGGACTTGTGTCATCACCTTTGTCGATTTCCCCTGCCCAGTGACCCATATTTTATTTCAAAGTTATGTTAGAAAAACTTGTTCTGCCAATAAGCCCATTAATTTGAGGAATCCATCTCTTGTTGGCAACTCCATTATAAGAAGTTGTTTAGGGACCCATGACATGGAGTCAGACTCCCTGATTTGAACTCTGGACCCAACACGTATTAGCTGGGAAGTATGACTTAAACTTTCTGTGCCCAGGGTACCCATCTGTGAAATGATGACATAGTACAAGCTACATTGTGCGTGCTGTACAAATGATTTATGAAAGTTAAGGACAAGTTAATTAAGTGAATGTCCTTCTTATAAAAAGTGCTCAGGAAATTTTAGCAATCATTGTCATCATCACTGTCACCATCAAATAATTATCATTATTCTGGAAGTTATGTTTGCTTTTGAGACTCCATATTTCTTGGAATTTGGGAACAGGGAAAAGAATCTGATGCTGGGAAAGACCGAGGACAGGAGGAGAACAGGGCGACAAAGGATGAGATGGTTGAATGGAATCATCGACTCAGTGAACATGCTGCTGCTGCTACTGCTAAGTTGCTTCAGTCATGGCCAACTCTGTGTGACCCGATAGATGGCAGCCCAGCAGGCTCCCCTGTCTCTGGGATTCTCCAGGCAAGAATACTGGAGTGGGTTGCCATTTCCTTCTCCAATGCATGAAAGTGAAAAGTGAAAGTGAAGTCGCTCAGTCGTGTCCAACTCTCGGCACCCCCATGGACTGCAGCCTACCAGGCTAAGCTGTCCCATGGGGTTTTCCAGGCAAGAGTACTAGAGTGGGGTGCCATTGCCTTCTCGGCAATAAACATGAGTTTGAGCCAACTCCAGGAGATAGGGAAGGAGAGGGAAGCCTGGTGTGCTGCAGTCCATGGGTCACAAGGAGTCACACATGACTGAACGACTGAACAACAACATCATTTAAGATCTTCTTAGAAAGGTTTATGACATGGGATTGTGGTTGAAGCATTAGACTGGTTTTAAAATACCTGACCCTCAGTTATTACAGGGAACTTAAGGACCACCTTATTCAGCTGTAGAACAAGGACAGAGAATTAAGTCTACTGAATCATGTTTCAAGGCCTCACATGTCTTGCTTGGTCTTCTCTGCATTCAACCACTCATTTTTTGACTAGGGTGAAGCATACGGTCTGTGCACATGATTTGGGGCCAGCGTGGTCCACTTCCACATAATTATGACTATGCCTTGACTACTGGAGCAGTCAAGACATAAACTCCACCAAGCTAATCATACCCTCCACCAAGAAGCCAGCACCTTGGTTTCACAATCTTTCTCAGACTTCTGTCTCTCTGTCCTTCATGGTCATACTACTATTTGGCTTCCCTAGGCAATGGCACCCCACTCCAGTACTCTTGCCTGGAAAATCTCATGGATGGAGGAGCCTGGTAGGCTGTAGTCCATGGGGTCGCTAAGAGTCCTGAGCAACTGAGCAACTTCCCTTTCACTTTTCACTTTCATGCACTGGAGAAGGAAATGGCAACCCACTCCAGTGTTCTTGCCTGGAGAATCCCAAGGACGGGGGAGCCTGGTGGGCTTCCATCCCTGGGGTCGCACAGAGTCGGACACGACTGAAGCGACTTAGCAGCAGCAGCAGCAGCAAGATGCCACATAAGACACTTGAGTTATTTTGCAAGAGGAGGGTTATATCAATTATAAAAAGAAGGATCCATTTCAACAATAAATACAAAGTAAAAGAAGAAAAAAACAGCTGTCTCAAAAATCAGATATTCTTAAAACCAGTTCTGATTTTATGAATGTACCATGATTTTCCAAGCTAGCAGACCTTGTTTCCTGTGCCTTGTTGCCATCTGCCAACTTAAAGGCCATGAGGAGCTTTGAACCGTCATCAACAAGATGCATCAAGACCTAAAAAACACCATTAAACACCATCTTACAAAATCAACCTTCCCCAGAAAGATACTCTTTATCAAACTTAATCAAACTTATGTAAATAATCCAATCTCAGTAGCTTAGTGCCAGAGAACTTCGTCTTACCAAAATCCATACAGGCCCAGATATCACAACAGGATTAGGACCTGCTTTTCAGTAGATAAAACTTGGCTTTGTTTCATTAATGAAATAGCCCTGTGTTGTCTGAAACAATAAAAAGAGAAATTAACTTGGTCTGGGTGGCAGTTTGAGCCTGCATTTTGAAAAGCTGTCTCTTAATTTCACTCTGAGTTTAAAATACGACACACCTGGACACTCCGGTCCTCTCCAGGGAACATGCTAACTCAGGGGTGTTTTATGCATTTGAAGTCTACCATATGGAGCAACTGTGTCATTAAAATGGGCATTAAAAAGATTTGTTCACTCAGCTAGATTTAGACAGATAATAATACTTGGCACTTACATAGCACCTTTCACCTGTCCATCTCAAAATAAGCCATTTGTAAGCATGTATTGTTACAAACTCTTTATAAAACAAGACTCTATTTGCCTTTTTCTCTCTGCAGAAAACATTTCCAACATACCATACAAGAAGTCCACACCAAGATAAAAGACGGTACAAAAATAACAACAAAGCCATCCAATAATGTTAAATGTGTATTATGTTGAACAGTAATTACAATCTGTCCACCGCTGGCAGACAAAGAGAGGTTCTGCATATAGTGCAAGAATTTGTTTTCTTTTGTCTCAACTTGGACCCTTCATAATGATGATGAATTCTGTTAGTAATACTTAAATTAGCAGTGAATAAAATTGGTGGAAATCTCACCACCACTTTCTCTTTAGTAATTCAGTGTTTTGATGGCAAGAATTAATAGGATATCTATTCAATTTCTATTTGGATTTTCATAACTGTCATACCATTTGTATATCTAGATCTTTAGGTTTATTTCTTAAAAGTGTAGGACTCAGAGGACTATCCATTGCACCTTCCAAACTGTTAATATTCCTCCTAGATTTAAATATATGTAAAATTTATTTACATGTATCTTTTTCCCCCAACCCCAGTCTCTGTGATGAATACAGTGCCCATCTTCTCCTAATTTTCCATCTTTATTTGTGACTTCTCTGCTTGCATGGCACAAAATATTTCTCATAAATAAATATTACAAAGCCAAGAAAAAACTCTGAGCTTTAGACAGCTCACTTATCAAATCATATGTTACTATAAATTACAATATATAGATAGATAGATTTAAAATATATCCTATATATGTACATCAGAGTTTGTCAAATGGGATAGGACAAAGATCATTGTATAAAGCTCAGCTACTAATGCATGCAAAATGGATCAATGATAACAGCAGAAGCTTGTATGCAAGTGAACATCCCACAAAATATAAGTGGATAAAATAAAACAACCAATCATACACTATACCAGGCAACAGGAAAAGAACCCTGTAAATATAGTCTAGTTAATATACGTTTCATGTAAAAATCTTGTATTCAGTTCAGTTCAGTCTCTCAGTCATGTCCAACTTTGTGCAACCCCATGAACTGCAGCATACCAAGCCTTCCTGTCCATAACCAACTCCCGGAGTTTACTCAAACTCATGTCCATTGAGTCGATGAGCCATCCAACCATCTCATCCTCTGTCATCCCCTTCTTCTCCCACCTTCAATCTTTCCCAGCATCAGGCTCTTTTCACATGAGTCAGTTGTTCTCATGAGGTGGCCTAAGTATTGGAGTTTCAGCTTCAGCATCAGTCCTTCCAATGGATATTCAGGACTGATTTCCTTTAGGATGAACTGGTTGGATCTCCTTGCTGTCCAAGTGACTCTCAAAATTCTTCTCCAACACCACAGATCAAAACCATCAATTCTTCAGTGCTCAGCTTTGTTTATAGTCCAAATATAACATCCTACATGACTACTAGAAAAACCATAGCTTTGACTAGATGGACATTTGTTGGCAAAGTAGCATCTCTGCTTTTTAATATGTTGTCTAGGTTGGTCATAACTTTTCTTGTAAGGAGCAGGCGTCTTTTAATTTCATGGATGCAGTCACCATCTGCAGTGATTTTGGAGCCAAAAAAATAAAGTCTGACACTGTTTTCACTGTTTCCCAATCTATTTGCTATGAAGTGATCAGACCAGAAGCATGATTTTAGTTTTCTGAATGTTGAGTTTTCAGCCAACTTTTTCACTCTCCTCTTTAACTATCATTAGGAGTCTCTTTAGTTCTTCACTTTCTGCTGTAAGTGTGGTATCATCTGCATATCTGAGGTTATAGATATTTCTCCCAGAAATCTTGATTCCAACTTATGCTTCATCCAGTCCAGCGTTTCTCATGATGTACTCTGCATATAAGTTAAATAAGCAGGGTGACAATATACAACCTTGACATACTCATTTCCTTATTTGGAACCAGGCTGTTGTTCCATGTGCAGTTCTAACTGTTGCTTCTTGACCTGCATACAGATTTCACAAGAGGCAGGTCAGGTGGTCTGGTATTCCCATCTCCTGAAGAATTTTCCACAGTTTGTTGTGATCCACACAGTCAAAGGTTTGGCGTAGTCAATAAAGTAGAAGTAGATGTTTTTCTGGAAGTCTCATGTTTTTTTGATGCTCCAACAGATGTTGGCAATTTAATCTCTGGTTCCTCTGCCTTTTCAAAAACCAGCTTGAATGTCTGGAAGTTCATGGTTCGTGTACTGTTGAAGCCTGGCTTGGAGAATTTTGAGCATTACTTTACTAGCATGTGAGATGAGTGTAGGTGTGTGGTAGTTTGAGCATACTGTGGCATTGCCTTTCTATGGGATTGGAATGAAAACTGACCTTTTCTGGTTCTGAGGCCACTGCTGAGTTTTCCAGATTTGTTGGTATATTGAGTGCAAACTTTCACAGCGTCATCTTTTAGAATTTGTTTTTTTTTTTTTATTTATTTTGCTTAACTTTACAATATTGTATTACTTTTACTATACATCGAGATGGATCCGCCACCAGAATACACGTGTTCCCCATCCTGAACCCTCTTCCCTCCCCCCTTCCCACACCATCCCTCCAGGTCATCCCAGTGCTCCAGTCCCAGGCATCTGTTATAGGGCATCGTACCTGGACTGACTCGTTTCAGATATGATATTATACATATTTCAATGCTATTCTCCCTAATCATCCCACCCTCTCCCAGTCCCAGAGTCCAAAAGTCTGTTCTATATATCAGTGTCTCTTTTGCTGTCTCATAAGCAGGGTGATTGTTACCATCTTTCTAAATTCCATATATATGCGTTAGTAAACTGTATTTGTGTTTTTCTTTCTGGCTTACTTCACTCTGTATAATAGGCTCCAGTTTCATCCACCTCATTAGAACTGATTCAAATGTATTCTTTTTAATGGCTGAGTAATACTCCATCGTGTATATGTACCACAGCTTGCTTATCCATTCATCTGTGGATGGACATCTAGGCTGCTTCCACGTCCTGGCTATTGTAAACAGTGCTGCTATGAACATTGGGGTACACGTGTCTCTTTCAATTCTGGGGGACTATGGAGAACAGTATGGAGATTCCTCAAAAAACTGGGAATAGATCTTTTAGGATTTGAAATAGCTCAACTGGAATTCATCACCTCCACTAGCTTTGTTCGTAGTGATGATTCCTAAGGCCCACTTGACTTCGCATTCCAAGATGTCTGGCTCTAGGTAAGTGATCACACCATCATGGTTATCTTGGTCATGAAAATCTTTTTTGTATAGTTCTTCTGTTTATTTTTTCCACTTCTTAATATTGTCTCCTTCTGTTAGGTTGTGAAGTCCTTGATTGTGCTCATCTTTGCATGAAAAGTTCCCTCTTATCTCTAATTTTCTTGAAGAGATCTCTCGTGTTTCCCATTCTCTTATTTTCCTCTATTTCTTTGCTTTGATCACGGAGGAAGGCATTCTTAGCTCTCCTTGCTATTCTTTGTAACTCTGCATTCAAATGGGTTTACCTTTCCTTTTCTACTTTGCCTTTAACTTCTCTTCTTTTCATAGCTATTTGCAAGGCCTCCTCAGACAATCATTTTCCCTTTTTGCATTTCTTTTTCTGGGGATGGTCTTGATCACTGTCTCCTGTACAATGTCACAAACCTCAGTCCATAGTTCTTCAGGCACTCTATCAGATCTAATCCCTTGAATCTATTTGTCATTTCCACTGAATAATCATAAAGGATTTGATTTAGGTTATATCTGAATGGTCTAGTGGTTTTTCCTACTTTCTTCAATTTAAGTCTGAATTTGGCAATAAGGAGTTCATGATCTGAGCCACAGTCAGCTCCCAGTCTTGTTTTTCCTGACTGTATAGAGCTTCCCCATCTTTGGCTACAAAGAATATAGTCAATCTGATTTCAGTATTGACCATCTGGGGATGTCCATGTGTAGAGTCTACTCTTGTGTTTTGGAAGAGGGTGCTTGCTATGACCAGTGTGTTCTCTTGGCAGAACTCTATTAACCTTTGCCCTGCTTAATTCTGTACTCCAAGGCCAAATTTGCCCATTACTCCAGGTATTTCTTGACTCCCTACCTGTGCTTTCCTGTCCACTATAATGAAAAGGACATCTTTTGGGGGTGTTAGTTCCTAAAGGGATTTGATTTAGATCATACCTGAATGGTCTAGTGGTTTTCCCTACTTTCTTCAATTTAAGTCTGAATTTGGCAATAAGGAGCTCATGATCTGAGCCAGAGTCAGCTCCTGGTCTTGTTTTTGCTGACTGTATAGAGCTTCTCCATCTTTGGCTACAAAGAATATAATCAATCTGATTTCGGTATTGACCATCTGGTGATGTCCATGTGTAGAGTCTTCTCTTGTGTTGTTGGAAGAGGGTGTTTGCTGTGACTAGTGCTTTCTCTTGGCAAAACTCTATTAGCCTTTGCCCTGCTTCATTCCAAATTCCAAGGCCAAATTTGCCTGTTACTCCAGGTGTTTCTAGACTTCCTATTTTGCATCCCAGTACCCTATAATGAAAAGGACATTTTTTTTGGATGTTAGTTCTAGAAGGTCTTGTAGATCTTCATAGAACCGTTCGACTTCAGCTTCCTCAGGATCAATGCAAAGAAATAGAGGAAAACAACAAAATGGGAAAGACTAGAGATCTCTTCAAGAAAATTTAGAGATACAAAGGGAATATTTCATGCAAAGATGGGCTCGGTAAAGGACAGACATGGTATGGACCTAAAAGAAGCAGAAGATATTAAGAGGTGGCAAGAATACACAGAAGAACTGTACAAAAAAGATCTTCATGACCAAGATAATCACGATGCTGTGATCTCTCACCTAGAGCCAGACATCCTGGAATGTGAAGTCAAGTGGGTCTTAGAAAGCATCACTATGAACAAAGCGAGTGGAGGTAATGGAATTCCAGTTGAGCTATTTAAAATCCTGATAGGATACTGTGACAATGCTGCAATCAATATGCCAGCAAATTTGGAAAACTCAGCCATGGCCACAGGACTGGAAAAGGTCAGTTTTCATTCCAATCCCAAAGAAAGGCAATGCCAAAGAGTGCTCAAACTACTGCACAATTACACTCATCTCACGATAGTAAAGTAATGCTCAAAATCCTCCAAGCCAGGCTTCAGCAATATGTGAACCATGAACTTCCAGATGTTCAAGCTGGTTTTAGAAAAGGGAGAGGAACCAGAGATCAAATTGCCAACATCTGCTGGATCATGGAAAAAGCAAGGGAGTTCCAGAAAAATATCTATTTCTGCTTTATTGACTACACCAAAGCCTTTGACTGTGTGAGTCACAATAAACTGTGGACAATTCTGAAAGAGATGGGAATACCAGACCACCTGATCTGCCTCTTGAGAAACCTATATGCAGGTCAGGAAGCAACAGTTAGAACTGGACATGGAACAACCAACTGGCTCCAAATAGGAAAAGGAGTACGTCAAGGCTGTATATTGTCACCCTGTTTATTTAATTTATATGCAAAGTACATCATGAGAAATGCTTGGCTGGAAGAAACACAAGCTGGATTGCTGGGAGGAATATCTATAACCTCAGATATGCAGATGACACTACCCTTATGGAAGAAAGTGAAGAGGAACTAAAAGCCTCTTGATGAAAGGGAAAGAGGAGAGTGAAAAAGTTGGCTTAAAGCCCAACATTCAGAAAACGAAGATCATGGCATCTGGTTGCATCACTTCAAGGGAAATAGATGGGGAAACAGTGGGAACAGTGGCAGACTTTATTTTGGGGGGCTCCAAAATCACTGCAGATGGTGACTGCAGCCATGAAATTAAAAGACACTTACTTCTTGGAAGGAAAGTTATGACCAACCTAGACAGCTATTAAAAAGCAGAGATATTACTTTGCCAACAAAGGTCCATCTAGTCAAGGGTATGGTTTTTCCAGTGGTCATGTATGGATGTGAGAGTTGGACTGTGAAGAAAGCTGAGCACAGAAGAATTAGTGCTTTTGAACTGTGGTGTTGAAGAAGACTCTTGAGAGTCCCTTGGACTGCAAGGAAATCCAACCAGTTCATCCTAAAGGAGACCAGTCCTGGGTGTTCATTGGAAGGACTGATGCTGAGGCTGAAACTCCAATACTTTGGCCACCTCATGCAAAGAGTTGACTCACTGGAAAAGACCCTGATGCTGGGAGAGATTGGGGGCAGGAGGAGAAGGGGACGACAGAGGATAAGATGATTGAATGGCATCACCAACTTGATGGACATGAGTTTGAGTGAACCCCGGGTGTTGGTGATAGACGGGGAGGCCTGGCATGATGTGATTCATGAAGTTGCAAAGAGTTGGACACGCCTTGGCAACTGAACTGAACTGAACTGAATTCCTAAAGGTCTTATAGGTCTTCATAGAACCTTTCAACTTAAGCTTATTCAGCATCACTGGTCAGGGCATAGACTTGGATTACTGTGATATTGAATGGTTTGCCTTGGAAATGAACAGAGATCATTATGTCATTTTTGAGATTGCATCCAAGTAGTGCATTTCAGTATCTTTTGTTGACTATGATAGCTACTCCATTTCTTCTAAGGGATTCTTGTCCACTGTAGTAGATATAATGGTCATCTGAGTTAATTCACCCATTCCAGTCCATTTTAGTTTGCTGATTCCTAAAATGTGGACATTCACTCTTGCCATCTCCTGTTTGACCACTTCTAATTTGCATTGATTCATGGACCTAACATTCCAGGTTCCTAGGCAATAATAGCTCTTTACAGCATCAGACTTTACTTCCATCACTAGTCACATCCACAACTGGGTGTTGTTTTTGCTTTGACTCCATCTCTTCATTCTTTCTGGTGCTATTTCTCCACTCTTCTCCAGTAGCATGTTGGGCACCTACCGACCTGGGGAGTTCATCTTTCATTGTCCTATCTTTTGGCCTTTTCATACTGTTCATGGGGTTCTCAAGGCAAGAATACTGAAATGGTTTGCCATTTCCTTCTCCAGAGGACCACATTTTGTCAGAACTCTCCACCAAGCCCCGTCCATCTTGAGTGACCCTACACAGCATGGCTCATAGTTTCACTGAGTTAGACAAGGCTGTGGGCCATGTGATAAGATTGGTTAGTTTTCTGTTATTGTGGTTTTCAGTCTGTATTAACAATTTCCAGATAATAAAATTTAAAACATCAATTTTAAAGAGATTTTAAAGAAGTTAGTTATCATTCAGAGTTCCCATAGTATCTTAAAAATGACTGAAAGCTTAAACGATAACAAGGACTAACTAGTCATCATTAACGAATGACACGTGCAGGTGTACATATAACATGGAGGTGTACATATAACAAGCTATTGTAACAATAGCTTGCTGTAATGTATGTCCTAACAGAAAGTCTTTCTTTGAACATATAAACATGTGTTTATACATACATTGTTGTTGCCTAGTCTCTCGATCATGTTCTACTCTTTGGGACTCCATAGACTGTTGCCCACCAGGCTCCTCTGTTCATTGGATTTTCCAGGCAAGAATACTGGAGTGGGTTGTCATTTCTCTAGGGGATCTTCTCAACCCAGGGATCAAACTCATGTTTCCTGCATTAGCAGACTTTGGCAGGAAGATTATTTACCAATGAGCCACCATGGAAGCCCTTATACCTGCATCAGATCAGATCAGATCAGATCAGTCGCTCAGTCGTGTCCGACTCTTTGCGACCCCATGAACCGCAGCACGCCAGGCCTCCCTGTCCATCACCAACTCCCAGAAGTCACTCAGACTCACATCCATCGAGTCAGTGATGCCATCCAGCCATCTCATCCTCTGTCGTCCCCTTCTCCTCCTGTCCCCAATCCCTCCCAGCATCAGAGTCTTCTCCAATGAGTCAACTCTTCGCATGAGGTGGCCAAAATACTGGAGTTTCAGCTTTAGCATCATTCCTTCCAAAGAAATCCCAGGATTGATCTCCTTCAGAATGGACCGGTTGGATCACCTTGCAGTCCAAGGGACTCTCAAGAGTCTTCTCCAACACCACAGTTCAAAAGCATCAATTCTTTGGCGCTCAGCCTTCTTCACAGTCCAGCTCTCACATCCATGCATGACCACAGGAAAGACCATAGCCTTGACTAGGCGAATGTTTGCTGGCAAAGTAATGTCTCTGCTTTTGAATATGCTATCTAGGTTGGTCATAACTTTCCTTCCAAGGAGTAAGCATCTTTTAATTTCATGGCTGCAGTCACCATCTGCAGGGATTTTGGAGCTCAGAAAAATACAATCTGACACTGTTTCCACTGTTTCTCCATCTATTTCCCATGAAGTGATGGGACCAGATGCCATGATCTTCATTTTCTGAATGTTGAGCTTTAAGCCAACCTTTTCACTCTCCACTTTGACTTTCATCAAGAGGCTTTTTAGCCCCTCTTCACTTTCTGCCATAAGGGTGGTGTCATCTGCATATCTGAGGTTATTGAGATTTCTCCCAGCAATCATAGATAAGTTTAAAAGTAAATGCATGGTAATTAAATGCATACACTCACACATATATCTGCCATCATTTTTTTTTTGAAATTAACATGGATGAATCCTATTGAGGCAGAAAACACACATGTACCTTTGAAGGGAGTAGCTGCTCCTCAGTACTAAGTAACCACTTCTATGCAAGAATGAAGGCCCAGTGGACAGTTATTCTGACCTCCCAATAGGAATTGAAAATCTGAATTTTTAAACTTGAAAGCTTTTAATTTTTGAACGTCAGCTCCAATATTTTAAAAATCCTATACCTTTTGATCAAAAGTACTTCAGGAATTTAGTATCCAAGCACCCACAGAAATATTTATGTTAAATTTACTATTAGAAATAGCTATGTTTCATCAACAAAATGAAGAGACAGTTTGCAGAATAGGAGAAAGTATTTGCTAAACCATACATCAGATAAGGATTGGTAACTAAAGTAAAAATAATCATACAACTCAATAACAAAAAAGAAAAAGACCCACTTAAAAAATGGACAAAGGACCTGAAAAGAGATTTCAACAAAAAGGATAAGAGATGGTCAACAGACACATGAAAAGTTGCTCAACGTCACTAACCATTAGGAAAATGCAAATTAAAACTACAATGAACTACCACCTCACACCTGTTTAGACATCTATCACTTAAAAAAAAAAAAAAAGATAATTGTTGGAAAGGATGTGGAGGAAAAGTGTCCCTGGTATACTGTTGGGAATGCAAATAGGTTACAGCCATTATGAAAATCAGTATGGTGATGTCTCAAAAAATTAAGAATTAAACTACCATGTGATCAAGCAATTCCACTTCTGGATATTTATTGAAAGGAATTAAAATCAGAATCTCAAAGGAAAATATCTGCATTCCCATGTTCATTGAAGCTTTACAAGTATATCCTAATTTTTTAAAGTTTCCTTTACACCACTTTACTTCTACAAAAAAACCTATCTTAGTACCTATTTTCACTAATAAAAAGAAATATAAAGCAGATTTTCACTTTTATGAAAAGAAAGCCAAATTAGTGACAAAGAAGGGAGTGGAGCATCAGACAATAGTATGTAAAACTGTTCTAAAAATCTTGTTTCCAGAGATCTGTATTAGAAATAAATTTGTACACATAAGAAAATAATACATCTACAAGATTGTTCATTGTGAAATTATTTCTAATATCAAAAGATTAGAAACAACCTAAATGCCCAGCAATGGGCCACTGTTGAATAAAATATAATATATCCACAAACAATACCATGCAGCTGTGAAAATAATAAAGAAGGTGTCTATGAACCTATTGGAAAAGATCTTCAGGGGAAAAAGTAAGGAGCAAAAATTTGTTACAAGAAATGAAGGAATAGAAATAGCATATCCACATGAATTTGCTGGGTTTGGGATATTTTTTCATAAATACTGAAATTAAAAGTTAGAAGGAGAGAAAAGAGATATGATGGATGAGGAATGAGAAACAGTGGAAACAGTGTCAGAATTTATTTTTCTGGGCTCCAAAATCACTGCAGATGGTGACTGCAGCCATGAAATTAAAAGAGGCTTACTCCTTGGAAGGAAAGTTATGACCAACCTAGATAGCATATTCAAAAGCAGAGACATTACTTTACCAACTAAGGTTCGCCTAGTCAAGGCTATGGTCTTTCCTGTGGTCGTGTATGGATGTGAGAGCTGGACTGTGAAGAAGGCTGAGGGCTGAAGAATTGATGCTTTTGAACTGTGGTGTTGGAGAAGACTCTTGAGAGTCCCTTGGACTGCAAGGTGATCCAACCGGTCCATTCTGAAGGAGATCAGCCCTGGGATTTCTTTGGAAGGAATGATGCTAAAGCTGAAACTCCAGTATTTTGGCCACCTCATGTGAAGAGTTGACTTATTGGAGAAGACTCTGATGCTGGGAGGGATTGAGGGCAGGAGGAGAAGGGGACGACAGAGGATGAGATGGCTGGATGGCATCACTGACTTGATGGATGTGAGTCTGAGTGACCTCTGGGAGCTGGTGATGGACAGGGAGGCCTGGCGTGCTGCGGTTCATGGGGTCGCGAAGAGTAGGACACGACTGAGCGACTGATCTGATCTGATCTGACCTTTGAAACATGGTATTAAATATTTTTGAATAATCTAATTTTATTAAGTCTCAAAAAAATAAAAGATATACATATAAACCACTGCTTGGTAATTCACCACTGCAAAGGCAACAGCAAAACAGACAAACTGCAAGCTCACAACTGTTGTTGATGCCATTAGACAACTGCAGTCACAGAACTAATTAGCTTGAAATCTAGAGAGACAAGTGCTGGAGGGAGTAACAGGATGTGAACACGTGCTTACTTAGGACAGACAGAGACAGACACAGGAAAGAAAGAATCTGCTCAGAATGTCAACAAATTAGTGGAGAACATGTTTAGGTTGAAAGAGAGTTGTGGCGCCACTTAAGCCTTATTAAAGGCAAATGGTGTCCATTTCCATACATAAAAACTATTTACTTCAGTTTCTAGTATTCTACATATGACTTCTAGTTTTCAACAAAAAAAATATGAAACATGAAAAAAAAGCAATAAAAATCAGTCAATTGTCAAGAGACTATACAATCAATAGAACCATACTTACCTATAGAACAGATGTTAGAAATATCAGATAATTAAAATTACTATTATACCTATATTAAAATCTCTACTAGAAAAGATAAACATGAAATACCAGGTGGATAATTTCAACACTGAAGAAACGATAAAAAGAATCAAATGGAAATGTTATTAACTACAATGTAGTAAGAGAGATGAAAAATGACTTCAACAGTGACTTCAAGTAAACTTGACAGAATGAAGAAAGAATCAGTGACCTTAAAGGTATGTTAACACAAGTTATTCAAACTGAATCACCAAAAAAAGTGTAAAAATAAAGGAACAGAATATCTAAGAACTATGGGGTAATATCAAACAGCCTAATGTGTGTACAACTGGAATCTAAAAATGGTGAAAGATTAGTTGCCTTAGAGGCAAGAAAGCCCTCTCTCCACACTTTTGTTGGCGTTCAGTCGCTCAGTCCTGTCAAGCTCTTTGCAACCCCATGGTGTGCAGCACACCAAGCTGCCTGTCCTTCACTATCTCCTAGAGTTTGTGCAGACTCATGTTCCATTGAGATGATGATGCTGTTCAATATTACACTGAAATTCTAAGCCTGTGCAATAAAGAAAGTAAAAGAAATAAAATTCATACATATTTAAAGGGAAAAAATAAAGCTATCTCTATTCACAGACAACAAGCTTCTATACATGGAAAATGCCAAAGAATCTTTTTAAAAGCTCCTAGAAATAATAAATGAGTCTAGCAAATTAGCAAGATACTAGGTCAATAAACAAAATAAATAGTATTTATATATCTGAGCAATAAACAATTGAAATACAAATTTTCTAAAAAAGTGCCTACTACAACAGCTCAAAAGAATGAAATTCTAAATATAAGTCTAACAAAATATATTCAGAATCTGTATTCAGAAATCTTTATAAATATATCAAGATTTACAGCTCTATAAATCTATTTGTTGGTTTTTTATCTATAAAACCTAAATAAATGAAAATATATATCATGTTAATAGTTAGAAAACTTGATGAGGATAAGGCAAGCATCAATTCTTCCCAAAATTGATTTACAGGTTTAATGTGTCATTGTTTTTACTCACAAGTTTCTCAGGCAATACTGAAGTGTGGGCCAATTTGCCACTCCATAAAACTAAAAATATTAAAAAGCATTTAAATACATCCCATGCTTTTTAGGATGACTGCTATTTATCTTGACTACAGTTTCTCAAGTTGTTGTTCACTGGGCTTTATCAACCTCTTCAAATCTATTGTTAGGATCATCAGGCAGGAAAATACTACCTGCCAGAGCCTCAGTGGTTTCCAAGAGTTCTAAATTTCTCTCATTATTTTGCTCACTGAGGAATTATCTTCAACAGTTGTGGGTAAGTTTATGTGCCAAATATGTTTACATTATTAAACATTTAAAAGGCAAAGGAAAATAGCCTGCAAATTCTAGAGTTATCAGGGTTTTTTTGTGTTTTGTTTTTTTGTTTTTTTTGTACTACCAAAGAATTCACTGCGGAGGGAAATAGAACTAAAAATAGGAGTATGTTTGCAAACAAACATTTGAGTATAATTATAGCAGAAAGTTGAACAAATACGTGGGAAACATTTTGCATGTGTACAACCAAATTTAAATATATTTGATCTCAGGGGACAAATTCATGTTCCTAAAATCCTAGTCATGCAAATCTTCTGGGACCCACCAAAAAAATTCCCCTTCTAGTTGGTTATATCAGGAGATAGATATCTGGCTCTAAGTCATAGTTCTGCGACCTTCCTCAGTATCATCCTGTTATTGTGGATTAATCCGCAACACTAATGTAATGAGTACATGCTCATGCGTGCTCAGTGTGTCTGACTCTTTGCAACCTATGGACTGTAACACGCGAGGCTCCTCTATCCATGGAAATTTTCAGTCAAGAATACTGGAGTTGCTGTTTCCTACTCCAAAGGATCTTTCCAACCCAGGGATCAAAGCCATGTCTCTTGAGTCTCCTGCATTGGCAGGTGGATTTTTTTACCACAGTGCCATCTGGGAAACCCAATGTAATGAGTGCACAATGCCAAAGCACTACATTTTGCAGGTATTCACTATACATGAGTGTTCTACTTTCTGTGTTTTTGTGAAGAATTCAAAATAGTGTGACATGGAAAATGGAATTCTGCTAATTTGTCTGTATATGCAAAATCACATTTACTCCTCCAAATCTTTCTTTCAGAGCTTCACGTAAGATTGATGCTCCTGGGCACATTGCCATGTTTATCCTGCAGCATAATGTGACACCCAAACTTTTCTACTTAGCAAGCCATCTAATCTCCAAGGGGAGTGGGATCAACCTGAGAAGAAAAGCAATGCGCCATACTTCAGTGGCAGCTACCTGGTAACTTGTACAGCAACATCATTAAGATGCCCTAGTGAGTTATGCGGAGAAGGCAATGGCACCCCACTCCAGTACTCTTGCCTGGAAAATCCTATGGATGGAGGAGCCTAGTAGGCTGCAGTCCATGGGGTCGCTAAGAGTCGGACATGACTGAGCGACTTCACTTTCACTTTTCACTTTCATGCACTGGAGAAGAAAATGGCAACCCACTCCAGTGTTCTTGCCTGGAGAATCCCAGGGACAGGGGAGCCTGGTGGGCTGCAGTCTATGGGGTCGCACAGAGTCAGATACGACTGAAGCGACACAGCAGCAGCAGCAGCAGTGAGTTATGATTAAATATCTCAAATTAGCAAATCAACATGCAGAATCCTCTAAATATATTCGACTTTCAAAGTGAGACAGGAATAAAACGAATCCTAAAAAACACACACACATACACTGGTTGAAGCAAATATTATTTCCAGTATATTTTTAATGAAATAGATAGGGAAAAGAGATTTTTTATATACTAAATCAAAATTCAAAAAGATTTACACATCAAATGACTTTATATATATATATATATATATATATGAAAATGTATTTTCCCTAATTGACAAATGACTTCATATCAGATATGCATTGCCCTCAACCAGCACACACTACTATAAATCAGAATGCAAACACCAATCAGGTAGTGTTGCTGTTCAGTCACTAAATTGTGTCTGACTCTTTGAGACCCCGTGAACTGCAGCACACCAGGCTTCCCTGTCCTTGACTTTATCCCAGAGTTTCCTTAAACTAATGTTGAGTCGCTGATGCCATCCAACCATTTCATCCTCTGTCACCTTGCTAATAATAGTACATTAGAGGTAAAATGAGAAGTGATCTATGAGTAGATAGATGAGAAATAACTAAAAACTATAAAAGGAAGATATCTATACTGATGAAAATGTGTTTTCTGTTCTATGTATACTAAAAGCTTTAATTTTATCATTTGTCTTTATTTCATTTTAGCCCTCTTCTTTCTTAGCCTCCCTTAAAAACTAAAAAAAGCCCTCCCTTTTGCCATTCTTTTGTAAAAGTGGCTTCATTATTAATTCCCAAAATATAATTCCTTTTATTCCCTCGTCTTATATGTTTCCTCCAACTCTTCACTGCTTTGCTCAAGGCTGACCTGTGCTCAGTGTCAGATTTTTCCCCAAGCATTGCACCTGCCCTGTTTATACCTGACTTGTATCCCAAGGGCTTTTTCCTGGGGACCTCAGGTCCCTCTCCAGCTGAAGCTGGACTACTGAAGACAAGGGCAGGCCATTTAGATGGGGATAGGGGGAGTACTCATTTGCTTTTCTTGCATCACATCTCAACAACTAAGGACATTTACTTTGTATCTGCCCATATCTTCGTGTTTTTACCCTTCTCTTGGTTTCACAAAGTACCACTTAGTTATGCCTTGAACACCTCAGGAACTGCTTACAAACGTCCATCCAATTTGTTCCTATGTCACTGTTCTGAGCTACCCATGCTGCAAACTGCCAATGTGCCCTTCCTTTCATCTGGCATTCCTCAACAGTGATCTGAGCCCTTTTCTTTCAAAGCATCTTCCCATGGGACAGAGACCAGACAATTCCTCATAGTCATCAACTCAGATTGCTGAGTCTTCTGTCTTCAAACTCATGCCAAGCTCTATCACACCTACATCTGCAAAAAGTCAAGAGTATTAGGACTCATTTGACAATCCCTGCCACCAGTTATTATCAGCATGTTCAGGATAAAATGAAAATAGTGACACATTTTTTATTCCAAACAATATAAAGTTGACATATATCTCCCTATTCCTCCTCAAGTACAGCTAAACCCTTAAGTGTTATATATAAGAAGACGCTGAAAGGTAGGGAAAAAAACGGCAAACTGGCTAGGGAACTTGGGACTCAAGACACGGTAGTATTGTCCCTACAATTCTTTCTACTTCCTTTATATCCCAGACTGGCTACTGGAGAAGCTTGTAACATGGTATAGCTACTTTGGAAAAAGTTCTGGCAGTTTTTTATCAAACTACACATATGCCTACTCTATGGCACATCAAATCCAACATTCCATATTTATGCAAATTAAATTAAATCATATATCCACAAGGGACATAACACTCATAGTAGTTTTATTCATAACCAAAAACTTGAAGCTGCCCATGTGTCCATGAACAGAAGAATGAACTAACTGTGATTTACTTTACACTCTCAATACATGAAACAATATGGATAGATCTTAAAGATGTCATGCTGAGTTGATGAAGCTAGACACAAGAGTAGACACAGTAGATTCTATTTATACGGAATATTAGAACAAGAAAAGTTTCTGTGGCAAAAACAAATCTTAATTCTTGTTGTACCTGGGGAATGGGACAGAAATTGGCATAATGAAAATTTCTGATATAATTAAACTATTGTATAATTTGAGTGGATTGTGTTTCATAGGTATATGTATTTGTCAAATTTCAGCAGATTTAATTGTTCATTTCATTATATGTAAATTTTACATCAGAAGTAAAGAACTGTAAGGAAATATTAGACTTTAGCTAATGGTACCAGTGTTGAAGTATTTAGAAGGAAGTGTAACTAACACTTGTAATTTACTTTTAAATGTATTAAAATATATGATGATTGGATGGATGAATAAATCTATGATAAGCAAGTCTTATTAAATGATAATAGCAGGGAGGGAGGAGGGTTCAGGATGGGGAGCACGTGTATACTGGTGGTGGATCCATCTCGATGTATGGTAAAAGCAATACAATACTGTAAAGTTAGGCAAAATAAAAAAAATAAATAAATATTAAAAAAATAAATGATAATAGCAGAATTAGGTGGTGAGTATCACTCACTGTAAACTTCTTCCACTTTGCTTTATGTTTGAAATTTTTGTTGGGTGAGAAATTGACCATGTGTATTTGTACAAGTGGTTGTCTTTCAAGACTTTTCATTCTGTTATTTATTTGTTCTTCAGTTAATACCACACTATCTTACTTACTCTAGCTTTATATTAAATTCTTCAAGATCATCTTCACTACTTTCAGCCATTGCTTCAACTATAAATTTTAGAATCATATTGTCAATTTCTACAATAGTTTCTGTGAGATTTTGATGGGATGGAATTGAATCTCTGGATCAATTTGGGGGAAATTAATTTTAATTTGTGAACATACTCTGTTCCTCTATTTCTTTAATATCTGTCAATAATGTTCTGAAGATTTTAGTATAGAAATATTGAATCTCTTCTTCGTATGTTTTCATAGGTACTAGAATTTTTAATTCTTTTGAAATGCCATTTTATTTAACTTTTGTAGCATAGTACTTCCCTCTTATCTGCAGAGGACTTGTTACAAAACCCTAATGGATGCCTGAAACTACAGATAGTAGCAAACCATTCACATACCATGATTTTTCCTATACGTACATACCTACAATAAAGTTTAATTTGCAAATTAGGCACAGCTTTTAACGCATGTTGCTTTTTAAATGATTGTAAACTGTTGGCCTTCTGTTGAGAACATTCAAGTGATCTTTGCTCAGCCCCAGTACCTTGGAGTCATGGATTTGAGATTCCACATGGCAAGTCTCCTCCACTCTGGGCGTCCCCAGGTCATCCAAGGCCCTTCTTGCATGTACCCTTCCGGGCCCAACTCTGACCAGCACGTGTGGCCAGGCCAGTCTGATGGATCAACACTCATATCTCCTGAACCTCCGAATGCCTTGGCCTCTAGGCTGCTCTCCTGCAGATAAGCCTGGAGTTTTCAAATAACAGAACCCCATGAAGCTGTTTTCCCCGTTCTGTACCTCTGCCTTGGTGTTTTTGGCCACAGTCAATGAAATTTCAACTTGGTAATTCACTATGTTGTTCGCTGTTGTGTAATTTTCACTCTGCCATCCAGCTTACGAAGGTTTCATTTTCCTCCAGAAAAAAATTTTTTTGAAATTACAGAACTGTGTTACAGATAAAAATGGAAAATCCTGAAATACCCTTTCAGAAGCAAATTTTGGTTAACTGGTTGGTCACTGATGGTCATCTCCTGTTTTGAAATTTTGAAATCTGAAGAGTTCTCGAGAAAATCTGAATTTTGGAAGTCTCTCCATTCCTTTAAACCTCATCCACCCTGCCTTTTTCAACACAGTTATCAACAGTGTATTTCTAGCATTTTGTTTATGTTCTATTTTCTTTCTTATGTGAATGTATAGTGGTATTAAATGCCAGTGTGATTTATAGAGATGTGTTTCTCTCTTGGCAGACCAGCGGTTTTCAGTTTTGCAACAACTCTTACTACTTTTCCAGCAATTTCTGTTTTTATAATATCTGGGTTTATCAGCAAAGCAGGCCTGACCACAGTGGACTTGTTTAACTAGACTAAGATCCAAACTGCCACTCTGTCCCTAGAGTGTGGAGGTACTTTAGATCTGGCCTTTGTATTCATGGTTTTCCCACATGAGTCTCTCAGTTTATGGAGCTGGAAGCGGGCTCGACAAGCATGTTTCCCCAGCAGCTTCATCCTGAAACAGTCTGACAAACCATATTCCAGCCTCATTGGGAGCAGTCTGGTGACTCAAGTCTACCTAGAGAGTCCATTGTCCCAAAGGTCATGCTGTGTACTTGGCAGGTACCATGAAAGGATTTGGTAGTTTAATAAGAGCCTGAACCATTAACAGAATAACTGATCAAGCAAAGATCATCTGTGGATGCAAAACCCAAAAGGCTCCTAAGGAACAGAATCTTAGTGAGCGGAGTGCTCAAATGTTGTTATATAAACTTGCAAAAGTGAAAAGCTCTCTGTCTTGACAATAGACTGATTTATCATCATTGTAATCAAGTGATCAAACCTGGCATCACTAATGGGACAGCCTGGTATGTGCTTCCTAATAGGACATGATGATTTGAAGGATCCAATGCCTAGGCCCCTCCCCACCCCAAAAGGTAACTTGAATTTAGCATCTAGACTTCCAACTAACAGGAAGCAGAGGGAGTAGAGAAATGAGTTAAAGTTAAACATTAAGGGGAAATAATTGGATGAATATAGAATGTGTGACATTCTAGAACTCAAGTGTAAATTAAATGATTCTTGTGACAATTGGAAATTTGAAAATGGAACAAACTGGGTGATAATAGAATTGTTAGCTATGGTATGGTTCTTATAGTTATGTAGGCTATTGTCCTTATTCTTGAGAGAGACTAGAGATGAAGCTCACAATACCTACAACTTCTAAATGGCTCAGCAAAATACAGGAAGAAAAAATTAACATTGGATCTCAATGGAGCCTATGTATATTGTTTATTGTGCCATCTAACTTTTCTCTGAGAACTTTAATAATAAAAGTGGAGATATATTTTGTATTTTCCTTTAGTGCCTCTGTGACTTTTTCAAGTTTTGTACTGAGTATATATCCTGTGATTTGAATCAGAAAAATAATAAAGATTATTAAAAATGCCAAAAAAAAAAGAAATTAACAACAATAATAAAATAAAAAATATGTAAGTATAGTCTCCCTATCTCTCTCTGAATATTTTATTGTGCAATTTAATGCTTTTTTTCATTGTAACTAAACACTTACCATGCTCTGTGGCCATAAATTTGCAGTTCGAGATGTGACAGTAGCAAAACTAACATGAATTTCTTTTTTCTTCTTCACAGTTTCACAAATGAAAAACTCATTCTTACCATAAATCTTAGCAACCACAGCATACATTTTTTTCTTTCTTTTCTAAAGACCCCAAATAGCCAAAGCAATCTTTTTTTTTTCAAAGCAGTACTGAGAAAGGAAAGATTGACTTCAGAGCATACTGCAAAGCTGCAGTCATCAAAACAGTATGGTACTGGCGCAAAAACAGAAATATAGATTCAATGGAACCAGACAGAAAGTCCAGAGATAAATCCATATATCTATGGTCAACTAAACAAAGGAGACAAAAATATACAGTGAAGAAAAGATTGTCACTTCAATTAGTGGTGCTGGGAAAAATGGGTAGATACATGTAAAAGAATAAAATTAGAACACCACACACAAAAACTCAAAATGGTTTAAAGCTCTAAATATAAAGCCAGACATAATAAAACTCTTCAGTTCAGTTCAGTCTTTCAGTCGTGTCCAACTCTATGCAACCCCATGAAATGCAGCACACCAGGCCTCCCTGTCCATCACCAACTCCCAGAGTTCACTCAGACTCACGTCCATCGAGTCGGTGATGCCACCCAGCCATCTCATCCTCTGTCATCCCCTTCTCCTCCTGCCCTCAATCCCTCCCAGCATCAGTCATTTCCAATGAGTCAACTCTTCACATGAGGTGGCCAAAGTACTGGAGTTTCAGCTTTAGTTTCATTTCTTCCAAAGAACACCCAGGCCTGATCTCCTTTAGAATGGACTGGTTGGATCTCCTTGCAGTCCAAGGGACTCTCAAGAGTCTTCTCCAACACCATGATTCAAAAGCATCAATTCTTCGGCACTCAGCTTTCTTCACAGTCCAACTCTCACATCCATACATGACCACAGGAAAGACCATAGCCTTGACTAGATGGACCTTTGTTGGCAAAGTAATGTCTCTGCTTTTGGATATGCTATCTAGGTTGGTCATAATTTTCCTTCCAAGGAGTAAGCCTCTTTTAATTTCATGGCTGCAGTCACCATCTGCAGGGATTTTGGAGACCAAAAAATAAAGTCTGCCACTGTTTCCACTGTTTCCCCATCTATTTCCCATGAAGTGATGGGACCAGATGCCATGATCTTTGTTTTCTGAATATTGAGTTTTAAGCCAACCTTTTCACTCTCCACTTTCACTTTCATCAAGAGGCTTTTTAGTTCCTCTTCACTTTTTGCCATAAGGGTGGTATCATCTGCATATCTGAGGTTATCGATATTTCTCCCGTCAATCTTGATTCCAACTTGTGCTTCTTCCAGCCCAGCGTTTCTCATGATGTACCCTGCATAGAAGTTAAATAAGCAGGGTGACAATATACAGCCTTGACGTACTCCTTTTCCTATTTGGAGCCAGTTGGTTGTTCCATGTCCAGTTCTAACTGTTGCTTCTTGACCTGCATATAGGTTTCTCAAGAGGCAGGTCAGGTGGTCTGGTATTCCCATCTCTTTCAGAATTTTCCACAGTTTATTGTGATCCACACAGTCAAAGGCTTTGGCATAGTCAATAAAGCAGAAATAGATATTTTTCTGGAACTCTCTTGCTTTTTCCATGATCCAATGGATGTTGGCAATTTGATTTCTGGTTCCTCTGACTTTTCTAAAACCAGCTTGAACATCAGGAAGTTCATGGTTCACATATTGCTGAAGCCTGGCTTGGAGAATTTTGGGCATTACTTTACTAGTATGTGAGATTAGCGCAATTGTAAACTCTTAGAGGAAAACATATGCTGAACACTCTTTAACGTAAAACACAGCAATATTTTCTGATCCACCTCTTTGGTTTAGTAGCGAAGTCATGTCCTCCTCTTGCTGCCCTGTGGACTGTAGCCTGCAAGGCTCTTTTGTCCATGGGATTTTCCAGGGGAATGGGTTGCCATTTTCTTCTCCAGGAGATCTTCCCGACCCAGGAATAGAATATATATATATATATATATATATATATATATATATATATATTCATATATATTAGGTGTGTGTGTGTGTGTGTGTGTGTGTAGTTGTGTTAAGCCTTGGAAACCCAGCATGCATGTCATACCTACAGTACATCTCAATTTGGACAAGTCACGTTCAAGAGTTTTGCACCAGTTTTGACTGGTGGCTCCTATGCAAGGCTCTAGACCTGGCCCATACTGTCCCTTCTGCTGGAATTGCCTCCCTGCATAGCCATGCCCACTTCACTCACTCCTGCCTCAAAAGTCTGGGATGCTTCCCTATCAGATGCCATGTCATGGTGTTCCATCCAGGTGGGAGAGTCATATCTACAGGGTCAGGTCACCTTCACAGGGGCCTCTCCTGCAGGACCTCATCAGGCCACGCCTCCTCTGCAGGGTCTCTTTCATGCTCTACACAGAGAAAGTGCTGAGGAAATGTGTGCTGAAATGAAATGGCAGTATGTTTGCATGTTTTCTGAGCTTGGCTTAGGATGGCTCCTTCTTTCACAAAGGAAAGTCAAGGCAGTGGCTGGATGGGGTAGTAGCAGTGGGCAGGGGAGTGTTTCACAGAGGTGTTCTAGGCTTAGCTTTTTCTCATTAGTAAGTTGTCTTTTCTCCCCACAAAAGACAAACAATTTTGTCAATGATTTTTAAAATTCAAATGCATCATGTCTATTTGAAGAGAACATATTGAGTTGTGAACTGACCACATTTTTACTGAAACAGTTTTATCCTGGGCATCATTAGTGGGAACCAAGCTGGTGATCACATAGGGCACAAAGTACACAAGGAAGGTGCCTATGAAGATGCTGATCTTCTTGGTGGCTGGCTCTCACCACCTCTTCTGCTCCTCCAGATAGCAGTCCCACACACTACTCACAAGAGAGAAAGAAGGTGAGTCACGGGGCAGGTCTGCCAGTTACAGGGACTTACTATCGTGAATGCTGAGTAATGAAAATAAAAATAAATAAATAGAGCTGAGTTAAACTTAAGAGCTTTTGCACAGCAAAGAAAACAATAAGCAAAATGAAAAACAAGCCTACAGAATGGGAGAAAATATTTGCAAATGAAATGATCAATAAGGGATTAATCCCCCAAATATACAAATGACTGTTGCAGTTAAATATAAAAACAACAACAACAAACAAAAACCCAATTTAAGAAATGGACTGAAGATCTAAATAATCTTTTCTGCAAAGAAGACATGGAGAAGGTGAAAAAAGCATATGAAAAGATGCACGGCACCATTAATTATTAGAGAAATGTAAATCAAAACTACAATGAGGTATCACCACATAACAGTCAGAAGGTCTATCGTCAAAAAATGTACAAACAATAAATTCTGGAGGAGGTGTGCAGGAAAGGGAACCCTCCAACACTTTTGGTGGGGCTGTAAATTCAGTTCAGTCACTAAGTCATGTCTGACTCTTTGCAACCCCATGGACTGCAGCATGCCAGGCTGCCCTGTCCATCACCAACTCCTGGAGCTTGCTCAAATTCACTTCCATCAAATCAGTGATGCCATCCAACCATCTCATCCTCTGTATTCCCCTTCTCCTCCTGCCTTCAATCTTGCCTAGCATCAGGGTCTTTTCCAATGAGTCAGTTCTTTGCATCAGGTGGCCAAAATATTGCAGTTTCAGCTTCAGCATCAGTCCTTCCAATGAATATTCAGGACTGATTTCCTTTAGGATGGATGGAATGATCTGATCTCCTTGCAGTCCAAGGGACTCTCCAGAGTCTTCTCCAACACCACACTTTAAAAGCATCAATTCTTTGGCACTCAGCTTTCTTCACAGTCCAACTCTCACATCCAGACATGACCACTGGAAAAACCACAGCTTTGACTAGACAGACATTTGTTGGCAAAGTAATGTCTCTGCTTTATAATATGCTTAGAGCCAACATAATTGGTGTTATTTCTTCTTTAAATTTATGGAAGAATTGATCAGTGAAGATATCTAGGTCAAAAGATTGACCTGTGGTAAGATTTAAATTGCAGATTCAATAGTATTACTATATCTGCTGCTGCTGCTTATTTGCTTCAGTCATGTCTGACTCTGTGCAATCCCATGGACTGTAGCCCACCAGTCTCCTTCGTCCACAGAATTCTCCAGGCAAGAGTACTGGAGTGGACTGCCACTTTCTACTCCAGGGGATCTTCCCAACCCAGGGACTGAACCCAGGTCTCCTGCATTGCAGGCAGATTCTTTACCACTTAGCCATATCTAGGACTATTTATATGTTCTATTTCATCTTTTGCCAGGTTGAATATGTTTTGAAATTTTTGTGATTAATGTAATTCAGATCCTCAATCTTCTTGCCATAAAGTAGCTCTATGTCTTCCATTTTACAAAGCCAAACAGCCTGTAATGATGTCTTATTTTAATTCCTGACATTTATTTATGACTGCTCTCCTTTTTATTAATCAAACTTTCCAAGAGTTTAACAATTTCTTTTTTCATTTTAAAGATACAGAATGTGGTCATATGATATTTCCAAAATCTAGTTGAATGTGTATGAGAAATATATGTCTTCATAACCAGCATTATGAAATCCCCAAGTATTTATATTTATAAGAAAAACAGAGTTAAAAAAAACACTAAAAATGAAACAAATCAAAACCCCTTTTTTAACACTGAGCACTTAAATAGAGAATAGTAGAAGGCATTATGGTAAGGGAAAAAGCTAGACAGAATACCTATTTGAAATTAGTGGATGATAACTAATAAAAATTCTTTCTTGCAAGTTGTCCAGTTGTCCCTCTGTGCTTCATCTGAGATGATGTAGACTGGCCAGAGAAGTATAAAAATGATGAAATAGTCATCCCTTGAAACCAATCACTAAACTTTGGTGAGGAAATTGAAAAATACACATATACCCCAATGTTCACTGCAGCACTATTTACAATAGCTAGTACAGAGAAGCAATCTAGATGCCCATTGATGGATGAATGGATAAAGAAGCTGTGGTACACATATACAAAGGAATATTACTTAGCCATAAAAAGGAATATGTTTGAGTCAGTTCTAACGAGGTGGATGAGACCAGAGCCTATTATGCAGAGTGAAGTAAGTCAGAAAGAGAAAAACAAATATCATATATGAACACATATATATGGAACCTAGAAAGATGGTACTGATGAACCCATTTGCAGGGCAGCAATGGAGACACAGACAGAGGGAACAGACTTCTGGACATGGGGTGCAGGGAGGAAGGAGAGAGTGGGATGTATGGAGAGAGTAACAAGGAAACACATATTACCATGCTATGCTAATGCTAAGTCGCTTCAGTCGTGTCCGACTCTGTGCGACCCCATAGACGGCAGCCCACTAGGCTCCCCCGTCCCTGGGATTCTCGAGGCAAGAACACTGGAGTGGGTTGCCATTTCCTTCTCCAGTGCATGAAAGTGAAAAGTCAAAGTGAAGTCGCTCAGTCGTGTCCGACTCTTAGCGACCCCATGGACTGCAGCCTACCAGGCTCCTCTGTCCATGGATTTTCCAGGCGAGAGTACTGGAGTGGGGTGCCATTGCCTTCTCCGATATATTACCATAGCTATTGGGAATTTGCTGTGTGACTCAGGGAAATTACACTGGGGCTCTGTAACAACCTAGAGGGCGTGGGATGGGAAGGGAGATGGGAGGGAAGTTTAAGAGCGAGAAGACACAGGTATACCTGTGGCTGATTCATGGTGACATTTGGCAGAAACAAACACAATATTGTAAAATAATTATACTTCAATTAATAATAAATTTAATTGTTAAAAAGTAAACTTTGGTGAGGATGATGAGGGAAATCTATAAATTTCCCTGGAAGCATTTAAGAGCAGAAAGTTTTCTCACTGCTATATCTGTGTAGAAGCTGGGAGTACTGAATTAAAATAGATGACTTAAGGTTTCCTTTAGCTTGATTCATTCATAATACTGATAATAAAATTCAACTTAAGGTATTGAGACTTTGGGATTGATTGCAACTCATGTACATTGAACTTTAGTTGTGAAATTGCTTTGAGAAATTAAAAACTCTATTAATGAATTATTGCCTGTTAGATAAGCATATCAAAATACTATTAAAAAGCTCATGAACATGCATAGCAGGAATAGGAACTTTTAACATATCTTGTAAAATATATGTGTGTATATGTATATCTATCCATGTATATATCCATATGCCCTTCCATTAAAAATAAAAACTAGTGTCATTAAAGAAAAACTATTTCCTGATAAAACTACCCATTGACTGCTTTGCCAGACAAATGCTACTCAGAAATTGATACATTTCAGTCTATCTATATGTACAGTGTGTCCCACATCACAATGCTAACACAGGCATCTTTAAATGAGACAAAACAAACAGAAAATTAACACTGGTGGGAACCCTCTGCCACTCAATTTGTATTGGGTTTAACACCTTCTTATTTTATATATCCTTTCACATAAACAGTTTTATATTAGCCCCTGATATGGTACCTTCCAACAATTCAGTGTTGAGCAGTTTAAAAGCACTAATTAGCAGCTTTAATATAGAACACATATATTAGAAAAATCTTGCAAACCTAGAATACCCTTTGGGCCTTGCCATTTGTGTGTGAAATAACTCAATAAAAAAATATACTGTACTGTTAATCACAAGATCTTCCAGGAATATAATCAATCACACAAGAAATATAAACTGTACCTTTATAAACAAAAGAAGAAAAATGATAATTCCATTTAAGTTGAGCACAGGAATCATCACAATGAGCAGATACATTTATAAAACTAAGCACACTTCATAATAACGATAAAAAATATTACAACTGTATATACATATAAATGACATACATGCATTGCATTCAATTTTAGCACAACTGGCAACACATTTATTAAATTAACACTTCATCTATTTTTTCCTATCACTTCCAACAATACCAAATCCATATCTACTTATATATTAACTTTAACAGAAAATAAATAATCTTCAAGTATTTTGCAAATAAAGAAATATTTAACATTCAGTGGATTCCAGGAACACATTTTTCTATTATCTGGAATGCTGACATAGCCTAATTATTTCTTTTTAAGCAACATTATAATAGCTTATCCATCTATAATTTCAAGGAATATTTTGCTTTTCTCCAACTTTCACATACCTTGATCAGATAGTTCTAGTTAATGTTTCTAGTACATGTAAATAATTATATCCTTGAGTGCTTTAAAATTACACTAATTCCTACACCATTAAGGAAGGAAAATGTTTCTAGTTTTTGATGCATTATGAGTGGGAGATATTAATTTCTAGATGAAATTATGCACAAGCAGGGGAAAAGCTTTGTACCATGATAACATTTAAACAAAAAATGTTAAGTATCTCAGGAATTATGGATGATTAAAAGCAAATAGGACAACACGATCATATTATATTTGGATTGTGGGACCCTCTCCTATTTCTGCAAACTTCTAGTCCCCAAAGCAAAAAGCATCTTTATATTTTAAAATTATTTAACTACCAGAATAGTTGGCTTGAATAGTAGCAAACACTCACAATCAAGGAAATGACATACTTCAGTAAATATGTTTATGCTGTGTAATATAAACAAATTATAAAGAGTAGAATAACCTTTTTTGTTTTCATTTGCTAATATGAAAGCATTTTGTTTTCATTTGTCATTTGCGCAAAACTGCCACTAAGTGATGTGATTTCTAAAGGTAATTTTGAAAACTTGAAGGAAATTAACTCATATCAAGTTATATGTATTATTTACTAGTATAGTACTAATAGTACTTTACTATTTTAGGTAAATAGCTTTTAAAATTATACTGAGATGATGAAATTGCCCCTTTTGAGGTAGAAATTTCCACATAATGGGTAATTTCAATTCGTTCCAGCTTTATCCCACTAGTAGAAACAGATGTCGTCAAAGACCCCACATATTTGCTATGAATATATTTTAATGTATTTTCTCCAAAGGAATAAAACTGGCTGACACATAAGTTTATTTCTCCCCTCATTCCTTAATGTTTTATAATATAGAGTAGTGAATATTTCATGAGATACATAATGTGCATTCAGTGTACTTCATGGGCTTCCCAGGTGGTAAAGTGGTAAAGACCCACCTGCCTGTGCAGGAGACATAAGAGCTGCAGGTTCAATCCCTGGGTCGGGAAGATCTCTGGAGGATATGGCAACCCACCCCAGTATTCTTGCCTGGAGAATCCCATGGACAGAGGAGCCTGGCAGGCTACAGTGCATAGGGTTGCAAAGAGTCAGGCACAACTGAGGCATCTTATCATGCATACACAATGTACTTCACCTACGATGTTTCACTAAAAATACTGCGCACTGGTTTGGGCAGGGGGAGGAGGGCTTCCATGACACTGATGAGCAATTTTACACAGACTAGTATATTTAAAGATAGTGAAGACTTTTAGGAGACAGGTTCTCTGTTTCTGGGGAATATGGAGCTATACTTCTTTCACGATCTGTTGACAGGTGACACTGTCTCTTAGTAAACACTTTCTGCCTATGATGATAGAATTGGAGTAAGACTGTAAGAGTTTAAGTCAAAAACAAAAGAGAACGTTTGCAGTTCTTTATAAGCCTGTGATGTTGAATTATAGAACTATTATGTTCATTTCCTAGGTCTGCAATAACCAAGTAACACAAGAGAAATCAACCACTCAAGTCTGGAGACCAGAAGTCCAAGCCTTGCTCCCTCTGCAATCTAGAGGGTAGAATCCCTCCTGGTGTCCTTGTAGCCTCTGGTGGTGGTCATTGATCCTTAGTCTTCTTTAGTTTGTAACAATGTAACTAATCTCTCTCTCTGTGGAGTCACATAGTCGTTTCCCCTCTGTGTCTTCACATCATTTTCCTATAAGGTCACTGGGCATATTGAATTAAGAGCCCACTCAACCCTAGCATGACCTTATCTTCATTAATTACATCTGCAACAATCCTACTTCCAAAGAAAGTCACATTCTGAGGAACTGGGAGTTAGGATTTTAGCTTCTTTCATGGTGGCTCAGGTGATAAAGAATTTTCCTGCAATGTGGGAGACCCAGGTTCAATCCCTGGGTTGAGAAGATCCCCTGGAGAAGAGAATAGCAACCCACTCCAGTATTCTTGCCTGGGAAATCCCATGGAGAGAGGAACCTAGTGGGTTACAGACCACGGGATAGCAAAGAATTGGACAATACTGAGCAACTAACACGTATCTTCCATGGGGACACAATTCAACCCACAGCACCATGGTTCAGTTCCATTCAGTCTCTCAGTCATCTCTGATCCTTTGCAACCCTGTGGACTATAGGACGCCAGGCCGCCCTGTCCATCACCAACTCCCGGAGTTTACTCAAATTCATGTCCATTGAGTCGGTGATGCCATCCAACCATCTCATCCTCTGTTGTCACCACAACCATAGTTAATATCAGATGAAACCTAAATGGGAAGACTCAGGCCTCAGTTGCTAGCTAGAATTATTCTCTGGATCATCTCTTACTGGAAGAGTTCCATTGCCTAGAGATGGAAGGCACTTTTTACATCAAAGAGGGAGGCACTTTCCTCCTTTAAATATCAATCAGGTGGAGGAAGAAAGACTAGAGCAAAGAGGTTAGCATTGTTAAGAATCACTCATGGTCCCCAGTGTTTCTACAAACCTTTCGTCCGTAAGGACTATCATTTTGGAGGAATTAAATTGTACTGCCACACAGAAAAAGTAAGAAAAGAACCACCCTCTCTCTTGCGGTGGTTAAAGGTAATGTTCCAAAAAGTTCTTTTGGAGGGACTTCCCTGGTGATCCACAGGCTGAAACTCCATGTTCCCAATACAGAGGTCTGGGGTTAGATCTCTGGATGTGGAACTAGATCCTGCATGCCACAACTAAGAGTTTGCATGCCTTAACTCAAGAATCCACATGTCCCAACTAAGACCCGGTGCAGTCAAATAAATAAATATGTTAAAGAAAAATTAAAAATTGCTTTGGAGAACTATTCCATCAGTCCACTAGGGGTGGCTTGCTTTCTTTCAACTCTACCCTGTGGAGGTCACTAATCTCCATTCAATAACATTCTCCAATTCAGCAACAGAGGAAAAAAAAAAAAAAAATAGTAGGGAAAGAAAAAAAAAAAAGAACACCGTGAAGAAAGGGTTCGAAAACAATGTGTTGGGGGTGGGGGTAGATTTGCATTACTTCCCACTTCAGCCTTTGTCTTCAAAGTCCTTTCTGCAGAGTATTAAATGGTGTTTGGCTTTTCCCCATTTGTTTTTCTCCTTTTAGAGGGGAGAAGTCAATGAGATTTTTGAAAAGGCTCAAAATAGAGAGGTCACTTTTGAACAAATGACATGTAAGGCAAGATAAATTTACATTTTTCGGACCTCATGGAAAAACAAGGCCAGCTTTGTCTGGGATTCTCTAACAAGTCATTGAAGGTAAGCATCAACTGCCCACTGGTGATGGAGCCAAATCCAGAGAAACATGAGCTAAAACGAGTTTCTCTGTGACCGTAGGTTGATCATCCCCAACTTCCCACAAAGGCCTTTCATTCCCATCTGGAGTGAATATAGGATAACCTAGATGGGCCAACCCCTCAGTCACCAAGCAAAACTCTTGACATTTGCCTAATTATCTTTTCTCATCATCAGTCATTTCTTGAAGTCTCAGCTTCATTCAGATGCCAGGTATTTCTGAAATTAATCATGTCACTGAAAGCGGCATCTTTTCATGTAAATGGACTTTATTATCTGGATCAGAACATCCCGCCTCCTTTGAGCAGTGAAAGCCCATTTGTAGAGAAAGTGTCTGAAATCTGACATGCTGCCTTCCCAAGAAAGATTCTTACTGTTGACCTCCCAGCAAGCACCAAGCATCAGTCAATGTGAGCTTGTGAGTGTAAGCATGTGTGTGTGCGTGCATGTGTGTGTGCTTGTGTGTGTAGCTAAGAGCCTGGGGCTGGCTGCATGCTAATTTGCCCCATTGTTTCAGGGTGACTGCCTTTCCAGTATTTAGGAACAAAGCCTTTTTACATAAGCCCATACATACAATTATTTTATACTTACTTCAAGGACTATCACCCTATCTTCATTGAAACTATAGTAGGGACACGCCAGAGTTTCTTTGTCTCCTTGTAAGGCTGCAGATTACAGACAGGGCAGATACCAACACACTCCCCTTTCATTTGAAAGCATTTTTTAAATGTTTGAGGACCCTGCACTTCTTCTACACGTGACTTTGCTCAGCCTTTTTGAATTCAGAAAGAGGAGGAGGAAAATGCCTCGAAGAATTTGGTTAAGTGCCATCAAATTCAATTTTCATGTGTACAACATTTAAACGTAAAGAATGGGGAAATGAGGAATAGAAAGCAAGAAATTCCTACTTGTAGAAGTATCACCAAACTGTAACATGGTCTCTAAAAGGGTTACATATTCAGCTTCACAGCACTGGCTGGGATGTTATCTGATTAGCAAGTAAGAATGCCTGACGACCAACCAAGTCCAGTAAGGCCCCTCCTGTGTGTATAGTGACACATGGGGAAAGTTCTTCCTATATCTCAGAGTCACTTTTCTTTTGTCCTGTTCTTTAATGACCCAGTGTTAATGATGGGGTATTTTTCCTCTGGGAGGAGTACTGAAGAGCTATTAATTACCTGCAACCCTCCTCTTTTGTGGAAATAAAATTAATGTTGTGACATAAACTGACAAAAACCAGGAAATTAAAAATTAAGGCTAAGACTCCTTCATGATGTTTTCCCTTTTTTGGTCATTGCAAAATGAATATAGAGAGGATAATTTGCTAGAGGAAAGACTGGATCATGGAGTTTATCAAGAAAGAGGAAAAAATCATTTTTTTAAATCTCTTTGGTTCTCTTCAATACCAACTTGCTTTTGTCTGACAAACAGAAGTAAATTTTTTAAAAAGCAAACTTGTTTCACAATTTGCTAGGGATTTGGAACCTGACCTGATCCCAAGCTGTATATTTACATCTGGGTGGTCAGGTAAACAAGGGTAATATTTTCAGTTCATATTGTCCTAAGAAATAGATTTTAAAAACACTGGTTAGTGGATAAGAATGATCTTCTAAAGACATCTCACATGATTTCCCATTGATAACTGCTGTTTCCTTTGACAGAAATGTTTAAGCATGTTTAAGTCTTTCTAAGTTTAACATTACAGATCATGTAGTAGGGACTGTGTGTTTTCAAATTTGTTAGTGCCAATTTCACACTTTATTTAGGTTTCCTTAGTTTCTATAGATTTTTTTTTAAGTATCTTACTTTAAAAGGTAAAAACTATCATGCATAAAATAAACTATAAGGATATATTGTACAAGACAGGGAAATTAGCCAATATTTTATAAAAAAACTATAAATGAGGTATAACTTTTAGACTGTGAACCTCTATATTATACACCCATAACTTATATAATAGTGTATTTCAACTATTCTTCAATAAAAAAATTTCACTTTTGCTCATCCACTTCATTTTCCTTAAGCTGAAGTCTTTCTGAAACCAAGGGAAAACAGAACCACCTCTTTATAGTCTTCAAAAAAGTTAAGCAATACTTTTTTCATCATTTTGTACAGCTAGACACTCAAGAAAGTCAAGAATGTCCTAAATTGGAATCGGTAGAAAGCACAGATGGTCATGAAAATACAGTTTTGGAGTGTTACATCAACACCCAAAGTCCTATAGGAAAACAAATACAAAAATCAACTTTTGAGAGGCTGTATTTAAGAAAGGACTCAACCCCTCCATTCTTTTGTAGCGTTTGAAGATTAGCCAAAAGAGAGAAAAGGGAGTGTAAATTCTAGGATGAATCTCTAGGCTATAGGCCAGAAACTGTGAACATTCATCTTCCCCCCACCCCCTTTTCTGAGAAGAATGTTTCTGGGGAAGAAGTTCCATGAGGGGCTTGTACTTCTAAGGACTTTCCTGAACTTTACCTTCCTCTTCGCATCTGCCTTCAGTCATATTAATCTTGGGTTCCTGTCATCTTTTGGCTGCCCTCTCACAAATGCAAACAACTCATTCTGGTGCATAGGAATGCCCTGTTTCACCATCTTTTCTATTTGAATATATCATTTCCACTTCATCTTACTTTGCAGCAACAACACCACCTCCTGGGTCACTCATGATTTCCATAGTTGTCTGCACAACATAGGAGAAAATTGCTAAACCTCAAAAAGAATTGTTAACTGTAATAATTAGATTATAAGTTTCTTGAAGACAAGCTTCTCAAATTCAATGGCAATTCTTACAAAATCAAAGGGCAGGCCACATGGTCTTACAAAGGATACCTTTATGATGGATGAATTTATTCAAATAGAAAAAAAAAAATGACACGACAAACAAATGTAACATGATATCCTGGAGGGGACCTTAGAAAAGCAAAAGTACATTAGAGGAAAACTGAATAAAATGTGAAATTGGCACTAACAACCCAGAAAACAAAATCTTTGTTATGTTATCTATAATATTGAACCTAGTAGTACTTATAAAAATGTTTAAAATTTCTGTCAAGGAAAACAACAATTGTCAGTAGGGAAATTATGTGAAATGTCCACAAGAGACTATCCTTGGCCACTAAACAATGGTTTGTATTTATTTTTTAAGACAATATGAGCTGAAAATGTTATCCTTGTTCCCTTGACCACACGTATGTATTAATAGATACACAGGGATCAGGTCAGGACTCAAACCCTAGCAAATGGTCAATTGCTTTTTAAAAAAATTTTTTATTGTATTTGTGAGACTCAAACCCAAGACTGATGGGAAAGGTGGGTTGTGTTTTAATGGAAGTGGCAAACCTAGGACTTTGGGGAGTTAGCAACATTCTGGATAAGAGGGTGTAGGAGGGTCTTTGGCAGCAGGTGCAAATCACCTAATGGTAATCATCAAGGGAGGCTGTCAGAAGACAGCGAGCAAAGCAGAGTTTAGCTCTGACATCAGTTAGTCATCAGGAATTCCAAAATTATTCTGATTTGAAGTTTTATTCCGGGACTGAATTTTGTTTTTGTTTTTTTTTAGGGAGAGGAGGGTTTACAAGCACCAGAACCCTCTCTTCTCTCTCTACAGCTACTTTGAAGAAGTAGAAATTTTTTCTGCAAAGTGAAGTCAAGACTTTAAGAATTGGGTCTGCAGATCCCATCAAAAGTGTCTGGAGCTTAATGGCCTTTCTGTACCATAGTCCTTGTCTTTAGAGTTCAGAGGATGGAATTACAAACGTAATTCAACTAAATGTCATTGCATAATCTGATATTTCAGAGCTAAAACACAGTTTATCACTTTGGACCTCTATTTCTAGACTGTGAAGTTCCCCAACTCTTTTTTTTTTTTTTTGTAATTAAAAACCTAAATTATTGTTCTTTAGGAAAGTAATATTCCTGAAGAATTTGGTAAGCTGTAAGAATCATACTGGCCATCATACTAGCCATTTCTAACATGGCTCCAAAATTGAATCAAATAGCATTTTTCTTGCTTCTCAATCATCCTAAAACCAGGGAATCTGTAGTTTCATTGTCTACCTTAATTTCAAATGAATGACAATCTCAGAGCCTAGGAGGAAACATTCGTTGCTTTTCATCTTTCCTAAATTGGAATAGTTACAGCAATATTGAGAACAATTTCACACTTTATCCCAACCTCTCCCCAGGTCTATTCAGGTTTCAGCCTTAACTACTGCATAAGAAAATGAAATAGTTTTTCTACCTCTGAAGAAATAGTTCATATATTTCAGTCAGGACACCTGCATAATGACAATGAACCTGTTGTGAAATATCACCTATCAGGAGAAACTAGGGAATATGCATCATCTTGTAGCTTCATATTCCATCTTTTCCTTTGCATATTTTTAATAAGAATGGTTGAGGAAAATCATGCAATTTAGTTATTAGACTATTCTAGGTCAATGGTTTGTTCCTGTTACTTAGTTGCTAAGTCATGTCCAACTCTTTGCAACTCCACGGACTGTAGCCCTCCAGGTCTTTCTGTCCATGGGATTTTCCAGATGAAGAATACTGGAGTGGGTTGCCAATATTCTTCTCCAGGGGATCTTCCCAACCCAGGGCTCAAACCCACATCTCCTGCATTGGCTCCTCTTTACCACTGAGCCAGTAGGGAAGCCCCAGTTCTATGGTGGTGTGTGATAATAGATATGCTGCTAAAATGTATATGTAAATCCTTTCCCTCCTTTTTAGTTTTTGGTAAACTCAGTCTTGATTTTTACATTTAATTTATTGAATTTCAGAAATTGTAATTCTTTAGCCTGAAAAATCTTCCTTTTTCACAAGGAAGATTTTATTTATTTATTTATTTATAAATAAATTCTTCAGGATTATTTCAAGATATTTAATTCACTGAACATTCTCCGATATGTATACAGTACTGTGCTGAGAATCAGACAAGAGCTGGCCTTGGGGAATTCATGCTTTTGAGGGAGAGCTATAAAATCACACACACACACACACACACAGAGATTTTTAATAAAAACTCTGTTTCTTCATAAAAGCAGTCTAGCTGATTGTTAAGGTTAGGGTTCCAAAACCAAACTATCTGTGCTCCAGGCCTTGGTCTGTCACCAACTAGCTGTGAGACCTTGTTTGTTTTTCTCAGATGTATAATGGACATGATAATAGAACCTTGTCAATTATATTCAGCGAGAACAATGGCTGTGACCTAATAGACAATGAGTTAATATTAGCTAATATTGTTTCCACATCTGTGGACAGAAATAATACTAGTAATTTTTCTATGAGATGATTGGGAAAGTTAGATGGCTTCAGGAATTTGAAGGTTTTTGATGCTGTCATTATTATAATCAGCACTGGAGGTGTATTATCAAAGTACTTTAAGGAGGTTGAGGGTTAATTTATTAGATGGAGAGTGTTGGCAAAGGTAGGAAGAGAAATCCAAAGTTCTCCAAAGGATGAGTAGGATTTTGCTATACAAAAAAAAGAGGAGGACTTTTCTGGCAAAGACAAATGAAAACAGTCTGAGCAAAGTTCCTGAGAGAGGATAAGGCGTTTTGGGTAGATGTGGTTTCGCAGGTGGCATTGGTGGTAAAGAACCTGCCCTCCAATGCGGGAGACATAAAGAGACATGGGTTTGATCCCTGGGTTGGGAAGACTTTCTGGAGAAGAAAATGGCAATCCACTCCAGCATTCCTGCCTGGAGAATCCCATGGACAGAGGAGCCTGGTGGGCTGCAGTCCATGGGGTCACACAGAGTTGGACACGACTGAAGTGACTTAGCACCCATGCACAATTGGAGGGCCATAGGTGAAGGCTTAGGAGAGGAACTGGAAAATTAGTCAGGAAAAGTGTATTTAGATCTTATTATTGAAGGCCTTCAGTAGTCTGCATAAATAGTTAAACAAACAAATGAACTTCATCCCTGTAAACATTTTGAAGTTTCTTTTTTAGTGAGAAGAGTCATGTGATAGAATTATTTTAGATAACATTGGTAGCAGCATGGAAAGTAAATCAGACAGAAAAAGTGTAGAAGCAGAAAGTCGAGCCATAGCAATAGTGTGGTTAAAAGATTAGTTGATAAGCAAACAGGAGAGGCATAAAGCACTTGGCATGGAACCTACAGATCAATAAAACATGTTAAGATCTTATTTGGAGGCTAGCTAGAAAAAATCTTTTAAAAAACATTTGTGACGTTTATAAGACAATTGTAAAGATGGGTAGTGACTAGAAATTCTATGAATTAAAAAGTTATTACTATTTTTAGAGGTGAGGATAGTATTACGGTTTTCTTTTTTAAACAGTCTCTATCTAATAGAGAAACATTGACTTATTTATAGATAAAATTACATAATGCCTGAGATTTGCTTCAAAGGTGATTTGGGATATGGAGCAGGATTGATTTGGGGGTCTGGAAAATTGATGCATGTCATTTGTTATACTCTCCTGTGTACAGTTGTGTGTATGCCTAAATTCTCCATAATAAAAATTTTTTTTAAAAAATAGGAAGAATGCTTTAGCAATGGGACCCTAAAAGAAGACGTGGATGTCAGAGCCATGGCAGAGATAGAAATCAAAGACACTGGTAGTTATTTGGAAGAAGAGATGGAGAAACAGAATTTAAATTTAATCCCAGATTTCTAGTTTCAGTGACTAGTTGGTCGATAATGGCCATGACCAAGAAAATAATAATGTGATCTCTCTGAAGAAAGTTCTTAACAGTTCGCAAACTGCTCTTGAGTTTGCTATTTTATTTAATCCTCAGAAGAGCTCTTTGAGATAATACTTCCATTTGACAGATAAGGAAATTAAAGCTCATGAATTTAAAATATTCAAATAGGGAGACAGGTTTTAGGGTGAAAGACAGTAAATGAAAGCAGGGCCACTTCCTCTGAAGAAAAATATTAAATTATGTTTTATGACTGTGGTGGTACAAAGTATGTACTAATATGACATATTAAGACATCTTTCTTTGGCTTAGAAGTTCACTTTTTATTTTAGTTTTTAAAAAAATTAAGACATTTTCTGTGGGCCCCTAAAAGTATTGTGGCACTTGGCACCATGTGTAATATATAAGGTGGCTTTGAATGGAGGGTGAGGACTTCAGGACTCTTTCAATGGGAAATACATTTTCCAGAGTCATCCCTGTGAATGGCTCATAATATGACAACTAAAAACTTAGGCAGACTTGAAGAGTTCTGTTTTTAAATTTTAAAAATTTTAATTAATGTATAGTTGATATACAGTGTTATATGTGATAGTTGTACAGTAACATACTGTTATTCAATTTTTTTAAATATAGTTATTATAATATATTGGCTATATTCCCTGTGTTGTGCAATACATTCTAGTAGCTTATTTTTTACATGATAGTTTGTACCTCTTATTCCCCTACCTCTATATTGCCCCTTCCCCCTTCCCTCTCCCCACTAGTCTGTACTTCATATCTATGAATCTGTTTCTCTTTTGTTATATTCATCAGTTTATTTTTTAGATCTCACATACACGTGTGTCATACAGTACTTATCTTTCTCTGTCTGACTTGTTTCACTTTAGCATAATACCCTTTAAGTCTATTTATGTTGCTGCAATTGACAAAATTGTATTCTTTGTCATGGCTGAGTAGTATTCCATTGTGTACATATGTATGTCTGTATGTATGTATTATACATACAAATATATACACATACACAAGAAACACTGGTGTTTATGTATCTTTTAAAATTAGTGGTTTTGTTTTTTGCATGTATATACCCAGGAATGGAATTGTGGATTATATTGTAGTTTAATTTTTAGTTTTTTGAGAAACGTCCATATTGTTTGGCATAGTGGCTATACCAATTTACATTCCCGCCAACAGTATATAAGGGTTCCCTTTTTGAGGCAGCAATGCGTTTTAAAGATCTACCATTTAATGATCTCATTTTTTGTCGCCTTAAAGAGATATTTGCTTTTCTGATGTCAAAAATTCCCTTCAAATCAGATCAGTCGCTCAGTCGTGTCCGACTCTTTGCGACCCCATGAATCGCAGCACGCCAGGCCTCCCTGTCCACCACCAACTTCCGGAGGTCACTCAGACTCACATCCATCGAGTCAGTGATGCCATCCAGCCATCTCATCCTCTGTCGTCCCCTTCTCCTCCTGTCCCCAATCCCTCCCAGCATCAGAGTCTTCTCCAATGAGTCAACTCTTCACATGAGGTGGCCAAAATACTGGAGTTTCGGCTTTAGCATCATTCCTTTCAAAGAAATCCCAGGGCTGATCTCCTTCAGAATGGACTGGTTGGATCTCCTTGCAGTCCAAGGGACTCTCAAGAGTCTTCTCCAACACCACAGTTCAAAAGCATCAATTCTTTGGCACTCAGATTTCTTCACAGTCCAGCTCTCACATCCATACATGACCACTGGAAAGACCATAGCCTTGACTAGGCGAACCTTTGTTGGCAAAGTAATGTCTCTGCTTTTGAATATGCTATCTAGGTTGGTCATAACTTTCCTTCCAAGGAGTAAGCCTCTTTTAATTTCATGGCTGCAGTCACCATCTGCAGTGATTTTGGAGCCCAGAAAAATAAAGTCTGACACTGTTTCCACTGTTTCCCTGTCTATTTCCCATGTAGTGATGGGACCAGATGCCATGATCTTCGTTTTCTGAATGTTGAACTTTAAGCCAACCTTTTCAGTCTCCACTTTCACTTTCATCAAGAGGCTTTTTAGTTCCTCTTCACTTTCTGCCATAAGGGTGGTGTCATCTGCATATCTGAGGTTATTGAGATTTCTCCCAGCAATCTTGATTCCAACTTGTGTTTCTTCCAGTCCAGCGTTTCTCATGATGTACTCTGCATATAAGTTAAATAAACAGGGTGACAATATACAGCTTTGACGTACTCCTTTTCCTATTTGGAACCAGTCTGTTGTTCCATGTTCAGTTCTAACTGTTGCTTCCTGACCTGCATACAAATTTCTCAAGAGGCAGATCAGGTGGTGTGGTATTCCCATCTCTTTCAGAATTGTCCACAGTTTATTGTGATCTACACAGTCAAAGGCTTTGGCATAGTCAGTAAAGCAGAAATAGATGTTTTTCTGGAACTCTCTTGCTTTTTCCATGATCCAGCGGATGTTGGCAATTTGATCTCTGGTTCCTCTGCCTTTTCTAAAACCAGCTTGAACATCAGGAAGTTCACGGTTCACATATTGCTGAAGCCTGGCTTAGAGAATTTTGAGCATTACTTTACTAGTGTGTGAGATGAGTGCAATTGTGTGGTAGTCTGCGCATTCTTTGGCATTGTCTTTCTTTGGGATTGGGATGAAAACTGACCTTTTCCAATCTTGTGGCCACTGCTGACTTTTCCAAATTTGCTGGCATATTGAGTGAAGCACTTTCACAGCATCATCTTTCAGGACTTGGAATAGCTCCACTGGAATTCCATCACCTCCACTAGCTTTGTTCGTAGTGATGCTTTCTAAGGCCCATTTGACTTCACATTCCAGGATGTCTGGCTCTAGGTCAGTGATCACACCATCATGATTATCTGGATCGTGAAGATCTTTTTTGTACAGTTCTGTGTATTCTTGCCATCTCTTCTTAATATCTTCTGCTTCCGTTAGGTCCATACCATTTCTGTCCTTTATCAAGCCCATCTTTGCATGAAATGTTCCTTTGGTATCTCTGATTTTCTTGAAGAGATCCCTAGTCTCTCCTATTCTGTTGTTTTCCTCTATTTCTTTGCATTGATCGCTGAGGAAGGCTTTCTTATCTCTTCTTGCTATTCTTTGGAACTCTGCATTTAAATGTTTATATCTTTCCTTTTCTCCTTTGCTTTTCGCTTCTCTTCTTTTCACAGCTATTTGTAAGGCCTCCCCAGACAGCCATTTTGCTTTTTTGCATTTCTTTTCCATGGGGATGGTCTTGATCCCTGTCTCCTGTACAATGTCACGAACCTCATTCCATAGTTCATCAGGCACTCTATCTATCAGATCTAGGCCCTTAAATCTATTTCTCACTTCCACTGTATAATCATAAGGGATTTGATTTAGGTCATATCTGAATGGTCTAGTGGTTTTCCCTACTTTCTTCAATTTCAGTCTGAATTTGGCAATAAGGAGTTCATGGTCCGAGCCACAGTCAGCTCCTGGTCTTGTTTTTGCTGATTGTATAGAGCTTCTCCATCTTTGGCTGCAAAGAATATAATCGATCTGATTTCAGTGTTGACCATCTGGTGATGTCCATGTGTAGAGTCTTCTCCTGTGTTGTTGGAAGAGGGTATTTGCTATGACCAGTGCATTTTCTTGGCAAAACTCTATTAGTCTTTGCCCTGCTTCATTCCATATTCCAAGGCCAAATTTGCCTGTTACTCTAGGTGTTTCTTGACTTCCTACTTTTGCATTCCAGTCCCCTATAATGAAAAGGACATCTTTTTTGGGTGTTAGTTCTAAAAGGTCTTGTAGGTCTTCATAGGACTGTTCAACTTCAGCTTCTTCAGCGTTACTGGTTGGGGCATAGACTTGGATTACTCTGACATTGAATGGTTTGCCTTGGAAACGAACAGAGATCATTCTGTCGTTTTTGACATTGCATCCAAGTACTGCATTTCAGACTCTTTTGTTGACCATGATGGCCACTCCATTTCTTCTGAGGGATTCCTGCCTGCAGTAGTAGATATAATGGTCCTCTGAGTTAAATTCACCCATTCCAGTCCATTTTAGTTCGCTAATTCCTAGAATATCGACATTCACTCTTGCCATCTCTTGTTTGACCACTTCCAATTTGCCTTGATTCATGGACCTGACATTCCAGGTTCCTATGCAATATTGCTCTTTACAGCCTCGGACATTGCTTCTATCACCAGACACATCCACAGCTGGGTATTCTTTTTGCTTTGGCTCCATCCCTTCATTCTTTCTGAAGTTATTTCTCCACTGATCTCCAGTAGCATATTGGGCCCCTACTGACCTGGGGAGTTTCTCTTTTCAGTATCCTATCATTTTGCCTTTTCATACTGTTCATGGGGTTCTCAAGGCAAGAATACTGAAGTGGTTTGCCATTCCCTTCTCCAGCAGACCACACCCTGTCGGATCTGTCCACCATGACCCGCTCATCCTGGGTTGCCCCACAGGCATGGCTTAGTTTCACTGAGTTAGACAAGGCTGTGGTCCTAGTGTGATTAGATTGACTGGTTTTCTGTGAGTATGGTTTCAGTGTGTTTGCCCTCTGATGCCCTCTTGCAACACCTACCATCTTACTTGGGTTTCTCTTACCTTGGGCGTGGGGTATCCTTTCCCGGCTGCTCCAGCAAAGCACAGCCATCCCACCTTACCTTGGACGAGGGGTTTCTCCTCACCACTGCCCTTCCTGACCTTGGAGGAGGGGTATCTCCTCACCGCCGTCCTTCCTGACCTCGGTCGAGGTTCTAAGTATAATTTCCTTGACTGCAGAGTAATCATTCTCATTTGATAGCTTACAATTTTATGTTAAAATGTGAGATGTCAAGATGACATTATTCTTGCATTAAGATGGCAATTTCTTCAGCAATCTCTTTGTAACACCCTTTCAACCTTCCAGATTACACAATGGACATCACATGCAGGGAACTTAAAAGACTAGAAACAGGAACATTAAACTTAAATCTTGATGATTATTATCTGGCAAGTTAATGTTGGGTGTTGACATACAAATTAGAGTTTGGTTGAAATTTTAAAAATCTCATTTGAAAAATTCCTGAACACCATTCATAGCCAATCATTCTTTGAAGATTTTCCCTTCTAAGTTCTACTGTAAAGACAAAAGTAAAGGAATAATAAAGATGAGGGATATTTATTTTAGTTTAGTAATATGTGACTTCTCTGTTATTTTCTTCAAAAAATCTGGTTTGCTAATGATAATTGTTGCATCATCATATTAGTTACTCATGAAGATGAACTTTAGGTTTTGCTTTGTTAAGTCATGTTGCTTCACTGAACTCAATGAGTGCTGTCCTTTTTACTTCTGAAAAATTCTTTAGAATCATAGACTATTATATCCTGAGGGAACTATTCATTCCTTTTCCTTGTGATACTTCTCATTGATGTAAACCACTCTCTTATCCTTCACCAGCCTCCATATATAAACACACAGACCTCTCACAAATTCCTTTTTCAATTATTTTTTGAAAATTGCTTCAACATAAGACAATTTTTGCATATTTTACCAGAAAAAGAAGATTCCATTGATCCTGTGGCTTGACATTTTAAAATGTCAAGTTCTGCTACCCTATGTGAGATAAGGTTTGTTTTCTCATTTTTCTTACAGTTATTTTCTTTTCATTGATGGAATAATTTTTCCAGTTATTAGTTAGTGCATATAAGGTAAGAACCATCCCTGCCCCTCCACTCTTTACATTAGCCATGTTGTCAACATGTCACCCTTAGCACATCAGACATCTAAGGTGTCTGGGGCTTCAGAACAATTGTGATCAACCTACAAATCTTCCTGCCTAGGACGGCAATACTCCAGATCGATTCCTTCAGGATCTACTTGTCAGGGAATGAAAGATTTGAGGGGCAACAAAATGGGCCTCAGTTCAGACACTCAGTTGTGTCCAAATCTTTGCGACCCTGTGGACAGTAGCACACCAGGCTTCCATGTCCATCACCAACTTCCAGAGCTTACTCAAACTCATGTCCATCGCGTCGGTGATGCCATCCAACCATCTCATTCTCTGTCATCCCCTTCTCCTCTCACCGTCAATCTTTTCCAGAATCAAAGTCTTTTCACATAAGTCAGTTCTTTGCATCAGGTGGCCAAAGTTTTGGTCTTTCAGCTTCAGCATCAGTCCTTTCAATGAATATTCAGGACTTATTTCCTTTAGGATGGATTGGTTGGATCTCCTTGCAGTCCAAGGGACTCTCAAGAATCTTCTCCAACACCACAGTTCAAAAGCATCAATTCTTTGGCACTCAGCTTTCTTTATACTCCAACATGCACATCCATACACGACTACTGGAAAAACCATAGCTTTGACCAGAAGGACCTTTGCTGGAAAAGTAATGTCTCTGCTTTTTAATATGCTATCTAGGTCATAATTTTTCTTCCAAGGAGCAAGTGTCTTTTAATTTCATGGCTGCAGTCACCATCTGCAGTGATTTTGGAGCCAAAAAAAAAGTAAGTATCTCACTGTTTCCATTCTTTCCCCATCTGTTTGCCATGAGGTGATGGGACCAGATGCCATTATCTTAGTTTTCCTAATGTTGAGTTTTAAGCCAACTTTTTACTCTCCTCTTTCACTTTCATCAAGAGGCTCTTTTTCTCTTCTTACTTTCTGCTCTAATGTTGGTGTCATTTGCGTATCTGAGGCTATTGATAATTCTCCTGGCAATCTTGATTCCAGCTTGTGCTTCATCCACTCCAGCATTTCTCATTATATACTCTGCATATAAGTTAAATAAGCAGGGTGACAATATACAGCCTTGAGGTACTCCTTTCCCAATTTGGAACCAGCCTGTTGTTCCATGTCCAATTCTGACTGTTGCTTCTTGACCTGCATACAGATTTCTCAGGAGTCAGCTAAGGTGTCTGGTATTCATACTGTTGAAGCTTGACTTGAAGAATTTTGAACACTACTTGGAAATGAAAGTGAAAGAGAAGAGTGAAAAAGTTGGCTTAAAACTCAATATTTAGAAAATTAAGATCATGCCATCTGGTCCCATCACTTCATGGCAAATAGGTGGAGAAACAATGGAAACAGTGACAGACTTTATTTTGCGGGGGGGGCTCCAAAATCACTGCAGATGGTGACTGCAGCCATGAAATTAAAAGACGCTTGCTCCTTGGAAGAAAAGTTATGACCAACCTAGACAGCATATTAAAAAGCCAAGACATTACTTTACCAACAAAGGTCCATCTATTCAAAGCTATGGTTTTTCCAGTAGTCATGTATGAATGTGAAAGTTGAACTATAAAGAAAGCTGAGCACTGAAGAATTGATGCTTTTGAACTGTGGTGTTGGAGAAGACTCTTGAGGGTCCCTTGGACTGCGAGGAGATCCAACCAGTCCATCCTAAGGGAAATTTGTCTTGAATGTTCATTGGAAGGACTGATGCTGAAGCTGAAACTCCAATATTTTGGCCACCTGATTTGAAGAACTGACTCATTGGAAAAGACCCTGATGCTGGGAAAGACTGAAAGCAGGAGGAGAAGGGGACGACAGAGGATGAGATGGTTGGAGAGCATCACAAACTCAATGGAAATGAGTTTGAGTAAACTCTGGGAGTTGGTGATGGACAGGGAGGCCTAGTGCACTGCAGTTCATGGGGTCACAAAGAGTCGGACATGACTGACTGAACTGAAAACTCGCTAGCGTGTGAGATGAGTATAACTGTGTGGCAGTTTGAACATTCTTTGGCATTGCCTTTCTTTGGGATTGGAATGAAAACTGACATTTTCCAGTCCTGTGGCCACTGCTAAATTGTCCAAATTTGCTGGCATGTTGACCGCAGCACTTTCAAAGCATCATCTTTTAGGATTTGAAAAGGCTCAACTGGAATTCCATTACCTTCATCACTAGCTTTGTTCCTAGTGATGCTTCTTAAGGCACACTTTACTTCACATTTCAGAATGTCTGGCTCTATGTGAGTAGTCACACCATCGTGGTTATCTGGGTCATGAAGATCTTTTTTGTATAGTTGTTCTGTGTATTCTTGACACCTTTTCTTAATATCTTCTGCTTCTGTTAGGTCCATGCCATTTCTGTCCTTTATTGTGCCCATCTTTGAATGACATTTTCCCTTACTAACTCTAATTTTCTTGAAGAGATCCCTAGTCTTCCATTTTACTGTTTTCCTCTATTTCTTTGCATTGATCACTGAGGAAGGCATTCTTATTTTTATTGCTTTCTTTTCTCTTCTTGCTATTCTTTGGAACTCTGCATTCAAATGGGTATATCTCCTTTTCTCCTTTGCCTTTCATGTCTTTTCTTTTCTCAGCTCTTTGTAAGGACTCCTCAGACAACTGCTTTGCCTTTTTGCATTTCTTTTCCTTGGGGATGGTCTTGATCACTGCCTCCTGCACAATGTCACAAACCTCAGTCTATAGTTCTTCAGGCACTCTGTCTATCAGATCCAATCCCTTGAATTTATTTGTCACTTCCACTGTATAATTGTAAGGGATTTGATTTAGATCATACCTCTATGGTCTAGTGGTTTTCCCTATTTTCTTCTATTTAAGTCTGAATTTGGCAATACAGAGTTCATAATCTGAGCCACCATCAGCTCCCAGTCTTATTTTTGCTGACTGTATAGAGCTTCTCCATCTTTGGCTGCAAAGAATATAATCAATCTGATTTTGGTGTTGACCATCTGATGAAGTCCATGTGTAGAGTCTTCTCTTGTGTTGTTGGAAGAGGGTGTTTGCCATGACCAGTGTGTTCTCTTGGCAAAACTCTTTTAGCCTTTGACCAGCTTTATTTTGTACTCCAAGGCCAAATTTTCCTGTTATTCCAGGTATCTCTTGACTTTCTACTTTTGCATTCCAGTCCCCTGTAATGAAAAGGATATCTTTTTTGAATGTTACTTCTATAAGGTCTTGTAGGTCTTCATAGAACCATTCAACTTCAGCTTCTTCATCATTACTGGTTGGGGCATAGACTTGGATTATTGTGATATTGAATGGCTTGCCTTGAAAACAGAGATCACTCTGTCGTTTTTGAGACTGCATCCAAATTCTGCCTATTGGACTCTCTTGTTGACTATGATGGCTACTCCATTTCTTCTAAGGGATTCTTGCCTACAGTAGTAGATTTAATGGTCATCTGAGTTAAATTCATCCATTTCAGTCCATTTTAGTTTGCTGATTCCTAAAATGTCGATGTTCATTCTTGCCATCTCTTGTTTGACCACTTCCAATTTACTTTGATTCATGGACCTAACATTCCAGAAAAGGCCTGGCTCACAGTAAATGTGGCTTTCCAAGAATATACTGACATTTCTGGATGGTTGAAATGGGCAAGAAGATCCAAGTTGTAAAAACCATCAATCTATTTAGTTTATAATTCATAGGGTTTCATGTCTTTGCCTTACTACATGCAGAAATGTATTCAACTTGTGTATCTTGAAACAATAGCATTTTAAATAGGAAGGGGGTGGAGTAGGGAGCTAGAGAGACTAGCTTGAACAGAATATACTAACACACGCGCGCGCACACACACACACACACACACACACACACACACAAAATCTCCTTAAAACTATTGCCTATATTGGGAAGTAAAAATTTATAAAAGAGAGACAGACATAAAAGAAGAAATTGTTTATTCATTTGTTTGCCTTTATAAAACTCATTTGGGAGAAGCATCCATATATATACATCAGTTATTCAGCTTGTTCCAGTTACACTGATGCTAGAGATGTCCTTTGTTAGAAATTAATGTGTGTAATAAAGTTTTACATTTTTCATATGTTCTGAAGTATATAAGCTATATTTCTTTTGACTGCATAATTACTTTTTGTACACAAGAAAAATGAGGTGCTTAGCCCTAAGTAAATAACCTCAAAACAAACCAAGAGTAGTAGTTACATTCTTTTCATCTTCTAGGCTGTATACAATAAATATTTCCAGAAACTTTTTAAGTTACATTATTGTGACTTGTTGCAAAAAAAAAAAGTCTAAAACCCCAAAACAAAACTCTTTTATTTAATCACTTTTATTCAATCAGAATTAAACTCAGACAAAAATATAGCCCACTCCATATTGATATTTTGTTGTCTGTTGAGAATTGAGACTAATTACCGTTATCAGTTTTTTTCCTGGTTTATATTAATTTCCAAAGTATTTTCCCTTTACACTGCAAAAGCATCTATTAGTCTGAATATACCTTTTGGGAAATAAAACTATAGATTTATGGCATTTTAAGTAGTTTATTTTTTTGGATAGTTGTTTAACTAATTCCTAAATGTTTGTAGAGTAGAATGTTGTCAATAAAATGTTGCTATATTGATCAAAGTTTCTATTTTTTGCATAAACTGCATCTTTAAGGCTAAGCATTTAGCTGCTTCTAAACAATGGGGCTGCTCTCTTTAATAAAGGAAACTACCTCTGTCATTCACAACTTGAAGAACCAATTTGGGTCTTTAAAAATATATATGTGTAAAATCTCAAAGTAGGAAGCGGGTGGACAGTACTACAAAAGCTAAGACTTTTTGAGACCCCTCACCCTTCCTGGTAGCTGGCTGCACTATAATTACCAAACCACCTGTTCGCTTTTCTCTCTGCAGTAGCACCTATTACAACCTTCATTTTCTAAAACGTATTATTATTGAATTTAGTAGAGAATTCTAAGTTTTGCCAAGCTTAAATAAACCTGGAAAATACTGACACTTTAAGTTACTCATGATGGCTCTATATAAATATTCATGCCATCTATTTTCCCCTCATCTTGAGTAACAATGATTGTAACTCAGGGTTTCATTTATAAGGAAAAAAAAAAAACCAACTATAGTGTTTTTTTTCCTCCTTCTTTAATGCCTAGATGACAATTTGTGTATATATGGGCATGCCTGTCCATGTAAATATATAGAACAAGAGAGGAGATGTCATAATCCATATATTAATAACAAAATCTCTATAAATTAGAATTCTCAGTAATTTGATTATTTCTTACTTCTTGGAATTTAAATATTTTTAATAAATGGTTGTCATTTTATCATAAATAAAGCTATTAATGTCTTAAAATATTGTTTCTAAGTTTCTCATAAAATTTGACAAGAGTTGGGGGCTTTCTCATCTCTTTGCAAAACAGAAAGCATTACCTTTCTTCTAGAAATTGTGTCTGCATTGAAGACAGTGAGAACAGATAGGGTGATCTGGTCAGAGTAAAAAACAATGAAGATAAAAGATCAATAGGGAATTGTATCAGGAGGTAACTGCTTTTGAAAAGTTGGAAAAGAGAAAACCAATATAAATAATTAGAAAAAATTGATCTCAACATCTTGCCAGAAAAAGGGGCTAGCATGAGGAATGATGGCAAGGATCTTTCATTAGTTGAGGTTTGCTTGTTTTCTCATTAATTTTTTGAGGAACATGCATATAGATGATTTTAGTACAGTACCAGCATCAAACACTGAGGGAAGTGGAGAGATTAAAGACAGAGATTATTTTCAGTTTCCAAGTACTGAAAGTTTCCAGAAGGGTCATTCTCTGCAATAATGGAGAAAAGCCTTAAAATTAAGTGTTACTCCTCAGGAATGCAGTACATCTGACTCTGCCTTGAAATATAACCTCTCAGGAGAGAGAGAGAGAGAAAGAAAAGGAAAATGAATAGGAGCAGAAAGACTGACTCATCCTCTTTGCCTTGTTAGTGAGCATCTGCCATTGACACAGAAGCTTCTGATCAATCTGGTGAGTTATCAACGTGCATGTTAAGTCGCTTTAGTCATGTCCGACTCTTTGCAACCCTATGCACTGTAGCCAATCAGGCTCCTCCGTCCATGGTTTTCTCCAGGCAAAAATACTGGAGTGGGTTGTCATGCCCTCTTCCAAGGGGTCTTCCCCATCCAGGGATCAAATCTGCATATGTTGCCTGCATCAGCAGGTGGGTTCTTTAGCACTAGCGCCATGTGGGAAGCCCATAGGTGGTCAGTAGACTTGTTTTTTTCCATCTACCCTTCCTAACACACATCATTGGTTCTTGGACTCTAGATTTTGCTAAGAGGTGTAACCCGTCATTCCTATCCCCATCTTCTCACACACTCACTTTTAGATAGCAATTTAAAAGTCTTCGGTGGCTTCCAGTGGTCACTGAAAGAAGTCCAAGGCTCCTTACCCAGTACTCCCTGCCTTTGCAACTCTCACCACTCCCCAAAACAAACCCTTCTGCATTCAGATCAAATGTCTCTGAATTAATATCACCTTCTCATCGTCCATAAATACCTAACTTACTCCTATCTTTCCAATGTTGCCAATCTTGCCAGAGATACCTTTTCTAGATTCCTCTGTAACCTACCATTCCATATTACACTGAAGATCACCCCACAATTCCACACCACACCAAACAATCCCTCCCCAAAACTCTTGCTGCTGCTACTGCTAAGTTGCTTCAGTCGTGTCCGACTCTGTGCAACCCCAAAGACGGCCTCCTACCAGGCTCCTCTGTCCTTGGGATTCTCCAGGCAAGAACACTGGAGTGGGTTGCCATTTCCTTCTCCAATGCATGAAAGTGAAAAGTCAAAGTGAAGTCGCTCAGTCGTGTCTGACTCTTAGCGACCCCATGGACTGCAGCCTACCAGGCTCCTTCATCCGTGGGATTTTCCAGGCAAGAGTACTGGAGTGGGATGCCGTAACTCCGTTTATTAGTTTCCCTATATCCAAGCTTTGATAACACACTTCTCACCTCTGTGTCTGGATCTGGATCTGGTCTCTTGGAATGAGCATCCCTAAGACAGAGAGAAAATACAGTGTAGAATGCTCTGCACAGCTACATTATATGAATTACTTGTGGGTCCTCCTGCCTCCCTTTTATCCTCATTCTGCAGCCAAGAGAACTGGAACACTGTTCCAGAAGAGTGACCTAAGTGTTCACATCTGGCTGACCTTCCTTCCAGACTGCAGTGCTGCAAGCCTGGAGCTCTTCAAGGGAATTAAGCAAAAAGATTCTCTGCTTCTTCTATCCTCTTCCCACCTCCTATTTCCTCCTCCATGTCCCTCTACACGGTTCCAATTTAGACTTGGATCAGTTAACTTGATGGCTTCCCTTATGTCCTATAGCAATTAAAAACATAAATAACACCAACACTGTCATCCCTCCTCATGATGAAGGTACGTTTATTTTTCCCTTCAGTAAGGAAAAAAAAAACAAATTTCACACTTTGGGTTTGTTTACTGGATAGAATCCAAAGACAGAGCTGTAAGACAGAGGACAGAGTTTGAAATGATGACTTGTCTGTTTATACATGAGTAATCGGCCAAGCTGCACTGGCACTGTGGGATGGTGACTTGCAGGTCTGATATTTATTTATGTAATTCACTGAATGTAACAGATTGGAAATATAGCTTATAAATATTTAGAAAATATTGTTTCTAAGTATCTGCAGCTTCTTTACAGTGTATCAGGCTATTTATTTTGAAACAGCATCTCTTTTTATTGAGAGGTAAGGTAGATAGCTGAGCAAAGATGCATGCAGCATGGAACATAATTAATTTTGTAGGGGAGAAAAGAAAGGAGATGGCTGTTAGATGGCAGACAATCAGCCCTCCCTCACTGGAAAGGCTTCCTGAATATGCAGATGAAGATGTTAGCCCTACATGTGCATTTGAACTTTCTACATAAGGTTGCCTTGATGTGGTGATGCTTTAGTAGAAGAGGCACTTGTCTAGATCAGGGCTCAGAAGGCCCTGATGGCTTGGTAGTAAATTCCACAAGTGACCACAAAATCTGCCTTTGCCTAAATCCACTTTCTTGAATGCAGGCTTTGCAGTGCCATCCTTGTATAGGTGGACTATTCCCCTCTATCAGTTGAATCTGGGCTGCCATGATGACGTGCTTTGACAAATGGACTGTAGCAGAGCCTCTTTGTACTGGTCTGAACATTTGCCTCAAAAGGCTTTCCACCTTCTGCTCTTACTCTTGAAACTGAACATCTGTCATCCAAATAGCCTGAGCTGTCCTGCTAGACGAGGACACATGCCTTGTCATTCCTATCATTGTAGGTAACAGTCAGCAAACCTCGAGAAGCAGAGCCACATAGCTGACTCAAAGCTGACCCCAGGTGCATAAGCAAGCCTGGCTAAGACCAAGAAAACCACCCAGCTGAACGTTCAGCCCAAGTCCCAGTCCCACAAATCATAAGCTAAGTAGACAATTGTTTTAAACCGTTATATTTTGGGGCGGTTATTGAAGCAGCAAATGCTAACTGGTTAGTACAAGGTTATGATACTGCAGTAAGTCACAACCAATGACCAATGTTTGAGTCATGTGCACAGAGCAAGTTTCTTTCTGTATGAAATCAGAAAGTCATTCCTTCAACATAAGTTTATTGAGCACCTAATCTAATTCAGGTACTGTATGTTCAAGGTGCTGGGAACACCATCATGAACAAGACAGACCAAGCTTCTGCCCCTTTTGAGCTTATATTTTAGTGACTCATAGAGACAATAACAAGTAAATATATAATATGACGTCCACTGGGGGGGGGGGGGAACTCCTAAGAAAATAAAAATAAAACCAGGAAAGGAGACAGAGTGAACTTGTTGTTCTTTAGTCATTCAGTGATGTCCAGCTCTTAGCAAACTCATGGACTGCAGCAGACCAGGCTTCCCTGTCCTTCCCCATCTCCTGGAAAATGCTCAAACTCATGTCCATTGAGTCGGTGATGCCATCCATCTATCTCATCCTCTGCCGTCCGCTTCACCTCCTGCCTTCAATCTTCCCCAGCATCAGGGTCTTTTTCAATGAGTCAGCTCTTCACCTCAGGTGGCCAAAGTATTGGAGCTGCAGCTTCAGCATCAATCCTTCCAATGAATATTCAGAGTTGATTTCCTTTAGACTGGTTTGATCTCCTTGCAGTCTAAGGGACTCTCAAGAGTCTTCTCCAACACCACAGTTCAAAATCATCAATTCTTCAGTACCCAGCCTTCTTTATGGTCCAGCTCACACATTAATACATGACTACTGGCAAAACCATAGCTTTGACTATGTGGACCTTTGTTGGCAAAGTGATCTTCCCAACCCAGGGATTGAACCCAGGTCTCCCATATTGCAAGCGGATTCTTTACCAGCTGAGCCACAATGGAAGCCCTAGAATACTGGAGTGGGTAGCCTATCCCTTCTCCAGCAGATCTTCCTGACCTAGGAATCAAACTGGGTCTCCTGTATTGCAGGCAGATTCTTTAAAAACTGAGCTATTAGTGAGGAAAGAGCAAACCTATAAATGAAATGAGAAATTCTAATAGAAAAAGTTGACACAGAAGAAACAAAGAAATGTATGTAAGGCTTTAGTCCATTAATTCATTCACACTTGCCAATTAATGAAACATGTCAGCCCCAGGAAAAGTAAAGGAAGTACATAGAAAAATAAATCATAGCCCACGCATGTGCTCAGTTGCTCAGTTGTGGCCAACTCTTTGCAACCCCATGGACTGTAGCTCACCAGGCTCCTCTGTCCATGGAATTTTCCAGGCAAGAAGACTGGAGCGGGTTCCCACCCATGAGAATTTCACTATTTAAAGAGGAAAGTAAATACAGTTGCTACTAAAATGAAGTTAATACACTACTCACATACACATGCATGGCCACCTGGCTCAGCTCTCCTTGGAAAACTTGGCACAATGGGTAAGGTGAGAATTTTTTCTGTTTTACCCTGAGGAGTCTAAGCATATGCCTGTTGGCTTGTTATAACTGTTAGTGATGCCTCCTTTCATTGCAAAATTGTTGGGCTTTGGATGATAAATTATGTGGCAATATTACTTCCATGTTCTTTGACAAAGGAAACTGACATACATCTTTGAAGGCAAGAAAGTCTTTGAATTCTATGTATTACAGAAGTTGGGGAAATGTTATTCATAGGAACAGACATGTGAACTGAAAAAGGGCTCATCTGAACTGGATGAAAATGAGGACTATACACGGACCTCAGTACTTCTCCTGTTTGACCTGTTTTTTACTGAGACTTTTATAGAATTCATATTTTTTTAAATGAATCAAGATTGCTGGGAGAAATATCAATAACCTCAGATACGCAGATGACACCACCCATATGGCAGAAAATGAAGAACTAGAGAGCCTCTTGATGAAAGTGAAAGAGGAGAATGAAGAAGTTGGCTTAAAGCTCAACATTCAGGAAACGAAGATCATGGCATCTGGTCCCATCATTTCATGGCAAATAGATGGAGAAACAGTGGAAACAGTGGCTGACTTTATTTTGGGGGCTCCAAAATCACTGCAGATGGTGATTGCAGCCATGAAATTAAAAGACGCTTACTCCTTGGAAGGAAAGTTATGACCAACCTAGACAGCATATTCAAAAACAGAGACATTACTTTGTTAACAAATGTCCATCTAGTCAAGGCTATGGTTTTTCCAGTGGTCATGTATGGATGTGAGAGTTGGACTATAGAGAAAGCTGAACGCTTAAGAACTGATGCTTTTGAACTGTGGTGTTGGAGAAGACTCTTGAGAATCCCTTGGACTGCAAGGAGATCTGACCAGTCGATCCTCAAGGAAATCAGTCATGAATATTCATTAGAAGGACTGATATTGAAGCTGAAACTCCAACACTTTGACCACCTGATGCAAAGAGCTGTCTCATCTTAAAAGACCCTGATGCTGGGAAAGATTGAAGGCAGGAGGAAAAGGAAACAACAGAGGATGAGATGGTTGGATGGCATCACCGACTCAATGGGCATGAGTTTGGGAAAACTTCTGGAGTTGGTGATAGACAGGGAAGCCTGGCATGCTGTGGATCATGGGGTCGCAAAGAGTTGGACACAACTGAGGAATTGAACTGAAACTTTAAAAAAAAATAGGTTAATTTGTGAAAGAAGTTTTACACTCACAGCAAAATTGAGAAAAGCTCAGAGATCCCACATACAATCTACACTCACACCCCTGCCCCACCAACAAGCCCAATCTTCTCTACTATCAACAGCCCCCACCAGAGCAGTACATTTGTTACAAATGATGAGCCTACACTGGCACGTCATTATCAATCAAGGACAGGCATAGTCTTTGCCCTTCAAGAGTTTAAGATCTAATGTGGGATGCATCCATTAAAACAAGTAATTGCACAAATAATTTAATACGTATGTATGGATTGCCTGGCACAGGGCAGGTGTTCCAAACATTTATCCTGCTAATATACATTGAGTAGAATCCCCAGACTTAACTAATAAAAATAATGAATGATATTTTACATTAGAGTTTACATTCGCTAGTTTATATTAGGGTTCACGTGCGGTATTCTGTGGGCTTTAACAAATGTATAGTGACATGTATACACTATTAAAGTATCATACAGAACAGTTTCACTGGCCTAAAATCCTCTGTGTTCCACCTAATCTCAGCAATCATTGACTTTTTTTTTTTTTTTTTTTTACTGTTTCCATATTTTCCCTTTTCTAACATGTCATACAGAGAAGGCAATGGCACCCTACTCCAGAACTCTTGTCTGGAAAATTCCATGGACGGAGGAGCCTGGTAGGCTGCAGTCCATGGGATCACTAAGAGTTGGACACGACTGAGAGACTTCCCTTTCACTTTTCACTTTCATGCATTGCAGAAGGAAATGGCAACCCACTCCAGTGTTCTTGTCTGGAGAATCCCAGGGACGGGGGAATCTGGTGGGCTTCCATCTGTGGGGTCGCACAGAGTCGGACCCGACTGATGTGACTTAGCAGCAGCAGCAGCAGCAGCATGTCATAGAGTTGGAATCATATAGTATGTTGCCTTTTCAGATTGGCTTCTTTTACTTAGTGATATACATTTAATGTTCCTCCATGTCTTTTCATGGCTTGAGAGCTCATTTCTTTTTAACATTGGGTTGTATTCCATTGTCTACATGTCTACATCATAGTTTATTTATCCATTCACCTACTGAAGGACATCTTGATTGCTCGGAAGTTTGGGCAAGTATCTATAAGGTGGTAATAAACATCTGAGTGCAAGCTTTGTGTAGGAATAAACTCATTTGTGTGGACAGTGCTTATTTTAGTAAGTAGCCAGGAGCATGATTGCTGGATCATATGATAAGAGTAAGTTAAGTTTTGTAAGAAACTGTCACACTGTCTTCTAAAGTGGTTGTATCATTTTCCCTCCCACCAGCAATGAGTAAGAGTTCTTGCTGTTCCCTATCCTCAGCACCGTTAGGGGGTGTTTTGGATTTTGGCCATTTTAATAGGTGTGTAGTGGTATCACATTGATTTTTTAATCGACAGTTCCCTAGTGAAACATGATGTTGAGCATGTTTTCATATGCTTAAAAACAGTTCAGTTCAGTCATTCTGTTATGTTCAACTCTTTGCAACCCCATGGACTGCAACATGCCAGGCTTCCCTGTCCATCATCAACTCCCGAGCTTGCTCAAACTCATGTCCATCAAGTCAGTGATGCCGTCCAACCATCTCATTCTCTATCATCCCCTTCTCCTCCTGCCTTCAATCTTTCCAAGCATCAAGTTCTTTCCAATGAGTCAGTTCTTCGAATCAGGTGGCCAAAGTACTGGAGTTTCAGCTTCAGCATCAGTCATTCCAATGAATATTCAGGACTGATTTCCTTGAGGATGGACTGGTTGGATCTCCTTGCAGTCCAAGGGACTCTCAAGAATCTTCTCCAACACCACAGTTTAAAAGCATCAAATCTTTAATGTTCAGCTTCCTTTATAGACCAATTCTCACATTAATATATGGCTACTGGAAAAATCATAACTTTGACTAGACAGACCTTTGTCAGCAAAGTAATGTTTCTGCTTTTTAATATGCTATTTAGGTTGGGCATAGCTTTTCTTCCAAGGAGCAAGCGTCTTTTAATTTCATGGTGGCAGTCCTCATCTGCAGTGATTTTGGAGCCCCAAAAATAAAGTCTCTCACTGTTTCCATTCTTTCCCCACCTTTTTGCCATGAGGTAATGGACTCCAGTACTCTTGCCTGGAAAATCCCATGGATGGAGGAGCCTGGTAGGTTGCAGTCCATGGGGTCGCTAAGAGTTGGACACAACTGAGAGACTTCACTTTCACTTTCATACATTGGAGAAGGGAATGGAAACCCACTCCAGTGTTCTTGCCAGGAGAATCCCAGGGATGGGGGAGCCTGGTGGGCTGCCGTCTATGGGGTCGCACAGAGTCGGACACGACTGAAGTGACTTAGCAGCAGCAGCAATGGGATTGGATGCCATGATCTTAGTTTTCTGAATATTGAATTTTAAGCCAACTTTTTCACTCTCCTCTTTCACTTTCATCAAGACTCTTTAGTTCTTTGCTTTCTGCCATAAGGGTGGTGTCATCTGCATATCTGAGGTTATTGATATTTCTTCTGGCAATCTTGACTCCAACTTGTGCTTTATCCAGCCCAGGACTTCGCATGATATACTCTGCATATAAGTTAAAAATAAGCAGGGTGACAATATACAGCCTTGATGTACTACTTTCCCAATTTGAAACCAGTCTGTTCTTCCATGTCCAGTTCTAACTGTTACTTCTTGACCTGCATACAGATTTCTCAGGAGGCAGCTAAGGTGTCTGGTATTGTCCACAGTTTCCACATATACATACTTGTCATCTTTATATCTTCTTTAAGATATACCTGGTCAAGTATTTTGCTCATTTTTAAAATCAGATTGTCCATTTTTCTGTTGTTGAGTTATAAGAGTTCTTTCTGTATGTTGGATAATGGGCCTTCATCCAGTATGTCTAAGGTGACAATATTTCCCCAGTCTGTGGGTTGTATTCTCATTCTCTTGACAGTGTGTTTGCAGAGCAGAAGATTTTAATTGTAACGAATTCTAGTTTATCAATTATTTCTTTCATGGATAGTTCCTTTATATTTAATATTCATCATCATATTTATTGTCATCTAGGTTTTTTTTCTATGCTGTCTTCTAGTTTTATAGATTTGCATTTAATTCTATAATTCATTTTGAGTTGATTTTGGTAAATGATGTAAGTAAAAGTTAAAGTCATCCAGTCATGTCTGACTCTCTGTGACCCCATGAACTGTGAAGTCCATGGAATTCTCCAGGTCAGAATACTGGAAGTCTGTGTCTAAATTCATGATTTGTATGTGAATATTCAGTTCTTCCAGCATCATTTGTTGAAAAGACTGTTTTCTCTATTGTACCACTTTTGTTCCTTTGTCAAAAATTAGTGGACTTTGTGGATTATTTTCTGGGCTCTCTATTCTATTCTACTGATTTCTTTGTCAGTCTTTATGCCAGGCATACACCGTCTTAATTACTGTAGCTTGAGAATAAGTCTTAAGCTTAAGTCAGGTATTGTCAGTTCTCTGATACTGTTCTTTGCCTTTAATATTGAATTGGCTGTTCTGGGTCTTTTGCTTCTCCATATAAACTTTAGAATCAATCAGTCAGTATCCACTAAATAAGTTGCTAAGATTTTGATTAGGATCATTTGAATCAATAGACCAAATTATAAACCACGTTTAGTCTTCTTATTCATGAACATGGAATAGTTCTCTATGTATTTTGTTCTTATTTAATTTCTCTTATTAGAGTGCTGTAGTGTTCTTCATATATATATCATACATAATTTGTTATGTTTATTCTTAAGTATTCATTTTTAGGTGCTAATGTAAATGTTAATGTGTTTTAAATTCCACTCACTACTGCTGATATGTAGGAAAGTGACTGAATTTTATCTATTAACCTTAAATCCTGCAACCTTGCTATAATTGCTTATTGGCCTATTCTTTCAAATACTTTATATAGACAATCATGTCACTTGGGACAAAGATGGTTTTATTTCTTCTTATCAATCTGTATATTTTTTATTTCCTTTTTCCTCCTTATTATATTAACTAAGATCAGCAAAATGTTAAAAAAAAGAAGAGGAAAAAGAAACATCCTTGCCTTTATCATGATTTTAGGAGGTAAGTTTCTAGTTTCTTCTCTATTAACTATAAGCTAGGCTTCTTGTAGATGTTCTTTACTGAGTTGAGGAATTTCCCTTTTTTTTATTACCAAGAATTTTTATCTTAAGTGGGTATTAAATATTGTCAATTTTTTGTACATTTATTGATGTGATTGTTTGATTTTTCTTTAGCTTGTAGATGTGATGCATTACAATAACTGATTTTCAAATTTTGAACCAGCCTTACATACCTGGGATAAATCCTACTTGGTTGTGACGTATATATATAATTATTTTATGCACTGTTGGGGTTGGCTAGCTAATTTTGTTGAGGAGATTTGACTATGTATTCATGAGAGGTCTTGGTTTGTACCCCTTTCTAGTAATGTCCCGAAATCAGATTGATTATATTCTTTGCAGCCAAAGAAGGAGAAGCTCTATACAGTCAACAAAAACAAGACAAGGAGCTCACTGTGGCTCAGATCATGAACTCCTTATTGCCAAATTCGGACTTAAATTGAAAAAAGTAGGGAAAACCACTAGACCATTCAGATAAGATGAGATCATGTCCGACTCTTTGTGACCCCATGAATCACAGCATGCCAGGCCTCCCTGTCCATCACCAACTCCCGGAGGTCACTGAGACTCACATCCATTGAGTCAGCGATGCCATCCAGCCATATCATCCTCTGTCGTCCCCTTCTCCTCTTGCCCTCAATCCCTCCCAGCATCAGCGTCTTCTCCAGTGAGTCAACTCTTCACATGAGATGGCCAAAGTACTGGAGTTTCAGCTTTAGCATCACTCCTTCCAAAGAAATCCCAGGGCTGATCTCCTTCAGAATGGACTGGTTGGATCTCCTTGCAGTCTAAGGGACTCTCAAGAGTCTTCTCCAACACCACAGTTCAATTATGACCTAAATCAAATCCCTTATGATTATACAGTGGAAGTGAGAAATAGATTTTAGGGACTAGATCTGATAGAGTGCCTGATGAACTATGGACGGAAGTTCATGACACTGTACAGGAGACAGGGATCAAGACCATCCCCATGGAAAAGAAATGCAAAAAAGCAAAATGGCTATCTGAGGAGGCCTTACAAATAGCTGTGAAAAGAAGAGAAGTGAAAAGCAAAGGAGAAAAGGAAAGATATAAGCATCTGAATGCAGAGTTCCAAAGAATAGCAAGAAGAGATAAGAAAGCCTTCTTCAGCGATCAATCAAAGAAATAGAGGAAAACAAGAGAATGGGAAAGACCAGAGATTCCTTCAAGAAAATTAGAGATACCAAGGGAACATTTCATGCAAAGATGGGCTCGATAAAGGACAGAAATCGTATGGACCTAACAGAAGCAGAAGATATTAAGAAGAGGTGACAAGAATACACAGAAGAAATGTACAAAAAAAGATCTTCACAACCAAGATAATCACAATGGTGTGATCACTCATCTAGAGCCAGATATCCTGGAATGTGAAGTCAAGTGGGCCTTAGAAAGCATCACTAGAAACAAAGCTAGTGGAGGTGATGGAATTCCAGTTGAGCTATTCCAAATCCTGAAAGATGATGCTGTGAAAGTGCTTCACTCAATATGCCAGCAAATTTGGAGAACTCAGCAGTGGCCACAGGACTGGAAAAGGCCCGTTTTCATTCCAATCCCAAAGAAAGACAATGCCAAAGAATGCTCAAACTACCGCACAATTGCACTCATCTCACATGCTAGTAAAGTAATGCTCAAAATCCTCCAAGCCAGGCTTCAGCAATACATGAACCGTGAACTTCCAAATGTTCAAGCTGGTTTTAGAAAAGACAGGGGAACCAGAGATCAAATTGCCAACATCTTCTGGATCATCAAAAAAGAAAAAGAGTTCCAGAAAAACACCGATTTCTGCTTTACTGACTATGCCAAAGCCTTTGACTGTGTGGATCACAATAAACTGCGGAAAATTCTGAAAGAGATGGGAATACCAGATGACCTGACCTGCCTCTTGAGAAACCTATATGCAGGTCAGGAAGCAACAGTTAGAACTGGACATGGAACAACCAACTGGTTCCAAATAGCAAAAGAATACACCAAGGCTGTATATTGTCACCCTGCTTATTTAACTTCTATGCAGAATACATCATGAGAAACACTGGGCTGGAAGAAGCACAAGCTGGAATCAAGATGGCCAGAAGAAATATCAATAACCTCAGATATGGAGATGACACCACCCTTATGGCAGAAAATGAAGAGGAACTAAAAAGCCTCTTGATGAAAGTGAAAGTGGAGAGTGAAAAAGTTGGCTTTAAGCTCAACATTCAGAAAACGAAGATCATGGCATCTGGTCCCATCACTTCATGGGAAATAGATGGGGAAACAGTGGAAACAGTGTCAGACTTTATTTTGGGGGGCTACAAAATCCCTGAAGATGGTGATTGCAGCCATGAAATTCAAAGACGGTTACTCCTCGGGAGAAAAGTTATGACCAACCTAGATAGCATATTCTTGCCTGGAGAATCCCAGGGCCGGAGGAGCCTGGTAGGCTGCCATCTATGGGGTCACACAGGGTCGGACATGACTAAAGTGACTTAGCAGCAGCAACAGCAGATAACATATTGAAAAGCAGAGACATTACTTTGCCAACAAAGGTTCGTCTAGTCAAGGCTATGGTTTTTCCAGTGGTCATGTATGGATGTGAGAGTTGGACTGTCAAGATAGCTGAGCACCGAAGAATTGATGCTTTTAAACTGTGGTGTTGGAGAAGACTCTTGAGAATCCCTTGGACTGCAAGGAGATCCAACCAGTCCATTCTGAAGGAGATCAGCCCTGGGATTTCTTTAGAGGGAATGACGCTGAAGCTGAAACTCCAATACTTTGGCCACCTCATGCGAAGAGTTGACTCATTGGAGAAGACTCTGATGCTGGGAGGGATTGGGGACAGGAGGAGAAGGGGACGACAGAGGATGAGATGGCTGGATGGCATCGCTGACTCAATGGACATGAGTCTGAGTGAACTCCAGGAGTTGGTGATGGACAGGGAGGTCTGGCATGCTGTGATTCATGGGGTCGCAGAGAGTCAGACTCGACTGAGCAACTGAACTGAACCAGTAATGTCTTTGTCTGGTTTGGTATTAAGTAATGCTGACCTCATAGAAGGAGTGAAGAATTATTTCCTCTATTCCAATCTTTTGAACATGAAAAAAGAATTGATATCATTTCTTCTTAAATTTTTGGTAGAATTCAGATGAATCCATGTGGGCCTTGTGTTTTCTGTTTCAGAAGTTTATTAGTTATTGAATGGATTCTGTAGTAAATTTAAGACTCTTTAGATGGTCTATTTCTTCTTAGGTGAGTTTTGGCAGGTTATGTTTTTTGAGAAATTGGTTCATTTCATCTAGGTTATTGAATTTGTGGTTTAAAGTCGTTCATAGTGTTCCTTTATTATCCTTTTGATATCCATGGTGTCTGTGATAGGATTCCTTCTTTTATTTCTGATATTAGTAATTTGTGTCTTCTCTACTTCTTAGTTAGCCTGGAAGGAGGTTTATCAGTTTTATTGATCTTTCAAGGAATCAGCTTTTGGTTTTGTTGGTTTTATCTATGATATATTGTTTTCAATTTCATTGATTTCTACTCTAATTCTTACTATCTCTTTCTTCTACTTACTCTGGACTTAATTTGTTCTTTTTATAGTTGCCTAAGGTAAAAGCTGGGGCTTCCCAGGTGGTGCTAGTGGTAAAGAACCCACCTGTCAATGCAGGAGACATAAGAGATGTGGGTTTTATCCCTGGCTCAGAAAGATCCCGTGGAGGAGGGCATGCCAACCCACTCCAGTATTCTTGCCTGGAGAATCCTAAGGATAGCGGGCTATAGTCCATAGAGTCACAGAGAGTCAGACATGACTGAAATGACTTAGCACACATATATACAAGGTGGAAGCTAGACTATTAAGTTTAGGTCTTTCTTCTTCTCTAGTATATACATTGCATTCAGTGCTATCAATTTACCTCTAAACACTGCTTTTGCTGTATCCCACACATTTTTATAAGTATTTTCATTTTAATTTAATTCAAAGTACTTTTTAATTTCTCTTTAGATTTCTTGTTTGATCCATGTGTTGTTTAGAAGTGTGTAATTCAATCTTCATGTATTTTAGGATTTTACAGCTATCTTTCTGCTATCTGTTTCTTTTATAATTCTTCTATGGTTTGAGCAGTCATTGGCTGATTTTTATTATTTTAAATTTGTTAAGGTGTATTTTATGTCCCAGAATGAGGTCTGCCTTAGCAAATATTCCATGTGAGCTTGAGAAGAATGTGTATTCTGCTATAGTTGGATGAAGGAATCTAAAGATGTCAATTACATACAGTTGATTAATGGCACTCTTGTATTCAACCATGTCCTTATTGATTTTCTGCTTGCTGAATCTGTCCCATTTCTAATGGAGAGCTGTTGAAGTTTCCAAATGTAATAGTAGATTCGTCTATTTCTCTTTGCAGTTCTATCAGTTTTTACATATATTTTGTTCTATAGATTCTTTTTTTCTCTTTGCTTTTCAATTCTGAAAAAGTTTTATTGACATATCCTGAGGCTCAAATATTTTTTTCTTCAGCCATATCCATTCTGGTTCAATGGTAAAGAATCATCCTGGTAAGCAGGAGACCTGGGTTCATTCCCTGGGTTGGGAAGATCCCCTGGAGAAGGAAATGGCAACCTACTCCAGTATTCTTGCCTGGAAAATCCCATGGACGGAGGACGCTGGCAGGCTAAAGTCCATGGGTTTGCAAAGAGTAAGACTAAAGTCCATGGGTTTGCAAAGAGTAAGACATAACTAAGCAACTTAACAACAGCAATGTCCATTTTATTAATGAGTCCAGCAGAAGCATTTTTCATTTCTATTACAGTGTTTTGATCTCTAGGATATTTTTTTATTCTTTTAGAATTCCCATCTCTCTGCCTATATTATATCTGGTCTTGTATATTATTTACCTTTTCCGTTTAGATCGCTAGCGTATAAATTACAGTTGCTTTAAATACATGATCTGATGATTCCAACATCCCAACCATATCTGGGTCTGGTTCTGATCTTTGCTTTGTTTCTTTAAATTGGTTGGGGTTTTTTTGCTTGTATTTTGGTTTTTTGCCTTTTAGTGTGCCTTGTAATAGTTTTTTGAAGAGTGGACATGGTGTATGGGTTATAAGGAACTGTAATAAATAGAGCCTTAATAATCCAACGGTAAATTGCGACAGGAGGGAAAGCATTCCATAGACCTATGAATCGATCTCAGTTTTTTAGCAAGCCTATTTCTCTGAGTTGAAAACTTCAAATTTTGAAGTACTTCATGTTTGTTTGTTTGTTTTTGGTGGGGGGCGGGCAGGGGTGGTTGTTTGTTTTCAACCCCCTTCATGATACAAGATGGCTAGAGCTGGCTAGAGTTGGGGCTTTCCTTCCCCCACGGGGACTAGGTTTGGATAATACCCATAGTGAGCGCAGGCTTTCTTAAGAAAAACAGAGGGATCTGGTATATATTTCAAAATGGTTCCTTTTTCTCTCTCTCTAGCAAAAGCCCAAAGAGATTTTTTTTTTCCTCTGATCTTCACTGTGAGAACCCAGTTGAGCTCCTGATGATAAAACTCACAAAAGTGTGAGGGCCACCTAATGACTGAGTTGCCTGGAATTTTAACCTCTCAGGTTTGTCCACACTGAGCCTCAGCAATTCATCAATCCCAATTTAGTTTTCCTATCCCAGTACTGGTTCCCACAGAAGTTTCTGCTCCGCTCAGTTGTGGTTCTCTGTATCCACCATCTGTCTCTCCAATTTTAGGGGCAGAAGTGGGCCTTGTGACCTCAGTTCTCTGACATAACTAAGAAGGGTTGTTGACTTTTCAGTCTGTTCAGTTTTTTATTTGTTGTTATGATGGAGCAAAAATTTCTAAACTCCTTACATACTAGACTAGACAACCTTTTAGCAAAATTACCATCAATGTCATATAAGAGAGAGTATGTATGAGTAACCAGAGCTTGAGACCCAAGTTCAAAACATAGCATCCCCTTTTGTTTGTTATAAACTATTGGCAATTTACTCCACCTGTTTGACTCTAGGTTCCTCTTATATAATAAGGGGTACTGATATGTTGTTTTGAGGTTTTATGTATAATAGATGTATATGTTTTCAGTTCAGGATCTGGTGAGTCATAAGTCTTTAATAACTGTTAGTTTCTTTCCCTTTTCCTCTTATCGGTTGCCATAATAAATCACTTAATCTCCCTGAGGCTATTTCTTCATCTTTCAAATGGGGATAACGATGCCTAAGCTTACCAAGTCACAGAACTGTTTTGATAATCAAAGAGCCAATGTATGTCATCATATTTATAAAGAAAGAGGATAAGTTATTAAACAAAGACAAGGCAAGAATATTAGCACCATAATAATAATTATTATTATCATTACAAATATTCAAGGCTGTGGCTGACTCACCTGTCTTTATGAAGTTTAATACGAAATCATAAAAGTCTTACATGACGATCCAGCCTGAGTAATTTTCCAAACCATTACTTGTTTTAACTTTTTTTCCTGCGATAATCAAAGCTCTTCATCTCCAATAATTTATAAGACTTATGAAAAGAATGTCTGGTTATCTTTCTTGAATTTCACAGGACTGTACAATAGAGGACTGCAAACCAAAAGCTACAGTTCTCCCCCTTCCATCACCCCAATGCAGAGCTGTTGAATCTTACCTTCACAGAAGCCAGTACTTTCCCCACCCTCTAGTTCCTGCCAGTGAGGATATTTTGGTGTACTTAAAAGTGTAACCATCAAGACCAAAGGCATCATTGAACATTCTAAGCCCTGAGCAACTGAAAGGCCCAAAGAGACCTCAGTAATTGTCCAGAGCCCTTCTCTACCATCCTCATTTTATGGGTATTTCCTCCAAGGCTTCCCATTTTCCAGGATATCCTACTCAATATTTTCACCCCACCAGACTTAAGTAATTGACTGGCTATTGCCAGTACTACAAGATCTAAAGAAAAGATAATTTTTGTCTCACTGCACAAGAACTTCTCACTACTTGAAGAGCTACAATATTCTCCTGGAACTCATGCCCTTAGAGCTGTCAAATTAGGTCTTTGTTCAGCATGTTAAACCAAAAGGCCAACAACACAACCAGCAAAGGTGGTCCCTTTACCTGCATCCTTTTCTGCTATTTCAAGCGAAAGAGCTCTGCATTGCCAATGGATACTAAGCATCTTGCATAACTACTTATCATTGAACTGTTACTGTTGGTACGTCTTTCTAAAAAAGAAAAAAAGAAAGCTCTTTTTGCTGGATCTTGCCTAGCCAGCAGTTTTCTTTATAGCGTCATTCATTACCATCCTCGCATTAATCCTGAGCACTGCAATGCCTCCTTGGGATGAGGTTTCCCTTCCTCTCCATATAGTTTGCTTTTCACTGTAGCTGCTGAGCGGCATAAATCAATACAATGCACACCATAAACACCACAAGTGCTAACCCTGCCAATTGGCTCTCTTTAATTGGTTTCAGCTAAAAACCTGTAAACCTATTTGAAGTGAAAAGGCAGACAAATCAAAGGCAAGATGGATGACCTGAAACCCTCGCTGGGCCAAGGGTTGCGAGCTCCAACATGGTATTTTTCATCTCTGTCATGGGTTTTTTCCATTTCTCTCTGGATCCTTTCTACTTCCCAGGTATTATTCATCAGCTGCCTCCACATTTATAATTATGGAAAGGAAAGTGTAAATACTCCAGAGGCTGGATGGTGCATTTTAGAGATTGTACTAATGGAGAAAGCAACTTGGATAGAATAAATACTCCCCACAATAAGTGCTCTATTGACAATTTTTCATAGTTGCCCTCTTTACAAGTAAACTTAAGCCCTGATGAATTCTCCCTCAAATGTCACACACAGATGACAGATTTGCTGGACATTTGTATCACCAGGCTGACTTTTACAATCTTGTGGCTTTGTTTATTCAAAATGTATTTACTTTTCAATTTGCATCGCTGCAGGGAGAGCCCGTGGTTCAGATATTTGTCCATTTGTTTATCTGCAGTGACAACAGCGCCGGGGGTACAGCTCAGTTTCCAAAAACCTATCATTGAGCTGAGGCTGAGGAGATTGGATGCAGCTATTTTACCTGAGGGGTTCTAGGTCAAAGGCCTCCAGCAATGGCCTGTTCACTACACTGGTCCTGAGTTGATGACAATCCACTTTCTTCCCCTGGCCTGAGGTGAATCCTCTAGTCAAGCAAATTAGATAGTCCATGATCAAAGCCACTGAGTCAGGGACCTTTTTCCAGAAGGTTCCAAATCTTGTCAAGCATGCAGCGGTATTTGAAAAAGTGAGCTCATGTGTTCAACAAATGATAATTTAAAATGTGTGTTAAAGTAGCCACAGAGAAAGCCCCTAGGTAGAAACAAACCAAGACTGACACTCACTGAAGTGCTTGTCAAACGGTAAAACATGTGCATGCATGCACACACACACACACACACACACACACACAACTTTGGAGAAAAGGAGCTTTCACTGGGCATGTTTCATAAACAGGGAATTTCTTAGGCAGTTACCACATCTAAATTAGCATTTCAATAACACAATCGTTTCATCACACTCTTGAAACCACTTTTATCTTCCATTTTATTTAAACAGGGCAGCGGCCAAATTTTATGAGAGGCTAGATGCTAAGGCAGCCCCAAACTTGATTCATAAATCTTCCGCCCAATTCAGGGAGTACAAATGCAGTCATCTGGCGTGTTCATTCAGATCTTTCTTTAGTGTTATTTTATGGTTCTCATTAGCAGCCCCCAAAACTCTCCTGGCATAGTTTTCAGGGTTCACTGTGAGGCTGAATTTCTAGTCACACCCTCAGGATAAGGCTGATGGTATTAATATGAGGTTACATATATTACATCTCTCCCACCCAAAGTTTACATGCATGTAGAAGGAAGATCCCTATTAGAGTACTTTTAAGCCAAACCAGCCATCAGGACCTGCCCTTTGATCAGAGATTCAGAATAGGATGCTCAGAACATCTCATTCTAACATGTACAGGTCAAGGTCAAGTTTTCTGAAGCACAGAGCCCACTGCTCTTGTTTTGGATTGAAATCATCAAGAATATTTCTTTCCTCACTTTACCTCCTATGATGGCACAACACTTCCCCCCACACGTACTTACCTCCCTCCTTAGGCCTCCTTAGGTGACACAGGCATAACTTCATGTATTACAGGCATTAACTTTCCCCATTTTATTTTATTTTTAAACAACTGATATTTTTTCTTTTTTTCTGCACAACACAGCATGTGGGATCTTAGTCCCCTGACCAGGGATGGAACCCACACCCTCTGTAATGAAAGGGCTGAGTTTTAAACACTGGACCACCTGGGGAGTCCCAGTTTCCCCATTTTAAAATGACTTCAAGAAGCTGTTTCCAAGCCAGTGGGTCACAGAAGATGCCATAATACTGGCGTGCTATTCATTATAAAGTTTTTCCCAGCCTGTGTTTGCTACTATGTAGAGGGAAGATGAGGGAGCAGTTCAGAAAGACCCTGATGCTAGGAAAGATTGAGGGCAGGCAGAAAAGGGGACGACAGAGGATGAGATGGCTGGATGGCATCACTGACTCAATGGACATGAGTTTGGGTAAACTCTGAGAGTTGGTGATGGACAGGGAGGCCTGGCATGCTGCAATTCATGGGGTCGCAAAGAGTCGGACACGACTGAGTGACTGAACTGAACTCAACTATCCAGCAATAAACAGTTGAAAAGAGTTGGAAGGTGCTTTCTTTTGTAGCATGTATTATAAGTTTACTAGGAATGAAAAAAATCATTTCATCAGTCCTGTTTCCGTGAGTTGAGCTATTTAAAATGCAGCAGAAGGGGACACAGCAATTTTCCACAGATAAGCCTGCCTAGATGGTCAAAGAACTATCAGTTTAGTTTGTTCACAAACACAGAAACAGCGAGATTTCTCAGCACAGAATTTCTTTTCTAACTTTCTCTTTCCCTAACATCCCTACCTCCACTTGAACACACACACACACACACACACACACACAATTGTCTGGGTTTTGGCAAACGCTCTGTTGACAATCCTTATCTAATTGTAGGCTCATTAGAAGGAGATGTTGAAAGTGGAATTCTTCTGATCTACCATTCGGCTTTTTCTTTTTCTTTTTTTCTTTCCATGGCTCATTTCATGTTTAATCTTTAAAGTGAAGATAAATCTCTACAGGAAAAGCAAAATATCCCTTTAATACCAGTGTCTACATAGCTTAACCTTTCCCTAAAAAGACTTTTCATTTCGTTCAATAGCTTAAATATGAATGCCCATTGAAAGAGGCTAAATGCAAGATTGCAAAAAGTAGAATGACTGTGCCAACCTCTAGCTCTAAGACAGGTTTCACTCTCCCAGGGTCACCATGTTATTGAATTAGTCTACTCTAATGCAGTGAGCTGGGGGTATGTGTTCAGAGTGTGAGGTGTATCGAGAATGTACGGGGGCTGTTTTGCTGGCTACAGGTCCCATTTATGTTCACTGTTCCTATAACCACCCAGAATCAAAATGAGGTCCTCATAATACAGTTAGAGAAAAGACACTGATTCACTTTGCAGTACAATAGAAACTAAGACACAGAGAAGGCAGTGGCACCTGACTCCAGTGCTTATTTGCCTGGAAAATCCCATGGACGGAGGAGCCGGGCAGGCTGCAGTCCATGGGGTCGCTAAGAGTCCGACAGGACTGAGTGACTTCACTTTCACTTTTCACTTTCATGCATTGGAGAAGGAAATGGCAACCCACTCCAGTGTTCTTGCCTGGAGAATCCCAGGGACGGGGGAGCCTGGTGGGCTGCCGTCTATGGGGTCGCGCAGAGTCAGACACAACTGAAACGACTTAGCAGCAGCAGAAACTAAGATAACATTGTTTTAATTATACTCCAATAAAACTTGTTTTAAAAAAGAAGAATTTCAGAATGAAAGACTTCAGGGAGCGAGCTCCACCCTTGGCAAAGGTCATGAGGAAGGAGGCTCAGCATATGCAAAGTCGAGATCAAGCCTCATAAGCCCCGCTGGAGATTCTCAAGCATCTACCCCCAAAACCAGAGTCTACCTACTTTCTGCTTTGTGCTCTCACCTACATCTCTGACTTTACAGGGGGCTGTCCCCCACTGCCTCTCTCTGAAAAAAAGAGTTAACTTACAGCTCCAGTTAATAATTCCTGGGTGTGACAGTGTTTCAACCTACAAACTCTTTTGGAAATCCTCTAGCCTGCCTGAATAGGTTTTTCCGGCCACATGTGATTGCTCAGAGCCTCCCAACTGTGAGAGGCATGAGATGTTCTAAACTGTCTAAATACAGATTCCTTTGAGCAGTTAAGAGATTGATTAGAAATTGTATTGGTGAAGGGTTTTTCACTTGTTGGGCCAATGTTTGCTACTAAGTCTCCATAGCCCTTACCTACTGTGTCCTTGGCAATGTATTGATTGATTTGGTGTATAGAAATGTAAGTAGTAGCTTTAACGTTTGTAACCTTGGACCCTTGAGTTAATTCTTTTCTTGATTGAGCCCACCTCACCTTTGGCCTATAGGAATGCAACTTTATCCAGTGTTTTTTGGAGGCTGGCGCCTGATTTTAGAATAATCACCTTTAGAGAAAAATAAGTTTCTTAAAATGTTAACAGGCCTCCTGGCCAGAAGATGATGTAAATCACCTAAACTTTTGCATGGGATAAGTTTGAAAGCCTGGCTCAGGGATTGCTGTCCTTGCATGACTCCACCCCTTCCCTCATTTCCTCTATGCAAAACTTAAGGTATAAAACTCCTTTGGAAAATAAAGTACTTCCTTTTGGATCGCCAAAATTTGGTGTCTCCATGTCATTCTTTTTCTCACCTTCTGGCTGAATTTTTCCTCTGGGGTGGGGAAGCTTGTCAAGCCTACTAATTTTGCCTGGGTTTCTAAGATCTGACCAACGAGGCCTTAGTGTCTCCTCTCGCTCAGGAGAACGGGCGGATGCCTGCAGCCTACATAAGTGACGTAAATTCCTTACTTTGGAATTTTATTCAGCCTCTTTTCTTCACTGAATTTTCCTACTGAGCTATCCTCCTTCTATTACTCTTTATATCTTTAATTAATACTTAATTAAGCAATTGTTTCCTGACCCTCACCGACGCCGTCCCCGCTTCAAATACCCTGGATCAGCCGGGGCTGAAAAGACCATTATAAAAGGACTGGAAAACTACTGATGTTTCATACTTCCAAAGATGACTGGGAACACCTTTCTATCTCCTAACACTAATGCGTTGTAGCCAATTAGCCCCTTCAAAGTTCTAGGGAGTTCTCTTTCTCTTGCTTACATGAGTTGTTTGGGGAAAATCAATCTATCCACTTTTCCTTCTGATTTCATCACCCTGTTCCTACCTAGATTTGATCTAGAACTAGATGTCAAAGAGAAAGTGTCTTGACCACATTTTATCTCCAGTCTAACTGGTAATTCTGAGCCAGATGTCCCCACCAACCAAATGCAATGAAAGATTTGACACGTCTGTATTATTCCAGACATCTGCCCCTCCCTTGTCTTCTTTTTGAATGCCATTCGAAAGCACATTTTTGTTTTATAATAAGAATTCTGCAGCAAAAATGAGATGGGCTAAAATTCTAGACAACATTCTCCAATGGCTTCCAAAACAAATGCATCAACATTTTTATTTAGCACCACCTGCAAGCAAAGTCTATGGTCAGCGTTCAGGCTTAATAATATAAAAATGAAAATTATTAGCTGGGAAATAGGTTTCAGGATCAAGTCTATAGAGGATAACTTTAAACAACAGAAAAATCCCTCTTGGAGACAGAGTCTTTAGAATCCCTTATAAGCATGCTATATTTGGAATTTATTTATTAACTCCATTCCCCCTTTGACTCACACACATTCTTCTAAATCAAATGGCTTTCAAATACAAACTCCACCACATGAACTATGGAAATCTACTCTTCATCAGCTTTTCCCAACTGAGGTTCTTTAAGAGAATTTAGCCCCACAGAAAATGATTCCATTGATTGTTCTCTCAATTTTCCCAAAGAAGATACTTAGCTAATACTACTCTAGAATGAAGAGGAAATAAGTTTACTCATTAACATACAATAGATGTCTTAGGACTTAATTCTCTAGCAAATCTTAGAGAAGTTCTGCTGCTGCTGCTGCTGCTGCTAAGTCGCTTCAGTCGTGTCAGACCCTGTGCGGCCCCATAGACGGCAGCCCACTAGGCTCCTCTGTCCCTGGGATTCTCCAGGCAAGAACACTGGAGCGGGTTGCCATTTCCTTGGTTCTTTTAAAAAGCATAGAAATGTGATCACAAACTAATTTGCATAATGCTGCCAATTTCTCTATGTCCGCAAATACTCCTAACACACTACTGCTGTAACAACAAGTCCTACTACTTATAAGAAGATAAGAATGGTTTCCATATGCCCACCAGTCTCTATACTAAATCCTTAAAACTCTTCTGCTCATTTAAACAACACAACAGGAATATGATGTGGGTATTATTACTATTACCTGTTTGACAACTGAGGAGTCTCTGGTTAGAGAAGGAATAACTGGCAAAATCAAATTTGAACCTACAGCCTATCTGACTCAAAAATGCCAAGAGAAAAAGAAATCTATTTTGCTGTGACGAATGCCATGGGGGCTAGAGTTAGGGAGCTGTCAGATGGAGGGCTTCCACTCACCTGCTGGACCAAGCAGGAGGAGGAGGAACATCAAGATGCAGGCAGGATGGGTTGATAACCACAGCCAAATAGGTTGGGTCACCAAAGAAGAAAAATTGCCAGGAAGAGGACTGGGGCCCCAGAGCCAGAAATAAGGGGAATCAAACCAGGCACTAGACTACAGACAGCTAAATAGCTGTTGTAAGTCAGGGCTCTAGGACAATAGTTCAAGTCAAAATCAAAAGAGCATTTTTAAATGGTAAGTAGATTCAATTTCGTTTTTTAAAAAAAGTATAAGGGTTTGAACAACCTCTTACTCTCATTTCCCTCCACTGCCTACCTCCACCCTTTTTTGATTCCTGAGAGATAGTGTCTTTAATATGACTCAGTGGAAAGGGTGTCAAGAAAGAAGTCAGTCCAAAAACTTGGAAGCAGCTAATGGTTGACTGAGAACAGCCTGGAGTTGAAAGCAACTTTAACAATAAAGTCCATGGCTACAAACTCCATTGCTTCCCTTCACGTCTCACTGAATCTCTCATGTCAGTTTCCCCGCCCCAGCCTTGAGAAGATCCTATTTCTAAGATTTAAAAAATTATAGAAATCAACTAATTTCTAAGAAGAATAAAGTGTGTCGATGTTCTGAAACTCAAAATCTAAGGCTCTGCAAGGAAATATCCAAGTGAAACATCTCCAGTGCCCCACTTTGTAATGATTGCCATGAAAGACTGAATTACTTTGATGACGAGAGACTCACTAACTTTAAGTTCTTCTCAACATTGGACTTAGCAGTGTCGAATATTCAGGATATCGTCTTTTTCTTCTCATATTTTATTCAATGTCAGTCTTCATAGATTATAATATGTACAGCAAAAGAGACACTGATATATAGAACAGACTTTTGGTCTCTGGGAACGGGAGAGGGTGGGATGATTTGGGAGAATAGCATTGAAATATGTATAGTGTCATATCTGAAACAAGTCACCAGTCCAGGTACGATGCCTGATAGCGGATGCCTGGGGCTGGTGCACTGGGACGACCCAGGGGGATGGTATGGGGAGGGAGGAGGGGGGAGGGTTCAGGATGGGAAACACATGTATACTTGTGGCGGATCCCTCTTGATGTATGGCAAAAGCAATACAATATTGTAAAGTTAAGCAAAATAAAATTTAATTGAAATGCTAAAAAAATATATATATATAATATGTGCCATTATTTTGTGTACCAATAACAAGAGCTACTATTTCAACAATAACCAACCACTCTTTGTAGGAGATATCTGGTCTTAGAGTTGCTAAAACATGGGAGGGTAGGCCTCAGAGACAATGGAATATGGCAATAATTTGTCCACATAGCCCCCAGGGAGCTTGAGGGCTGCTATGGTAAATCAAACATCTGCCTATTTCTGACTAGGGTAGCCCCACCAAGGCACCTGACCCCACCATTGCTTCTTCCTGCTTGAATTAGCCTCTCATCCCACTGAGAGAGCTGAGGACTAGGGTCCAGAGTCTTTGACCATTCCTGCATGAGCCTAGTGCAAGTCCAGGCACACAGGAAGCACACCATCATAGGCATTCGCAGTTGGCGAAGCATGGTTACATCCAGATATAAAGCAGCCATGTTCCTTGTGCTACCTGACACCTGTCACACTCTTGGGATAAGCAAGGCAGAGATTATTACCCCTGCTTTCCACAAAACACAGGTATAACCAGATGAAATATCTTCACCTGCCCAAGGACCTGGGAGGAGAGCTCAAAGTTTCTAACTCCCAGAGCAAGACTGGTCCTTTTTTTCTGTTACCTTTCTCTGTTCCCAAAGTAAATGCCAAGTCTAAAGTTCTCATCTGGTGTTTCATACCCATCTGGAGACAAAGGTGCACCAGGAGCACCCGAGATTAATCTCCAGGACCTGGCCCCTGTGTGGCTGCCCAGAGCATCTCAGGACCACATCTTTGGGATGTCCGTCCTGCTTCTCCATGGACCCTGCCTTCCTCCACCAAAGTGTTCTGCTGTGTAGTCTAGGAGGCAAAGGAAGTCACAACCACAAATTTAGGATTTGTATAGTACGTTCTGAAACATATAGTATATAAAGATTATATTTTACTTATGTTATAAGGAAAACAAATCCCAAATCCTAAAATACTTGCTTTCTCCTTATTGAGATATAGAATCAATGCCAATACCACAAAAACAAATGGATTTCATGGCCCCATAGAGGCTTTTCTCTGTGGAAGGGAGAAAAAAAACAGTTAAAACACATTATCTTTTCACTGTCCTCTCCTTATGCAAAAGGGGAGCTTTACCAGCAGAATCAGACCATCCAACTTATGAAGATCAAGGGCAGAGGAGAAATTTCAGGGGGTGATTGTCTCTTGAGTCAAATTCTTTTTCTGCATCACCCCCCCCCCCCCCCGCCGCCACACACACAGTTTTGTTTCATGCTTTTTTCAGAACATAAAGAAATACACTTCCTTTTCCATTAAGTGATAAAATATACTGTAGAGTTGCACAACTCCACAGACCCAAGGGACATGAAAGCAGGCTCATCAAGCACCATCCATGTGGAAAGGTATGAATATATTTTTACCTGGCACAGACAGAGTTCCTTTGTAGTTGCCCCAGCACCCTGACTCACATGTGCTCCTTCCCAAAACACACAAGAGGGAGGGAGAGGAGAAAGAGAGAGAGAGAGGTTGAGAATTGTATGGAAGATCTGAGGAAATGATAGATTTGTAATATCTGCAAAAAGCCCAGCATGAAACAGCATGCAGAATTCTTAGTAATGCAGCTCTTATTTTTTGTTTTGTTATGTCTTGTTTCATTTTCACTTGTTAAGTGAATTTTTAAATAACTTGAATTTTGTTGCTGCAGGCTAGATTTGGAATCACTTTCTCTTCTATTATTTGAGAATGATCAGTTATTTTATCTCTATGCAAATTCTGTATTTTTTTTCTATTTTGGCCCCAAAGCACCAAAATGTTATGTTTAGGAAGGACCTGTTGAGGCCTCTTTGTTGCAGCCAAGGAAAGATAGAAACCATGAATTCCATCACAAAGCCCACTAATTGTCAGACTTTTGTTGAAGACTCTAATTAAATCCCGTAGGAAAAGAACGCCAAGCGGTGGAAATAGAGAAATCAGTCATTTAAATAACTCTGCTAAGAGCTTAAAATAGACACCAAAAACCATCTCAAAAGTTTGATTTTTTTTTTTTCAGGCTAAAAGAAGAAAAATTAGGAACAGAGAAATGTTGGGCTAGATAATAATATTCTAAGCATCTGAAAGGTAGCATCTATAAAAACTTTATGAGATGTGCTAAATTTATTCCAGACAAAAATCTTCATCGACTGGCTGCCTATTAGATTGTCTTTATTGTCTTTCTTTCTTTATAGAGCTGTCATTGGAAGATTCCTCCTGCTCAGCCAATCATGGAAGATTCCCACAAGTCCCTAGAGAATAAAGAGATTGGTCCATCAACCTAATCCTGCACACAGAAACCCCTCCTCCAGTTCTACTAAGAGCAGCTGCACCTCAAACAAGTGTCTTTTATGAGATGCCCTTCAATGGAACAAATGAAAAATCCCTCCAAACATAAAACACATTTCTCACAGAGGAAAAAGTACTCAATTTGAGCCATAAAACCCTCACAGGGCTGAAAATATCTTTCTCACAGATGTGAATAGGAAAAGAGATCTCAAAATTGTATTCCTAACAATTTAGATGTCCTAAGATTAAACAGGTCAACTCACGAATTTTGTATTTGTGCCCCAACACCACTCACAAAGTTTCCAGGTCCAGACTCTGGCTTCAAAGTCAAGCTCCATTCAGAATCAATAAAAGAGACTGGTCTCTTAGCCTCTCCCTGACCTTGGGCATGGTCTTTCGAGACTGGCTTGGGGATGTGTCAAGATATGTGAAAGGAGATCTGGCTCAAAGGGACTTCCTGGATTTCATTTCCCTCCTGCCTTGTCCAAAAGCAGGACGATGCTCTGCAAAGCTCTCCCTAGATGCTGTGTGAATGAATGAAGCACATGCATGCTTAGTCATGTCTGACTCTTTGTAGCCTGCCAGGCTCTACTGCCCATGGGATTATCCCAGGCGAGAATACTGCTGTGGATAGCTATTTCTGCCTCCAGGGGATCTTCCCAACCAGGGATTAAACTCACGTCTCCTGTGGCTCCTGAATTGGCGGGTGGACCACTTGAGCCACTGACCACTGAGCCACTCGGGAAGCCAGGATAGTAGGAAATTAGGGATCAAACCCAGGCCCCCTGCATTGGGAGCACAGTGTCTTAGCCACAGGACCACCAGGGAAGTCCCATGATGTGAAAGTGTCAGTCAGTCACTCAGTCCTGTTGTGACCATGTGGGCTGTAGCTTGCTAGGCTCCTCTGTCTATGAAATTCTCCAGTCAAGAATATTAGAGTGGATAGCCATTCCCTTCTCTAGGGCATCTTTTCGACCCAGGAATTGAACCCAGGTCTTCTGTATTGAAGACAGATTCTTTACCATCTAAGCCATCAGGGAAGTTCAGAGCAGATGTTACATGACTGATCTCAAATGGGTACAATGGCAATTTTGGCAAAGTTCCTTGTGACCTGGATCTTCTCCAACTTTCCTTCCTCCTGCAAATAAATTTCTTGTATGGTTAGCAATGTGAGACCTCCAGAGTGGACCTCACCCTCTAGCCCCATCTCATCCATCTCTATAAGGTCCCATTCTCCTTTTCTTCCACTTACTTCAAGGAAGAGAGCCCCTCCTCCTATCAGAGACTGATGCTTGCTGGGAGACTTGGCCACAGAAGGCACCTCGCTCCAGCAACAGTACCGCTCTCACCTGCACCACGCACTTTTCTGTCTTTGTGAGCACCTTTCCTTCTAAATATAATATAAATCCACTTATAATACAAATTTCTCCCCTTGTAACACTTTTTTTATTATTATTATTCCCTGAGGTTGTATCCCTATAAGAAGCTATCATCCTGCTCACCAGTGCTTCTGCAGCTTCTTGGGAAAGAGTCTGCCCCACAACAATCTAGCTTCCATTTCCCCTCTATCACAGAGGTCCTCACCCAGGTCAGTAATAGCCTGATTTACGGCATTCATAGAACTCTTTCTTCATCCTTTTAGCTGCCTCCTCTGTGAACTTTGACACCGTCCCCTTCCTTCCTTTTGGAAATGCTCTCCTCTTAGTCCAGACCTTCTCTCCTATTTCTCCTTCTCCTTCTCTGACTGCTCGTGCCCACCTCCTGTATCTGCCTCTTCTGCGCAGCACGTTCATGGGCATGTAATACCTTGCAGGTTCATTCATCTTCCCCTTCCTTCCTGGCTCCCTCCTCTGTGTCTGGCTTCCACAGTGATCGACAGGATGGCATTTACCATCTATAACTTTACCATTCCCCACCAGTCTCTACCACATCTTTGTTGATGCCTGGAAAAAATTTTCCCAAGAGACATAGATTCCGTTTAACTTTGAAGTTTGAAATATAGGTAATCCTTGGAGAAGTGAAATACCTGCAAGCTCCTTCCTAGGTGAGCATTTTGATGGGAGAAGAGGAGAGGCAACTCAAATATTCTCTATCACTCGATTTTTCACTAATCACAGAGGAATAAAAATAATTACTCTTCCTACAGCAGTCATACTAGAGTTGAAAGTGCCGTGAGAATTTAAAAACTGAAATATTATTACTAACTGGCATGAATACAACTGGTTTTTATTTGGGAGAAGCTTTATATCTCTCACATTCCCACTCTTTTCTGAGGCTTAACACAATTTTGATTAGAATACCACTCAAAGTTTGTCCCAGCATCCGTCTTTGAAAAGCTTGTGAGTCTTCCCTTCCTGACCCTGAACTCACTAGCAATCTGAGTCTCAGGAGAGATGGGAAGGAGACTGTGAAAATATATAAGAGGCAGGAACATGGAAATTCCTACATTAAAAAGGCCTCAACATTTACTTTGTATCCCATCAGGATTATTAGGGTAGAAAGCATCCATACAAGAGAAGGCCCCTATGTCTTAATGTTGTTTATAGTTCTGTGTAGTGTCTAATATCTAATACAAAATAAGTTGTGTGCCTGCAGTGAACACATGCATAACTTCTTCTCAGAATTTGGGATGAGAATGCTTGAATTCTTTGAGACGAAGATGCTTGAATATAAATTAAGAGGCTGGCAGTTATTGTCACCTCCTTATTTTAAAATTACTATTGAAAACTGACTGATGAAATTCATCAATTCTGATTCATTCTGTCTACCCTTGAAGTTAGGTGTGTCCAGGTGACTTGCTTTGGTCAATGAAATATGAGTAAAAATGAAAAGTGACACCTTTTGAACTGAAGTTGTAAACACCTTCATGCAATTCGTGGTTTTCTGCCATTGCCATTGGCAATGTTGCAGAAAAGGTGTTCATTAGCTTGGATCCTGAGTCAGGATAATGCAGAGAAGCACCCTACAGTTTTCACATCCCATCTCTAAAGAATATGGAACACAAGCCATCCAGACTTATTTTTTTACAAAGTGTATCTGGATCTCTACTGAACACTGCTCTGCAGCTGCTGCTAAGTCGCTTCAGTCATGTCCGACCCTGTGCAACCCCATACACGGCAGCCCACCAGGCTCCCCCGTCCCTGGGATTCTCCAGGCAAGAACACTGGAGTGGGTTGCCATTTCCTTCTCCAATGCATGAAAGTGACAAATGAAAGTGAAGTCACTTAGTAGTGTCCAACTCTTCGCAACCCCATGGACTGCAGCCTACCAGTCTCCTCCGGCCATGGGATTTTCCAGGCAAGAGTACTGGAGTTGGGTGCCATCGCCTTCTCCGCTACTGAAGACTACACTTTCATAAATCCAGCATCTTAGATCCTACCCAATTGTCTCTCACTAAATTTGTGTCCTTATCTCCCAACACACTCCAATATGAAACAATCTAATGAAGAGAGGTGCATTCATTTTCTATTTGCTGTGTTTCTAATTTACCACATATTGAACTACTTGAGACTATAATGGTACTGGCATTGGTCAAGACTGTAGTCTTATATGAGGATTTGGGTCCTCATCCAAGTTCATCTATGGTGTTGACAGAATTCCATTTTTTGTGACTGTAAGACTGAGACCCTCAGTGAAGGTCACACTCTGCCTTGGACAGTTCACACTGTGTGATTTCTTCCAGGCAAGTAGGAAAGTCTATCTCCTCTAAAGGCCCACTTAATGAGGTCAGGACCACCCAGAATAATCTTTCTTTTGCTTAACGCACAGTCGGCTGATGAGGGACCTTAAGTGCATCTGCAAAATTCCCTTCAATTTTACAAATAATGTAATTGCAGAAGTGACATTCCATCATATCACAGCTCCTGGCCACACTAAAGGGGAGAATATTATGTAAAAGTGAATGTTTGAGGGGTCCTCTTGGAATCCTGCCTACCATAGGAGGCGACTCTATGTCCACATATCAGCTCTAGCTTCTCTTGTAGCTTTGCTTATATAACACCCTCATAACTTTGAACCTTTTTCTGTCCTGAATTTTGGTCCAAAATTTTTCTATTATTTACCCTAACACAGCCATCTACTCCCTAAAGCCTGCATGAACATTGAACAGTTGCAATGGACTGGCCATCCTGACATCTTGTTCGAGACTGTGCTTCTTTTCTCTTTAGGTGAACATTAGACATGTATCATCTGAAAGGAAGCAGATGGCCATGGGACTCTCTGAAATTTTGTACAGTGGTAGGGGAAAACCTTTCCTCATTGAGTAGGTTTAAAGGGGAACGTCAGGGCAAAAACAAAGTTGCCTTTAGGATTCTGCACCATCATCCCTGTTCATTCTTGTTCTAGATCCTGTCCAACACACCTGTCTCTTCATGTGGTTGTGAGCTCTTTTAGGAGGCTGCTTGTTGATTTTTTAAGTTCAAAGTCATGTATTACTATCAGTCTTGTCAGTTTCATGAAAAACCAAGCTGTGGTATTTCTTGTCTCCACAAGGAAGACAGAGGCAGAGCAGATTTCAGCTGCTACACAAACATAGACAGAGACACATGTATGCATGCACACACACACACACACACACACACACACACACACACACCTTCAGGTCTTCTTGAAAGTGTGCAGCATGATCTGTAGAACACCATGTGTGGAACCATCTTATTTCTCAAGCTGACACCTTTTCTCAGTTCCTCAGCTCTGATAAGGGGTGGAAACATGAATTTCAGAGGAAGGAGATTAAAAGTGAGGTCAAAGTGAGGACCAGAGATTTTATGCAAATATGATGCAAATTGTGAGAAAGCAATCTAGTTTAGCTATCTCAATGTTTTTCAGATGTTTGGGGGATGAAAGGGGACAGTGGGTGTCTCAAATTGCCAGATACAAAGAAAGTTCACTCCTGCAACTGATTCGATTGAAGAAATATATAATAGGCTACTTTTGTACTCACTAACAGATAATCTAAGGGGAAAAGTAAATATGTGGTTAAAAATATCACAAAAGCAACACACAAAGTACTGACTTTATATGTATATTTCACATATATGTATAAAATATATAATTTTATATATATAAATATTTATTTATTTTTTTAATTCATTTTCTATGACCCCTCCCCTACCCCCATCCCCACCTCAATAAAAAGAAAAAATCAACTAGTAAAATCATATATTATTTCTAAAATGTCAATTTGTGTTTCCAGTTATATATCCAGTCAAGACCTCTGTTCTACTTTTATACATTTGTTTGGTGTTTGGGGCCAGGAATCCCCAGCACTTCAGTTCACTACAATGAACTGACATCTGTGACATAATAGCATAAGAAATAAACTCAAATGATTCTTTTACTAAATGACACTCCACAAGGCATCGCCCACTGTCCAGAAGGCAGAAAGTGATGTGCTCCCCCGAATGCCTTTGCGCGGGGCCAGCCTTAAGTGGAACCAGCTCTCAGGAAGTTTATATCACTGGTATGGCTCTGGATGACCAGGCCTGCTGGTTTCATCATATACTGCTGGATTGAGAAATCAGAGCTGGATACACTGCGAGACTGAGAGGAGGAGAGGGGCCAAGGAGCAGATCTATTTGTTTTGTGAATTATCAGCACATTTCCTTAGGGGGCAGCTGATAAAGTGATAAAGATCATGGCATTATGGAAGAGGAATGAGTCTGAGATACAAAAGAGACTGGAAGTATGTTATGAATATTAATACTTGTGTTAACAAGGCCTTCAATGTGCCTTCCTCATATTGAAACCTCAAAGGAAACTATGTCTCAAAATGAACTTGAACAGGCTCTCTGTTGAATCATAATCTTCTCAAAGCTGATAAATTGCTGTCTTCTGGGAAAAGAAATGAACTTCAAAGTGGACATTCCCAGGAATAGGGTTTAAAGGTTAAAAAATAAAAATAACTTAATTAAAATGTTTCCAAGCAGAAAACTATATTTCTACAGTTTACCATTTACTAAAATGGAATTATTAATAAAACCTCAGTCATCAATAGAGACTAGGAAGTCAGGAAACTAAGAATGTCAGACATATGCATTCATCTATTCACTGAATGGGACTTCCCAGGTGGCGCTAGTGGTAAAGAATCTGCCTGCCAACACGTGAGACATAAGAGACGTGGGTTCAGTCCCTGGGTCAGGAAAATCTCCTGGAGGAGGGCATGGCAACTCACTCCAGTATTCTTGCCTGGAGAATCCCATGGACAGAGGAGCTTGGCGGATTACTGTGTCCATAGGGTCACAAAGAGATGGACATGACTGAAACAAGTTAGTATACACATGTTTACTGAACAACTATATCATGGTGCATGCTGCACCTAGGGAGGTGCCAAGCTTATAGGGTGGGAAATAAAATTTGTTAAGGAGCAGTTATACCAAGAAAGCACTGTACTAAATGACAGACATGCCCTCCTCTTTCAGTTCTTCAAAAGCACTATAAAATAAGTTCTTTCATCATTCCCATTTTACAGATGAGGAAACGAAGTCTTGGAGAGGATAAAGAAACTCACACAAAGTCAAACAAATATTAATTGTGTGGGGCCATGATCAGATCACAATTTAACCCAGCTCCAAAGTACCTGCTTTCAATCATTACCCCTCTGTGAACCCAGGAGACCTTGTGTTGCAGGGGAGTTGGAGGAGTGGCAGTAAGAGAAGAAAAAGTCACATGACTAGGTGAGAGATTCATATGAAGACAGGAGAATGAATCCATTCTAAATGCACCATAACCATCATGGCTCCCTTACACTGTGAAGGCTGATTTATCTGCTGGAAAACCCTTGCTCTTTCTTCATCCCATTCCAGCTTTCATCCTGCAAGTGGGCTCTCCATTTTCTTTACCCTATGCTCATTCCTCCGTGAGCACTTCTCATCTTGTCTGCAACATTTCTGTGACAATCTGTTGGATTACATAGTGTTGTTTACCTATGTCTTTGACATTAAATTGAGAACATCTCAAGAGCAAAACCAATAGAGAGATTAATCGGATTTAATCGCCTCAACTTTTAGCACAATGTTAGCACCAAACAGGCATCTATAAGATAAATGAATTAAAGAATGACTATAATTTCCAGTAGTCATGTATGGATGTGAGAGTTGGACTGTGAAGAAGGCTGAGCACCGGAGAACTGACGTTTTTGAACTGTGGCGTTGCAGAAGACTCTTGAGAGTCCCTTGGACTGCAAGGAGATCCAACCAGTCCATTCTCAAGGAGATCAGCCCTGGGTGTTCATTGGAAGGAATGATGCTAAAGCTGAAACTCCAGTACTTTGGCCACCTCATGCGAAGAGTTGACTCATTGGAAAAGACTCTGATGCTGGGAGGGATTGGGGGCACGAGGAAAAGGGGACGACAGAGGATGAGATGGCTGGATGGCATTACTGACTCGGTGGATGTGAGTCTGAGTGACCTCCGGGAGTTGGTCACAGACAGGCAGGCCTGGCATGCTGTGATTCATGGAGTCGCAAAGAGTCAGACACAACTGATTGACTGATCTGATCTGAACTGATAAGGATATGAGAAGTTTGTATTTTGTTTTGTTTTGGATAACAAAGTCAAGTTTATTACTTCCTTAGATCAGTAGAGACAGAATCTGAGGTGAGGAAAGGGGACACAGGAAGTATGTGAATGTATCCTTTTGGCCATGACTGAATTCTTAACACCTTGGGAGGCCAACCTGTGCACTATGGATGGGTCTGTGGATCATCTGCTCATGGACTAGGTACCCACTGAAGTTCAAGGTTCAACCCAAAGCTGAGAAACAGGGCTCCTCCCCATGGTTCTATTGGTGGGGTCACCTGCACAGGTCTGAGCATGGAGAAAGTGTGTGGTAATGACCTCCATTGGGGTAATTACAGTTGTCATTCATTTTTTTTAACTCCACCCCTCTCCCATCCCAACCACCAGCAAGCCCTGCCTCCAAATATATCTCTATCTACTGACTCCTCTCCATTTCCTTTGTTTCTGCCTGGACTAAGGCACCATCAGCTCTCACCTGAACAGCATCAATCATCTACAAATATATATTCCCATTTCTTGCCCTGTACAATCTATTCTTGACACAGCACCCAAAGCAATCTTCTAAAAAATTGTCATAACTCCCATAATTCCTTGCTTAAAAGCATCCAGTGGCATCTCTTACTTCTCTTGGTCCTGACCAGTGGCATTTGATCTTCTCACTCTCTGGAATGTTCTTCTTTGCACAAATGATTTCTCATCAGTCAGGTCTCAGCAACCATCACATCCTAGAGAAGCCTTCCTTGACCACTTTGTCTGAAGTCACCTGCCAGGTACTTGCTATCACATCACAGAGTCTTACTTTCTGCATAACTTTCAATTCCACCTCCAACCTGTCTTCTTTACTGGTTTATTTTCAAGTGTCTGAGTCTTTCATCTGAAACTAAACTCTCTAAGCACAGTAGTTTTATCTCTTTATATCGAGTAACTGGGCTTCCCAGATGGCATGAATGGTAAAGAATCCTCCTGTCAATGCAGGAGATAAGGTTCAATCCTGGGTCGGGAAGATCCCCTGGAGGAGGGGATGGCAACCCACTTCAGTATTTTTGCCTGGAGAATCCCATAGACAGAGGAGTCTGGCGGGCTATAGTCCATGGGATCACAAAGAATCAAATATGACTGAAGTGACTTAGCATGCACATGCATCTAGAGACTAGAACAGTGTCTGGCGCAGAGTAGGTGCTCAATAAACAATTGGTGAATGAATGGAATAGTCACCTGCTCCTATTCTCTGTATAGTGTGGGACAAAGGATTTGCCTCCCTAAAATCTACCCTCTAGGGGGGTCATGAGATTTCCATTATATGAACCATGTGAAGTACATAACACAGTAATTTGCACATGTCAAGAGTTCAATGCATTTCTGTCCATTTATCAAATACACAGAATGCATATCCATGTGTTACAACATTTCCTTCCATTATTTATTTCACTGCTTGCTTCTGTTACTGATAAACATCCCTCCTGCTCCTCCAGCACTTGCCTTCTCTAGTGCTCCATTATGCATCTTTTTCTATTGTCTGAAACGGCTCTGGGAAAAATAGGTGCTCCTGGGGTGGGATCATGTGATCAAAAAAGCAGATTTTGCTAGTCAAAAGTGTCCAATAAAAATGGGAAGCTGCTTCCTAAATGTCTCTGGAAGTCTGTGGTTTAGTTCACAATATCTTAACAGATTAAGTTAATGCAAATAGCAGATGTATTTTGTAGCAACAAGACAAATGTTCAGCAGAATTAAAGTTATTCGTGTGTAGTCACACTGGGAATATTTGCATGATATTTTGCTAATTGCTCCAAAATTTGACTTGTAGTGAATAAACAAATGGAAAAAGAAAATAAACCAACAAAAATTAGCCCCAGGCCTCCCTGATTTCCCTTAAGCTCCCAGTGTCTTTCTTCAACTACTCAGCTTGTGGCTTGAAAAGCCCAGTGGCCTTTCCCAGTCTCCCAAGCATATTCTTGGACCTATTATTTCTGCAGAGACATTCATGGTTTCCACCTGGTGACAAGCGATCTTCCAAAACCACTGGGTGTTCTTTCTCTCCCTGACTCTCAGCACCCTCTTCAGACTTCCAATGTCTACTTAGATTTCCTAACAAAAGCATCATGCTGGTAGATTGTACTACTTGAAAATAGTGTAAATTTGTTAAGTTTTCTTAAAATATTTCAGACAATTTTTTTGGCAATATATACTAAGTGAATTACTTTCTGAGGGTTGACATTACAAAGTATCACAAACTGGGTGGCTTAAACAGAAGAAATGTATTGTCTAACAGTTGTGGAAACTAGAAGTCTGAAAGCAAGGTATCAGCAGAATTGGTTCTTTCTAAGGGCACTGAGAGAACATGTGTCCCATGCCTCTCTCCTAGCTTCTTGTGACACTGGCAATCCTTGGTCCATAGATGCATTGCTGCAACCTCTTCCTTCATCTTCACATGGAGTTTTCCTGTATATCTGCTTCATGTGGCTGTCTTCTTATAGGGACACCTGTCAGATTGAATTAGGGGCCTATCCTACCCCAGTATGACCTCATCTATAATGTAATATATTTACAATGGCCTTATTTTGAAATCAGATCACTTTTTGTGGTTTTAGGGGCTAGGGTCAACATCTTTTGGGAGGAGAAAGTGAAACTGTTAGTTGCTCATTCATGTCTGACTCTTTGCGATCCCATGGACTATAGCCTGCCAGTCTCCTCTGTTCATGGAATTCTCCAGGCAAGAATATTGGAGTGGGTAGCCATTCCATTCACCAGGGGATCTTCACGACCCAGGGATTGACCCTGGGTCTCCTGCATTGTAGGCAGATTCTTTGCCATCTGAACCACCAGGGAAGCCGTTTTTGTGGGGAGGTAGACACAATTCAACCCATAACATTAAGGGTCTCCAAACTTATGGACCTATGTCCCTAGAAATGAAAACATCTTGTGCACATACTTCAATAGGTCTGCATGTGTTTGTGTGATAGTTACATCATGCTGCTGCTGCTGCTAAGTCACTTCAGTCGTGTCCGACTCTGTGCAACCCCATAGACAGCAGCCCACCAGGCTCTCCCGTCCCTGGGATTCTCCAGGCAAGAACACTGGAGTGGGTTGCCATTTCCTCCTCCAATGCATGAAAGTGAAAAGTGAAAGTGAAGTCGCTCAGTCGTGTCCGACTCTTAGCGACCCCATGGACTGCAGCCCACCAGGCTCTTCCGTCCATGGGATCCTCCAGGCAAGAGTACTAGAGTGGGGTGCCATTGCCTTCTCCAAGTTACATTATAAATATGCATATTATACAGAAGTAATAGACTAGCCTATTAATATGTCATATATATTATACAACAAACACAAAAATAGAATTTTTTAACTTATGAGGAAAAAAGAGATTAGAAGGGATAGTACAAACCTCCTCACTCACTGTAGATCACTTTGTTTTCCCTTTTCCTGAAAACCACTTTCAAAAGGAAGGGAAAGTGAAATTAACTCTATGAGGCAGTAAAAAGGAAAATAAATTGTTAAACAAAGAGAAAATGGGTGACCATATTTGAAAGATCTGGACTGAAACAAAATTGAAGAGCTTGTGGTTAAATGCACAGTTTAAGTTTAACTTCATCATCTTTAAAGCAGCCTACCATTACTGCTGGCCATATATCTGGAGAAAACTAATGCAAAAAGATACATGTCCCGCAGTGTTCATAGCAGCACTATTAATAGCCTGGACATGGAAGTACCCTAGGTGTTCTCTGACAGATGAATGAATATGAAGATGAATATGAAGATGAATATGAAGATGTAGCACAGTGGAATATTACTTGGCATAAAAAAGAATGAAATAATGCCATTTGAAACAAAATTGATGGACCTAAAGATTATCATACTAAGTGAAGTCAGAAAAAGAAAGACAAATATCATATCACTTATATGTGGAATCTAAAGCATTATAAAAATGAACTTATTTACAAAACAGAAACATACTCACTCAGAGACATAGAAAGCAAACCTATTTACACAAAAGGGGAAGGAGAGGGGAGGGATAAATTAGGAGTTTAGGATTAGCAGATACAAACTCTTATATATAAAATAAATAAACAACAGGATCCCTGTCCCTACAGCACAAGGAATTGTATTCAATATCCTATAATAAATAAACAATAATGGAAAAGAACATGAAAGATGCATATATATATATATATGTGTGTGTATATATATATCTGAATCACTGCTGTACACTGGATACTAACATAGCATTATAAATAAAATATACATCAATTTAAAAAATAAATAAAAAATAATACTAACCCTCTATTAAATTGGAAGTGGGAATTTTATTCTAAAAAAATCACAATTAATACATTCTGCCCATTCTATTAGAATCATGGAAATCTGAACATGAAAATCTCATTCCCAGAGGCAGAAGTCCTATTTCTCCTGTTTTCTTATTTTAAGAAGTGATTTTTCACCAATACTGTTTAATCATCATGAAAGATAGGAATCCAAATGTTATAGTGAAAGGCCTTGGTGACCTTGGCTGTGGGTAGCCCAAAGACAGAGGAAATGAACTCTCTTCTCAGGTCTCAGCTTTCTCATACAGGAATTGATAGTAATACCTGCCTCACCTGACTCTGGGTTCTGGTCAGCCAAATGTGGTTGCAAGTTTTTAAGAGCATGATTTTAAGAGCATGATTCATACAACCACTCCAGACCTCCTCATTTTCTCTATCTGTAAAATAGGGGGAAATAATCTGTTCTATTTCAGGAGGAACCTCAGATATGCAGATGACACCACCCTTATGGCAGAAAGTGAAGAGGAACTAAAAAGCCTCTTGATGAAAGTGAAAGTGGAGAGTGAAAAAGTTGGCTTAAAGCTCAACATTCAGAAAACGAAGATTATGGCATCCGGTCCCATCACTTCATGGGAAATAGATGGGGAAAGAGTGGAAACAGTGTCAGACTGTATTTTTCTGGGCTCCAAAATCACTGCAGATGGTGACTGCAGCCATGAAATTAAAAGATGCTTACTCCTTGGAAGGAAAGTTATGACCAACCTAGATAGCATATTCAAAAGCAGAGACATTACTTTGCCAACAAAGGTTCGCCTAGTTAAGGCTATGGTTTTTCCTGTGGTCATGTATGGATGTGAGAATTGGACTGTGAAGAAGGCTGAACACCGAAGAATTGATGCTTTTGAACTGTGGTGTTGGAGAAGACTCTTGAGAGTCCCTTGGACTGCAAGGAGATCCAACCAGTTCATTCTGAAGGTCAGCCCTGGGATTTCTTTGGAAGGAATGATGCTAAAGCTGAAACTCCAGTACTTTGGCCACCTCATGCGAAGAGTTGACTCATTGGAGAAGACTCTGATGCTGGGAGGGATTGGGGGCAAGAGGAGAAGGGGACACCAAAGGATGAGATGGCTGGATGGCATCATCGACTCAATGAACATGAGTTTGAGTGAACTCCAGGAGTTGGTGATGGACAGGGAGGCCTGGCGTGCTGCAATTCATGGGGTCAAAAAGAGTCGGACACGACTGAGAGACTGATCTGATCGGATCTGAAAAGGATGGATGTCCAACCAAAAGATACCACCAAGCCAAAGATTGGGAGAAGACAGGATATATTACTTGCAGCAAATAAGAACACTGGGAACATTTCCCAAAAGAGTAACTCCACCCAAACTGAGGAAACTTTTAAGCAAAAAGCACATGAATATTTAAGAAGGGGCTTGAGCAGAGCTGAATTCAATAGAACTGGGGCAAAGGTAGACGGAGCTAAGCTCTAGTTGATTGAATTTCAAAAAAGTCAACAACCTCATTCCATTCTCCACCTGAGTGGAGGCCTTAGTTCCTGCAGAACTCAAAGACTATCAGATTTTGATTTTTTTAGGTACATTCTTAATTTTTTTTAAGTTATTGGAACATAATTGATTTATAATTTTATGCTTGTTTCTGCTATACAGCAAAGTGAATCAGTTATACATACATATATATCCACTCTTTTTTTAGAGTCTTTTCCCATATAGGTTATTACAGAGTATTGAGTAGAGTTCCCTGTGCTACACAGTAGGTTCTTAATAGTTATATATTTTATATATAATACTGTGTATAAATTAATCCCAGTCTCCCAATTAATCTCTACCTGCCACCACTTTCCCCCTTTATAACGGCAAGTTTTTTTCTACACCTGTAACTCTATTTCTATTTTGTAAACAAGACCATTTGCACTATTTTTTAAATTCTTCATATAAGGGATATAATATTTGTCTTTCCCTGTCTGGCTTACTTCACTCAGTATGATAATTTCTAGGCCCATCCATGTTACTGCAAATGGCACTATGTCATTTTCTTTTTAATGGTTGTGTTATATTCCATTATATATATGCACCATATCATCTTTATTCATCCATGATGGACATTTAGATTGTGATGTATATCCCTTGAAGAGAAAAAAAATTCTCCTTTATTGCTGAACTACTGTTTCTTGACTGTTTTTCCTTTGTTCCTGCATTCCTTTACTTTCCTTAAAATCACTGAGACCTATTCAAGTGTAAACATTGTGACCAGGCTCAGATCCCAAAGTGGCTTAGGCCAAAAATGGCTTCTCTTACGTCAAGAAAGCCATGCTTAATACCCTTTCTCTGGGAATTTCCTACCCAGGCTGCTTACATTATGAAAAACAGTTCTCCAACTTAAAAATTTTACATATTACAGGAAAAAAAAAAAAAAGTGCCTACTCAGCTTTATTTTGGAGTAAGAAAGGGCCCAAGGTTTTTAAGTTTATAGTTGGCATTGGAATCCTAGACTTGTGATTTAAAACTCTGTGTTTGAGGGCAAGCTATGTCCTTTTCTGAGGTTCTGTTTCCTCATCTATAGAAGGAGGACAGTAATAACCACCTATGTAATTTTTAATGAAGATTAAATTCAGTTAAATGGCATGCCAAGCTCCAGACATACTGATAACACTCCATTAATTAATGTACAGCCTCTCATTTTGCATAGTACTAAATGCAGATCTATATGCAGTGAGCTATTCTAATGATGAGGACAAAGTTAGCAAGGCTCTAGATTAGAGATTCATAACTCTGGCTGCACAATTAATTCACCATAGGAGGAGCTTTAAATATTCTTATGCACAAATCAGTTCAACTAACCTCTGTAAGACACCTAGACATCAGTATCACTGAAGCTCCCTCAGAAGATCTCAATGTACAACAAAGGCTGGGAACCACTGCTTTAGACAAAGATATTTTTTTCAAAGTATGGAAAGTGAGGAACTCTCAGCTGCCTTACCTTGGATGGAAGTGGGGAGGCTGAAGAGAAAAATAGGCTCCAGAAGTGTTCAGTTAATACAATTGCACTCAAAAAAATGCAGCTCAGTTATTCAAATACGTTTCTTTCCATGAAGGTGGTAAACATACAAAAGATCCATCACTGGTCACCATATTTTGTTGAATAAACCTACCATGCTAGAGATCAAAATGTCAGCATCAGTTGGATCATCAATAAAGCAAGAGAGTTCCAGAAAAGTATCTATTTCTGTTTTATTGACTATGCCAAAGCTTTTGACTGTGTGGATCACAATAAACTGTGGAAAATTCTTCAAGAGATGGGAATATCAGACTACCTGACCTGCTTCCTGAGAAATCTGTATGCAGGTCAGGAAGCAACAGTTAGAACTGGACGTGGAGCAATAGACTGGTTCCAAATTGAGAAAGGAGGCTGTATACACACAACATCAAGGCTGTATATTGTCACCCTGCTTATTTAACTTATATGCAGAGTACATCATGAGAAATGCTGGGCTGCAGGAAGCACAAGATGGAATTAAGACTACTGGGAGAAATATCAATAACCTCAGATATGCAGATGATAACACCCTTATGGCAGAAAGCGAAAAAGAATTAAAGAGCCTCTTGATGAAAGTGAAAGAGGAGAGTAAAAAAGTTGGCTTAAAGCTCAACATTCAGAAAACGAAGATCATGGCATCTGGTCCCATCACTTCATGGAAAATAGATGTGGAAACAGTGGAAACAGTGTCAGACTTTATTTTTCTGGGCTCCAAAATCACTGCAGATGGTGACTGCAGCCATGAAATTAAAAGACGCTTGCTCCTTGGAAGAAAAATTATGACCAAACTAGATAGCATATTCAAAAGCAGAAACATTACTTTGCCAACAAAGGTCCATCTAGTCAAGGCTATGGTTTTTCCAGTAGTCATGTAAGGATGTGAGATTTAGACTACAAAGAAAGCTGAGCACCAAAGAATTGGTGCTTTTGAACTGTGCTATTGTAAAAGATTCTTGAGAGTCCCTTGGACTGCAAGGACATCCAACCAGTCCATCCTCAAGGAAATCAGTCCTGAATATTCATTGGAAGGACTGATGCTGAAGCTGAAATTCCAATACTTTGGTCACCTGAAGAAATGACTCATTTGAAAAGACCCTGATGCTGAGAAAGATTGAAGGCAGGAGGAAAAGGAGATGACAGAGGATGAGATGGTTGGATGATATCACCAACTCGATGGACATGAGTTTGAGTAAACTCTGGGAGTTGGTGATAGACAGGGAGGCCTGGTGTGCTGCAGTCCTTGGGGTTGCAAAGAGTCAGACAGAACTGAGTGACTGAACTGAACTGAACTGAACTGAACCATGATAAGGTCAAGAGCAGACATCAAAATCATACTTCAGTATGAGTAAGAGCATTGCCCCATATCCATACATACTTAGAAATCTAGAATCTAGGATGAGTTGATGTGTTTGTTTTCCTTACGACTTTGAGACTGAAATAACAAATTAAAGTTTCTCCTCAGCCAAATATACAAAGCTTTATCTTGTATTTCAGAAGCCAAGTCATCAAACACAGCACAAGCACTACTTAGTTTTTCTTTCCAAAAAAGACCCCAAATAGTATTCCTACAGGAAGCATAAATTGTATTGCTAGAAGTAATAGCAATCTCTTTAGCTATATCCCCTAGGACTCACTTCAGTCTATTTTCTTAAGTGCTGTATTTTTAAAGCTCTGTTGCATACCTGCCTCTTAGACATGCTGAACTGAACATTCTAAATTCTGAACACTTAGTGGTCTAAGGCTGGTTGAAAACGTACCCTTAGAAAAATGGGTCCCTTTATCAATCACTATTGCCATGTGAGACACTGGAGAAGAAATTATTCACAGAGCTGCCTGCCTCAATTTAGAATTTATTGTGTTGTTATATTTAATGGTACATTGATTATTGCTCGAAAATATTTACTCCCAATTGCCTAGATCCATAGAAGGAATATATTTCCCTGACTTCAGTCTCAATCATGTGACTTGCTATGCCTATGGAATATTAGCAGATATGATATAAACAAAGGCTTAAAATGTGCCTATACAGATGAGCTTTCCTCTTGTGCCTCTGTCTTTCCTAAACATGAAAAGAGCTTGTGCCTAGAATGAATGAACACATAGAGAGAAGTCCTGAACCCAGCCTATAAGACCAGTTCCTCATTGTAGGCTTTCCAAGTGGTGCTAGTGGTGAAGAACCTGCTTGCCAATACAGATAGACATAAGAGACACAGGTTCAATCCCTGGGTCGGGAAGATCCTCAAGGGCATGGCAACCCACTCCAGTATTCTTACCTGGAAAATCCCCATGGACAGAAGACCCTGGCGGGTTACAGTCCATAGTGTCACAAGGAGTTGGAAACAACTGAAATGATTGAGCACACATGCACAGGCCTGACCAGACCCACAGCTTGAAACATAATCACTCAGTCAAGCCCAACCTTGCTTACCCAAATCCCACACAACCCACAATTGTGTAAAGAAAGAAAGAAAGTGAAAGTCGCTCAGTCGTGTCCAACTCTTCGTGACCCCATGGACTGTCCATGGAATTTTCCAGGCCAGAATACTGGATAGGGTAGCCTTTCCCATCTCCAGGGGATGTTCTCAACCCAGGGATCAAACTAGGTTTGGTCTCTCATATTGCAGGTGGATTCTTTACCAGCTGTGTGGATGAGAATAAAATACTTTATTTAAGCCAGTGCGTGTTAAGAATGGTTTGTTATACAGTAGTACCTGACTGATATACACTGCAAGGCATGGTATTGAATAAGAAAGAACCCATAGAGAAAAACTGGCTTGAAAAGTCACTTCTTATAGCCAATTAAAAATATTTTTTGAAGTGGGTTGCTAACATGAAAGACTCATTTTAAGCTACAAGATAAGCATGCTATTGCAATAAAAATCTAAGGTTAGTACATGTACAGAAAGAAAACAATGATTTTTTTGAATAACAATTTTAGATGGTACAAAATTTTACATCTTTGAAGCTGAATGGAAAAGTCATCTGCAGTTTCACTGTGGTACACAGTTTTGCTCTTAGTTGTAAAATAACTTACAGCTACCGTTCACTGAGCACTTAATACATAGACCTTACAAATATCATCTCAAAATACTACACTTATGTATTTGTGATTATTTATTCCCATTTTAGAGATAAAAACACAGGCTTGGGATATTTAACTAACTTGCCCAAGGGTACCAAGGCAGAAAGCAGCAATGTTGGGATCTTGTACAGATCTTTCTAGTTCAACAGCCTAACTCTTACTACTGCTTCTCAGAATTAAAAAGACAAATGTGTGAGAAGAATGATGCCATAAGAATAAGATCATTAACATTGTTCTGTTCCAATGCAGGATAAGTAAATCTCTGTGACAAAATACGGCTTTCTGGTTCACCTCTTCTATCAACCATCTTGAGTTACTGTCTCAGACATAAATATTCAATGCAATTGAACAAATATTTCTTTGTGTTCACACTCAGAATTACAGTTGAGTTTAGGACACAGTTCTTTCTTTATAGGAGCTTTCAGTCTAGTAAATAATTGATGTTGAAAAGATCTGAACCAAAAATCCCAGTGTGAGCTCTATCATGTTCCAAACGCAGGGTGAACAGATGTTCCGACTAATGATTGCTGGGGTGGGAAGAGGGTGAAGGCTGGGGAGTTAGTTACATTTACTCACTGAGAACTCTCATCCCTTTCTGAAGGCAGCCAGCAGCCAAGCAAGAAGACAAATTCTAAATTAAAGGGGGGATCAAGCTGTGCGAGATTGCTGACTAGAGTGAGAGCGGAAAGATAATGGCTGAACTAAATACTGAGCTCTGGTCCATGATGGTCGGACAAGAGGAGCAGCACGCCCAGACCTGGTGATTCACATGGGATTGCTATTGGCCAACAAATAATAAATTAAGGAGGAAAGAAGAATCATGGCTCTCTTGAGTATTATAATAATCTCCTTTATAAAAGAATGAAACGTTTATTCAATCAAGATATTTTGTTTAAGAGAAAAAGAGTTGCAATACGACGTTACAGTCCTCTTACCTAAATGGGTCAAATTTTCTATAGACCCAAGATAAAAGATCATAACAGATCCTAACATAAGACTCATCCTCCAAAGAATCTGACATTTCCTAGCCCTTTTTTTTTTTATCCAGTCTAAAGGGGGAGCCTCATCAGAGCCACCTCCTAATTATCCATACCAGTTAAAGAAAAGGAAAGAGGGCATTTGTTAAAGGCATTTCACAAGTAGAATGTTGATGTCAAAAGGTATTTACCATAGAGAGAAACCAACCAGTGTTCCGTAATTTTTCTTAACCAATTCAAAATACACTGTTCCAGTACTAACAGCCCCATCTATATAATCCCATACAGAAATATCAGGCATTGTTATCAAACACCATATACCTCTTTGCAGGAAAAAGTCAAGTGTGCACTCATTAGAACTGGTCATAATTCTAATTCCAAATGTGACATTATGCCAGCAGTATCACTTGCTACTTTATATAAGTTACTTAACTGATCTGAATTTTCAGCTTTCTTACCTATAAAGTAGGAATAAGAAAATTATTGAAAGTGCTGTTATAAGAGTCAAAATTAAGACACATAAGGTAGTTTATGAGACACAGGAGAAAAATTGATAAATGGTAGTTACTGTTATTATTGAAACTGCTCATACTTGAAATTCTGTTATTGCTTATATATCTTTATTTTTGTCATATGCTTTGATAAGTTTACTTCTGAACAAAAAAAGTTAAAGCAAAATGATTTTAACCACATATCACCTGCTGTAGATCACCTCTCCTTTGAATTTCAAAAGGGCTCCACCCTTCACACCATTGTTATGTGAATAAATACCTGGAGTTCACAACCTCGGTCTTATTCCACACAGCTTTCTTGGAGCCTTCCTGGAACCAAAGCACCCTGTTTCTGACTTGCTCAAATGATGAATTTACTACCTACTTAAATAGTATCAAATTCTGAGGCAGAGATAGGATTTGGAGACATCTGCAGCCAGTGACAGGACCCAAAGAAATCCTGGCAGCCAGCCTCTCCCTTAGTGAGTGGAGAGTTAGTTCCTCTCCCAAAGGTTCACAGTTACTAGAAGGGGACATGCATGAGCTCATAAACACCAAAGCCAACCCTACCAACAGGTTCAATCTGGCACTGGAGTTGGGGCACACTCCTTTTCTGAGCCAATTCATCACCATCCTCACATCTTAGTACAAATTCATTTATCTTATAGGCTATTAGCTTAACCTAGAAAGATCAGATCAGATCAGTCACTCAGTCGTGTCCGACTCTTTGCGACCCCATGAACTGCAGCACGCCAGGCCTCCCTGTCCATCACCAGCTCCCGGAGGTCACCTAGACTCACACCCATCAAGTCAGTGATGCCATCCAGCCATCTCATCCTCTGTCGTCCCCTTCTCCTCCTGCCCTCAATCCCTCCCAGCATCAGAGTCTTCTCCAATGAGTCAACTCTTCGCATGAGGTGGCCAAAATACTGGAGTTTCAGCTTTAGCATCATTCCTTCTAAAGAAATTCCAGGATTGATCTCCTTCAGAATGGACTGGTTGGATCTCCTTGCAGTCCAAGGGACTCTCAAGAGTCTTCTCCAACACCACAGTTCAAAAGCATCAATTCTTCGGCGCTCAGCCTTCTTCACAGTCCAGCTCTCACATCCATACATGACCACAGGAAAGACCATAGCCTTGACTAGGCGAACCTTTGTTGGTAAAGTAATGTCTCTGCTTTTGAATATGCTATCTAGGTTGGTCATAACTTTCAACCTCAGTCCAAAAAAAAGGGTCAGGGTAGTTAGAAAAATAATTCAATAATATTTTCTCATGATGTTAAAAATACACTTTTTTCACTCAAATTCCACTTGTCTTCTTTGGAAACCAGCAATTTCTTTTAGTCTTTCTACCTAAGAAAGGATCCAATGAGTCAGATTTTGGAGTCTGTTGTTTCCTCCCAGATCTATATGTCCCTTATCTTTTGGTAAAAGTAGCCAGATTTCCTTTGGGAACCATATGCAGTCTCAGTGGGGCCATCATACAAGATGCCATGATGCCAACAATTGACTCATCCATTCTCCTATGGATGGATTTTGAGGTTTTCCACTCTTTTTTTATTGTGAACAGAACCGCAATGAATAATTTTTTTGAGCTTAAGTTAGCCAAAGTGAATTTTTGTTACTTACAACTACAAAATACTAACTGATCTATGTGGGAATACAGAAAGTTCTCAGTTATTATGCACCATTGTTTACAGGTATAGTTCATTGGGTACAAATTATTGTAAAAGTATCAGATTTAAGCAATCCCTAAGGATACTCTTGCACACTGCTCTGCTTTCACAGAGAAGTATTGCACTCATCTTAGTTCTAGTCATCTATCATCTACCAATTGTGGATTTAATTACTAAAAGCTTTAATCAACTGGTTTCTCTTTCCCTCCTAATGAGCACTGAATAGATAGTTACCTTGCTAGTTAAAAAAAAAAAGCCAAGGGTGATATAAATTGCTAATAAATATTTGCAAAGATGCTCAAATTCATTAGCAATCATGGAGATGCAAATCAGACTACAATGAAATACCGTTTATACACTTGATTTGCATAAATTAAGGCATTTTCTAATATCAAAAATTGAAAGAGGTGAATCTATAGGAACTTTTATTCATGTACATTGTTGAAAGGAAAGTAAATTTGTACAACTACTTTGAAAAAAAATGTGGCAGTTTGCTCTAAAGAATATAAAGTTGAATATTTACCTAGAACACAATTCAGGGTAATACACAGTGAAACTTCTGCCCTTGTGTCCCAGGAGACATGAACAAAAATATTCATTGAACTTCTTTTCACAGCAACAAAATAAATTAACAAAAATCAAGCAAAAAAAAAAAAAACCCTGAGAAACAGCTCAAATGCCCAACAACAGGAGAAGTGGATGAACAAACTGTAGTTTAATCAGATAATCAAAAATTATAGAGCATGAAAAACAAATTGACTAAATTTTACAAACAACATAGATGTATCTTAGAATATTGAGCAAAAATAGAAATTCTCAGTAAACTACACAATGTATATAATTTTCATAAAGCTCAAAAAACCATCAAAACCAAGCAACATGCTATATGGATATATGTGTATGTAGTGTGTATATACACGTATGAAAATAATTTTTAGTAAAGCAAGCAGTGCACAGCACAGAGTTTAATATCAGGTTGGGAGGAGGCAGTGGTTTATGACATGGGAGAATTGTATAAAAAATTACAATGATGTTTGTGATCTTAAATTGAGTGACAAGTTCACAACTGTTCATTTTATTATTCTGCTTCATCACTTACATGTATGTTACATACAATGGCACATTGAAGAATAAATAAAAATAAGCCAGTAGGAAGTAATAGCTTCATCCAAGGACAGGAGAAGAGACAGATGCACAAATTTCACAAGTAACACTGTAGATGTCTTGGACACCATCTGAGTCTCCACTTACTAATAACTCAATAATCTCTTGCTCTGAGCTTTCTTTTTCATTTTTAGGGGGAAGGGTATAGTTTAGCTCTAACTCTTTATATACCTTTCATGGACCACTTCCCCTTGAACAGTCTGCAGTATTTTAACCACTTACTAACCCTATAAACTGAGGTAAGTACAGTGAGATGGTAACCAGTCTCTCATGATTTTGTGAGTCATATATGTTTAACGTGTGCATTTTCTTCATAAGGGAAGAGGCCATTTCTATCAGAACTATGAGGTTAATATATTCCTTCCTTCCCAATCTCCCACTCTCCAGATACCAACCAATCCTTCTGGGAAAAAAGCTTTTATCTTATCAGAGACCTATACTTTGGGGATAATGCAGCAATATTTTATTATTCCTGCTAATACGTGCATGTGGCTAGAGACAGAGTATCGCTTTGTTCTATGAAAACATAAACCTTAACAGTCAGTTTAAGTGGCTTCTTTCCTTTGGCAGCTGCCTTCTCAAAGGTCTGAAAGTGCCTAGGCCTAACTGGAGACCTTGGAAGAGACTCTTGCCCATAAAGAGAAGAGAAAAGAAAGCTATTGCTACCTAAGCCCACTACAACTAAACATGTCCAAGTTCATTTGTCCAAGTATGGTAATGGCCTCAGTCACTCTGAATTTTAAAAGGCGACAAATTGTTAACAATGATAATGCCTGGGCTTAAAAATAAGTGCAGAAATGGATTAAGTGGACTGGCATATACAAAAATGTGTTTTTCTGGCTAAATCTTTGCCTTAGTTCCTCCTCCATTCACATCAACTGTACTTCTTGTAATAAAAACTTGGATTGGAGCACTAATCCATATTTATATTATCCTGTTATGCTATATTATGCTGAAAACAACCCAATTTGCTAATAGCTTGTTACTTTCTAGCAGCATTTCCCCCAGGTCTAATACCATTCAATTCTTTCTGAAGGTTGCTTTCTCCAAGGGATACTGATGGAGAGCTGGACTGACTCTCACACATTCAATTTCTAAAGTATTCTTTCAAATGTCTTCTTTCTGGGGAATAACATAAATAGGGAACAACAACAACAGCAAAAGTGAGCAGACAGAATAAAGTGTGTATTGCATCCCAGAGGCATACTAATATAAAATCATTGACTAAAAGGCCAGGCCAAACATTCATATAAGTCTCTTTGGAAAATAATTGATTGTTTCTCCCACTATGGAGAATTCAAATCATTTTTTAATGCCACCCCAGACATACTGAATCAATCAGGAAGGGCCAGGTTATGACAGAGTAACAAAAGACACCTCAGATCCCAGTGGCTTAAGACACAAGGGGTATTTCTTGCTCTGACTATGTAACATGCTCAGGTTGACTGAGGGCTCACCTCCACTTCACCCCACTCTGGAACCCAGATGTGCAGAGCTTGCACTATATGAAATGTTGCTGATTGAAGAAAAAAGGAAGTGATAGCAGTGATTCACGTGCGGGCTCTTAAAGCTTATAACCAGAAGTAATCCTCAAGACTTCCTCTCATATTTCAGTGATCAGAGCAAAAGCCATATCTAACATAAAGGAAGCAATAGAATATTCTACCAATTATCTGAAAGTAGCAACAGAGAAATGTTTAGTGAACAATAGACACTGAAATATATCTTAACAGTTCCCAGAAATGTAATCCTCCCAAGATGGAGGGTGGGCATGAGTCTTGAAACAGTTTACTTTTTAATGCTTACTAAAGTCTACGTTTAATTCTGATGAAAAAAGTGGGGGACAGATGAACAGACTCATTAAACCAGAAGCCAACTCTGGGGTTGACATTGTGAAAGGATGGTTATTACTTCCAGATCTCTGAATAAATTTTCAAAACAATGTAATGATATGAACCCAATGATACTGATAATTTTAGAACTCTAGCTAGTAGACTTTCATTTCTCACACACAGACTAAAGTGAGCATTTCCAAAGGAAATTTTATCTTCTGAATTAACATATACCAAAATATTTCCAGCTTTTGGTGCAAAGCAAAATTACTCATTATTTTTAAGGAGCTAAGAAAAGAAAATATTGTAACTGGGAACTTTAAAAGATGAATGTGAAAAGCCAAAATGCTATAAATGTTCTCTATATGCCAGAAATGTCTGAACTTTCCATTTTTACTAAATTATATTTAATGTAAGCACATTTGGCCTTTTCCGTGCTTCCTCATACTATGATATTCCAATCAAACTATTTTAATATAAACTAAATCTTGATCCAATACTATTATCTCAACCCAAAGCTCATTTTAAAGCAGCATAACCTTTAATGAGATATATGTACAATGGGTATGAACGGTGATATGCCCAAAAACCTGTTTCTTTAGAAAGGTAAAATATATTTATTATTTTATCATCACCTTCACATTCCAGTTGCCATGGAATTAGAGACAGTAGTCTACATGAGTTCTCAAGGAGTGGGAATCTTCTGCTATAGAGCTTTTGATTCCTCTCCTGTCTTCTTTCTTTAACAGAATACTTGATTTTCCAGGAAAGGAGGGAGAGCACTAGGGCCTATGAAGTATCATTGAAAGTAGGCAGCAAGGAGAGAAAAGAAGTAAACTCCAGAAATGAATATTCTGTCCAGCTTTAATACTAAGCAAGTGCACTTGCTCAAGGGCAGGGATCAGCGAACTTTGTAAGGAGCAAAGTGTTGAATTTGCTTGTCTGTTTAGGCCATGCAGTTTCTGTTGCAACTATTAACTGTGCCTCTAATAGCATGAAAACAGCCATAAACAATACACAAACAAATAAGCATGGTCCTGTTTCAATAAAACTTTATTTATAAAAACTGGAGACTGAACATATTTTGCCCATGGGCGAGTGTGTGCTGATCCCTGCTCTCCGGAAGAAATATAACCTAGTGCTTGAATCATTGATGTGGCCATCAGTCTGCCTGGCTTATCATGTTGTTTTATATCCACTTGTATGCATGCTAAGTTGCTTCAGTCGAGTCTGACTTTTTGCAACCCTATGGAGCATAGCCTCCCAGGTTCCTCTGTTCAAGGGATTCTCCAGGCAAGAATACTGGAGTGGATTTTCATTTTCTATGCCAGAGGATCTCCCTGACCCAAGGATCGAACTCATGCCTCTTATGTTATCTGCAGTGGCAGGCAGGTTCTTTACCACCAGCACCACCTGTGAAGCTCATATATGTGCACTCTACTACAATATCAAGATGGTGAATTTTGCCTAGCATCTTCTGCAAAACATCTCTTTTGAGCAGAATGTCTATCCTTTTCTCTGAGAGCCAAGGGGAAACATTAAAGATTCCTGTTCCACAGATGTGTTTATACCCAAGGAAGAAAACCTCAGCATGTTTGCTTAATCTAGTTAATGACATGGCAGTGCGGTTAGGACCCTGAACTGATTGTGAGGACTCTCAACCTCATCATCTTCCAGCTATGCATCCTTGGAGTACAGAGTGAACTTCCTGAAGTTTCTGAATCCTCATCTCCAGAATAAGCATTATTACTTGCTCCACCCACTTTACAGGACTATTAGTAGGATTAACTAAGACAATGGTTATATAACCTGTTCTATAAATTGTAAAGCTGTTTACAATATTATGAGGTCGTAATTGCCATAATGATTGACATTACAGGTTTTAACCAAACTAGATAATAAAGTTTTTGTTTCAAGCACTAAATAGAACAGCTCTAAGCCAATATTAATGTGCCTGATAGATTCAAAAAGTGTTTATCAAACCAAGGCTTTGCAGATGACTACTCTGTAAGATTTTCATATTTATGCCATTAAAAAAGTATCCCAAGGGAGTATGAAAATATGGCAATTGTGGAAGAATAATTGTTAGACCTAGAATCCTTACTTAAAACTTGGCAGACCGATTAGAAAGCAAAATCAGAAACATGAACAATATTTAGAGTAAAACATTCCCACAAGGGCTCTATAGAGCCCCACAGTGAGGAGAAAGTACTAGGAATGGAATCAAATTTGAACATGTCAGGAATGACAGAGATGAAGAAAAGACGGTCCAGATAAAAGTGGGAAGGGAGGCAGAGTCAGGAATCTCTGAAAACAAGCCAGAGTACTTTAACAGTCCACAAAAACAACTGAAGCTGGAAGATCTATGAAGTTAAAAAGCTGTCTAAATCAAGCCTCTTCATAAAAGTTCAAGAAAACTAATTTCACATCAGAAGGATTCACAGAAAAGTACTCTATGCAAAGTTAGCATAGGAGAAAAAGAGAATGAGTAGAATATGACTACTGCAGAATATAAAATCATGCCAGAGAGGCATATTCAAAAAAAATAGATTGGAACTGTAGCATTCTACTCCAAAATGAGCTAAAAGACTTTAAAAAAATGATGCATGACATGAAAGAATGCATTCAGATCAGATCAGATCAGTCGCTCAGTCGTGTCCAACTCTTTGCGACCCCATGAATCACAGCACGCCAGGCCTCCCTGTCTATCACCAACTCCCGGAGGTCACTCAGACTCACATCCATCGAGTCAGTGATGCCATCCAGCCATCTCATCCTCTGTCGTCCCCTTCTCCTCCTGCCCCCAATCCCTCCCAGCATCAGAGTCTTCTCCAATTAGTCAACTCTTCACATGAGGTGGCCAAAATACTGGAGTTTCAGCTTTAGCATCATTCCTTCTAAAGAAATCCCGGGGCTGATCGTCAGAATGGACTGGTTGGATCTCCTTGCAGTCCAAGGCACTCTCAAGAGTCTTCTGCAACACCACAGTTCAAAAGCATCAATTCTTTGGCACTCAGCCTTCCTCACAGTCCAGCTCTCACATCCATACATGACCACAGGAAAGACCATAGCCTTGACTAGGCAAACCTTTGTTGGCAAAGTAATGTCTCTGCTTTTGAATATGCTATCTAGGTTGGTCATAACATTCCTTCCAAGGAGTAAGCGTCTTTTAATTTCATGGCTGCAGTCACCATCTGCAGTGATTTTGGAGCCCAAAAAAATAAAGTCTGACACTGCTTCCACTCTTTCCCCATCTATTTCCCATGAAGTGATGGGACCGGATGCCATGATCTTCGCTTTCTGAATGTTGAGCTTTGAGTCAAATTTTTCACTCTCCACTTTCACTTTCATCAAGAGGCTTTTTAGTTCCTCTTCACTTTCTGCCATAAGGGTGGTGTCATCTGCATCTCTGAGGTTATTGATATTTCTCCCGGCAATCTTGATTCCAACTTGTGTTTCTTCCAGTCCAGTGTTTCTCATGATGTACTCTGCATAGAAGTTAAATAAGCAGGGTGACAATATACAGCCTTCATGTATTCCTTTTCCTATTTGGAACCAGTCTGTTGTTCCATGTTCAGTTCTAACTGTTGCTTCCTGACCTGCATATATGTTTCTCAAGAGGCAGATCAGGTGGTCTGGTATTCCCATCTCTTTCAGAATTTTCCACAGTTTATTGTGATCCACACAGTCACAGGCTTTGGCATAGTCAATAAAGCAGAAGTAAATGTTTTTCTGGAACTCTCTTGCTTTTTCCATGATCCAGTGGCTGTTGGCAATTTGATCTCTGGTTCCTCTGCCTTTTCTAAAACCAGCTTGAACATCAGGAAGTTCACGGTTCACATATTGCTGAAGCCTGGCTTGGAGGATTTTGAGCATTACTTTACTAGCGTGTGAGATGAGTGCAACTGTGCATTACCAAAGTAAAAACTCAGAAATGAGGTAATAGATCTCAAGAAAAAATCGAATTTTTTAATCATGAAAACTAAACTATTTTTAAGATGGCTGATTTCAGAAATGGAGCAGGAAATACAAGATGTGAGATCAGAAAATCTTGATATACCTACTCAAAAGTTTGCAGTCATGTTAAAAGGACTCAGGACATACCTGGAAGAGGCTGTCACAGCCAAAGATGCAACAAGTTGAAGTTCAATACTATCACTATTAAAATCATAATGAATTGAAATCTAGCAAATATATTTTTATGCCTGAGTTCATAAAGATATTTATCCAATAAAAGCATTTCAAGTTACAAAATAGGGGAAAAGCTAAATTAAACAGATTTCTGTGGGACTTTGAGCTAATAACATGTACTGTCAAACTTTAAAGGAGAAGATAAACTAAGTATTATCAAGGCTAAGACTCACTTTTGTTTTTTATACTTTAATATCTGTGAAATCAGGCTGCATCTTCCCATCAACAGCATCACATAATTTATATTGTAGTGCTTTCTCTTCCTTAGAAGAACATAAAATAATGATGCATCTGACACTCAAAGGTCTCTGAGATTTGGTGAAACACAATGGCATCCTTCTTTTTCATTCATTCTGCCACCAAGACATTTTCCACAGTGCCCAAACATTAACAGTTCTCAAAAATATGCTTTGAAAAACACCAGCTCAGGAAATGCTGTATTTGAATAAACCACACATTTACCTTCAAAATCTCGCCAAACTCTTCTAACATACACACATTTTATTTCTCCACCTGAAAAATACACTTTCTTTTTTGGTCATTTATGTCTTGACCGCTCTTCCTACATCACCAGCCCCATCATGGGCAGTGACCACATCCTATGTATCTTTCATAACTCAACCCAAGCCTAAGCAGTCTTTTAAAAGTGGTCAATTTGGGTTTTGGTTTTGTTTGGGGGTTTTTTCCTTCTTTTGTTTTTTGGCTATGCCACACAGCTTGTGGGAACTTAGTTCCCTGACCATGGATTGAACCTGGACCATGACAGTGAAACCACAGAATCTTAACTGGACTGCTACGGAATTCCCAAAAGTGGTCAGTTTTGAATGGCTGATCGTTATAATTCATTTGCTGTTGAAATTTCCCTTAAAATGTCTATATGAAAATATAGACTTTATCTCCATTCTTTTCAAAATTTCTTTTATTCTGCTATTCTAGGGTCCAAGAGGTCTGGACTCATGAATTCCTGAATGGTACCTGGGTCATCTGATCCAAAATATGTCCCCTATCACAAGGCACCTTGACAATGCTGGAGAAAGCCCATCCTTACAGAGAGGCCACTAAATTTAGATTTTGTGGATGACAAAATAAAAAGACATTTTCAGTGGGAGACTCAATAGAAACAAAAAATAGAGTAACAAAAACCAAAACAGTAGCTTCTGATACACAGCCCATACTCCTAAAGACACAAATAGAACACCAAGGAAGCTGACCTCCACCACCTCCTCACCTTCTCACCACACTCATTAGCTGCTGGCAGTGGCATGGGCACAGGTGCCAGCAACAGGGCCACTGTGGAAACAATTGAAGCTTTTTCTTTCAGAAAATCACATCTAGAAAGTCATTGAAGAAGACGGGTTTTTTTCCAAACCACAAGAGCAAGTTAGACAACATGTACCCGGCCTGAAGTATGGCCTTGAAGGAGATTATCTTAATTCTAGGTCAGCTCTGGAGGTTATAGGAAGAAAGGATGAAGAAATAGATAGATGATAGATGGATAGATTAGATAGATAGATAGATAAACAGCCCTCATATCTACATGGATATATAATAGACATAAGAGCATATTTCTGCCGTTTCTTTTTGTTGTTGTTGTTAAATATTTATTTATTTGGTTGGACCAGCATTAGTGCAGTCACACAAGATCTTCATTGAGGCATGCAAGATCCTCAGTTGCGGCATGCGAACTCTTAATTGCTGCACGTGGGATCTAGTTCTCTGATCAGGCTTCAAACCTGGGCCCTGTGCATTGGGAGCACGGAGTCTTAGCCACTGGACCCCCAGGGAATTCCTTCTTTCTGCCTTTTCTGCTCCATCAAACAATTCTACTTCTGTTCCTTGGGGCAGGTACAACCAACCCCAGAGGAAAGTGTTGTGTCTGCCTCTGTTACTCCTTTTCCCTTGCCCTCCTCTCTTTTCGCTTCTCTGATTCTCTCTAAACTAAAAGAGGAGAAGAAATGGTGTTAAGGGTTTGACAGGAACAGCTGGAGCTGGTAGAAAAACAATGAGTTATTTTTTCCTACTTCAGTGCCTGTTTCAAGAAAAACCTAAAAATTGAATATGGGGAAGTGACCATATCCAGTGAGGAAAGTATAAAACAGGGAAAAGGTACTAGCCTGAGGGTCCCAAGTTTGAGTTCTGATTCCAATATTTCATCAGAACTTTGAAGCAAGTTGATATAAAAAAATAAAATAAAATAAAAAGCCCTAAGTATGCCCTGGGCAACACAATACCTTGTTTTATCATGAGTACACAGCATGCCTCCACGTGGCCACACAGCACTCATCCGAAAGCATCTTGGGGGCACTGAGCCTAAGGTGGCTTTCTGGACTCATGAGTGTTTGCCCTGCAGATGGAGGCCAATGAGGGGGCCCAAGTGTGCATGGCAGCAGTGAGGTATCCACACCCAGTCTTGGAGGCCAGGCCAGGGTCATTGACATGGACAATTTCAGATTCCCAAGAACCCAGGCCTAGAAAAGAAGATGTGGGATCTCTGTGGCATATCCACTTGGCCCCACATATCCTTGCCCCGTGGCTAGGGCATAACAGAGCCTGGGCCCCAGGGCAGAGCCTGTCCTGTCCTGACTTAAGCAGAGCAATTCAACTCTCTAATCTCCCATCTCTTAAACATGTATTCTCTAAAAGTCTCCTGGGCATCACAGACAAAAGTGAATTCTCTCTTTCTTCCCATTCCACTTTGAGATGAATACTGCTGTACAGTGGGAATATGTATGTGTATGCCCACCAGGGCTTGCTTGTAGTTTCCCGAATGTAGGAACAATGCCTCGTACCTTTTTATAGCCTTTGCATTACCTAATACAGTCCCAAGCACATCAGCAGGCATAAAAATGCATGTCAATAAATGTTGATTTTAGAACTCTGTTTCAAAATTGTCCAATATATTTTTGCCTACAATATGTAAAAAGTGTGCTATGTACCTGCATATATAGAGACTACAGATACTTTCCATCCCAATTGCACTAGCAGGTTACTAGGCTCACTCTTACTTTCTGGAATCATCCCTTGCTGGAACCATGCCTAATACACAGTGTAACTTGTTGTCTATTTTTTCTGATCGATATTCAGAGAGTGGTCTGGTCCTTTAAGAGCTTTGGAAATAGAACGATTTCAGGTGTGCAATAGTCCCAAATATCTGCGTTTACATACCAATAAGAGGAGCTTATGGTTTCTATATTTTCTGGTTTCATAACATAGTATACATATTTCAATGAGTACTTTTTGGCTTTTACCAAATTGGTCTTTTATTTAAAGCTTCTTTTTATCTAAAACTCTAGAGAACTATTGGAAAAGACTCTGATGCTGGGAGGGATTGGGGGCAAGAAGAGAAGGGGACAACAGAGGATGAGATGGCTGGATGGCATCACTGACTCGATGGACGTGAGTCTGAGTGAACTCCGGGAGTTGGTGATAGACAGGGAGGCCTGGCGTGCTGCAATTCATGGGGTCACAAAGAGTCGGACATGACTGAGCGACTGATTTTATCTGATCTGATCTGATCTAGAGAACTATATTGTGGGATATGACATGTGCCAGAAAACTCAACCATATAAATGAAAAAAAAAATCATGCTAATAGAAAAAGCACATATTTCTAGGTTGAATATCTGACCAGAAAGCAGAAATAAGGTAAAATTGTTCATGGTTAATATCTGCATGTTAGACCCTACCAAGCCAGTTCCCCATCACCAACATTTATTTTTTATTTTTTTCCTAATAGGTACAGAATCTCAAGGCACCAAGTCAATTTTCCCTTTACAAAAGTAGAATTAGCTTTCCACCCTCCTCCTCCTCCATCCCCACATTAACCATCTCCCCAGCGGCTACACACAAGAACCATTTATATTTACATTAAAAATGATTTGGCCTATGTACACTGCATTGTTTGACAGGAAAGATGGATGTTCACTTATAATTAAGTTTCAGCATAAATGACATCATTCTGGAAGATAAGAGTTCCCTTATTCCCTCTCTGCTGGTTTTCTCATAGGATACCAAGGGGTTGATGGTGGGGGGCATGTACACAGATTTTAATGATTTTTCCTAGGCCTTCTCAGCAGCAGACAGTTCTGCAGCATTTCAGTTACCTCTGAAACTCTGAAGGAAATTTTTCCTATCGAATTCAGCAGATATCCATTGGTTCTCTGCTTCTGTACCAAGAAGACAGAGGAGTGTACAGCCTCGCCATTCAGAAGTATGGCCTGTGAAATAGCAACGTAGGCATCACCTGGAAGTCTACTAGAATCGAGGATTTTGTGGTCCCTTGGATCTGTGGAATCAAAATCTGTATTTAAGGAAAAAAAAAAAAAAAAAGATCTCCAGATGACTTTTCTGCATGTGACAGTTTGAGAAATGCTAGTGTAAGAGACATGCCTGTGTGCAATGGGAAGCTTTATGAATCAGGTGCATTGTTCGGATTTTTCTCTGCCTTTGTACATCAGAGTTTGAGGGCTAAGTTTTCAGACTTTTGTATATTCATTTCCCTTACTGTAGTGGAGCTATAAAATTACTTTTTGCCTTGGCATGACCAAACTGGATTTAGGGATTCCCTGGTAGCTTAGCAATAAAGAATCCACCTGCAATGCAGGAGACCTGGGTTCAACCCCTGGGTTGGGAAGATCCCCTGCAGAAGGGAATGGCTACTTGCTCCAGTATTCTGGCGTGGAGAATTCCATGGACTCTATAGTCCAAGGAGTTGCAAAGAGTTGGACACAACTGAGCAACTTTCACTTCACTTCAAACAGGATTTATTCCAAGAATACAAGATTGGTTCAACATATAAAAACTAATTAATGTAATATGCCATAATATTAAATAAAGGGGAAAAAACCACATGATCAATTCAATGTAGTAAAACTAATTGACAAAATACAACATTCTCTTGTGATAAAAAACATTCAACAAGCTAAGAATAGATGGGAACTTCCTCAACCTAATAAAGAGCATCTACAAAAAACATTCAGCTAACATCATATTTAATTATAAAAGACAGAAATATTTCCCCCTGAGATTAGGCACAAGCAGTCTTATCATTTCTATTTGTCATTTTGTAGTAGAAATTCAAGACAGGCAATTAAGAGAAAGGAAAGGAAGAATGAAAAAGAAAAAATAAATAAATAAAACATCCAGGTTGGAAAGAAAGAAGATTGTATTTATAAATAACATGATCTTATTTATTGAAAATCCTGAGGAATTCACAAAACAACTTATAGGAACCAAAGAACAAGTTCATCAAGATTGCATGGCACAAGATCAATTTATAAAAATAAACTGTGTATCTGTACACTCACAATGAATAATCTGAAAATGGAATTACGAAAACTATCCCATTCAACATAACACCAAAAATAACATATTTAAGGATAAATTCAGTAATAAAAATGCAACATTTACACTGAAAACTAAAAACATGATGAAAGAAATTAAACAAGACCTAAATAAATGGAAAGACATCTTTTGTTCATGAATTGGAAGACTTAATATTGTTAAGATTACAGTGCTTTCCAAATTCACCTAGAGATTCCAACAGTCCTTATCAAATCTCAGCTTTTTTTTTTTTTTACAGAAATTGATAAGCTGAAAAATATTCGTATATTACTAGAAACACAAGGGAACTGGAGTAATCAAAACAATCATTAAAAAGGACAAAATTGGGTTTCTTCCCAATTTCAAAACTTCCTATAATGCTACCATAATCAAAATTGTGTGGTAGTGGAATAAGGTTAGACATACATCTAGATCAATGGAACAAAACTGGGTGTCTAGAAATAAGCCTATACATTTATAGTCAACTGCTTCTTGCTTCGGGGAAGGCAATGGCACCCCACCCCAGTACTTTTGCCTGGAAAATCCCATGGACGGAGGAGCCTGGTAGGCTCCAGTCCGTGGGGTCGCTAAGAGTCGGACACGACTGAGCGACTTCACTTTGACTTTTCACTTTCATGCATTGGAGAAGGACATGGCAACCCACTCCAGTGTTCTTGCCTGGAGAATCCCAGGGACAGGGGAGTCTGGTGAGCTTCCGTCTATGGGGTCGCACAGAGTCGGACACGACTGAAGCGACTTAGCGGTAGCAGCAGCTTCTTGCTGAGACAATGATGAGGATGGATCCAAAGTACATAGGTAGGCATAAACTGAAAGAATCAGAAAGGTGTAATGAACATCAATATGCCCAGCATCCACCACTGACAATTATCTTGTTTTATCTGTACATCCTACCATACACTTTTTGTTGTTCAGTCAATAAAGCTTGTCCAATTCTTTGCAACCCTATGGACTATAGCACAACAGGCTTCCCCGTCCTTCACTGTCTCCTGGAGTTTGCTCAAATTCATGTCCATTGCATCACTGGTGCTATCTAACCATCTCATGCTCTGCTGACTTCCTCCCTTTTTGCCTTCAAAATTTCCCAGAATCAGGGTCTTTTCCAATGAATCGGCTCTTCACATCAAGTGGCCAGAAGTATTGGAGGTTCAGCTTCAACATCAGTCTTTCCAATGAATGATCAGAGTTGATTTCCTTTAGGGTTGAGTCATTTCATCTCCTTGTAGTCCAAGGGACTCTCAAGAGTCTTCTCCAGTACCACAGTTTGAAAGCATCAGTTCTTCCGTGCTTAGCCTTCTTTACAGTCCAACTCTCACATCCATACATGACTACTGGAAAAACCACACCTTTGACTACACAGACCTATGTCGGCAAAGTGATATCTCTGCTTTTAAATAAGCTGTCTACATTTGTCATAGCTTTTCTTAAAAGGAGCAAGCATCTTTTAATTTCATGGCTGCAATCACCATCCACAGTGATTTTGGAGCCCAAGAAAATAAAATCTGTCACTATTTCCACTGTTTCCCCATATATTTGCCATGAAGTGATGGGACAGGATGCCATGATCTTAGTTTTTTTAATGTTGAGTTTTAAGCCAGCTTTTTCACTCTCCTTTCACTTTCATCAAGAGGCTCTTTCGTTCCTCTTCCCTTATTGCCATTAGAGTAGTATCATCTGCATATCTAAGATTGTTGATATTTCTCCCAGCAATACTGATTCTAGCTTGTGATTCATTCAGTCTGGCATTGTGCATCATGTACTCTGAATGTAAGTTAAATAAGCAGGATGACAATATACAGCCTTCTCCTACTCCTTTCCCAATTTTGAACCAGTCTGTTGTCCCGTGTTCAGTTCTAACTGTTGCTTCTTGTTCTACCTACCGGTTTCTCAGGAGATAGGGAAGGTGGTCTGGTATTCCCATGTCTTGAAGAATTTTCCACATATATCATATGCTTAACTCATTTTTGGTCTTCCCTGGTGGCTCAGACAATAAAGCATCTGCCTACAATGTGGGAGACCCGGGTTCAATCCCTGGGTCGGGAAGATCTCCTGGAGAAGGAAATGGCAACCCACTCTAGTATTCTTGCCTGGAAAATCCCATAGATGGAGAAGCCTGGTAGGCTAAGTCCATGGGGTCACAGAGTCAGACACAACTGAGTGACTTCACTTTCACTTTCCTTCACTTAACTCATTTTTAATGTATTATTTAAATTTTTTAATTGAGTAAGAGATTGTTCCATAGTGCTTTACAAGTTTCAAAAGTTTCACTCACATGATTTCATAATATTCCATAATAACCCTTTTTAATCCCCTACCCCTGTGGTACCCCTAAGGTACTCTCCCTTCCCTCTATTCATTGGTAAGCACTAATTTGTTCTCCACATCTGTGAGTCTGCTATTTTGTTTTATTCATTAATTTGTTGTGTATTTTTAAATTCCACGTATAAATGGTATACTATATTTGTCTTCTCTGTCTGACGTTTCACTTAGCACAATGCCTTCCAAGTTCATCTCTGTTGCGACCAGTGGAAATTTTTCATTCTTTTTTTGTGGTTGAGTAGTATTCCCTTGTAAGTATATACTACATCTTCTTTTTTTATTCATTCATTTTAATTTCCATTGAATTTTGAAGTAAACCCCAGAGATCATGTCACATTATCTACACATATTTCAGTAGGGAATCTCTAAAAGATAAGGGCTCTTTTTAACAAAACCCCAATAATGACAACCTTAGAAGATTTTATTTTTTTCTGATCTCTTGAAAAACATATATCATTTTATTTATTTAAAATCATCTTTCAATTATTTCTTCCTCTGGAATTTTTGAGACTAGCAATGTAATTTAATCAAAGGCAGATGCCTTAAAATCTAATCTATATTTACTTATGACCTTAATTTGATTGGGTCTGTTGGTTCTAGGAGGAGAAAAAAACAAAAGACTCAAAAACTCACAACAACAAAATACCAAAAAGCAAAAATCCTCACTTCTTAATTAGACTTCTTGAAAAAGAAGAGATAGAGAAAATAAATCATTGGTCACATTCTCATTTTTCACTGTTAATAACTATTTCATGTTTCCCATAGTTGATTTTAACAAGTCCCAATATTTTAAAATTGTGATCCAAATATTAGGATTTCACATTTAGACAATAGCAAAAATTTTTGTTAACTACTTGGAATGATTCTTAACCTTCCAACTCAAAATCTATGGAACATGTCTGCATATTTGTGCTCAAAAAATATAATCAAAGTAATCTTTTAATGAATTGTGATGCGTTCTGGGATTATCTGGTGCCTTTGTTGACATACATCTGATTTTTGCTTTCTATACCAAGCCTCAAGCTTCCCTCTGGAGGTACATTCAACTACCTATTAGAGATGAGAGAGTGAGTTTAATCCAAGTTTAGAAACCACTAATGCTCCATAGGTATAGGATTACAAACCAACTTGAATCTTTTGGTGCTCAACTTTGTTTGTTCTTGGCAAAGCTCGAAAAACTTAACAGCGCTCAAAAGATTTCTTGGACATGGACTTTAAAAAAGAGTATTTTGATGAGTAAAGCATAAATGAACCAGAACCCATATGGATCAAATTTTCCTCAAAATGCACATGGGTTTAATAATTAATGGAAAAAGTGCTTCTAGCATGCATTTGGGGTTTTATCAAACCCCAAATATTCATGAAAAAAAATAGTCTGATAGGTTCAAAGAATCCAAACTCTGATTTGATGCACCCACATTAATATCTCTTGATGTTGAATAAAAATGAGAACCATTTAGGTGTAATGGAAAACAGAGGCAGAGCTTGTTCAAAAATTATGTGAATGAAAGAAAATAACATTAATGCCACAAAGTTCATCTTTGTTCATATTTGTTTTCTTAAATCCTTCTTTTGGGAATATCCAAGAATCTTTTAACTATATCTTAGCATATTAAGAGTTCTCAAAGAAATTATTGATTGCAGTTGAAAAAGAAAAAAAAAAGACTGAATGAAATCCTTTGAGATACATAATATGTCATGAGATTTCTAAGTTATTTGCAAATGTTTCTGCCAGTATCAATAAATTCCTAAAATTACTGGATAAACTGCATTAATTAAAGAATGGCACTATGTATTTAGAAGTTCCTGGAAGTTGTGTTTTTGAATTCACAGTGGCACTGCTGTGTATCTTAGCAAAATTTAATTTTACCTCTTTACCACTAAGGCAATTATGTTCAGCTATAGGGACATTTTTTTTCTGAGCAGATCCTCAACATTTAAACTTTATGTGCCCTTTGTTATGCTTATATCTTAATTAACTCCCTTAACTTTTAAGAACTTTATCTAATTTCTAACTTTATATTTTTTCTAAGTTCTTCTTTTGAGCATGTGATCCTTCTATAAATCTTGAATCAATCACAAATAAAAATGGCACTGTGTTTTCTCTTTTATTATTATTAAATGTATTTAAACTAAGAAACAACATAAATAATTTGTCCATTTTTCTCACTCCACATCCAACACCCACAATCACCCATATATTCTTTATATCTACAAACTTGGTGTTTTTAATATACAGATATTTTCAGATTTCACATATAAGAGAGATCATATGGTATTTTTCTTTTCCTGTGTGACTTATCTCACTTAGGATAATGTCTTTGAGGTCCATCCATGTTGCTTAAAATTGCAAGATTTCATTTGGTTTAGGGCTAAATAATGTGTGTGTGTGTGTGTGTGTGTGTGTGTGTGTGTGATTATGCCACGATTTCTTTAACATTCATCCATTTATGGACCCTTGTGTTATTTTCATGTCTTGCCTATTGTAAACAATGCTGCAAAGAACACAGAGGAGCAGTGTTTTCATATTCTTTGGCTAAATACCTGGAAGTGAAATTGCTGGATCATCAGTTCAGTTCAGTTCAGTCCCTCAGTCCTGACTCTTTGAGACCCCATGAATCGCAGCATGCCAGGCCTACCTGTCCATCACCAACTCCCGGAGTTCACTCAGACTCATGTCCATTGCAGAGAAGGCAATGGCACCTCACTCCAGTACTCTTGCCTGGAAAATCCCACGGACGGAGGAGTCTAGTAGGCTGGAGTCCATGGGGTCGCTAAGAGTCAGACATGACTGAGCGAATTCACTTTCTCTTTTCATTTTCATGCATTGGAGAAGGAAATGGCAACCCACTCCAGTGTTCTTGCCTGGAGAATCCCAGGGACGGGGGAGCCTAGTGGGCTGCCATCTATGGGGTCACACAGAGTCGGATACGACTGAAGTGACTAAGCATGTCCATTGAGTCGGTGATGCCATCCATCCATCTTACCCTCTGTCGTCCCCTTCTCCTCCTGCAATCCCTCCTAGCATCAGAGTCTTTTGTAGTGAGTCAACTCTTCACATGACGTGGCCAAAGTACTGGAGTTTCAGCTTTAGCATCATTCCTTCCAAAGAAATCCCAGGGCTGATCTCCTTCAGAATGGACTGGTTGGATCTCCTTGCAGTCAAAGGGACTCTCAAGAGTCTTCTCCAACACCACAGTTCAAAAGCATCAATTCTTCGGCACTCAGCTCTCTTCACAGTCCAACTCTCACATTCATACATGACCATTGGAAAAACCATAGCCTTGATTAGATGGATCTTTGTTGGCAAAGTAATGTCTCTGCTTTTGAGTATGCTATCTAGGTTGGTCATAACTTTCCTTTCAAGGAGTAAGCATTTTTAATTTCATGGCTGCAATCACCATCTTTAGGGATTTTGGAGCAAAGAAAAATAAAGTCTGACACTGTTTCCACTGTTTCCCATCTATTTCCCATGAAGTGATGGGACCAGATGTCATGATCTTTGTTTTCTGAATGTTGGGTTTTAAGCCAACTTTTTGATTCTCCACTTTCACTTTAATGTAGAGGCTTTTTAGTTCCTCTTCACTTTCTGCCATAAAGGTGGTGTCATCTGCATCTCTGAGGTTATTGATATTTCTCCCGGCAATCTTGATTCCAGCTTGTGTTTCTTCCAGTCCAGCGTTTCTCATGATGCACTCTGCATAGAAGTTAAATAAGCAGGGTGACAATATACAGCCTTGACGTACTCCTTTTCCTATTTGGAACCAGTCTGTTGTTCCATGTCCAGTTCTAACTCTTGCATCCTGACCTGCATATATGTTTCTCAAGAGGCAAGTCAGGTGGTCTGGTATTCCCATCTCTTTCAGAATTTTCCACAGTTTATTGTGATCCACACAGTCAAAGGCTTTGGCATAGTCAATAAAGCAGAAATAGATGTTTTTCTGGAACTCTCTTGTTTTTTTGATGATCCAGCAGATGTTGGCAATTTGATCTCTGGTTCCTCTGCCTAGTCTAAAATCAGCTTGAACATCTGGAAGTTCATGGTTCATGTATTGCTGAAGCCTGGCTTGGAGAATTTTGAGCATTAGTTTACTAGCGTGTGAGATGAGTGCAATTATGCAGTAGTTAAGCATTCTTTGGCATTGGCTTCCTTTGGGATTGGAGGGAAAACTGACCTTTTCCAGTCCTGTGGCCACTTCTGAGTATTCCAAATTTGCTGGCATATTGAGTGCAAACTTTCACAGCATTATCTTTCAGAATTTGAAAGAGCTCAACTGGAATTCCATCACCTCCACTAGCTTTGTTTGTAGGGATGCTTTCTAAGGCCCATTGACTTCACATTCCAGGATGTCTGGCTCTAGGTCAGTGATCACGCCATCATGATTATCTTGGTTGTGAAGATCTTTTCTGTACAGTTCTTCTGTGTATTCTTGCCACCTCTTCTTAATATCTTCTGCTTCCGTTAGGTCCATACCATTTCTGTCCTTTATCGAGCCCATCTTTGCATGAAATGTTCCTTTGGTATCTCTAATTTTCTTGAAGAGATCCCTATTCTTTCTCATTCTGTTGTTTTCCTCTATTTCTTTGCATTGATCGCTGAGGAAAGCTTTCTTATCTCTTCTTGCTATTCTTTGGAACTCTGCATTCAGATGTTTATATCTTTCCTTTTCTCCTTTGCTTTTCACTTCTCTTCTTTTCACAGCTCTTTGTAAGGCCTCCCCACAGAGCCATTTTACTTTTTGGCATTTCTTTTCCATGGGGATGGTCTTGATCCCTGTCTCCTGTACAATGTCACAAACCTCAGTCCATAGTTCATCAGGCACTCTATCTATCAGATCTAGTGCCTTAAATCTATTTCTCACTTCCACTGTATAATCGTAAGGGATTTGATTTATGTCAGACCTGAATGTACACTGGTCATAGCAAATACCCTCTTCCAACAACACAAGAGAAGACTCTATACATGGACATCACCAGATGGTCAACACTGAAATCAGGTCGATTATATTCTTTGAAGCCAAAGATGGAGAAGCTCTATACAATCAGCAAAAACAAGACCAGGAGCTGACTGTGGCTCAGACCATGAACTCCTTATTGCCAAATTCAGACTTAAACTGAAGAAAGTAGGGAAAACCACTAGACCATTCAGGTATGACCTAAATCAAATCCCTTATGATTATATAGTGGAAGTGAGAAATAGATTTAAGGGACTAGATCTGATAGATAGAGTGCCTGATGAACTATGGAATGAGGTTCGTGACATTGTACAGGAGACAGGGATCAAGACCATCCCCATGGAAAAGAAATGCAAAAAAGCAAAATGGCTGTCTGGGGAGGCCTTACAAAGAGCTGTGAAAAGAAGAGAAGTGAAAAGCAAAGGAGAAAAGGAAAGATATAAACATTTGAATGCAGAGTTCCAAAGAATAGCAAGAAGAGATAAGAAAGCATTCTTCAGCGATCAATGCAAAGAAATAGAGGAAAACAACAGAATGGGAAAGACTAGGGATCTCTTCAAGAAAATCAGAGATACCAAAGGAACATTTCATGCAAAGATGGGCACGATAAAGGACAGAAATGGTATGGACCTAACAGAAGCAGAAGATATTAAGAAGAGGTGGCAAGAATACACAGAAGAACTGTACAAAAAAGATCTTCACAACCAAGATAATCATGATGGCGTGATCACTGACCTAGAGCCAGATATCCTGGAATGTGAAGTCAATGGGCCTTAGAAAGCATCCCTACAAACAAAGCTAGTGCAGGTGATGGAATTCCAGTGGAGCTATTCCAAATCCTGAAAGATGATGCTGTGAAAGTGCTGCACTCAATATGCCAGCAAATTTGGAAAACTCAGCAATGGCCACAAGATTGGAAAAGGTCAGTTTTCATCCCAATCTCAAAGAAAGGCAATGCCAAAGAATGCTCAAACTACCGCACAATTGCACTCATCTCACACGCTAGTAAAGTAATGCTCAAAATTCTCCAAGCCAGGCTTCAGCAATATGTGAACCGTGAACTTCCTGATGTTCAAGCTGGTTTTAGAAAAGGCAGAGGAACCAGAGATCAAATTGCCAACATCCACTGGATCATGGAAAAAGCAAGAGAGTTCCAGAAAAACATCTATTTCTGCTTTATTGACTATGCCAAAGCCTTTGACTGTGTGGATCACAATAAACTGTGGAAAATTATGAAGGAGATGGGAATACCAGACCACCTGATCTGCCTCTTGAGAAATCTGTATGCAGGTCAGGAAGCAACAGTTAGAACTGGTCATGGAACAACAGACTGGTTCCAAATAGGAAAAGGAGTACGTCAAGGCTGTATATTGTCACCATGTTTATTTAACTTATATGCAGAGTACATCATGAGAAACGCTGGACTGGAAGAAACACAAGTTGGAATCAAGATTGCTGGGAGAAATATCAATAACCTCAGAGATGCAGATGACACCACCCTTATGGCAGAAAGTGAAGAGGAACTAAAAAGCCTCTTGATGAAAGTAAAAGTGGAGAGTGGAAAGGTTGGCTTAAAGCTCAACATTCAAAAAACGAAGATCATGGCATCTGGTCCCATCACTTCATGTGAAATAGATGGAGAAACAGTGGAAACAGTGTCAGACTTTATTTTTCTGGGCTCCAAAACCACTGCAGATGGTGACTGCAGCCATGAAATTAAAAGACGCTTACTCCTTGGAAGGAAAGTTATGACCAACCTAGATAGCATATTCAAAAGCAGAGACATTACTTTGCCAACAAAGGTTCGCCTAGTCAAGGCTATGGTCTTTCCTGTGGTCATGTATGGATGTGAGAGCTGGACTGTGAGGAAGGCTGAGCACTGAAGAATTGATTCTTTTGAACTGTGGTGTTGGAGAAGACTCTTGAGAGTCCCTTGGACTGCAAGGAGATCCAACCTGTCCATTCTGAAGGAGATCAGCCCTGGGATTTCTTGGAAAGGAGTGATGCTGAAGCTGAAACTCCAGTATTTTGGCCACCTCATGCGAAGAGTTGACTCACTAGAGAAGACTCTGATGCTGGGAGGGATTGGGGGCAAGAGGAGAAGGGGACAACAGAGGATGAGATGGCTAGATGGCATCACTGACTCGATGGATGTGAGTCTGTGTGACCTCCGGGAGTTGGTGATGGACAGGGAGGCCTGGCGTGCTGCAGTTCATGGAGTCGCAAAGAATCGGACACAACTGAGCGACTGATCTGATCTGATCTGAATGGTCTAGTCGTTTTCCCTACTTTCTTCAATTTAAGTCTGAATGGCAATAAGGAGCTCATGATCTGAGCCACAGTCAGCTCCCGGTCTTGTTTTTGCTGACTATATAGGGCTTTTCCATCTCTGGCTGCAAAGAAAATAATCAATCTGATTTCAGTGTTGACCTTCTGGTGATGTCCATGTGTAGAGTCTTCTCTTGTGTTGTTGGAAAAGGGTGTTTTCTTTGACCAGTGTGTTCTCTGGCAAAAGTCTATTAGTCTTTGCCCTGCTTCATTCCGTATTCCAAGGCCAAATTTGCCTGTTACTCCAGGGGTTTCTTGACTTCCTACTTTTGCATTCCAGTCCCCTATAATGAAAAGGACATCTTTTTTGGGTGTTATTCTAAAAGGTCTTGTAGGTCTTCATAGAACCGTTCAACTTCAGCTTCTTCAGTGTTACTGGTTGGGGCATAGACTTGGATTACTGTGATATTGAATGGTTTGCCTTGGAAATGAACAGAGATCATTCTGTTGTTTTTGAGATTGCATCCAAGTACTGCATTTCGGACTCTTTGTTGACCATGATGGCCACTCCATTTCTTCTGAGGGAGTCCTGCCTGCAGTAGTAGATATAATGGTCCTCTGAGTTAAATTCACCCATTCCAGTCCATTTCAGTTTGCTGATTCCTAGAATGTCGATGTTCACTCTTGCCATCTCCTGTTTGACCACTTCCAATTTGCCTTGATTCATGGACCTAACATTCCAGGTTCCTATGAATATTGCTCTTTACAGCATCGGACCTTGCTCCTATCACCAGTCACATCCAAAACTGGGTATTGTTTTGGCTTTGGCTCTATCACTTCATTCTTTCTGGAGTTATTTCTCCACTGATCTCCAGTAGCATATTGGGTACCTACTGACCTGAGGAGTTCCTCTTTCAGTATCCTATCATTTTGCTTTTTCATACTGTTCATGGGGTTCTCAAGGCAAGAATACTTAAGTGGTTTGCCATTCCCTTCTCCAGTGGACAACATTCTGTCAGACCTCTCCACCATGACCCACCCATCTTGGGTGACTGCATGGGCATGGCTTAGTTTCATTGAGTTAGACAAGGCTGTGGTCCTAGTGTGATCAGATTGACTAGTTTTCTGAGATTATTATTTCAGTGTGTTTGCTTTCTGATGCCCTCTTGCAACACCGACCGTCTTACTTGGGCTTCTCTTACCTTGGACGTGGGGTATCTCTTCATGGCTGCGCTAGCAAAGCACAGCCGCTGCTCCTTACCTTGGACGAAGGGTATCTCCTCACCACCGCCCCTGCTGACCTTGAACGTGGAGTAGCTCCTCTAGGCCCTCCTGCGCCCACAGGATCATATGCTGGATCATATGGTAGGTCTATTCTTAATCTTTTTAAAGAGTCTCCATACAGTTTTCCACAGTGATTGCCCAATTTACATCCTCACCAACAGTGTACACATGTTCCCTTTTCTGCAGTTTCTCAACAGCACTTGTTATTTCTAGTCTTTTTGATAATAGCCTTTTTAACAGATGTGAGGTGAAATCTCATTGTGGTTTTGATTTGCATCTCTCTGATGATTAATGACGTCCATGTACGTGTATTAGTGATCTCTGTGTACTTGTTGGCCATCTGTATGTCTTCGGAAAAATATCTATTCAGATCTTCTGCCCACTTTTTATCAGATTGTCTGGATTTTTGCTATTGAATTGTATGAGTTCTTAATATAATTTGAGTATTAACCTCTTATCAGATAAAAGATTTATAAATATTTTCTCCCATTGAGTAGCTTGCCTTTTCATTCTGTTGGTTTCCTTTGCTATGCAAAAGATTTTCAGTACAATGTAGTACTTCTTGCTTATTTTTTGCTCTTGTTTTTGGTGTCAAATTCACATCATTAAGATTTATGTCAAGGAGTTTCCTGCTCATGTATTTTTAATAGCAGTTTTATGGCTTCAGGTCTTGCATTTGTGTATAGTGGAAGTAGTGGTAAGTTTCATACCTTGCATAAGGTTGTCCAATATTTCTAACACCACATTAAAAAGTTGCCTTTTCCTCCCTGTACATTCTTTCTCATACATTAATTGGCCATATATGTGTGGGTTTATTTCTGACCTCCCTTTTCTGTCCCATTGATCTATGTGTCTATTTTTATGACAATAGTACACTACTTTCATTACTATAGCTTTGAAATATTGCTTGCAATTAGAGAGTATAATCACACTGACTTTATTCTTCTTTCTCAAGATTGCTTTGACTATTGGGGGTCTTCTGTGATTCCATACAAATTTTAGAACTGTTTGTAGTAGTTCTGTGAAAAATGTTGTTGGATTTTTGTTACAGGTTGCATCTATAATTTGCTTTAGATAGTGTGAACACTCCAGTACTCTTGCCTGGAAAATCCCATGGGTGGAGGAGCCTGGTAGGCTACAGTCCATGGGGTCGCTAAGAGTCGGATATGACTGAGCGACTTCACTTTCACTTTTTACTTTCATGCATTGGAGAAGGAAATGGCAACCCACTCCAGTGTTCTTGCCTGGAGAATCCCAGGGACAGGGGAGCCTGGTGGGCTGCCATCTATGGGGTCGCACAGAGTTGGACACAACTGAAGTGACTTAGCAGTAGCAGTAGTAGTGTGAACATTTTAACAATATTATTAATATTCCTTCTAATTCATGAGCACAGAAGATCTTTCCATTTATTTGTGTTGTCTTTAATTTATTTTATTAAAATCTTATAGTTTCCATTATAGAGATCTTTCACTTCCTTGGTTAAATTTATTCCTAAGTATTTTATTCTTTTTTGATGCAATTATAAATTGGATGGTTTTCTTAACTTATCTTTCTGAGCATTCATTTTTAGCTTATGGAAACAATAGATAATTTGCATATTTTGTATTTACAACTTTACTGAATTTATTAGTTCTGATAGAGTATTTAGAGCTTTCTATATATTAATAATATCCTATCATCTGCACATAGTGACAGTTTTGTTTCTTTCTTTCCAATTGAGATTCCTTTTGTTTCTTTTTCTTGCCTAATTGCTCTGATTAGCACTTCCAATAATACCCCACAAGGTGTGTGCTTACACTTTGTGACCCCGTGGACTGTAGCCTGCCAGGCTTCTCTGTCCATGGAATTTTTCAGTCAAGGATATGGAGTGGATTGCCATTTCCTACTCCGGGGGATCTTCCTGACCCAGGGATCAGACCTATGTCTCTTGCATCTCCTGCACTGGCAGGCAGATTCTTTACCACTAGCTCAACCTGGAAAGCATAGCATTTCCAATACTATGTTGAATAATAACAGTGAAAGTAAACAGGCATTCTTGTTTTGTTCCTGATATTAGAATAGTTTTTCAGCACTGAGTATAATGTTAAGATGTAGTATAGTAATCATCCAATGGACACGAATTTGAGTAAACTCTGGGAGTTGGCAATGGACAGGGAGGCCTGGAGTGCTGCAGTCCATGGGGTCACAGAGTCGGACATGACTGAGCAACTGAACTGAATTGATTGATAATGTTAAGCGTTGGCTTGTTATATATGGGCTTTATCATGTTGAGGTACATTCCCACTATACCTCCTTGTTGAGAGTTTTCATTATAAATGGATATTAATTTTCTCAGATGTTTTCTATGCATCTATTGAGATGATTATTTTGTTTTTATCATTCATTTTATTAAAATGGTTTATCACATTGACTGATTTTTGGGTGTTAAACTATCCTTGAATCTCTGGGATTCATAAATTCCACTTGCTCAAGGTATATGATCCCTTTAATATATTGTTGAATTTGGTTTGTTAATATTTGTTGAGGATTTTTCCATCTATATTCATCAGAGATATTGGCCTACAACTTTCTTTTTCATAGTGTCTTTATCTGATTTTGATATCGTGGTAATGTTGATCTTGTAAAATGAGTTTAGAAGATCTCCTTTCTCGTCTATTTTTTGGAAGAGTTTGAGAAGAATTGATATTAATTCTTTGAATGCCTGGTAGAATTCACCAGTGAATCCATCTGGTCCTGGATTTTTATTTATTTGGGAGCTTTTGATTACTGATCCACCCTCTTAATAGTAATTAATCAGACTTCCTTTTTCATTATGATTGCATCTTGGTAGGTGGTATGTCTTTAGGAATTTAACCATTTATTCTGGATTATCCAGTTTTTTAGCACAGAATTGTTCATAGTAGTCTCTTATGACCCTTTTTAGTTCTCTTTTGTCTGCTGTAGTCACTCTCTTTAATTTCTGATTTTATTTGAGTCCTCTCTCATTTTTTCTTGAGAGTCTAGCTAAAAATTTGTCAATTTTATCTTTTCTAAGAACTAGTTCTTAGTTTCATTGGTTTTTTTTTTCTATTTTATTTTTAGTCTCTATTTCACTTATTTCCACTCTAATCATTGTTATTCCCTTTCTTCTACTAACTTTAAGCTTCGTTGGTTCTTCTTTCTCTAGTTCACTGAGGTGTAAACTTAGATTATTTTTTCTTTTTATTTTTTTTTTGAAGGTTAATTGCTTTAAAGAATTGTGTTGTTTTCTGCCAAACCTCAACATGAATCAGCCATAGGTATACATATATCCCCTCCCTTTTGAAACTCCCTCCCATCTCCCTCCCCATCCCATCCCTCTTGGTTGATAGAGCCCCTGTTTGAGTTTCCTGAGCCATAGAGCCAATTCCCACTGGCTATCTATTTTACATATGGCAATGTAAGTTTCCATGTTACTCTTTCCATCTCCTTCCCTCTTTCCATGTCCGTAAGTCTATTCTCTATGTCTGTTTCTCCATTGCTGCCCTGTAAATAAGTTCTCTGGTACCATTCTTCTAGATTCTGTATATATGTGTTAGAATACAATATTTATCTTTCTCTTTCTTACTCACTTCACTCTGTGTAATAGATTCTAGGTTCGTCCACCTCATCAGAACTGACTCAAATGAGTTCCTTTTTAGGGCTGAGTAATATTCCATTGTGTACATGGACCACAACTTCTTTATCCAGTCATCTCTTGATGGACATCTAGGTTGCTTCCATGTTCTAGCTATTGTAAGTAGTGCTGCAATGAACAATGGGATACATGTGTCTTTTTAATTTTGGATTCCTCAGGATGTATGCCAAGGAGTGGTATTGCTGGGTCATATGGTGGCTTTATTCCTTGTTTTTTAAGGAATCTCCATACCATCTTCCATGATGGCTGGATTAACTTACATTCCCACCAACAGTACAAGAGCATCGCCTTTTCTCCACACCCTCTCCAGCATTTATTGTTTGTAGACTTTTTGATGATGGTCATTCTGATGGTGATATCTCATTGTAGTTTTGATTTGCATTTCTCTAATAAGCTATGTTGAGCATCTTTTCATGTGTTTGTTAGCCATCTGTATGTCTTTTTTGGAGAATTGTCTGTTTAGGCCTTTCCCCCACTATTTGATTGAGTTGTTTGTTTTTCTGGCATTGAGTTGTATGAGCTGCTCGTAGATTTTGAAAATTAATCCTTTGTCAGTTGTTTCATTTGCTATTATTTTCTCCCATTCTGAGGGTTGCCTTTTCACCTTGCTTATAGTTTCCTTTGCTGTGTGAAAGTTTTTAAGTTTAATCAGGTCCCACTTGTTTACTCTTGTTTTTATTTCCATTACTCTAGGAGGTGGGTCATAGAGGATCTTGCTTTGATTTATGTCATCAAACATTCTACCTATGTTTTCCTCTAAGAGTTTTATAGTTTCTGGTCTTACTTTAGGTCTTTAATCCATTTTGAGTTTATTTTTGTGTATGGTGTTAGGATGTTTTCTAATTTCATTCTTTTACATGTAGCTGTACAGTTTTCCAATGGCACCCCACTCCAGTACTCTTGCCTGGAAAATCCCATGGATGGAGGAGCCTGGTAGGCTGCAGTCCATGGGGTCGCCAGGAGTCAGACACAACTGAGCGACTTCACTTTCATTTTTCACTTTCATGCCTTGGAGAAGGAAATGGCAACCCACTCCAGTGTTCTTGCCTGGAGAATCCCAGGAACGGAGGAGCCTTGTGGGCTTCTGTCTATGGGGTCGCACAGAGCTGGACACAACTGAAGTGACTTAGCAGCAGCAGCAGTACAGTTTTCCCAGTACCATTTATTGAAGATACTGTCTTTGCTCTATTGTATATTCTTGCCTCCTTTGTCAAAAACAAGGTACCCATAGGTGCATGGGATTATTTCTGGGCTTTCTGTCTTGTTCCATTGGTCTGTATTTCTGTTTTTGTGCCAGTATCATATTGTCTTGATGACTGTAGCTTTGTAGTATAATCTGAAGTCAGGAAGGTTGCTTCTTCCAGATCCATTCTTCTTTCTCAAGATTGCTTTAGCTATTCTAGGTTTTTGTGTTTCCATATGAATTGTGAAATTTTTTGTTCTAGTTCTGTGAAAAATCCTACTAATACTCCTGGTTTCCCCCTAGTTCCTTCATCCACTGAGTTTTGGTTGGTTCTATGCATTCGTTTCCACTGGTCAGGTACTCCTGTCTGCTCTCAGCTGGTGTTCTGCATGCACTTCTGTGTCCAAAGGTGTATTCCTGATGTATCTGTGGAGAGAGATGTACTCCATGTCAACCTACTCCTCTGCCATCTTGTTCTTCTAAAGTTAAATTTTTTTAAATACTTTTCTTATTTCTTGACGTAGGCATTTATTGCTATATACTGTGTTTTATTTATGTAGGCTGGAAGATTACTATAAAAAATAATATTTAACATTTTTAGAAAATGAACATGGAAATTTATATAACTTTCAGCTAACTTTGAGTAGGATACATCAGAACAATAAAATTTAGACAAAAGTATCTCATCCTCTACCTCCTTTCTAAGCAACTGAATTTTTGAGTTATTTTATATTCAGTTTATATTCCACACAAAGAAGTAATGATCTCTTTTTTTTTAACACTTGCACACCTATAAAAATGATATAAAAGGAACAATTTAATATTGCATGAAAGGCACTGAACTGGAAGAACTTTCTTAAGAGACAAAATATTTTCATCGTGAAAAATGAAAATATAGATTGTTGCTACTGTTTTTAAAAAAATTAAAGAAGTGAAGGAAATTTACCATCTTTCCTAATAGAAGTAAAGATTGGTATCTTGTGGAGAACTCATCTGGGTATTTCTCTGCTACATTTTTTTGACCTGTGGGTCAGCAACTCAGCTATCACAATCTTAAGAAATGAGCCCTCAGAAAAGATTTCCCTAAAGATGGAGGAAGAACTCTATGAATAGGATAACACTGTTTTGACCAAACACAGTTGCTTGGAACCATTTATGAATGAGCCATAAATGGAATTGAATGCTATCCCCAGTTTAATTTTTTTCCCTCCTCACATTCTTACACACCAAAAATCCTATCATAAGAGGCAGCCGTGTAAGTTGCCAGAAGCCCAGCAAAGACATATTAACGATATGACCCTTTATGGTGCAAGTTTATTTATATTCAGTGAAGTAAGTTACCGACAATTTGGCCATTAATTTTCTGTTTATAAATCGTATTTTCCTTGTGTAGTCACTTCAAGACTTTGACATTCACAGTCGTGTTGAAAGAAACAAGTTTATTAAAGAAGGCAAAAGAAAAAAAGATTGGTCCTTTAAAGTTCACCAAATTGTACATGTCAGCCACTAAGTAAAATTCTGGTTTTGAAAAACAGCAAAATGCCTAGTATAGTGGAAAGAGAAGGGAACACTCTGTGTGTATTCAACTCACATATTGAAGAAGAATCAGATCAGCAAAGAAAATCTAAGTATTCCAGCCCCTAAAGAAACATAATCCGGAGTTTATATCAGATGGTTTATAGGAGTTTATTGGAATATACAACAGGGTTCATGTCGTGTGTCACAAGGTGAAGCCTGTTCACTGGTGATTTACAAGCCGCATGTGCCGGCGTTACTGTAATTTATAGGACGCAGATGGTCCTGGGGTGCCCCGCTGACTTGTAGCTGAATCAGGACCTAAGCCCTGTGTGTCATCTGCTCTGGGTACCTCAGGCTCACTTCCAAAATTATGCACCAACATATTTCTGTTCTGAACTGGAAGATTCCAGAAATCTTTACCTTGTAACAAATGCAGGTTTAAAAAAGAAAATGCAGTGGAGGTGGGAAAAGAAGCTAGGAAGGGACAATTTTTTTCTCCCTCTGCCTGAAGAAAAGTGGTTTCAGTCTCTTCCTCTGGGAGTTTTCATCGATAGGTTTGTCACTACCTTATTGTTAACAGGAAAATGAGATGCTGCCTTTCTTTTTGAATGAGTCCGGCAAAGAGGAAGGCGGAGATATAGAAAAGTTTTGCCTATTTCTGAAACGAAGTGACAAAAAGGTTCTTTCCCTAACCACCTTCAAAACCCTTATTTAATTGTGTCTTTATTACGAATCCTCTTTATCACCCTCAAAGAGTATGGTTCAGAGAGATGGTGTAATGTGAGATTAATGTTTCCAGAATCTAATGTAAATGAGTTGACCTTTTTCAAAAGATTGTTTTATCAGCACTTTAATTCACAAATTAAGGCACACGTGTTGGTTTTGAACCAGCTTTCAGTACCTCCATTTGAAATTTCTAGCACTCCTTGTTCTGGTGCTAATATATTTCATGTTGTGTTTGAAACTTTTTTGGCCAAGGAGGGGCAGTTAGAAGAAAGGACCCTTGAAGTTCCATTTGTGCTGCTCAGATATCTCCCTTGGAGTCTTTCATTGAGAAATTGAGTTGAACAATCTGGCAATCACAAACATGTGCCTTAATAACATGTTCCAGCACCCATGCACACTGCCACCAAGAGCCCCCTTGTCACCACACCAGCTGGCCCTCGCAGCCCTGGGGATGATGGAAAAGATAAGAAAAAGTATGTCCAGTGCATCCTTGCCCAGTTTCATGGGGAGCACAGCACTCTGGAACAGTCCTGCCCATGTAAATGTCTTGTGAGCTACACACATTGTTCTAAACTCTCTAGTAGCCATGCTCAGAAAAGTAAAAAGCAACAAGTGAAACTAAACAGTAAGAGTGTTGCTTAATAATAATATGTTCAAACTACTATAAATAAAATAGATAAACAACAAGGTACTACTGTATAGCACAAGAAACTATATTCAATATCCTATAATAAATTATAATGAAAAAGAATAGATATGTATATATGTGTAACTGAATCACTGTGCTGTACACCAGAAATTAACACAACATTATAAACCAACTGCACTTCAATAGAAAAAATAAAACAATATATTTTTATACAAAGCAATACACCCAAAATAATATCATTCAATAAATAATTTAATGTTAAAAGGATCACTGAGATATTTTACGTTTTTCTGTACTACATCTTCAAATTCTGGTATGTATTTTACATGTACAATGCATCTGAATTCAGACTGATCTCAGTTCAAGAGCCCCATGGTAATATGGGGCTGAAGACTAGAGTACTGCATAGCACCTTTCTGGAATAGTCCTCCTAGGAAGAAATTGATCTAGAAAATCTGAAACAAGCAATAACTTTCCATAAGGAGTAGCCATTCATACATGCTTTAATGTATTTTAAAAAATAGATGTATGCCATGTGTGTGTATTTGCTGTTTTCTTATCAAGCAAAAGGGGAAAAAAAGAGTCCAAGAGGAGAAGCTGGAGAGCTGTAATGGAAATAAAATTGACAGTCTCTCAAAACTCAGGTGGCACTTTCCTTTTCCAGTTAATTACGGTTTTAATTACATGGCTTCTTGCGACTCCTTGATACCTAATAAACCAGACTCTTTGGGGCGGCCAAGTTGGGTTTTGCTTGAACTGCAGGTGTAAGACTCAGCATGAAACATAAATCAACTTCTTAAACATGCTCCCAAGGTGTGTTCAAGCCTTTTCTTCCTGTTTGCTTGTAAAATCACATCTTTTCACCATTGTTGGCACAAAAATGATTGAAGCAGCTAGGAGCTGAATAATGGCTTTGTGTTTTTGTCTCCCTTGGCCTGGCATGAAACATTTTGCCTCAGATGAAATAGAATAGTAAAATAGAAGATGTGATTTTTTTTTTTCTCTTTCAGTCTTATGAATAATATATACTTCTAAATATTGACCATTTCACTTAAGAAAATAAATACCTGTAAGGGAAAGTAAAAAAAAAAAAGAAGACTGGGAATACATTAGGGTTGCCAGTTTGAGTATTTGGAACGCATGAGATCTTGCAAGATACATTTATTCCAGAGAAGTGCGGCATGAGGTCAATCACGTTCAAATATGGTAGAGTGTGGACCAACAGTGCCCGGGGGCTCTGCTGCCACAGAGAACACGGAGGAAGAGAAGCTTTCCCGAAGCTCTCATTGGCTGAGAACCGGCAGCATCTGATGGCATTATGAGCAGCTTGCAATTTAGCCTCAGCGGCAGGAAAATCTGCACTTGATCAGCTCTGCCATAACCAGTAAACGTCACCATGGCAAATATGGACTTCACTGGAAGGTTTTGCAGTGCCTAGTGATAATTCTGCCAACTCTCCCGCCTTCCCTCCTCCATCCATAAAGAGAAAGTGCGACATATGGTATTTGCATGTTATCACAAAATATGAGATACTGGGTGACATAAATTACGTGTGAAGGGGGTTTAGCCCATAATTTCTAGTAATTTCAAAAACATGAAAATGGCTTTTGAAGTAGGAGAAAGGGCCTTTCTCCTTGGGGAAAACTTCAAAACACATCACACGCTGTATAAACACAAATGCGTTTACCTTGCCGGGGCCTCCCTTTTTTTCTCCTTGGAATCCTGGCTAATTGTCAACGTTGTCTGTGTTCTAACAAGAGGTTTCTTTTTTCAGACCTGAATTACTTGAATTTGAGCTCTGTAACGGGAAGTTCTGCTGAGACTAGGGACAGTGGGGAGGGGATGGCGAGAAGGAGGCGGTGGGGGGGGGGGGGGTGCGGGGGCGGGCGTTTGCCAGGGAAGGAAGTTGCTGCAGATGAATCACAGTCTTTTTATGAAAGATCTCATGCTGGTTCAGGATCTGTGGTTCCTCCAAAATTCTCATCAATAATGCAAAGTTTTAAAATGTCTTCCTTGTCTCTAAGGGATCTCTACTTGTTCTGCTTCTCCCATTAATTTTCACTGCCCTCTGTTCCTGCCTGGATATGCCAAGGATCAAACTTAGAGACCCAAGTTACAGGGCATGATGTAAGCCTTGGAAAACCCACACATCTGGTTCCTAACAGCCCCCACCATCACTGTTTTTTAGAAAATATTTCTGGGGTGTGTGTATGGGTATACATGAACTCTAGGCAGGTGGACACTTTGACTTTATATTAGCAATGAAGAACTAGAAATGCATTTGTTGCAGGACGGGGGACCCCTGCCAGGCAGGGCCTTGAGAGTGGGCTTCTATCAAATACTCAGAAATGAATTGTCCAAGGAAACACACATGCTGACAAAGCAAGAGACTTTATTGGGAATGGGGCACCTGGGAGGGGGCTGGAAGGTAAGGGAACCCAAGAGAACTGCTCTGCCATGTGGCTCACAGTGTTAGGGCTGATGGTGATGAGGTGAGTTTCCAGGTTGTCTCTGGCCAATCATTCTGACTCAGGGTCCTTCCTGGTGGCACACTTATTGCTCAGCTAAGATAGATTCCAACAAGGAGGATTCTGGGAGGCTGGCAGTATATATGGACTGGCATCTCCTTCTGATCATTTCCAAATTCTTCTAAGTTGGTGTGCTTTATTGGCTCCGTGTTCCTTACCAGGACCTTCTGTCATAAAATAACTCCCACAAATGGTTACTATGGTGCCTGGCCAGGGTGGGCAGTTACAGTCAGTGTTTCTCCTAATACATTCTCTGGTTTTATTGTAACCACAGTCATAAGAGTTACCTAAGTGTTTATCATCTATTTAAAACAAATGCCAATTTAAAATAAATGCTATGTGTTAGGACCCAACCTGAGCCATGATAGGCTCAGCAAGCTACACTAGGCCTAAAGTTTCAGATTTTTATAGACCTGAGTCATGATCCCAGGAGTTATACCTCCGAGCCAATCAGGACAGTCCCCCAGGAATTATACCTCCAAGCCAATCAGGACAGTACCCATTCGTGCCAAACTTGAGCCAATCCGGATGGGGATGCGGGATTCAAAATTCGCGCATGCACACAGTTTAGCCAATCATCACCCACCAGCTACACCATGGCAGAGACAAAGAGCTGCTGGTATAAAAACAGCCATGATTCAGAGCTCTGGGCTCTTGTCGAGACTCCACTGCATTGGATGAGACTTGAGCCCTAGCTCGAGCTAACAATAAAAACCCCTTTATGCTTTTGCATTGCTGTGGACGTCTTATTCTCTCAATTTTGGGGACTCGGAACTTGGGCGTAACACTATGTACAATAGTCAATTAACAAATATTTGCTGATCTGTTACGGCACCCCACTCCAGTATTCTTTCCTGGAAAATCCCATGGATGGAGGAGCATGGTAGGCTACAGTCCATGGGGTTGCAGAGAGACGGACATGACTGAGTGACTTCACTTTCAGTTTCTACTGTACCTCCAAGGGACAGGAGAATTCTGATCACCTAGCCCAATGCTTAGCACAAAGTCTGTGCTCAGTAACTCCTGGTTGACCAAATAAATGAATTGGCATCAGACCTTTCCATCTTTCCTAGAAAGGTGAAAATAAAGTAAGAAGCTTTGAATCCCAACTCCACAGTTGTGCCAGGATACAGAAAAACCAAGTCTGCCATAATTAAAATGCTTATCAAGTTGTGTAAAAAGGCTGATAGACTAATTTTTAGACCTTCCTTGATTCCTGAATTCCTCCCTCTCTCTTCCTCATCAGTGCTTCCAGTTGGCCAGAAACTCTAAATAGATTATTTATACTTCAATGCCAAAGACATCCTTCCTGAGGCCATCCTTCCTGGGAGGGGGAGGGGGGTTAACTGGGGAAGCAAAGAGAAATATTGAGAAAATGCTGCAACTTAGTAATTTACTATCAATTGGGTGGCCCTTGAGAGCTTAGAAAGTGCTTTCATAAACTTTTCTTTTCCAATTCGCGTAACAATCTTGTATGACAAACATCATCATTTTCATTTCACAGAGGAGACTCAGGGAAATGAAGAGCCTTGCCTAAGATCACAATGCTAAGACATAACAGAACCTGAATTGATACCGAAATTCTGAAACCAAGGAGAGGAGTTGTTTTTTCGTAAGTCATATTTTAAAGTCGAATTATAGTGTATGTGACGACTCTTAAACATTACCTAGTAAAAATGTTTTTGTCTTGATTAGATCCCCAAATTTCCTTCCCCAAGGCAACTACTACCTTTAACATCTTCAGTATTCTTAAAGAAATGTAATATATACATATAAATATATATAAACATATATAGGGCTTCCCAGGTGACTCATTGGTAAAGAATCTGCCTGCAGTGCAAGACACACAGGTTCCATCCCTGGATCTGGAAGATCCCCTGGAGGAGGGCATGACAATCTACCCCAGGATTCTCGCCTGAACAATCACCATGGACGGAGGAGCCTGGTGGGCTATAGTCCACAGTGTTGCAGAGAGTTGGACATGACTGAAGCCACTTGGCAGGCACGCATAAACATATGCACTGTGCACATACACGCACATGTGTACATACATACACACACGTAGGGACGTAATACCGAGTTCTTCTGTTTAATTTTAATTTTTAAAAATATATTTTAATTTACTTATTTGGCTGTGCTGAGTCTTAGTCACAGCACACAGGATCTTCAGTCTTCGTTGAGGCGTGTAGAATCTTTAGTTGTGGCATGCAAAAGCTCAGTTGCAGTGTGTGGGATTTAGTTTCCTGACCAGGGATAGAACCCAGGCCCCTTGCATTGGGAGCTTGGATCTTAGACACTGGACCACCGAGGAATTTCCCACCATGTTCTTCTAAACATAACTTTCTTCACATAACCCATAGTTTGGTGGACATATATGTAAAGTTTCCCAACACATTTAAATCTACATTCATGCATGCTAAGTCACTTTAGTCTCAATTAGAAATGAATATGAGGGCATGGCAACCCACTTCAGTATTCTTGCCTAGACAATCCCAAGGACAGAGGAGCCTGGCAGGCTACAATCCATAAGGTTGCAAAGAGACAGATGTGACTGAGCAACTAACTCTTTCACTTTTGACAAATAAAATGTGTTTTCCTTTTGGTGGGCTTTTAAATTGCTTCTAGGAATTTGTCATTGCAAAAATGCTAAAATACAAATTCACGTTCATGACAACAATCATTGATTTTCTTACAAGAAACTGGGTCCTGGTAACTGGGTTGTCCCTTGGCCTTAGAATGATATAAAATACCCTGAGGAGACTGAGGAACGAGTTTCAGTTCTGGGACTGCCTTTCACTAGTTGTGTGACCTTAATCCGTCCCTTAAAGTCTCTAACACTCAGTTTTCCCAGATGTAATATTAGAAAGTGACACAGCAGGAAGTTCTAAAGAAATAGAGCAGTATGATGGGAGGGTATTCAGTGTAGTATTAGGAAACCTGGGTTCTGGTCTTAATAAGATCTGTGATAACAAACGCTCTCAAAGTAGGATCTCTGAGTCCTCCTATCTCCTCCAGATTAGTCTATAGGAGAAAGAACAACTTCTTCCAGTCATTACGTTTGTGGCAGTACTTTCAATGTAATGAAGACAGTGTCATCAACACTGTGGTTGTGTCATCATCCACGTCTCCCTTTTTAGACAGCCACATCTCCCCTTTACAATTCCCATGTATTGGAGAAAGCTGACATCACATTGGAGCTCAAGACTCAAGCCTAAATTTACTAATATGATCCCTTCCCCAGATCTCAGATCATGATGGACCAAGTTGAATCACAAAGACAGAAAGCTCTGGAAAAAAGAGATTTCTCACTCTTTTAAGAGGCTTCCTGGAGAGGGAAACAGGTAGATCTGAGAAGCATTTGTGGTTATTTTTCAACCACAAAGAGATGCCAGCCTTGGGGTTAAGTTAACACCAGAAAGGAAGGATGGAGAGAAGGAAATGTGAGAGTGCCTTAGTGATAGTCCTAAAATCACTGAAACACACCAACCCAAAGGCCTGCCTGACTTTGCTTTCCATTTGGATGAGTCAATAAGTCCCTTTTTGGTTTAAGTCTTTACAGATAAGTTTGAATCCGATTTTTCTCTTGTATACATTTAAAGTCAAATTAAACAACACAGAATTAGATATCAATATAGATACTTATATAAACAGTTTATTGATGCTTATTAAGTACAGGCTATATGCTATGCTAAGTCACTGCAGTCATGTCCGACTCTGTGTGATCCCATAGATGGTAGCCTACCAGGCTCCCCCATCCCTGGGATTCTCCAGGCAAGAACACTGGAGTGAGTTGCCATTTCCTTCAATGAATCAAAGTGAAAAGTGAAAGTGAAGTCGCTCAGCTGTGTCCGACTCTTAGCGACCCCATGGACTGCAGCCTATCAGGCTCCTCCATCCATGGGATTTTCCAGGCAAGGGTACTGGAATGGGGTGCCATTGCCTTTTCCAGGCTGTATATTACATACTTTATAAACATTATCCCCTTTAACATCATTGCAACCCAAAACACAGATACTACATCTGGTAGATGAGAAAACAAGCTCAGAGATGGTAAGAAACTGTTCAGGTTATGCAGCTAATCAGCAGAGGAGGTGGGACTGCTAGTCTCCAAACCTTGCCTGAAATCTATACACCTCTTCTAGCCATGATGAGTAAATGTGCTTACTCACTTTATCATCATGCTAAGCTACATCGTGAAGGGTGAAATCGGTTTCTGGCACGCTGCCCTGTCAGAACCTGTCCCCAAAGAGACACTCAGGGAGCCAGGTGTCCCAAAACCAAAGGCAAAGGAACTGCTCTCACAGGCAGGCCATGACCCTATCTCTTAAGCTTCCTATAGCCTGACATTCACTGGATCAGGGTACCATTCTCCTGTTGCTAAGTACCCACTCACATAAATGACTTATGGGTAAATATGTTTTATGTGATATACTCTTTACAAGAGCATAATTGCACTTTACCAGAAACCTTTGTAATCTTCAAAGGGAAGACTAATGGAGAACACTGTGGGTACCAGCTACATTAGAAGATGGGAAGATGTGACTTTCACATAGTTCTTTTTGAGTGATAACGTTCATCACTCACAAGACTACATCAAGCTCACATTTAATTAACTGAAAATTTGTTAAGTTGATTCAAATCTGGTAAAAATCAAGAAGAAATAGTTAACCAAGAAGTAATTACAAGGAAAATTGACAAACTATTGGAAAAAAATGAAGGCTTCTTTGAAGTCTTGTGTCTGATTGCTTATAAACTAACATACACACCCACAGTATACAATATCAGCAATCTTTTTTTCTCTTTACTGGATTAATTTGTAGAGCTCAAATTAATCATTATTGTCCATTCCTTTGTTTTTGTTTTTCTACAGCATATATACTTTGATTAATTTCTTCCATATAACATTGTTCTCCTTATTGTATTTTGATTATATAAATCGGAAGAAGCAAGAAAAGAAAGAAAGAAGGAAGGAAGAAAGGAAAGGAATGATAAAGGGGGGGGCATCTAGTTAATATCAAAAACAATTGTTTGAACAGACTTTCAGGATTAAAATAAAAACTGATGCTGCATTTGTAAATTTTCTTCTGTGCCATAATTTAGACTACAGTGCATATTTTGTTAGGTTGATTACTACAAAGAAATAAGAGAATCTCACCAATAATTAATTAATTGTACAATTCAAACCACACACCTGAATCTTCCACAAATGTTTAAATAAATCATTTTTAAGAGAATTACTATGTAGTTGCTTTCCCAGATGTTCCAAAGGCAAACAGATGTGTTATTTAGCATACTTTAGGACTTGAACTCTACTTGTCTCTTCTTATAATTTTTCCTTTTATTCTCAACTCTAAATTCCCTGGGTTAAAAAAAAGAGGGGGGAGTGCAAATCCTGTATTGGTGCCAACAATTAGAGTCAAAAAAAAAGTCAATACATGTTTTGAGAATCAATAATTAAAATTAAACTACAAATAAGTTAGGGCTTCCCTTGTGGCTCAGCTGGTAAAGAATCTGCCTGCAACATGGGAGACCTGGGTTTGATCCCCGGGTTGGGAAGATCCTCTGGAGAAGGGAAACGCTACCCACTCCAGTAATCTGGCCTGGAGAATTCCATGGACTATATAGAGCAACTTTCACTTCACTTGTCACAAACAGGTTATGTATTATTTGCATGAGTTGGGAAAATCTATCAAAGTAAAATTTAGAATAGAAACAACATAGAAACCTTTACCAGTTGAGCCACAAGGGAAGCCCAAGAATACTGGAATGGGTATCCTGTCCCTTCTCCAGCGGATCTTCCCTACCCAGGGATCGAACTGGGGTCTCCTGCCTTGCAGGCAGATTCTTTACCAACTGAGCTATCAAGGAAGCCCAGAGATGTAATAGTAAACATGCCCAAATAGCTCAAATCATTTTCACATTGTATTATCTCAAGTAATCCTCACGACCTCTCAGTGAGAAAAGTGCCTTTTATTATTCCCATTTGCAATTATAGAAACTGAGGAGGGGAGATTCCTCAAGTTTTCACAGCTCATGAGTTGCAAAACTAGGTAAAACTGTATCCTAAAACCTCTAGCGGGGAAGGCAATGGCACCCCACCCCAGTACTTTTGCCTGGAAAATCCCATGGACAGAGGAGCCTGGTAGGCTCCAGTCCGTGGGGTCGCTAAGAGTCGGACACGACTGAGCGACTTCACTTTCACTTTTAACTTTCATGCATTGGAGAAGGAAATGGCAACCCACTCCAGTGTTCTTGCCTGGAGAATCCCAGGGACAGGGGAGCCTGGTGGGCTTCCGTCTATGGGGTCGCACAGAGTCGGACACGACTGAAGCGACTTAGCAGCAGCAAAACCTCTAGATCCCATGCATGCTCTTTCCACTGTATAATCCTTTCTTCCAGGAAGTGAAGATTTTGACAAGTGGGAAAGAGCTGAAGAAAGAGATGTCAAGGCAGACAGCAGGGAACATTGATATAAAGTGGAGTCTATGAGAAAGAATTTGATGGACCTATGGAAACCCAGTGAACATGTATTTAGAGTCACATGGGAAGGATGAAATGCTATGAAGCTTTAAAATAAAGATTTATTTTCTGGTGAAACAAAGTGAAACTGCCCCACTTTAAAAGAGTGTATTTGGTGGCAGGATGGGTTGAAGGCCAGTCTGGCAGAAGGAGCTTTGCTGGGAAGGTTGTAAAGAGCACTAATGCTTTGGGGAGGGGGTGGCGGGTGGAGATGGTAGGAAGCCACTAGCTGACTTACAGCCAGGCAAGAAGGGCTATTTCCCTCCAATATCATTTCTCCAAGAGGAAAAATGGTAACGTGGTTGGTATCAGAACTATTAACGAGAAAATAATCTACATGAAAGTCCCCTGGCCTCAAATCCATCACTTTACCTTATTAAGTAAGCTCACAGACCCATCCCCAAAACACCTTAAGAAAAAGAAGAAGCACACTCAACCAGAAAAATAAAGCAAGGTGGCTCAGATAATGAAGAACCTGCCTGCAATGCAGGAGACCCAGGTTTGATCTCTGGGTTAGGAAGATCCCTTGGAGAAGGAAATGGCAACCCACTCCAGTATTCTTACCTGGAGAATTCCATGGACAGAGGAGCCTGGTGGGCTACAGTCCATGAGGTGGCAAAGAGTTGGACACAACTGCGAGACCAACACTTTCACTTTCAGCTAGACATCCTTATACCAGGATTGCAAGACAGTAAGGGAGGGTTAACAGACTAAGAATTCACCCACCCCACTTCTCTAGGCTGCAAGAGGACTTCTTTTCCAAGACGACGTGGATCCAAAATCTAACTCCACATTTGCTTACACATTGAGAAAATACTCAAAGTGTGACACCTATCTTACAATTCAAAAGAACAAGTAAGTCAGTGAGAAATCCAATAAGATCTAGAGGGGAAAATTCACATTGAAAGGACAAATGCCTTCAAACATATAAAGACTCTTTTTGCTACTTTCTCCATCCATGTAACTCGCCTCCCCATAAAGGAAAAATAGTCAGCTATGACAGACATGGTGCTCATCATGAAAACATTGAAATCAATGGTCCAGTGATCTGGCCAAAGTTATGTAGGAATTAATGGTCAAAGCAAATCTTAGAGAAACAGACCCAGGTGTTCTAGTTCCTTTACCTAGGACTACAGCCATCACCACACTCTATCTGCAAGAGGAATTAAGCACCCACTTACCAAAATGGAAACTCCAGGTGTACCACCCCCATGCTCCCAACCCCAGCCAAGAGCAGTGGTTTACACAGTTTCACATCTTGTTTTCACTTTCAGTGCATCTGTCAACTTTTCCTGGGAGGGGTCATTCAGAACTCCCAAACCTGATTTATGAATTATTTTAATTAAACTACCCATTTGCTAATGTCTGTGACCTTCCTTGCCTGGTGGCATGACCCTTGGCAGGAATCATCTATAAAACTGCCTCTCCTTTTGCAGGGTAGGTAACTCTTTGGTTTAGAGGCAGCAATTCCCAAATGCTCCCATTTAGGGCCAAGTTCTCACTAGGCCAACTGTGAATTCCAGTCTAGAACATCACACAATCAATGTTTTTGGTATGATCAGAGACTGGTAATGTCATTGAGAGAGGGGACCAACGACAAACTTTTATGGAAGAGATTATGAATAAGTGTCAGGCTTCATTTAAAAAAAAAATCGTCCTGTTAGAACAATTACATAAATACCAATAGAGTGAGCCTTGGAATTATTTCAGAACAGAAGGATAAAGAAAACCAGATAGCTGTAGCGCTTTCCCGACTATTAATAGCTATAATATTGCTGCTGCAGAGTAAGGGAAGTATTTACAGTAAAGACAAGGAGAGGAAGATCTAAGGCATTTGGCAGACATTGATAACAATGATTTGAAAAAGTGGGGGAAAGCCCTGGAACATTTAAACAGAATTACAAAGGATTTTGTCAGATTCAGATGGAGAGAAAAGTCCGTAGTCGGAGATGAAGTTGAGGTTCTGCTCAGAGGGAGCAGAGCAGCTTTGATGCCGAGCCGAGAGGCTGCCTCTCCTCCGACGCCTTGCGTCAGGCCTTTGAGGACTCAACGATGGTATGATTTACTTGGCACCAAAATATATATGTTGCTTAGAGATAGTCTCAAATGTGTAGAAAATGCGGAAGGCGAGCGGCAGTTAACTGAACTGGGAGAATTGAACGCAGACCTCTGAGAATAAACCTAACTGACTTGGGCCCAGTAAGGGAGAGGAGAAAAATGGGTGCTTAACTCTCCTGCAACCTGGGTGGGTTGCACCAAGGTTAGGTCGTACAGTTACAGAGGCCCCCGAGCTCCAAAGGGCCCGGGGCTAGGTTCAACACTCTACGGTCGCCATCTTGAAATCTGTAATAATTTTCCAGCATATAGCCTCACATCATAACAGAGCAGTGTATGGTATCTAGGTTGCAGGACCACATACAAAGCTGAGGACTTTTGACCTACCAGTAGGCACAAAGAAATATGGAGAAAGTCGAAGTTGAGAATTTTATGGATAGAGTGAGAAATTTGATGAGATGGAATATTTTTGCCTTCTTGGTTGTAGCTTGACCAAGGATTTGTCTTATGTTCTTTACTGGCATTACAGCTTTCTTAAAGTCATGTGGACCGTGGTTCATTAGAGACAGGATTGTAATCCCCAGGCCAACAAGAGGAAAAATGCCCCCTCAGCTCAGTCCTATTCAATATGCATTAACTACCCTGGATGGGAATCTTTGTTAGGCCCTATTGTGAAGAGATTGAACTGGTTTAATCTCTGTTTTAGAAGAACTGTTTTAGAAGAGATTGAACTGGTTCATAGAGTTGGAGAAAGAACAGCACTGAACTGGTTGACTACCAGAGCAGGGTGAGTAATATTCAAGGAACTCTTTGAATAAAAGTTGGTCTGGAGACACTGAGGAATAGATCACTGCTGGATTAAAGTAGATCCTATTTCCTCCAGATCCTCCCCTCTGCAACCTTTCTGCAGTGTCCTCACAAAAGAGCATATTGCTACTGTAACCCAGAAGGGCCATACAAAAATATTACATTTCAATAAATAATATAATTAAGAGTAATCCTTTCCATATCCCACATTCAGCACTAAAATTAAACAAGCCCGCCTATATTCCAGAGACAATAACTGAAGGGGAGGGGGCTAAGGAAACAGATGAAAACAATATAAAGACATGCAAAACTGCTATTAGCTTGGAATAGATAAAAGAATTTCTAAATTATAGCTTTTGGTAATGTTTAAGTGGAGAGTAGTAATCTGGGTGCAAATTGTACTTGGGGACATTTGGTCTTTGTAAAAGAAAATAGATTAAGGGGGAAAAAACAGAGTTGCCAAGCCCACCACCAGAAAACAAATCTTCAGAGGAGGCCTCCAGAGCTTTGAAACAATGCATAAACTCCATCACCACAAGGCTTCAAAGTTAGGACACCAAGGGTAGGCCTGCCTGGTGATTTTTAGAATTGAAAGGGAACCTAGAAATCATTCAATTTATAAACTTTTTTCCTGGTAGGAGAGGTCTTTGGTGGGAGGATCTCTTCTACTAAGATCCTCAATGCACAGAGGAGGTAACAGGAAGAAAGGAAGCCTCTGTGGTCAGCGCCATCTTGGACCCAGAGTGGACATCATCTGACCAATTCTCCTGCAGATGCCCCAAAGAAGATGGGACTTGCCTGAGGTCACACAGCCTAACAGAAGTGGGTCTGGGTCCTCAGCCCGGGCACCTTGAGGCTGTGCTGTGTCACGGTCCAGTCTGGGCCCTCTCTACTCTGTGGGTCCAAAATGAAGATTTTCCAGGAATTCAGATTAGAAGCTGATGAAGGCAATCCTGAGAAATTATCTCTGCCCTGTTCACTGAGTCATTGGCATTAAGAGTTCAGAAGTCTCTGAACAAGGCCTTTCGTGTTGTCACTTCTACCCCCAATGCCACGCACACACACACAAATGTGCGCACATTGACTGTGTTTTAATGTAACCAGAGCCTTTCTTTACTGAGGAAATACTCCACAAAAATGTCATATTTATCTAATTTTGAAAAACCCCCAAAATAGATTCATCCAGATTTGTGAGGAGCTGAAGTGCATATTCAAAAGCAGAGACATTACTTTGCCAACAAAGATTCATCTAGTCAAGACTGGTTTTTCCTGTGGTCACGTATGGATGTGAGAGCTGGACTGTGAAGAAGGCTGAGCATCGAAGAATTAATGCTTTTGAACTGTGGTGTTGGAGAAGACTCTTGAGAGTCCCTTGGACTGCAAGGAGATCCAACCAGCCCATTCTGAAGGAGATCAGCTCTGGGATTACTTTAGAAGGAATGATGCTAAAGCTGAAACTCCAGTACTTTGGCCACCTCATGCAAAGAGTTGACTCATTGGAGAAGACTCTGATGCTGGGAGGGATTGGGGGAAAGAGGAGAAGGGGACAACAGAGGATGAGATGGCTGGATGGCATCACTGACTTGATGGACATGAGTCTCAGTGACCTCCGGGAGTTGGTGATAGACAGGGAGGCCTGGCGTGCTGCGATTCATGGGGTCGCAAGGAGTCGGACACGACTGAGCGACTGATCTGATCTGATCTGAAGTGCTATAACCAGTAGTTCTCAAACTGGAGTGCGCTTCAGAACGCCCTGAAAGTTTTTCAACAGATTGCTGGGCCCTTTCCCCAGAGATTCTGGAGTGGAGCTTGAGAATGTACATGTCTGACAAGTTCCCAAGTGATGCTTGATTTGCGAGTCCAGGGACCACGGATACACCATGGCTGAAAAGTCTGTTGGAGGGAATTTTGGCCCCAGCAGGCATGCTACAGGGCTGAACACCCCTTCCAAAGAGATGACATCTGTAACCTCAGTGCTGTTTTAGAGTCTGCTGGAGTTGTCTTCAACGGGAAACATCAAGGGCAAGGCCGGCTAATACCCTTAGCTTCTTATGATACTTTCTTGCCCTGCAAGATGATCTGATGGGTGTTAGATCTCTTAAAGGACTCCTCTGGTCTTCACTGAGTGCAAATTTAACCAGTGGGGCAGGACAGGTTGGCTGTGTCAACAGTGGCAAAACCAAGAATGTTGACAGGATCATTCAAGGAGACAAGAGGAGGGCATGGAGCCATGCTCAAGGTAAAGGGGATGAAATTGGCTTGAAATTTCCAGACCAGCTATTTCCATGGTCTCAAATCTCAGGTTCAATCCCATGTTTCTTTGCCAGGTAGGAGGCAGTAAAATGTTCACTGAAGGCAGAAAACTAAAAGCAAAACCTTCTAGAGATGATAAAGCTGGTGTTCATTAACATTTAAAGAGGCAGTACTTTTTTATATTCCAATAAGTCTTTTATTCTTTTGGATAAAATTAACAGACAGATTTCTCCTTCCAATTACACTTTCTGTGAAAACAATACAATTGAGTTCAGAGAGACGTTATTTCCAAATTAGGTTATTTTCTCATTTGTGTTTTAATTTCTTGCTTAATTTTCATCAGAAATCCTGTGAGCTATGCATTTTAATTTATAATTAAATAACCAAGTAATAATAGAGCATTACTAATATGCTGGTCACAAAAGGGAGTAGTTTAAAAAAAAATACCTAAGGACAAAGAATGGTGAAGAAAATAAGAAATACAGGTTAATTTTAAGTTGAAATTTGGTTCTTAATTTGCCATTATTACAGTCTCAACTCAATTCCATAATAATTGCCCAGCTGCTGCTGCTGCTAAGTCACTTCAATCGTGTCCGACTCTTGTGCAACCCCATAGACAGCAGCCCACCAGGCCCCGCCATCCCCAGAATTCTCCAGGCAAGAACACTGGAGTGGGTTGCCATTTCCTTCTCCAATGCATGAAAATGAAAAGTGAAAGTGAAGTCGCTCAGTCGTGTCCGACTCTTAGTGACTCCATGGACTGCAGCCTACCAGGCTCCTCCGTCCATGAGATTTTCCAGGCAAGAGTACTGGAGTGGGGTGCCATTGCCTTCTCCGAATTGCCTAGCTATGTGCTGCTGCTAAGTCACTTCAGTCGTGTCCAACTCTGTGTGACCCCACAGATGGCAGCCCATCAGGCTCCCCCGTCCCTGGGATTCTCCAGGCAAGAACAGTGGAGTGGGTTGTTAGCTATGTGCTAGTAATTTAATAGACATGAGAGAAACTCACAAATTTTTAAATGTAGGAAAAAGTGCATTATAATTATTTAACATAAGCTAATGTCACTACCCTTAAAATAGTTTGAAGTACCCCTAGCAGCCAGCCATCTGATTCAATTTTTTCATAACATGAGCGTCTTTTCTATAGCAGCACTGACCAGAGCCAGCATACACTATGTAAACCATTTCAAATGTTCAGGCATCTCAGATAATCCACACTGATGGCACACATGGAATAAGCCCAATCCTATGAAAACCATCTAAAACTTGAATGTGGCTTTCATAGCCAACATGCTAACCTTTCAGCTACAGATTCAACATTACCAGTTGTACTAGCAGGGTTCTGCAGAGAAACAGAACCAGAAGGAGAACACACACACACATACTCACACATATGTGTACACACACAGACACAAAAGTGAGCAAGAAAGAGATTGAGAGAAGGAATAGGTTCATGCAATTGTGGGGACTGGAGAGACTGTAGTCTTTAAGGCAGACTGCAAGTTCAGGTAAGAGTTGATGTTGCAGTTTTGAGGTGAATTTCTTCTGGTAACTTCAGTCTTTGCTGTTAAGGCCTTCAGTTGATTAGATGAGGCCCACCCATATTCTGGAGCTTAATTGACTTTACTCAGAATTGACATGTACACCCTGCTGTATTTAAAATGGATAACCAACAACAAGGACCTACTGTATAGCACAGGGAACTCTGTTCAATATTATGAAACAACCTAATTGGGAAAAGAATTTGAAAAAGAATAGATACATCTATACGTATAACTAAATCACTTTGTTGTACAACTGAAACTAGCCCAACATTGTTAATCAACTATATATACTCCAATATAAAACAAAAAGTTAAAAAACTTAAAAATAAGTAAATTTTAATCACATCTAAAAAATACCTTCACAGCAGCATCTACATAGGTGTTTGACCAAACAACTGGGCACCACCATCCAGTCAAGGTGATGCATAAAATTAACCATAGCATCCTCTCTCCCTTTGGTTTCATTGATATGTCAGTTAACATTCAAGCCACTGCTAGGGACAAGGACTTCATCTCCTTGTTTTATGCTTGCGATTTAGAGTCACACTGGCTGCCGGCCTGATTGTTGAATCCAGGAGACAGTGAGCGTGCCTGGCTGAGTCCACACAGGGCTGTAGCAGACCCACCTGCCTGCAGAGTCTGACCTGCTCCCTGCCTATGTTGAGCTTACCCAGCAGGCTCAGCCCCTTCCAGGCAGGAGCCTGTGGTTCCAGCAGCTACACTTGATCCTTGGGTTGGGGGAACAGGATTCGCATGTCTGTTTAACCATGGTCTGTATGAGGCTGCCCCTTGTTGGGCTTCCCTGTTTGCTTAGATGGTAAAGAATCTGCCTGCATTGCAGGACACGTGGGTTTAATCCCTGGGTCAGGAAGATCTTTTGAAGAAGGGAATGGCTACCCACTCCAGTATTCTTGCCTGGAGAGTCCCATGGACAGAGAAGCCTGGAGGGCTACAGGCTACAGTCCATGGGGTTGCAAAGAGTTGGACACAGTTTAGCAACGAAACACGCACGTATGTTCCTCCTTTACTCCTTTACCTTTAGGGTCACCCCATCTGTGCTGTCTCTCCCAAGCCGTGTGACATCAGTCTCCATTTTGGCTTCAATCTCCTGGTTCACAAAATGGGGTTAATATTACCTATATCATAGAGATACTGTGGGGTTTAATAAATGTGGTTATGAATTTAAAGCATCTGATGAAAATATCCAATTGCTGTAGGTGCTCAATGCACAGTTTCAAAATTTTTGAAAATTTTTAGGCAGTTTCTATCATAGTCTTGGTTCATTTGGGGTCACTTCCAGACAAGTTTTCCTCCCACAGTTTGTATTAGTTTAATGAACTGTTAGCCCAAAAAGCAGAATTTTACACCTCATCAGTCTCAAAGATGAATCATTTGGGCATATTACCTGTTGAAGAAATCATTCTCAGGTTCAATGGCCTCTGCATCTTACTTCCTACCCTTTCTAAGTCTTACAAATCATCACCTTAGGCCTGCCCTCTCCAAATTCTTTGGTAACAGTTTTCCATCAGCTATGCATACCTAATTCTAATCCCCAGGTTTATGGTGTCTCTAATTACTCACAAGGAAGATCTTGTCAAATCCAGGCTTCTAATGTTTAGTGACCTTGTTGCCATGAGCAGACTCTGGGCTGGTGCAGGACTTGCCAAAATGCAAGATCCAGTGCCTCTCTTCAGAAGCTTCCACCAGTGGGCAACAGGAACACCACAAAGCAAGGATAATGCAGCGTGAACAGTGCAGCAGGGGGAAGCAAGGAGGATCAGATGGCACAGAGCAGAGACGTCCCATCCCCTTCTGAGGTCCAAGAAGGGCCCCAGAGGACACAATGCCTGAGTTTAATGTATAGGAGGAGAAGGATTTAGCCAAGCAGGGAAAGCGAAGAAGCTTGTTAATTTCAGAGGAAAGAATCCATCCAAAGGCAGGGGATGGAGAAGAGATAAGATGGCAAAGGAGGTGTCCGGCTTGTTAGGGCCAGATCCCAGGGTATGCGTGGGGCAGTGGACTGCACAGGCCCACAGGAAGGATATGAATGCCATGCACACACTGCTCTATCACACTGCACGCCAAGAAGAGCAATTGAAAGAGTTTACACAGGGAAGTAACTGGATCCAAATGGCATTTCAGAAGATGACTAGAGCCTTGCACAGGAGGAGAGTAATATTTCTTTTGTTTTTCAGTGCCACAGCTTAAGGCAAAGAAATCCAGAAGAAAATCCATGGCAGAAGATTTCTTTACTCAAGGGCTGGATTTTAAAGATGTTACAATTGGGAGGAGAGGTTACAATGCTCTCACAGTGAAATAAGTAAAAGGAGTCATGGATTTAAGAGTTCGGTGGGACCTTACAAGGCCACCTGGACCATGTCCCTGCTTGGATATAGCCACGACTGTTGGGCTGGCATAATAGTGCTAAGACAGCTGAAGCTTGGGAATTGACATGACTGGCCCACAGCACAGAATCATGGGTTGAAGGCCAGGACGTTGGTTTGTGCTGTGCCTGGAGACCTCTGTCCACCCCAGACCTCTGCCATGAAACATGGCAAGTGGAAGAGAAACAGAACTGACAACTGGCTTCTTCCTTCAGATCTGCCAGAAGGGAACAGAGCTGTATTCAGTTTCCTGATGCATAGTCATGTCAACATGATCCTTACACAGAGAATTTTTTGTTGTTGTTCTCCCTTTTGGAGAGTGATAGCCACATGGGATACTCCATCATAGGCACTCTGGGACAGAAAATGTTTGAAGAGGCTTATTTTAGAAGAGAAGCATTTGCAAAGGTTGCTCTTACTTTCTTATAGATTTCTAAAATTCATCAGGTCTTCTCTAGTGCTCTTGCTAATTCTAGAGTGTCAGGGAAAGAGGGTAACAATAACCCTGTATACGAGACAGCAAAAGAGACACCGATGTATAGAATAGTCTTTTGGACTCTGGGAGAGGGAGAGGGTGGGATGATTTGGGGGAATGGCATTGAAATATGTATAATATCATATTTGAAATGAGTCACCAGTCCAGGTTCGATGCCTGATACCGGATGCCTGGGGCTGGTGCACTGGGAAGACCCAGAGGGATGATATGGGGAGGGAGGAGGGAGGAGGGTTCAGGATGGGGAACACGTGTATACCTGTGGCGGATTCATTTTGATGTATGGCAAAACCAATACAATATTGTAAAGTTAAATAAAATTTTAAAAAATAAATAAATAAAAATAAAAAACACTAATTCCCAGAGGAATTAGCCTTGAGTCATTTTCTGGTGCTAACCTACCCCTATTAAGGGGTCAGTCAAAGTGATTCAGAGCAAGGGAAGCATTCTCAGAGGGGAGAAGGAAAGAAACCATCTAAGCTAAGAATATGAAAGACTGAAGCTGCAGAGAAGGACGAGGGTATTCTCTTGTCAAAACAAAAGAAGATAAGACCATTCCTAACAATAAGCAGGTGCTTTATTTCACCGTTCAGTAATCACAGTTAATATTTATTTAGTTCTTATTCTGTATGCAGCACATGCATTAACTTATGGGAGTCTCACAAAAACTCAGAGACAGATACTATTATTGTCCCCATTTTACAGGTGAGAAAACTGAGTTGTAAAGAGATGGAGCAATCTGTCTACCATCACAAAACAAGAAATTAAACCCAGGGAACTAGGCTTTTAACCTGATACTGAGAAGAGTTGCATTTAGCTGTAGTTCATTCTTATTTTATCAATTTATAATTTATATGTATATTAATATATAATTTATAATTATACAATAGATAATTTATATGTAAATCATATAATTTATAACTAATAATAAATTCATTATTTTATTAATTAAAATATTAATTAGTAGCAGATGCAAACAGGATTTTAAGATCATTTGTTCCGAGTTGAAAACCCATGCCTTGGCCTTAATTCACATCTGGGGGAATTTTAATTCTTTGGTTGTGCTTCTTTGTGGCCCATATTATTTTCAAAAGTATAATTGGAAAATATAAAAATAATTAAGAGTACCAGCTTCTGGATTAAACATCTGTTTAACTTGAGCAAACAGATCAAATTAAGGCTGAATCTATTTCTTATGAAAATTGTACTTCTTTTATATCTAAGAGTTTGTTTTTGTTCTTGTTGAACTTCAGGATTTAGAAGTAGACATATTTATTTCATTTGGCCCAGATCTAGTATGTGTTTCTTGGTCTATTCTTTTTAGTTTATTGTATCTCTTAATCTTCTTCACATGCAACCAGAGACCTCAGTGATGAGGGCATTGGAAAAATCTAAACAAACAATAAATTCTGGCTACATGATTCCCTATAAATGGAGTGCTTAAAAAATAATGATTGCAAACGTGATGTTGGAATGATCAGATCTTTATGAAGTCACCAAATTATAAATTTCCAGTGCTTGCCATAACTGGTAATATTTTTTCTTATTGCCTGAAGTATTTGTGATCAGTATTTTGTACATGATAAAAACAAAATAGTTCCTTGTTTTAAGAAGTAAATGTGATTCAATCTTAGATGGTTCAAATAAACCTAGAGGCCATGATGATTTACTGTGAATTCTGAAGATTCAGTTACAGTTACAAGCCCCTTCTTCTTGGTTGCCCCATTGGAGTTCAGAAAACTACACCAGTCTCTTTCCTTGGCACTGACTGAATACCCTCACAGGAAGTTTCTCTGAATTTCCACCTGGGGCAGACCTTGGGCACTCAGGTGACACCTGGTGTCTGTCCTCAGTGGCACCTGGTACTGAGAACAGCACCTCAAATTGTCAGTAGTCTCACCTCGGATAGAACTTTGAACCAATTTTCCTGCTCCTGGCTCTCCTCTTTTTCTTGTGTACTCTGAACAATTTAGTCATTCCTCAAGTGATTAGTAAGTACCTACTCTGCTCTAAGGACTGCAGAAAGGATGGTAAGTTAGAAAGACAGCCACTGTCCTCACAGAGCTGATGGTCTGAAAGGGAAAACACAATAGCAATAAAGCACGAAGATAGAAACACACTATACATTGGAAATGCATAGAGAATATAAATAACAGAATAAGTACACCAAAACAGGGGTCCCCAACTAGAACCGAGCTGAACAGCAGAGGGTAAATGGTGGGCAAGCAATCACAGCTTTATCTGTATTTACGGTTGCTGTCCACCACTCACATTTCCACCTGAACTCTGCCTCCTTGCAGATCAGCAGCAGCATTAATTCTCATAGGAGGGAACCCTACCATGCTTGAATCTTCTGGAAGCTAACCCCACCCCACCTCGCTCCATGGAAAAATTGTCTTTCACAAAACCCATCCTCAGTGCCAAAAAGACCAAGATGATTTAGAAGGAAGTCAACCAAACTGAAGCAGCATCCAGAACCTTTACGGATGCTCTGCCCTTGGCATCTGCTTGGTAAGATGGCTTTTTCCAATTTGAAGGTAGAATTTTGTGGTCCTCAGTTCTCTGTAATGCTAAAAGTAAATCAATAATAATTTCCCCAGGTGTTAAATATATTTTCCTAATAATAAAAGTAGTAACACAAGTTTGTCACATAGTACAGAAAAAGTTTATTGAAGAAAACAAAACCCTCCATAATCCAACTGAGAGATGGCAACTTTAACTCTTTAAGTCCCTGTAGAGTTGGTTTAATACTGACTGTAGGCTGCAAAAGAGATGCAAAAGAGACAAAAAGAGAAAGGATGGCACAAACAGAGAAGTGAAAGTGAAAGTTGCTCAGTAGTGTCTGACTTTTTGGGAGAGAATTCTCCAGGCAAGAATACGGGAATGGTAGCCTTTCCTTTATTCAGGGAATCTTCCAGATCCAGGGACTGAACCAGGGTCTTCTGCATTGCAGGCCGATTCTTTACCAATTGAGTTATCAAGGAATCCCAAACAGAAGCAAGTTTTTTGTTACCTGTTCCATCAGTTTGACTTCCCTGGTGGTTCAGTGATAAAGAATTCACCTGCCAGTGCAGGAGAGGCAATTTCAATTCCTGGGTTGAGAAGATCCCCTTGAGAAGGATTCCCTGTATTCTTACCTGGGAAATCCCATAGATGGAAGGAGCCTGGCCGGCTACCGTCTTTTACTGTATTCTGTTGGCCATTACAGGAGGACCCCATGAGAGTAAGAATACAAAAGGAAGGAAGTGATTTGGATTTTACATTGAAACCATAAAATCTTGCAGACTGTCTACGACAGAGTAATTTTTATGAACATCCAAAATACATTTGTAAAAATCATCTGTCAGAAAATCCTTCATGAGCTGCTACTTAGAAGAGAGTTTACCACATCTAGTAAATTTGAATGGGCTTCCCTGGTAGCTCAGCTGATAAAGAATCTGTCTGCAACACAGGAAACCCTGGTTCAATTCCTGGGTTGGGAAGATCCCCTGGAGGAAGGCATGGCAACCCACTACAGCATTCTTGCCTGGAGGATCCTCATGGACAGGAGAGTCTGGGGGGCTACAGTCCATGCTATCACAAAGGGTTTGACACGACAGCGACTAAGCACAGCACAGCACAGTAAATTTGAGTATTCACATATCCTATGATTTCATCCCTGAGTTTAATTCCCTAAACAAAGTCTTTCAGTCATTCACATGTGCGCCAAAGCACATGGAATGAGAATGTTCCATGCAGCAGTGTTTATAATAGAAATCAGTCAGTAACAGTCTAGATGCCCATCAATATAAAAAAATAATAAAATTCATTGTGAGGTGCTGGTATAATAAAATGCTGTATCGCAGTGAACCTGATGGAATGAGAGCTACACACATCCGTCCACTTGCATCCACTGAATGAAAAATGCAGGGCACAGGTTTGATAGATTTCATAGTAAATTTAAGAAGCACATCATATACTAAAACATTGTGATACTTTCACCAAAAAAACAGGGATTAACAGATCTGAAGCTCTCACTATGCAACAAGCACTATAATAAGCATGTCAAGTTGTTTTCATTTAATTCTTACAACAGGTAAAATGTTAAAATTAGGCTTTTCCCCTCCTCATTTGCCAGATGAGAAGGCTTGAACTTAGGACATATGGCTACCTATGGCTGATGGTGTATGGCAGAAGCCACCACAATACCGTAAAATAATTATCTTTCAACTTAAAATTAAAAAAAAAAAAAAAGAAAGAAAACATTCTCCCAAAGTCACACGACCAGCATGTCATAGAGCTAGGATTTTAACCCAGGCAGAACAATTCTGGAGCCAACTGTTCTAACTGCTAAATTAAAGTTTGTTTTCCCCTAGGTTTAGCTCTATGGGTCATAGGATAAAATGAAATGCTAAATTGCTGGAGTGTTGGAACAATGTCTGAATGGATAACTAGTCCTGGCACAGGTGAATGGGTCAGCTCATCATCTCTCCACGCTCTCTGCACCGTGCTCTGGTGATGAAATCACCCTCACTTTTCTACCAGAATTTCAGGCACTTCTCCTATAAACACCAACTGGGTAACATATTTAACATTTTTATTGAGCATTTATTGTAAGCCAGGCATTTATCTAAGTATGTGGAAGCACTAACTCATTGGATATTCATAGTACCTTCTGTGGTAGATGTTACTATGATGCCCACTTTTCAGATAAGAGGACAGGCCCTGGGAAAACTGTTTCCAGCGATTAGACAACTTGTAGGTGGCAGCACCAGGATTTAAACCCAGGCCTTCCAGCTCCCAAGCCTATGGCTGTGACTTTATCCATACACTGTCTCCCATAAAATATTATGCCTAGAGTAAGGGCAGATAAGCAAAAACTCGCTAGTGAGCTATATCAAACATAGAGACCTCACTGATATTCTAAAGAATTTCCATTTTCTTAAGGTGCCAGAAAAATGTACTGTTTAATATGTGTACTCGGAGAAGGCAATGGCACCCCACTCCAGTCCTCTTCCCTGGAAAATCCATGGATGGAGGAGCCTGGTAGGCTGCAGTCCATAGTCGGACACAACTGAGTGACTTCACTTTCACTTTTCACTTTCATGCATTGGAGAAGGAAATGGCAACCCACTCCAGTGTTCTTGCCTGGGGAATCCCAGGGATGGGGAAGCCTGGTGGGCTGCCATCTATGGGGTCGCAAAGAGTCAGACACAACTGAAGAGACTTAGCAGCAGCAGCAGCAGCAGCAACATGTGTACTAGGAAAAACCAGGATGGCTTCATCTTGGAGACTGTAAGAACAATACAGCTGCACTAGAGTTTTTTATTGAAGTATAGTTGATTTATAATGTTTTGGTTTCAGATTTATAATAAAGTGGTTCAGTTATATGTATATACATATATATGTAGCTTTTTCAGATTCTTTTTCCCTTCTAGGTTATTATAAGATATTGAATATAGTCCCCTGTGCTACACAGTAGGTTCTTGTCATTTATCTGTTTTATATATCACAGTTTGTATCTGTTAATCCCAAGCTCCTAAATTCTCTTGAGTTTTTAATTTAATTTTGCTACAAGTTCACTGTCTCCTCTCAAGCTAACAAGACTTAATTCAATTAACAGCATTGCAGGCATTTGATTCACATTTACTTTAAGTCATTTTTAGGGTGAGGGATGCATTTTATAAATTAATCAAAATTTGGGGGAGGAGTCCCACTTATATGTGAGACTCTAGAACAAAAGATACAGAGTTGAAAAATATACTGTCTCTGCCCACAGGCGTTCACAGCCAAATGATTACAGCGTTATGATGACAGTGCCTGTCATTCAACTATTCAACATGTTAGATTCTGAAACAGAACAAATACACTCTACATGTGACTAACTCAATGTGTGCTGCCCTAAAAAGTAGGTGACTTTTGAACTGAAACATACAAGATCAGTGCCCATCACTAGGCAGAAACGGAAAGGAAGGGCATTGCTGGTAGTGGGGCACAACATGGTCAGAAGTCTGGAGGCTCGAGAGCATATCATATGTATAATTTATTTGTCACCAGAGTGCAGATTGCTTAGGGGGACATGATGGAAAATGATCCTGGAAAGGCTAGTTGGCAGATTACAAAGACTTTGCCTGACTCCATAGTTAGGCTTGAAGGCAACAGGAAGGCAAAGACTTTTACGCAGGAGGGTATCATAGGTATTATTTTACAATGCTAACTCTGGTGGAAGTGAGAAGGCTGGATGACAATAAGGAGAGAAACCAGCCTGAAGGCTGTTGTAACAGTTAGGTGAAGCAATACCAGGGGTCTGAACTAGGCTACTTTATGAAATAAGTAGTATCTGGGGACCCGTTTTACAGATGAGAAGATCAAGGCACAGAGGAGTAAAGTACTTTGTGCAATGCTGTGTGCATGCGTGCTAAGTCACTTAAGTCATGTCTAACTCTGTGCAACCCCATGGACTGTGTAGCCCACCATGCTCCTCTATCCATGGAATTTCCCAGCAAGAATACTGGAGTGGGTTGCCATTTCCCTCTCCAGTGCAATGCCTCACTACTGGTAAATAGAGGAGCCAGATGCAGACCCAGAGAGTGAGACAGTAATGCCCCCTGCACTTGTCACAACTCTGCCAGGCCAGCTGATGATCATGGCAAGTGAGAAGGGAATGAGCTGAGGCAGCAAGAGAGAGCCTTGAGCCTGAACTACAGAGTGGAGCAGACAGTGGTGCTCCCAGGAAATATCACATTGATCACAAAGAGCCAGGTTGGGTGAGAAATCAATGAATTCAGTCTTAGATATGGACTGCAGGAGTTCTGTGATAGCCAGGCCATGACACCAGAGAGATGTTGAAAAGGTCAAGCCTAGGCTTCAAGAGAGGTGTGGACAGAGAAAATCAACCCAGATTCAGAATACCCTATTAAATCGATACTATTCCACCCAAGACCCACATCCTGAAGAGGAGAATCTGAGTCCATAAGAGGCAGTTCAGAACCGAGGACTCTGGGGTCACACTCATGTTTGAATTCTAAGCTTAAATCTTTGTTTTAGGAGATATGCCTTCACTTTTCCAATCAGAGTTTTTCATTCATAAATAGAGATTACAACACTTCATTTGCCATGTTATTATAAAGGTTATCCTCCATTTAAAAATAAAAAAAAAAAACTACCCATCAAGAATGAAAAAAAAAAGATTAATATATATCTAAAGTATCTGACAGGTTGTTTTCCAAAAGTAAGTGCTCAATTAGTGGTGATCATTATTATGATTGTTTCCATGTAAGGATTTGTCTAAGGCAAGGCTAGAATGTAGCGAACAGTCTGGGCAGCCAGCCCAGTTACTCTCTTGGCAGTTTTTCCCATAAAATTCTCTTACCTACATGGAATTGTCACTAACATTTCAACCCAAGAAGGTCCTTTTGAGGAATATGAATTGGGCTTAAAAAAAAATCCATTTTTATTTACCAAAACAATAACCTAGAGAAATGAGATAAAAATCCTATATATGAAAAAATTTTTAATTCTATATATGTACATGATAAAATTTAAAATACTGACTGAAAACAAAGCAAGCGCCTCATTTCCCAGATTCTTCTTTGTTTTATTTTTTAATTTTTAGGAAAACAGCTTTACAACGTTGGTTTCTGCCTTACAACAACAAGAATCAGTCATAATTATACATGTATCCCCTCCCTCGTGGTCCCTCCCTCCTCTCCCCCATCCTACCCGCCTAGGTCATCATCCATTTCCTAGATTCTTAAATGACTGAGGCAAGTGTGTGGTGTGGCTCATCACCTCTGAAGCAGAATCAGGTCAGATGAATAGTAGAAGGTATGTTTTCAGCCATAGTCACCTTGTTCAAGACTTTCCATTATGACAGTATATTTGTCCATAGGGGACACATGTCCCAAGAAGGATAGTCTTTCCGGAATTATAGGAAGCTTTGAGATTTGAAAATTCAACAGAAAAGACGAACTTGGCAATAAAGTAGAAACGTTAAAGATTGAAGGCCAATAAGCATTTACTTATCACTTTGTCATTCCCAACTTCTTCAGACATATTTTATTTGAGGATTCAATGTGGTGACTAACAGCATGGTTATTTAGGAAGAGACGTTTAGGTCTGAAAAATTACAGTAGAATAGAATTTCTGGGAAAAGGACTCATTCACCGCACACACACACGCGCACACACACACATACACACAGCATTCATTCATACACAAAGTTCAAAACACAAACCAATACACTTAAGAAGGAAGAAAGACATCGGAAATAAATAAATGAAATTTATTGTTTAATTTAATTGCCTTGAAGATAATATGTTCAGTAAGGATATGAGTATATGGAAAAAGTTAGAAAAAATAATTAAAAGAGGAAGCCTTGCCAACCTCATCCTTTAGAAATAAGGAGAGATGTTTTTTGAGACAAAAATCTTTTCCTCTCCACACTAAAGATTCTTGGCCTGTTCGGTTCTCGTCTCAAGAGCATAGCTGCAGAACATCATATTCACTAGTTCTTGTTCCTTCCAAGTGCCCGCCCCCCACCTATGCTTATCTGAATATATAAGCCTGCCCTTTGCTCAGATTTATGGGTCGGGCCAGAGCTGTGTGTATTTACAGTGTTCTGACCTGAAGACCCTGGGCTGAAGGAGAAGAGGAGGAAACCAGGCCCATTCCATAAACAGAGACAGATATGAGGGGGAGGCAGAAGGCCTTGGTAGCACTTAACATTTTTAACTATTTGGCCAAACTTAAGAATTAGTGATTAGATTAGAGCAAAAGCAGAACGAGAGACTGGAGTGCAGACTTGGTGAGGGGAGTAAACTGTATTTTTGCTGGTTACTGGGAGGGCCTACGTTGGGGGATGGGAGTGGGGTTAAATGTAATGTGGAAGGTCTGAGAGAAAATTGATAACTCAGATGCAGAGGGAGCTATAAAATGCTTTGGGAAGGCAGAGGGTGTACAAAGAGGAGGATATAAACTGCCTTCAACAAGTTAGAAAATTTCTCTAACCACAACTTGCATTTCTTGTGTGAAGCAGGACTGCTTGCATTCTTTAAACTGTAAAGGGTCATCGAAGAAAAATCTCCTGCTCCATGCTTAAATGAGAACACATTGCCATATATTACCAAAACCTAATCAATTGTGAGCTGAAATATTTTTCTCAGGGTCTGGTGGCCACTTGAAAGCAATTCCATTTTCAAATAGGAGTGCTTGGTAAAGGGACCACCCCCATGCAGAGCTCTGGTCCACGCCCCAGTTCAAATGGGAAAGAGCATGCAATGGACCCTTCAGCAGTGCTTGGCACTCAAAAACTCAACCCCACACCTCCAGGGTGGCATCTTTACCCATGAACCAAATGTGAAAGTATAACTTCTGTCTGGGCCATTCTCAAATAATCTTCTTGCTGGAAAAACTTGAGTGCATGCAGACAAACTAGCCTACTGACTGACTAAATTAGAAATGATCTGGCAACCATAAGTAAAGGCTACAATATTCACTGGAGACCTCCAAAGCAAAGCAACTGGGACAACACAGTAAGTGGCTCATCCCCAAATCAGTTCACATTGCAACAGAGCAGAGAGCGGCAGTGTATTTGATTTAATCCATGATTGGAGAATTTGTGAAATACCATGGAATGGATTCCTTTTGCTCATTTTAATATCAAGCAATCTGGTTCATATGATGTTCCCTGTTAAAGCATCTGCTAGAATGATATTGCTTGACTGGACTATTTCCCTTTCTAAGGTATGCTCTGGATCCTGAAGAGTATTCTTACTATTCTAAATGGGTTTGTGTGTCTTGAATTAAACTAGCACTAACAATTGCATGAGAACACGTGTGTGCTTAGCACTGGTTGTGGCACTTCATAAATGTTAATTTGTTTATGAGGATTACATTATCATTAAAGTCATGAGTTGGAAATAAAAAGGAAAATTGACTCTACAACCAAACTTTGAAAAATTGTATGATCCAAAAATACGCTGAAATGTATATTTTCTATTTACATTTGGCATTTTCTGTTCAAAATTAAAATTCAAAGCAGTAGAGCTAAAGAAGGCATTTGAATTATCCTGTCGGTGCAAACTGAGTACACAACAGTGAAAACTTGGGCCAAAGGTGATGAATGGGAAGCAGCTATCCTAACCAGGTTGCATTTCTAAAGTCAAATGAAATACATGATATTCTAGAAAACTAACTTTTTATTACTATCATTTTTTAACTTTCCCCTAAAATAACACAACTTCTGCTTTGTCAATAATGCATGCTCAAAACAGATGCAAGCGCATGATGAGGATTTGGGAGGAATTTGGGGACAATTCCATCGCAGCTAAAATGCTTTTCTGTGTCATTTCTGTTGAGATCCATTTGCCGGCGAAATCATTTTTTTCTTTAATATGGTGTGGATCACAGCAATAGTTCAGATGTAACCATTTAGGAGCAGAGGCCTAACTCAGTATGCCAGAAAAAAAAAAAAAAAAAAACCATGCACCACAAAGAGCATTGAGATGAATGGCTCTATTTTATGAGCCATAAAAGTTTTATTCATCTTGACACTGAAACAGGTTTAGGCAGTGAGTTGACACGCCTTAAATAAATAAGTGGAATTAATTCCCCAGCCCTTGAAACAATAGCAGCATGCATGGAGCACGGAGAAATGCCCCATTGTTTCCTGTGGCTGCCTGATATTGATATTATTTGTGTTTTCTGTGCTGCTGCCTCAGGGGCCTGGTTGATCCACTTCAGATTCATCCCCTGTTTTATTAGAGGTTGAAAAAGGTTCAAGACCTGTTTGTACCACAGCTCCCACCGACAGCTAAGGAACCAGTTTGGCGTCTGGTTTGTCTGTTGTTTTACTGCTGACCTTCAAATCAACTTTAACCCCTGACCTCCAGAGGCATCTATCATGACAAGAGGCTGTTTAACACAAATGGTGCCCATTTATAGGGGAAGAGACTCAGAAGATTTCCTTTTTATGAAGAATTTAGTTTTTCACCCCTCTTTTCTCAGTCACCACAGGTGAAATCTCTCTCAGCAGCTGGCTTATGAAATAATGGGAAGGGAGGCCTTAATGAGCAGAAAGCACCCTCAGCTGGAGATAAATATATGCAAATGAGATGCACAAACAAAGGAGCCTGGACAGAGAAATATCTGCAATTCCAGCAAAATGCTGCCTGCAGCTCGAAGATGAACAGCTTTGATAAAATGGTAACAAAAAGCACCTTTTTATTCTCCAGCGTGTTTTACATTGCAATAGGCCCTTGTCACTGCAAGCCAGTGGAGCATGCAGGGCTTTTCTGCACTGTTTCAGAAAACTGTTTAAACATTTGTTTTAAGGCATTCATGAAATATAATCAATGGACTGCTTCTGTGTTGTCATGATTTTTTTTTCCTGAGTGTGTTTTAGACGTGACTGTCCTTCTTTTACCTGTTGGTCCTTTCATAGTTTCATAGGCCTGTCTCTTTTGGTGACTGTTTCTTCCACAGACCAGAATTTTTTTTTTTTTTTTTTTTCTAATTTCAATGAAAAGAGATTTCAAGTTAATAACTAGTAGGAATCTTCTTTGAGCCACCACAGAGCAACACCAAACAACTAGTGTTAATGATGGCAATCAAGTGTGTAGAGCTAATTCAGAGACAGGCATGTAACATGCTGATTTTAATAAGCTTTAAAAAGGCAATCTCTAACTTTTAAAAGTCTCTTTTTAATTCAACCATCCTTGGCTCATATGATACCAAAACAAACAAAACCATTAAAATATCTTTTCGATATATAGCCACAGTGTGTTATTTGATGGTATTTTCAATTAACATTGTGTTGGGAAAATATTGATTTGATGAGCTTTAAAAATGGAAAAGCTAAATTCATTAACCTATTTGTGGGGGGGTGGGGGGGTGGGCAGTAAGGGGGAGCAGGAATAGAAACTTTTTTTTTTTCTTCAAAGGAATTAAGCCCCAATACCAGTCTCTTGCCGGAAGACAGGCTGGACGCAGGACAGAGAAATCGCTGCACATAAACATATGTATGATGTTTAGGTTAATAATCAAAGCAGTTAAGGTGAGAGATGTAACACTAGACACTTCACATGTATCAAAACACCATCACTCTAAAAGCTCTGCCATATTTGGTTTTCATTTATAATCCAATCTTCACATTCTGAGTAAAGATGTACAGTCCTTTACTTAAATTATTTCATCTTGGTTGCCTGGATTGGAGCAGAGACATTTCTTCTGAGTACTGTGGAGCTTTCACATTTTATGTGCATTTCATCAGGCAAATGTCAAATTTGCTAATAACAAGAAAATCTCCTCATTTTTAATCATGCCACTCCTGTTGCATGGGTTGGGGGTGGGGGGAGGAGGGAGTGGAGGAGGAAATATAAAGCACTGAGCAGTCTGACCAAAGAGCGGAAGGAGAAAATGTTTCTTTGGGCTTGGAAACGACACATGCTTGGTTATCTCCAAGCCTGCATCAGCACATCATTAAATTCAGAAATTCAGGAGTTAATAGAAACTTGGTTCTATTAGAGATGCTTTTGCCAGCCCAGGTTTGAGGCAGCATAATTATGCTCAACTGCTGTTGTTTGGAAAGGGCAAACAGCATCTTAGGCACAGAACAATGAAATTACAGCTGAGATTTAGGTTAGCAAAAGCCGTCTTCTCTAGGCTTTTATGATTCATTATTTCCCATTAAATACAGTATTAGAAGTGTACACTAGATAGCTCATGGTTGCTGCTCTCGGAGCACATTATCTATATTACACAGGTCTGGGGAGCAGAATTAGAAAACTTTGGGGGAATGAGCAATATGTGTTTGCTGATAGAAGTACCATATGGCTCATCTTCTTCAATTGCTTTCATTGCGACTCTGATGCTGGAGAAATTAAAGTTTTATTTGATGTGGCACAGCTTAATGAACTGTCTTCTGTTAGGAAAATTGAATATGTTTCCTGTTATTTGAGCACAGAGCCTCCATGGTTTGGCTGATGAGGGATGCATTATGTATTGTTTATTTAGCATTTGGAAAACAAAAGCAAGATATTGAAGGTAAAATTGATTACTGCTGGATTGCATTATATAATCAAGTTTTATCCCTTTAAATTTCCCTTTACAATCCTTTGTTAATGTTTTAATATGAGATTGTTCCAGGTTTTTGTCCTTCTGAAGTACAAAGAGCTTGTTTTCCCCCCTCCCCAAGATACCTTTATTTGTAAACAAGTCACATGAAACTTGAAATCTAGTATTGCTATATTTATAGAGTTTGAAGAACAATATTTGGGAAAGATGAATATAATTCAATTTGTGTGACTCTAATGACAAAACTTCCAAGTGAGTCCCCAATCAGCTTTGAGAGAATCTAACATTTGCTAGCTGAAAGTGGAATGTCATTTTCTTTTGTTTGAAATAGACCACTTAAGAACATGCCTTATGAGAAGGAAGAAATTTTTGATATTTGGAAATACAAACCTCAAAATATCAAATTTAGATTTTCAAGTTAGTTGTCAGTGAATGAAAAGTTGGACTCAACCTGTGAATTTTTTAAAAATGAAGTATACATTACATGAATTTGATATTTTACTAAATATGATTAGAGAAAACATAACCAAAAATATACTTACATGATGAGAAAACTGAAATGTCATCCATGTGAATGTTCTCTACTCCCTGAACAATCTGCAAAGATATACATCGAGCATTTTGTTTAATTTCCCCTTTTTTGTTCTGGATCTGATTGTGTTTTAGACATAAAATCTGAATGATCTCTAAAAAGACTGAAAGTAAGATCATCTAATCACTAAATTTCTTTCATTTTTTCAGTGAGAAATATTCCTCGCATGGGCTGGTGACTCAGACACAGATCTGCAACAAGCAACTAGGATAAAAAATAGTTAAAATGAATCAACATTTATCTGGAATATACAGTCCTGACCTTAAAAAAAAGTCATTTATCTTCTGTGTCCTGTAATGTTTTGAGGATTCTGGCAAATATGGCAGTTAAACAAACTTCTCTCATAATCTAAATACTGTCTGTTCAAGAGAGGCTTCCAATGTTTATAGCCCATAAGTAAAGAAAAAAACACTGGTATTTAACCAAGAATAGTGCTCTTGAAAATGTCTTCGAACAAAGTGTTTAAGCAAAACTTTGGCCACAGATATTTTCAATTCCTCATTCTTCTTCTGATTCCTTTTTTCAATGAGCTGTTTTCATATGCCATCATTTCTCTCCTTTCCTTGAAATTAACGAATTCATTTCAAAAAATGAATGCCTAACTAGTGACCTGGTCATACAAACTTCCTTGAGAAACAGTTGAGAAGAAAACATCACATTTTTATGAACCCCATCTCCTGCCAGGGGCCTCGGAGGAGGAACACCATTATGCATTGTTATCAGCGTGGTGTAATTTGACTGTTGACAAAGTATCCGTGGCAGTGAGAATGAGCGCAGTTAGAAGTGTGGCGGATTGTAATCAAGAAGATGCTTAGCTGTGCAACGCTGCATCTTGAGCAGATTTGAATCAACATTGCCTTAAGGGGACACACACACATACCAAAAGGAAAAAAAAAATCCATTAATTTTTAGAGGGAAAATTAGAGTGGCACTTGATGAAGTGAAATTTGACATGCGTTAATTGCTCTGCAGCTCCCCTAATTAGAGATTTTCAAATTCTTTTACTGCTGTCACCATGATGGCACATTGTCTTGCAGGACAAATAGTGAAACTGCAAATTTGTTTGATAAGGAAGTTTTACAGAGGAAGATGGGACTGTATCCTTGAGTCCAGTTCCAAAAGGTGGACAGCTGGAGAGCAAGGAGGAGTTCTCAGCTCTACCTTGAGCACAGATTAAAAATATGCTTATTACAATAGTTTCAGTCTGAGACTTAATGTAAAGGAAGCAGGTGCTGATGCGATTTCCTTAAACAGATGGAAATGTTCCTCTGGTACTCATGCCTCTGTTTCCAATGAAATATTTCAGGTGAAACAAAAAGTCAGCAAGATGCTACATTACATACACATTCTCATATTTCTACTTATATTCCTCAGAAATTGGAGAGAGGCAGATTTTGAAAGGCTGTGTCATGTTTTTCCCAGGTCTGAAGTCAGAGGCAAATAGCACTTTTGATCCCCTTCTTAATCTTAAAGTAATTATACTGCTGTTTGGCCCCCAGCATGGCATCAAATATGATACCATAATAATTTTGGTTTCCCTTTTCAACCCCTCTTGTCTAGTCCTTGAACCTCTCTTAATTCATTAACATATTGAATTTTTTTCAATTTTCCATTTTCTTGCAATAACAATATTAATGCTGGGGTGAAAGCTTGATTGGAGCTAAATTACTTGTTACCTGCTGGCATTTATTTATATGGCATTGAATTATAAAGCTTTGCTATTGTCATGCCTTGGGCGAATTGTTTATGACACCAGTAATAGGAGTAATTGTTATTGTTGAAATTACCTGTCAGCTACCCATAGCAGTGGCCCTTGTCCCACTGACAAATAGTGACAAGGGAGAGGTATCCTCCATGCGTCCCCCTGATGGCTTCTCCTCTGATAATAAGAAGTGCAGGGCCTCTGATAATTTGCCTGTCACTGTTGAGTGCAGCTCAGAGAGAGTTGGCCAAATTGTTGTCATTCACTTTGACAAAGACAGCAAAATGCCCCTGTGCAGGAGGAGGATTATCAAAATAAATGAAATCGCTTACACCCCCTTTGTTTGTTTGGCTCAAGAATTGCCTGGCTTTGTATGAGGTTGTGAAATTAGGGTCCAGTTCTTCTGAGTATACTGCTGTTCATCCTAAGACGAGGATCCCAGGCAAGAGAGGCATTTTAAAAGACCCACTGTTTTGCAATTTACATAGGTCATGAAAAAATTATATTCTGATATAGAGTCAGTAACACTGTAACAAGAAGTCTAAACGTGAGGTTGAATACCTTAGTTTAAAGTATATGTAACATTCACACCTTTTTCTCTTCTGCCTTCCTTTAATCCTTCTTTTTTTTTTTTTTTTGACCCACTCAGGCATTCAAATTCAATAGACTTTCAAAAAATGCACACATTTCCTGGTTGTAATCAAGTTTCCATTAAAAATGTGGAAATCTGCATCTCTGACTCTTAAAGCCTTAAAAGATTACCCAGTCAAATTTAGGATTATTATTTCAAATGGCTGCTTCCTCTCCATAAGTTATCTTTTATTTATATAATATCTTCATGTGTAAAGAGAGAAATGAAACGTAGTTCCAGGTATGAAGCATCAATTATCACAGGCTAACAGAGGAAGCAAACTGACTCTGTTATTGCCAGAGCTCAAATATAAATATTTGCATTTTAAAACCCCTTGGTTGCAGCCTGTGAACCTGTCATAGAGGAGAGAAGAGGACGGGAGAAGGGGGGATGATGTCCAGGGGTCTCCACATCTGAAAGAAATGGGCTTTAAAGTAATCAAACCTCTGCTCTTGTAAAAACCAAAATCATTCTCACCATTTCACAAAAGGCATCATTTCTCGCTAGGAAAATTCTAATTTTTAAGGGGCCTGTGAGGTTACCGCTCGTAGGTCTTCTTGACAAATGCTTGTCGTTATGAGAAGTTGCAAAGAGAAGAAAAAAATAACTAGGATAAATGTAAAATATTGGCTCCTTATAGGGTAGTAATCAGCTGTTTATTGGTCTCTACCAGACAAGTAATGACCAAGCCCACTGTTAAGTGCCAGCAACATCGCCCTGGGCCCTTCCCTCCTAACACCAGCCATTATCTGATTAAAGAACCTCCAAAGAAGTCACTATTGCATAATTTTATGGGCCTTAACAGCACGCAGGTTGGCTGGCAGGAAAACTACCTAGGAGGGTTGATAAACCAACAGTGAAACATGATTTTATTTACTCCACTCACACCTTGCTCTCTGAGAGGGTTTCTGAGTATCTCAGACATTGGTGACCACAGGAAACAACTAAAATTGTTCAAATAGGAATTGTGTGAGAGGTGAAGGAGCCAGATAGGGAGAGGCAAGAAAAGTAAAATTATCTATCCCTTAAAATTTTTCATGAGCTGCGCAGTCTAAAGTAATTAACAGCATCATTACAGGCAACTAGACCTTGTCTTTGGTGTTTGGTGTTTAAAGCAGGTAAGTTTCTAGCAGTGTTAAAATCACACATGCAATGATATGATGATAGGAATAAAGTGTTTCTAGTCCTTAAAAAATACTGTAGTCTTCTAAAGGCAACCATTCGCTGGTTAACCGTGCTGAATGTCTCTGATTAACAAGTGGAAGGCAGCGACATAATTAAGAGGTTATCTGTAGACATAAAAATGCTCAAACCTGTCTTGGAATGTGATCCCTTTAACAGATAATTTTTAAGAATGTAGCATGTCCTCGCTTTCTCTGTTGAGATCCACGTTAGTGATCCCGGGAGGGAAAATAAACATACGTTTTTAAATGAAGATATTTAAAATGTACCCCATATTTCAGTGTGTGGCTGTAACCTGGTCTTTTTTATGTTCTTCCTATAAAACCTAAATTAAGCCTCTTAGGAGTGGTTTTGCTGTAGGTTTCATCTAAAAACACAATACATTTCAAATGATTCCAGTACTTGAGAACACGTTAACATGCAATCTCTAATGTGTTCTCTCTCGTCCTCTTCCAGACAGCAGCTCTTCTAAAGGAATGAGGCTTCTTTAAAATTTAGCTTCATTTGAAATGGAAACTTTTAACAAATAGTAATTGCTCCTGTAGCTCTATTGATGAAGTGACTGGCAGCAAATCTTTTCTCCTCTCTCTCCCTCTCTCTCTCTCTCTCTCTCCTGTAACATTTTGAAACACCCATCAGTGTCAAAGGAAACTGCACACATCTCCTTTGCTGCTCTAAATAAGGCTCAGCAATGTTAAGAAAAATGTCAGAAAAAGCTCAGTGGATTAAAGTAACATTTCTGCACCATGTCACGGAGAATGGCAGGGCAGACTGGTCTGCATAATTCTGAAAGATATTTTGTGTAAAATGCTTACTCTATAAATGGAATGAAATTTTATTTGGAATGATTTAAGGTTGTATTTGATCACCTACAACATTCAGTTGTTTTTCCAAATCTCTTTAATACACCTTCGATATATATTTCTAAAATTAGAACAATAATACACTCTTCTCTTTGTAGAATGTTTCTCCACCCGTGTACAGCATTAAAACATATTGTGGACTCTTCAATGCATTTTTCTTTTCTTTTCTTTCTAACATTCTTAGGATGTTCATTCAGTGAAAGCAGTAAAAACACTGGGCTCTTACACATGTAAATTCATTGAACTAACCAGCCAATTTCCCCTTAAATAAAATTTGTGTATAACTTTGGAGATTTTCAGCACAGTTCATTTAGTAATACATTTTTTAAAAAGAGCATTTACGTTTCATTCATGTATTGAAAATACATGACTGGTTGGAGGGTTTTAGTTTGTTTTGTTCTCTTTTTCTAAAGAACAGTCAAGAATACAGTGGTAGTAAAACACCCAACAGTACAATAAGTACATAATTAAAACTCAGCAGTTAAAAAAGGAAAATACCTTACAAATCCGATACCATTATACCATTAGACATGACAAGATTCATTTCACAAAAACAAGGTAAATCTCTGCTGATTTTAAATATAAACTTTTTTCAAAACAGGTTAAAAATGAATTTAGACAAATTTGTCTTTTAACCTTTAAAGATTTCCTGCCCATTTCTGTATGTCCTTTATTACATTAATTTTTTATTTAAATTACACCATTAACTGGATATGAATTTATCAAGAATACATGTATTGATTTATAAAACAGTACCATTAATTATTATAATAGCTAGATGTAGCTGATATTACAAAGCCATTTAAAGGTTTTTAATATAACTTGGACATACATAGATAGATAGGCATTATGGACAAGACTACAATTCAAACTGGCTACCAGCAGTTAATGAAATCCTTGATTTATATTCTAGTTTAGAGATTGATTATATTGTTGCTTTGTAAAACTATTTATATTATGCCATTTTTCAAAGGATGTCTCAATAAAAAAGCTAAATAAAATATTCAGTCAATTCCCAAAGCAGATTTTGTTTTCTATATTTTAAATGCTAGTGAAAATAATTGATTGTGTGTGTTCCAAGCTTTGTCATTTCCATTCCAGAGGTGGCTTTCCTGATGGGAGACTCGTTTGCAATGCACACTTTCACACACTCTTGGATTCTTGCAGAAACAAACCCCTTCTCTTTATTTCATTAGCCGCCCTCCTCCTCAACAAACCCATGTATATTTCACGAAACCCACACATCAGGACACATAAGTCTTTTTGGCATCTTTTATGTTATGCATTTTTTTTTTTCTTAAGGTTGTGGAAAACTGGGACTTACCCCAAAGCCGCAAAACAGGCAATCACGAAGAGAATTTGGGTAAGAATGCAATCTGAAGAGGAAAAAAAAATAATAATGAGGACGAATATAAGCAAATAACAGTAACACTTTCAAAATTACTTTTCAAATGGTAATTAGCCAACGAATAGATTGAAAGTTAAATTCTTTTCACATTGTACTTGATTTGGGTCTCCTACTCTCTTTATTTATATCACTTTTCCTTGCCTGGCAACATATGTTATCGATTTATTATAGTATTTTTACTGTTAGCAGACAAATCTAAAGGCTAGCTGAGAAGGCTAGCTTCATCTGATGACTTTAACAACAACTGCAGGGCATCCTTGAGGGTGAGCCAATAGGCTCTTTTGAAGCTATAATACTATTAACCATTTTGATGCCAAAATATTTCTTATAGCTAAAGTTGGTTCTGTCTTTGTGGGCATTCCAGGTTTTACATACACAAAGTTAAAGGTAAATGATTTGTTTTGTAAACATCTCAGTGGCCTTCTAAGCACTTTCTTCCATGTGTCTTAAGTTTCCTAAAAGCCATATGAATGTTGTGGTTTCTTTATTTCCCGCTTTCTTTTACAGGACATTGAACTCTGGGCACACAATGATAAGTAAACAGCTATCAAGCATCAAGTTAAATTGTCACTTCACCCTCCCCCATGCCATTAATTTTCTGCTATGCTATTAAAAGAAACAAATATCCTTTAGAGTTTCAGTGATCACATCTCTCTGACATATGTACAGTACTGAAATGTTAAGTTCAAATGAGATTCTTTTTTTGGCTAAGAATCTGAAATTCCTTTCCAAATTAGAGATGCCATATATTATGGCTATTTTAATGGCTATGTAATAGTAGCCAAAAGTTTATGCCTTTTAATATGTACATATGAAAATGCCTGTTTCAGAGCTGTATTTGTTGACGGAAAGTATTCAGTTTAAAGTTGCCAAATAGCAAACTTCCATTTTTGATCATCTGTAATTTACTTCACTCCAGATTGTTTAGTCATTTTAACTTAAAATTTTTATAAATGACCTCTTTTTCCACTCAAATGTCTCACGCAGAATTGACTTACAATTTCAGATACATTTTATAGAAGTTCTCTCACACATGCATGACTTGAAACTTTTGAAATTAAATCTTAAATATTAGAGGCCAGTATTTCTTATCTGCAAGGTATGGCTCAGTAACTAAAATTTCACATCATCTTGATACTAGAATTCAACTAATAAAACCGAGATATTCATGATAGCACTAGGGGGTCTGACTGTGAAAAAAAGTGAATTTTGAGGTCTTGTACCCCTGGGATTCAAAACACGCTAAGACATATTGTCTGTATAAACATATCTAGAGTAAGAGATTCTGCCTGAAAATCATAGCAATGCCTCTGCTCTCCAACATATGTAAGAACACATGATCATACCTAGTTTTAAGACAAAATCACAAACTTTGCAATCACAACAGGTGATGAAACAACCACCATCTAAGTAACCATTCATCTGATTCCAAAATTTTTATTCAGTAAAAATATTTGTATTTATTTCATCACTTTTACTTTGATATCGTTTCCAAATTTTTAGTATTAGCTATAACGACCCCATCAAAATAAGAAAAAAATTATATTTTTACATATAAAAGTTACACAGTTTCATCCTAGTCTAATTTAGGATAATGTCTAAGTGGACTTGTTATTCATATCTATTATCAGATATTTACTATATTTATATCTTTGTCTCCAAGAGGCATCTTATGGTGATGGTGGGTAATTTTAGGTCAGAAGCAGTTATGATTAAAAGGTTTTCAGCTTCAGAGAATGAGACCAACTTTCCAAAAGCATAAATGCACAGCAATTCCAAAAATGACCATATATGTCACTGGGGGCCACTCACTGCGAGTCCTGTCATTCCATGAATGAACCATCCCATCAAAGTGCCTACTAGTTCATTTTTAAATATTAATTGTCTTTGAAAAATAAAGGGAGACACATTGTTGGTGGCCCTAGAGTTTTCTTCTTCTAAAAACCTTACATTCTTGAATCAAAATTGAATCTCCAGCACAGTTTCATCTCTATGTTTGGAAGCAGGCCAGTTGTGTACACGGGACTCCAAGCTTCATGTTGTTTGATACTGAACTTGACGCCTTTCTCCCCTGTGACACAGTGCCCCTGACAGATGGGATGGACTGGGCTGTCCCTTAGTCTAGCCCCTTCCACCCATATCTACCACATTCTCTCTCTCCTGCACCTCAAAGCAGGTGCCTTTGAAAGGCTTGAATCCAGATACGGGTCCCTCTGGCTTCCCGGCTCAGGCTGTGTTCTTACCTTTCTGCAATATATCTAAGCGGCCCCTTCCAGCGGCCGGTGTGCACCTAAGCTGGGATCCCCCTTTCCTGTCATTGCCTCACCTCTACCCTGACCTCCAAAGGCCACCCCCCTGCTTTCTGTTTTGTCCATCACCTCAGTTTCTTTTCCCCTGTTTCTGACCTGCACTTTTTCTGGATCAGACGCAGGCAGGTTGAGAGGTAATGAGAACCAGATGGACAGAGCGCAGAAATTGCCCAAATGGGTATGAGAATGTGGGAGCTGTCAGGCATGGAGAGAAGCTGGAATTTTTCAGCAATAAAATGGGATTTATCGCCACTCTACCACAGTCATTGCCGACAACCGTTTACCTTGACAGAAACCCCATTCCAATAGGCCATGCCGATGCAGATTCTTTTTTCCCAAAGAGTGATGATTGGTATTTGTTCTAAGGCTCAAATGGCCTGCACTAAAGGTGAAGCATTAGGCCAAAGTCCTGTATTCCCCACTGAGGCAAATGAACCTGCTAAAATAAGTTCCTTCCACAATGGCTGTGTAATTGAAACCAGAAAGTGAGAGAATTTGATAAATTGCTTGACCCTGAAGGAATGTTAAGGTCATAAATTTTCATTGCATTTTTTCCTCTCTCTCTTTTTTTAATTTTTATATATTGATTATATTTAGTATTTGCTTCAAAACTCAACAAGCTTACAGATCATCAGTTGTGGCCTCAGGGGAGAGCACAGTAAATCATCAACTAAGAGGGTAGGGGGCATTCTCCCCTCATCTTCCAAAGAGGAATGTCAGCTCCTCAGTATTCCAAGGACAGTCATGGAGGTGTCTTCCATCTCAGAATTATTCCAACTTAGCACGCAATTTGTCCTGGCATGGACAAAGTAAAATCCACAGGAAAGATTTTTCTCAGAAGGGTGCTGCTACACTTCTATCATTCAAGAATGATGAACTGTTAAGAGGCTGGCAATCCGTTTGCAGCCATCACACCCACGCCGCCCCCCAACCTAAAATTAATAACAATTGTATTTTAGCTAAAAAACCATGATCCTCTTGTTTAGGTAAATTGAAAGTGTGCCTGTGTACGTGTGGTTGAAAGTACCCATATTTCTGAGTGCTGGTTTTGGCAAGTCCATTTTGAAATTTTTCAAACTTACTTTTTAAAAAATCTGGGTTATCTTCATGTGGAAATAAAACATAGGTCATAAAAACAGTCCAAGCCACATGTTACATAATATAAAATGGACTAAAGTACTCAAGTATCACGTAGTAGCAAATTTTTACACATCTTGCTTTAAGGTTTTACTTGTTTTTCTAAAAAGTGAATGAACAAAGCTTGCCAGCATTTTAATTTTATCTGTATTTTCTACCGATTGTTTATAGTGATACAATATGAAGATATATACTCTCTCAACCTGAAGGTTAAGGAATTTATTGATAGCCAAAACTTCTCGTCCTTGAAAATTTTAAAGCACGATCTATCTCCGGAGTATTTGTAAGCTTGGCTTGTTCTCACTGTTAAATAAGTAAAATCAGAAGTATTTGACCACTAATGTATAAATTTTATGTTCAGAATTTTCAGGATTCAGGAGACCTCCAGATGGGATCCAGTGCAGAATTTCTAATTAACTATTGGGACAATTTCCCTAATTTAGGAAAAATGGAGTCATGCTTATTTATTTTCAATTACTAATTATCAGCTTATAGGCAGAAACCATTGCTACCTCTAGAATGTATTAGAATTTAAAAAGCACATGCATTTTTTTCAGAACAATCTAAACTATATAAGGTAATTTATGCTTCCTTCTATAAAGTATTATCAATAAGGGGTAAAGCTAAATAATCTCTAGTCCCATATCCTACTTTCTTTTGTTCAAAAGTAATATCACCAACATTTATTAAGAGTACATATTTCTATGTCAAAAAAATTTTTTTTGGTCAAGTAAAGACATGGAAAGAGGGTCCACAGAAGAAATGAATTTCAAATCTTTATTCCAAAAATCAGATAATTTATGATTGATGGAAAATAGTAAGTAGTGCCACAGTTGTCAAAAAATTGGAAACTGTCACCAAAGTACAGGGGAAGATGAGAATTTTCATATGTTATTGCTTAGATGCGTATAAATATTTTAATAAGAATTCAGCAACAATATGTTTTCATCTTATAGAGAAGGGATCATGATATACACATGATCTACTTTTAATCTTGTGGCTTTGTCAGTGTTAAAAATGAAACTTCCTTCCCCACACTTAAAAATTTGTCACAAGGCTGTTTCAAAAAATAAATAAATATATGCATATGTATACATACATAAGCATAAATAAAATATGAACAGAAAATGGCTTCAATCACTAATATTTTTGCAAACTAATGTTCAGCTGATGCAACTCAATTTTATTTTGCATCACATTAGTGTCATAATGATAATGACTAGCCTTTATTCACTAACAGTTTGAGTCAGCACTTTGAGACATTTTCAAATTAGGTCATACAGCACATTTGTGGCTGATACAAAGGTTGATTAAGAGAGCTGCACAATTTTAAAGTGATGCGGTGTGAGTTGAATTAAGTTCTCTCTGATACTTACGGGAAATGTGAGCCACCATAACTAAGTGGAAATAATGTATGGGCTATAGGGGGAGAATATATTTCCACAGAGTGCTTGAAGTCGTACTCATTTACAATTTCACAAAGTCCTCTGTCTGTTATGGAAGAATTCTATCATGGGGCCTAGAAACAAGCAGTGAATTATAATAAGGAAACTGGAGGCCTGGTCCCCAGCCCTGTTTCAGTGAAAGTCAGTTTTTGCCTTTATGTCCCTTTTGATCTTCTCCATAAAGACCTTTTTTTTTTTCTTCTAGACACTGTCTACTGCATTTCTGAAGTCAGAGTGATCCCATGTCACAACCAAACCATCTACCCATAATGTAAGGAGGCCAGGCTCAATTGCTCTATGCAAGCTAGACGTGGAGGCAGGGGAGGAGGCCTATTTAAAGTGATATTGTCACGGAAAATCCATAATCTGATCAAAAATTTGAAGGCATAGGATTTTCTTCAGGTGCCAGCACTTCAAAGAAATTGTTAAAAAAAAAAAAAAATAGCCCCTACATATAGCTTTTAATTAGGTTTAAGGAATACAAAAATAAGAACTGAAACTCTTAAATTGTTTGTTTGTCCAAAAGGGAAAAAATGCCATTATTATTAACACTGTACTCACCCCATATTGCCTTCTCCACATCATAAAGTAGCCACAGATTTTTTTTTTTATATATATATATATATATATATAATTGTGCAAGTGGTCTTAAAAGCCAAGAAACCTGGAAATAAACCCTAACAGTGGATGTCACTGAACTGAAAGAAAGTCTTGGTTTGGCAAGCTTTGGTCCCAGAACGCAAAAAAAGTTAACTATAGTTTCTCTTTGCACATATACCTTGCTTGCTTTGCATTAGCATCCTGAAGTATAATGCAATCAAATCACATTTCACTTCATGTGTTTGGTGAGTGTTTTCCCATTCTAGCCTCCCATTCAGACCCTTCTGTATTCCTGGAGTCATTCCTTGCCCAGAGGCTGGGACAGCATGTACCGCCCTGCCCCTCCAGACCTGATCCCTCCAGTGTATTCTTAGTTTCTTTCCATTTGAGTTTTCACAGAAATTTGGGCTAAACTTGTTTTCTTGGGCAAGACCACTTAAGCAAAGTAAGAGAAGGGGTTCTACCAAAGAAAAGGTGCATATGTTGATTGTTTTTTAAATAAATGCACCTAATTAGGAACATGAAGTCTGAACGACCACAGTCATTTTCAATGTTTATAAATGTATTCATAGTCCCGTCTCCTGAAGATTTTCACAATGAGAGAAAAACAGCTATCAAATCTTAGAAGGAATATAAACGAGAACTCCTGGAAAGAAAGAAGAAAGTGGGGAAGAAAGGGAAAAGGGACAGAGGGAGGGAAGAGAGAGAGAAAGAAAGACTGACTGCAGCCCCTTTCCTTCTATTTCAACAAAGAGCTGCTTGTTGGCCACCAACCCCTTCACAGATTTCTGTCCTTGAGTTGTGAAAGATCACAGTCCAGGACAGGAATATACAAACACTCCTCTTCAACTTTGCTGATGACTTGTGACACCATATAACCAATATTTTTAATGTCATAACTTGAATTTGAATTCAAGCTGGGCATGACTGGTAGTGCCTTACCTATTGATTTGCCATTAGGGTATTTTGATCTGTTCTATTTTTGTCATTTAATATAGTTGTATTCTAGAGCTTTCATTTTTCATTTCAGTCTCAATTCTAGAGCACTCAGTTCCAAATAGTGAGCTTGTCTCTTCAGAACACTGAGTAATTCTTATTTTAAAGTACAGTTTTGAATTGTCTGTCTTCCTTAGTTATTGTATGGCCATCTATTCCATCTTCTGCCTGGTTATTACCAATACTCACCATACATCCTCTTATCTGTGCTAATCAACCCACTCTACTTTTTTTAGTACCTTCTTCTGCCAGGATCATTTAGTCAAGTTATAAGTTCCATGTGTTTATTTTTCAGGGCTTACCCAGGAAATAGTAACTATATATGTAAATATTATAAACAGACATAATTATTAGAAGAAATAAACTAGACAATATGAATGCTCCCCTACTTATTAAAAAATCAACTTCTAAAAAAAAATTGAAAAACCTCTTGCTCTTGCTAAACTCCAGAGGTTGCTGTGCCCGACTCTGATTATTTATCAGGAAAACAAGAGTCATGAGTATCTTCAAGTGGAATTTCCTGTGACTCTGATGAAAACATGAAAACTGGATTCAGTCTGCCAATTAATACTTGAAGCGGTGGTGGCAGTATGTCTCCAACACGTACATTTTCATTTTCAACACACCCCTGGTGTGTGCAATCACTTAATTTACATTTTCAAAAGGTCACTTGTGGTGCTAGCTGGGATGAATTGTATATTTTACTTATTTGGAAGTAGGCTAATTTGCCCAGCCAGGGAGACGCACTTTTTCCAGCCACTAGGATGACATACATCTGAATCAGCCATCATATCCCAACGAATAGGTAAAAGTAGTTTTGCCATTTTGTTAAGCAATTATGGGAATACTTGAGTTCCTCCAACATGTTTAATTTAGTACATGCGAATAGCATCTAGTGAGGCATATTTATTAATAGTGAGGTTTTTTTATTATTATTTTGCAGGATGGATGCAGCAACATTACTGGAGTTCAATACGACTTTTGATGATCTGGCATGCAGAGATTAAATAAGGTTAATCCTCATTTTATATGCTAATAGGATATTTATAATCTCTACAGCATATCCAATTTAACGATTTTATTCTCTGTTGTTCAGACAGTATTTCTTATTAGTGAAAGAGAATACTCTTACATTCACCACAGACACTAGTTTAATTGGGCTTGAGTGCATTGTGTATAATTAGTCCACTTCTCTAATATTTCATCTATAATTACACAATGAACAATGTGCTTAAATTTCATAAAATTGGTGGGTTCAAAGAAAGACTTCCCCAAAATGAGCAGTCTGTTTTCAAGCTTTCCCAAGCCTCACTAAGAACCTGATGAAAATATGTTGCAAACCAGTGTGAATTTTTTAAACTCTGAATGGATGCCGAAAGCCTCTGAGGCTAAAAGCAAGAAGAATGTCCCCTCCAGCTCCACTCATGCCACCCAATGACAATGTTAGTGGCAGAGCAGCCTGGACTGGGCCCAGCTGCCACTGGAGACACAGAATCAAAGTACTCACATGCCATGTTCCCAAGGTCTCTGTAAATGTCAGCCTTCAAGATGGTATTTTAAATGGCAAAGCTATTTGGTTTGGGGTTTGGATATTTAGAACTCTTTTGGGCAAACTCACGTCAAGACAACAGCCCATGAAGTTTTATCATGGAAACCAACTTTTAGTTTTGTTGGGGAACGAGATCACATAGGGAAAGAAGGCGGGGAAAAAAGAGAGAGAAAGAAACTGATTCATGATTTTGGAAGTTCCTCTACCAGGATCCCTGGTGGGCTTCAGTCTGTAGTGTTGCAAAGAGTCGAACATGACTGAAGTGGCTTAGCTCGCTATTGATCAAAGTTAGTTTGGGCCTCTGAGTGTGCATGTCTGAATTGCTTATCTTAGTCCAAACAAGGCTATTTTTACACTATCTTGATACTTACTTGCAAAATTTTAAAAAATAAAAAGACTTCAAGGACAAAAGAAAAATGGATTATAGGGTTTTAGGAGTGTTTTTTCAAGGGACATAAGAAGCCTCCATTTTCAGTGCTATCCAGCTAAGGGGAGTCAGCCAAAGTCAACAGTGTGTTCACATGGCCCATCAATGTGCCTTCTCTTATATCCTTAAAATATACATCCTATAAGGCCCTTCCATGGTTCTTACTTCCTCACTTTGCCTTCAAACATGTTTGTTTCATGTCTACCAAAAGAGTGTGCCAGTTGCCAAAATGACTACTGTGAGCCAGCAGCCTACCAATGGCCAAAAAGAGCCTGAGACTTCAAACAGAATCTCTTACCTTTTGAACCAATAACCTACAAATGAATCCATTGGCTACTCTATCAGTTAAGGCAGAAAAACAGAATCATCATCAGGTACTTCAACAAAAGGATTTAAACTGGGACCTACTTCCAAAAGTGCTGGAAGAACTGAAAGGCCAAATGGAGACCACAAGAGTTGGCAATAGAAGGAAGCCACTGCCACCCTTAGACCAAAGGGACAATGGGAAGAGGGCAGGTTCTGGAACCTCAGAGGAGATGCTGTCATTGCAGTGAAAGTGTTAGTCGCTCTGTCGTGTCCAACCCTTTGCAAATCCATGGACTATAGCCTGTCAGGCTCCTCTGCCCATGGAATTCTCCAGCCAAGAATACTGGAGTAGGTAGCCATTCCCTTCTCCAGGGGATCTTCCCAATCCAGGGATTGAACCCGGGTCTCCTGCATTGCAGGCAGATTCTTTACTGTCAGAGCCACCTCCAAACCAGGCTGGAGGTTGAGGGGCTGGGGTATCCCAGTCTCCCCTCCTCCTTGCTCAGAGTCTCCATTTGTGGAAGCCAGGTGGCAATGTATCAATACTTTGAGTTGGTAAAGAATCCACCTGCAGTGCAAGAGACCCCAGTTTGATTCCTGTGTCAGGAAGATCCACTGGAGCAGAGATAGGCTACCCACTCCTGTATTCTTGGGCTTCCCTTGTAGTTCAGCTGGTAAAGAATCTGCCTGCAGTATGGGAGATCTGGGTTTGATCCCTAGGTTGGGAAGATCCCCTGGAGAAGGAAAAGGCTACTCACTCCTGTTTTCTGGCCTGGAGAATTCCACGGACTATAAGGTCCATGGGGTCGCAAAGAGTCAGACACGCAAAGAGCGACTTTCACTTTCACTTCATTTTCAAGCTCCCTAAAATACAAAAGAGCAAAGAGATAGCAGGAATTGGTCTAAGAGCAAACAGATAAATGATCAAGCACAGCTCCTTCTCAACAGCCTTAAGACTTTTGTATGAAGATTAAATTTGCTGTAGATATCTGGGTAAATACAGTAGAAGGAAACTGATATTTATTTTGGATTCAAATTCCTAAGGTGCTATGCTGAGGATCACAACTAGGAAAATGGCTGTCATGTTGAAGCCAAACTTTCGAACAGACTCAGTATAATTTTGCTGTGTGGATTAAAGAGCGGTCAGGGTAATGTGTCATTTTCTATCTCATTGTGGCCCACGGACCACAGAGTGAGGCACAAGTAGAGATCAATTGACTTCAACATGGAAGCAACCTAAATGCTCATTGACAAATGAATGGACAAAGAAGATGTGGTACATATATATAATGGAATATTACTCAGCCACAGAAAGAGTAAAATGATGCCACTTGCAGCAACATGCACAGACCTAGAGATTATATTAAGTGACGTCAGAGAAGGACAAATATCATATGATATCACTTATACGTGGAATCCAAAAAAAAGATACAAATGAACTGACTTTGAAAAAAGACTCACAGATGTAGAAAACAAACTTATGGTTACCAAAGAGGAAAGGAGGAGGGGAGGGATGAATTAGGATGTTGGGATTAACATATACATGGTTCAGTCCATGAGTCGGGAAGATCTCCTGGAGGAGGCATGGCAACCCACTCGAGTATTCTTGCCTGGAGAAGCCCATGGACAGAAGAGACTGACAGGCTACAGTCCATAGGGTTGCAAAAAGTCAGACATGAATGAAACAACTAAGCACACACACACATATAAAATGGCTCAGAGGTTAAAGCGTCTGCCTCCAATGCAGGAGACCTGGGTTGGATCCCTGGGTTGGGAAGATCCCCTGGAGAAGGAAATGGTAAACCACTCCGGTATTCTTGCCTTGAGAATCCCATGGACGGGGAAGCCTTGTAGGCTACAGTCCACGGGGTTGCAGAGAGTCAGACACGACTGAGCGACTTCACCTTCACCTTCACCTACTGTATAGCACAGGGAACTATATTTAGTATTTTGTAATAATCTATAGTATATTGTCACCCTGCTTATTTAACTTATATGCAGAGTACATCATGAGAAACGCTGGACTGGAAGAAACACAAGCTGGAATCAAGATTGCCAGGAGAAATATCAATAACCTCAGATATGCAGATTACACCACCCTTATGGCAGAAAGTGAAGAGGAAGGCCTCTTGATGAAAGTGAAAGTGGAGAGTTAAACATTTGGCTTAAAGCTCAACATTCAGAAAACGAAGATCATGGCATCCGGTCCCATCATTTCATGGGAAATAGATGGGGAAACAGTGGAAACAGCATCAAACTTTATTTTTCTGAGCTCCAAAATCACTGCAGATGGTGACTGCAGCTATGAAATTAAAAGACGCTTACTCCTTGGAAGGAAAATTATGACCAACCTAGATAGCATATTCAAAAGCAGAGACCATAGACTAGATGGACCTTGCCAACAAAGGTCCGTCTAGTCAAAGCTATGGTTTTTCCTGTGGTCATGTATGGATGTGAGAGTTGGACTGTGAAGAAGGCTGAGTGCCGAAGAATTGATGCCTTTGAACTGTGGTGTTGGAGAAGACTCTTGAGAGTCCCTTGGACTACAAGGAGATCCAACCAGTCCATTCTGAAGGAGATAAGCCCTGGGATTTCTTGGGAAGGAATGATGCTAAAGCTGAAACTCCAGTACTTTGGCCACCTCATGCGAAGAGTTGACTCACTGGAAAAGACTCTGATGCTGGGAGGGATTGGGGGCAGGAGGAGAAGAGGACGACAGAGGATGAGATGGCTGGATGGCATCACTGACTCGATGTACATGAGTCTGGGTGAACTCCGGGAGTTGGTGATGGACAGGGAGGCCTGGCGTGCTACGATTCATGGGGTCGCAAAGAGTCAGACACGACTGTGCGACTGAACTGAACTGAACTGAACTGAATAACCTATAGGGAAAAGAATCTGAAAAAGAATACATGTTTGTGTGTATATGTGCTGCTCAGTCACTCAGTTATGTCTGACTCTTTATGACTTTCTGAATTGTAGCCCACCAGGCTCCTCTGTCCATGGTATTACTCAGGCAAGAATGCTGGAGTGGGTTGCCATTCCTTTCTCCAGGGAATCTTCAAGACCCAGGGATCCAACTCCCAACTCCTGCAACTCCTGCATTGGCAGACAGATTCTATGTGCATGCATGTATGTGTATATATACACATACATATGTAAATATATACACACATATATATATGTATGTATGTATATAAAACTGAATCACTGCTGTATACCTGAAACTAACATGATATTGTAAATCAACCATACTTTAATTGTAAAAAATCTTGACTTCAAATGCTCTGGTTTCCATGGATTTTGAACACCGCAAAGTTTGCTTGAACAAGAAAAGGTTTTGTCCAGAGACACCTTGCTGTAAGCTGAATGGGCATCAATGTGTGGTCTGTGTTCTCCACCCTGCTTTCCACTGTACTGCCGCTACTTAGCCAGTTTAACTAATTTTAGACATTGTTTCTATTGTCCTCATATTCCTCAAGCTCTTCTCCCTAGACACAAGCTAACACTAAAGGGCTTGTTGTTCAGGCTTGTGAACAAAGCCTCCTTGAAACCCAGACACAGGTACACTTTTCAAGGTTTAGCATCTTATCTTCTTGCTCCTCTATTTTCTGCCATATCACTTGCCCATTAAAATGCATGCTGCAGTTAAAAGAGATTTGCATTTGGTCCTACAAAATGAAGAATTCATAAGTTGGCTTTTTTTCCCCTCCTAACGAGAATCCATATTACTTGGAAAGGGAAAGGCCAAAGGGAAATTATTGCTATTTTAGACAGCAGCATAAATTTTCTTCCTATTTTTAACCTAGCTTTTAATTTAATAAGTTTTATGACCCTTATATTAAGTACATATGTTTTACAAGACATTGTGTCCCTCGAGTCACCCTGCATTTGCTCTACTGTACTAGAGTTAAATGAATGAATACTGTGTTTCTGATTGAAGTTTCACCCTGTATTTGATCCTTATAATATGCCAGGTAAACCTTCATAAAACAAAGAGGAGCAACACAATTTAAAGGCCATTTAAGGCTAACATACACTGGTTTAAAAGAAATGAATGAATGGGTGTCCCTTTGAAGTATTTTAAATTTCAGATTTCTCCTCCATGGGTACTTGCAGAAAACAACTAAAGACATGGAAAATACTGGAAATGATCTCTGGTCTTCAGAATTGGCAACTAAATATACAAGCCTTTATGTATTTATCCCATTGGCCAATGCAAAGGTAAATTTTCTTCAGATTAAACCCTCAAACTCAAATATGGTTCTCTTTTTGGTAATCTGAAGTGATACTAATTTCCTCATACAAGATGCTCCTGTTCATTTGAAAATGAGTTTGATGCTATTTAAACATAAAGAGGGTCCCATCAATCCTAAAACAAAGATTATTTGACTAATAACTCTGGTTATTTAAAAGAAAATTGTGAGTTTATAGCAGAATGGAGAAAATCACCTACAATGTTAGTGTGGAGGGACATTGGTAGTGAGTAGTTGGTTCATAAGAAGATAAATTTTCCTGCGGAGGAGCTGGAAGAACAAAGCTCAAATTTGGGCTCACAGTCGTGTGTGTAAATATTGCAAAAATGTAACAGCCTTGGACGGGTGACAAAACTTGTTTTTTTAATTATTAAGATGTAACAGATTTTCACTTTCTATCAGAGTATAGTACAGGAGTTATTGATTAGCTGAATATTCATCTAGAAAAATCTTTATAATGTAATAAGGTTTGTTTTGAAAGATGCTTTATAAATTTTCTGCTTCAATTCAGATTTTTAAAATGATTTTCCTATGCATGCCAAAGTTCTGTAAATCAATAGCTTACTAAAAGTGCATTTTAGGTCAATGGATTAAGGGTGATACAAACTCAAGATGGCAAAAATTAGCCTTTATACTACAATTTCAGATTATGTGCCAGACTGTATAACTGTGTACGCTTAAATTTAGTAATGTATCCAAGCCAATTTAAGAAGTCATTAATTTCTTTCCCATTCATTTTGTTTGCTTTTGACCTACTTCAGTGACTTTGAAGGACATTACTTCAGTGTGACTGGTGAGTCAGTAGAACCTCCCTCCAAACTCTATTTAAGAACTGGTGTTTATTTCACAATCGCATATAGGCTCAAGAATGGAGATGTTGTCCTGTGATCCTATTGCGAAAAGAAACTACCCATTATTTTCCAAAGGAAAGAATCTCAGTTTCTCTATTTTTTTTTTTTTTCAAAACTAAGAGGCTAATATATTAGACCTGTTTGAAATCTGTTTAAGTATCTGGCACCTTGGAGGTTGTTTGCCTTTAAAAGGTTTTTTGTTGTTGTTGTTAGCTTTTAGGGAAAAAAAAAAAAAAAGGGAGGGTCTCTAATATCAAGAAACTCTGGGTCAGTCCAACCATCCACATTATGGCCGAGAAACACAGGTTAGAATGGAATGTTGGCATTACGCTCCAGAAAAACAAGGCCCGACCATTTTAGCCCGTCACAGGGAACTCCTGGTCACCTCCCAAGGGGCAAATTGATGTCAAGTTCTGCTGTCTGTCAGGATTAAGTGCCTGTTTGCTTTTTCACTAACATGTGGTTTGAGAACAAAGCAGCTCAAATCTCCTCAGCCCCTAACAAAGCATCTCAAATTGCTGAGTAAAATTCCTTAATCCCCCATCTTAATCTGAAAACACCAGCAGCGCCTGGTAGAACACTGTGGTCTCTTTTTGTACTGCTCTGCACTCCACCCACCCCCATCCTCCCCATTCCTGACCAACTCCTCCTCAGCACGACCATTCACATATGCATTCAACTTGCCCGGAACGTGGTTCTTCAATGGAGTATCATTACATCTGAAATCAAGATCACTTGATCCAAGATCGTGCCGGCTCTAGTCATTTTTATTCCTTATGCACTTTATCGTATAATTCATTATGCTGTATAGTAGGAACTAACACAACGTTGTAAAATAACTATACACCAATAAAAATTAATTTTAAAAAGAAGTATATGGGAAATCTCTCTACCTTCTGCTCAATTTTTACTGTGAACCTAATATTGCTCTAAAAAAATTAAGTCTAGATTTTTTTTTTAATGTTTAAAAAAAGGGGAGGAAATAAAGATCATCACAGAGAGATAAATTAACCACTTTCACATAACGTTAAAGGTAGATGTATGCAAAGAATATTGTCATAAGTTTCAATAGACAGGACTTAATGGCTTGTTTGCAATATGTCTCAACTCTCAGTCAGAAGTCAAAAGGATATGGGGTTTTACGTACCAATTTAGAATATTTTTGCTAAGGTAAGAGAAGGAAGTAAAACAAACTTCAGTGACTGGTTGGAAACTATGAAACAATCTCTGTTAACACCTGGCAAATGAATCAGCAATTGGAAAATATTGTCCACTATGTGCATCTTTTCACTGCAAATTAAATATCAAGGTTTTATCTCTTGACTAGAGTTGAAAGACTCCACAAACTTTTGCTACCTAAATTTGCACTATTGAAGTCTGCAAGTTAAAGTACATAAAACCTTACTTTCTCTGAAAAAAAAAAAAAAATGCCTTATGAGTTCAATGCTTTATTTGGGTTGTATTTTCTTACCAACTTCAGCTGAAAATAGGATTGGTAGATTTTACTTGGGCAAATTTTTTTGAGCAGCTACTAAATTAAGTTCTGGTCTTGGGGAAGCTGAGATTCATGGCAGTTATCTTTGTTTCTATTATTCTATAAGAAAGTTGAACAAGAGTCACTATAAAAGATAAATAAAATCAGAAAACTCTATTCCTTCCTTCCAAAAATTTTATTCTACTGAACACCAAGTTAAGATAGATCCTGGTCTATTAGGCTTTTGCTCTTTTCCCCTTCTCTTTCACTAAATTCTCCTCCCTAGCACAAGTGAATAACACTCCTTTCCCTAGTAGTCTTGTACTCTGTTGCAGTATGTATATCTTTGAAAAAATGGTAAAAAGCTTCATCGGGAATATAAAAATAGGAGAGCTAAAACTTCCCAGCACCACAAATATCTATGAAAATAGCACCTGTGCTATATTTAATAGTATCACTTTCTTCATTTCTCTTCCTAGTATTTTTACTTTGTACAAAGTCAGGCAAAGGGATAGAGCAAAAGGAGAAGAAGGGACGCATATACAAGCATCCTCAGTTCAGTTCAGTCACTCAGTAGTGTCCAGCTCTTTGCGACCCCATGGACTGCAGCACGCCAGTCTTCCCTGTTCATCACCAACTCCCAGAGCTTGCTCAAACTCTTGCCTTCGAGTTGGTGATGCTGTCCAACCATCTCATCCTCTAGGCAAACATTCTCATTCTAGTTTAAGCTTTCAAATGTCTGTTTGAGAAGTAAAGTTCTATTAGAAAAAAATAAAATATTGGAATTCAGATACAAAACAACACATTTTTTTCAATAAATTCAGTCATTCCTATAACACCACTATTTAAATAGTAGAAAAAGTACCCTCCTCCCAATTCAAGAATGATTATCCTTTACAAATGTCAGATTTTTAAGCTTATCACTTTAAATATGAGGAAAATAGACAATCTGGACAGTTGCTGCAGCTCCTAATTCATAAATCATCAAACATGAACCTTTCTACCTTAAGCCCAGGGTTGGTGACAATGACCTTAGATGATCTAAACAGAACCATAATCTCAGAAAATCTTCACAGTACATTACATAATACATGGGTAAGACCATGGACTCTAGTAAACCTATCTATGTTTGAATCCCAGTTTTCCTGTTTCCTGTGTAGAAGCTGTGTGGCCTTGAGAAAGTTACTTAACTTCCCTGTGCCTCACTTTCCCCTACAAAATGAGACTAATGGTCATACCAAACTCATATCAATATTAAATGAGTTACTACTTGTAAACTGTTTGCTATGGGGGTGACTGAATTTTTTTTTTTAATGTACAGTTTTCCAAGTTAGTTTGAAAATAAGATCTTTCTTCTACTTTATTCAAAGAAAAAAACATTTTACATCCTAAGGTGACAGCATAGGAAGAAATGAAATAAACTGGTAGAATAAGTTTGTTTTTTTTTTCCTAGTTAGCCTTACCATAACAAAATAGAGAAGAACATGCAAAGGCAAAAAATGGTGCAAATTTGTGAAATACATGAAAAAATATCATTTTAGAGGTTCAAAGAGTTTAGAAAAGGATATGATGTGTTTCATGTTTTAATAGCCTACCTTAGTTGTAACAAATAGTTCTTTGAGAACTCTTGATTATTCTAAGCAAACTATTTTGTTAAATAAGCTGTTGGATATTTAGGCCACATCTACCTTGGCAAATATTTATTACCCAGAGTTGGAGTTGAGCAAATACATGCCATATTTTGGAATATCTTAACAACCTGAATTGAGATCTCCAAACAAATATTTCTGGTAGACTTGTTTGCTTGTTTGTTTGTTTTACTAATAGACATGCTTACCTTAAGCAATGAATAAAATGGGCATCTGGGTTAAATTTTCTATAAAGTTTTTGGCAAGCTTTCTGATATACCCTTCTAGCTGTCATTTAAACCAGCATTCCTGGTTGCCTCACTGAAATAATCATGAAAATATTTTCCTTCATTCAATCTTTTAGCAAGTATTCATTGAATCTCTATCTGTGCTAGAATTTAGTTAGGTATTTTTAGATAGCAGTGAGCTAAACAGACGCAGTCCATACACAAAAGCATAGAATTGGCAAAGATGCCTTGACAGCAAATGTACAACCATGTTGGAAAACATTCTCAGCCCTACTCGTCCATCCTGGATATGTTTGCTCAGCCTCTTCAGGAAAAGTTGTTGACTGGGCAACACAATCTGTGAATTTTCAAGACTCTAGTTAAGAGATTTGAGTAACACTTCAAAGCATTCATCTTGCGTGAGTACAGCCAAGCTCCACAAAGCTAAGACTGAGTGAAAAACAAGGAAAAGGTCCTTTGATATAGCTCAACTTTAATGAGAGTTAAGGAATGTCCTCCATAGTCCAATGGTAGCTTAATATTTTATTGATTTAAAATTTTTTACAAAGGATAAAGTTCAGAACAAGAGATGCTCCAAACTGCATATGAACTGCAAAAACATCAGTTAAAATGTTTGAATATGGAAGGAGGAACTGCCACTGGAAAGGGACAAGGCAAGCAGTCAGAGAAGAGATTCTCTCTCTCTCTTGAGTTGCTAACTCGTGTCCGACTCTTGCGACCCCATGGACTGTAGCCTGCCAGGCTCCTGTGTCCATGGCCAGGCAAGAATAGTGGAGTGGGTTGCCATTTCCTTCTCTAGGGGATCTTCCCGATCCAGGAATAAAACCCGGGTCTCCTGCATTGCAGGTAAAACGTTTAGGAGAAACTTAAAAAATTCCTCAGGTTATAACTCTTCTGTATAGGAATCCTTCAAGGCTTGATCCAATTATGCACTCATAAAGTCAAAGCCAAGGATGCCATTCTCAGGCTCTCTAGTTAATTTTACCATATCTCATAGGTATGCTGCTAAATCACTTCAGTCGTGTCCAACTCTGTGCGACCCCATAGACGGAAGCCCACCAGGCGCCACCATCCCTGGGATTCTCCAGGCAAGAACACTGGAGTGGGTTGCCATGTCCTTCTCCAAGGCATCAAAGTGAAAAGTGAAAGTGAAGCTCAGTCATGTCTGACTCGTAGAGACCCCATGGACTGCAGCCTACCAGGCTCCTCCATCCATGGGATTTTCCAGGCAAGAGTACTGGAGCGGGGTGCCATTGCCTTCTCCGCTCATAGGTATAAATTACTCCTAAACCTGAATAATCTTTCTAAAAATATATTTGTAGTCACAGCCAACCAAGGGAAAGATACCAGTGAATCAATCTCAATATAAATTGATCAAGCTTTCAAAACATATTTCTTAAGAATACCAAGGCTGCATAGTATGATTTCTTTTGGAAGAATTTTTCTCTGTTGTGTAAAAGAAACAAAAGTCAGAAAAAAACACAAATAATGGTTATCTGTTTGAAGCATTTCCATCCCCCCATTTTCTTTGTCCCCACCTGTTTTTTCTGTTATTTGTATGAGCTGAACACTTATGACATAAACCCAGGTGGCCACAACCAAAATGTCAGCTCTGCACATTTGTGCCTGAACAGAGGGCACTTTCATCTCCATCTATGAGACTTTGATTACACAGAAACATACAAACAGCTGTCAGCCAATGTCTCACATAAATAAATACATAAATGAATGCATTGTTATATGCAGACATCCATACAAACTTTTAAAAACACCATTATGAATTGCTAGGATTATTATTAGTAACAATCACACATGTCTGATCAAAACTATTGTATTAGTAGTTCTCAAATTTTAAGAAGCATGAAAATCCTCTGGAAGGCCCCAGTGACTGGGCCTACCCTCAGGTTCGAATGAAGCAGGTCTGGGGGTGGGGGTCTGAGAATCTGCATCTCTAGCAGGTTCCCAGAAGATGCTGGTGCTTCTAACTCAGAGACTCACTTTGAGAACGACCTACATTATCAAGAGCTTCTCAGGTGCCACCTGCCAATGCAGGAGACGCAGGAGATGTGGGTTCAATCCCTAAGTCGGGAAGATACCCTGGAGGAGAAAATGGAAACCCACTCTAGTAGTCTTGCCTGGAAAAATCCCATGGATATGGGTTAAAATCCATGGGGCCGCAGAGTCAGACACGATTAAGCATGCCCAGCATACTTGGCCTGAATGATGAAAGTCCAAGGGTAACTGGATGGCTCTGTGTTCAGGTGTGTTCAGCTCTACTCTGAGGAAGACAGTGAACAGCTGTTCTTCCCCCTCACTGGAGAGAAGAGAGGAAATGGAATTAACCTGCATGAAAATGATTTAGGTTTACTCTAGAGGGGTAACGTCCCTCCATAATGGTTATTAAGCACTAAGACGGGCTCAGAGAGTTACTAGGAGCAAGTGTTTGTTATTTGTCTTCCTCGAGGTTTTTAAGAATTATAGACCTTACTTGAATGGAGAGGAAGACAAAAGAGATGACATAAGAGGCACCAGCTATTTTCTGGGAGACCCAAACCCATTCCACTACCTTTTGGCAACTAAGAATAACTAAATATTTTCTTTTCCTCTGTTCCCCAAATAGAGCAATATAAAATTGTTGTTTTTTTATTCTCACTTCCAGGAGAGGGTTTCAGACTCACATAACATTGAAAGAGTTAAATTTATATGCTTGCCTTGAGACATGAGAACAAATCAACAAGGGCAAGATGCTTTTCTGATTTTCTATTTCCCATGCTAATGTGAAAGTGTTCATCTCTCAATCGTGTCCAACTCTGCAACCCCATGGAATGTAGTCCACCAGTCTCCTCTGTCCATGTAATTCTCCAGGGAAGAATACTAGAGTGGGTTGCCATTCCCTTCTCCAAGGGATCTTTCCTAACCCAGAGATCAAACCCGAGTCTCCTCCATTGCAGGCAGATTCTTTACTGTCTAAGCCACCAAGGAAGCCCTTCCCATGCTAGCTGGTGGTCACTAAGTCGTGTCCAACTCTTGAGATCCCAGGCTCCAGGGATTGAACTTGGGTATCCTGTATTGCAGGTAGATAATTTACCCAACTGAGCTATGACAGAAGCCCTAGGGAAACACCAAATCACGAGGTTTACATCTATCTTCTTGGAAAAAAAGTCCAGACATCAACTCAGTAAAACTAGCAAAAAGTTGCTTTCAACATAGGCTTGGAGCTTCCCGAGAAAACCTTTGGAGAATGAAAAGAGATTTAATGTTGTATATAGAGCTCAACAAATTTTCTTCAGGTTAAACACTTCATCCTCAGCTCTTTGCCATCTCAGAGTACTAAACCAGTCACAATCAGCAGCTGACACTTGCCTTTTGTCACTGGACCTCTGGACTTTTCCATGGTTCTCATCATGGAACTTGGACAACTGGCACACCACACTTGCCCAAGCTGAGAGCTTGGCCACTGGCAGGTGAAACGCGAGGATTCAGAGTCCCATCCACCATTTGCTGCCTGTGTGACCTTGAGCAAGTCATTTAATCCTTATGTTCCTCTTTTGTAAATGGAATCAACTCTACCTGCCTTCCTGGGCTGCCTTGGAGATTAAATGTGATATAGTGTGGAAAGGACCTTAGCCCAATGCCTGCCTCACGAACAGGGCTCAACAAATGTTAGCTGTGTCTCCCTTCAAAACCTAGTCCCTGAGGCAAAGACGGTCTGGAAAGAAGCCATTTGATGGCTCTTAAGTCAAATTCTAGAAAAGTAATGCTCAAAATTCTCCAAGCCAGGCTTCAGCAATACATGAACCGTGAACTTCCAGATGTTCAAGCTGGTTTTAAAAAAGGCAGAGGAACCAGAGATCAAATTGCTAAATCTGCTGGATCATCGAAAAAACAAGAGAGTTCCAGAAAAACATCTATTTCTGCTTTATTGACTATGCCAAAGCCTTTGACTATGTAGATCACAATAAACTGTGGAAAATTCTGAAAGAGATGGGAATGCCAGACTACCTGACTTGCCTCTTGAGAAACCTGTATGCAGGTCAGGAAGCAAGAGTTAGAACTGGACATGGAACAACAGACTGGTTCCAAATAGGAAAAGGAGTACGTCAAGGCTGTATATTGTCACCCTGCGTATTTAACTTATATGCAGAGCACATCATAAGAAACACTGAGCTGGAGGAAGCACAAGCTGGAATCAAGATTGCTGGGAGACATATCAATAACCTCAGATATGCAGATGATACCACCCTTATGGTAGAAAGTGAAGAAGAACTAAAGAGCCTCTTCATGAAAGTGAAAGTGGAGAGTGAAAAAGTTGGCTTAAAGCTCAACATTCAGAAAACGAAGATCATGGCACCAGGTCCCATCATTTCATGGCTAATAGATGGGGAAACAGTGGAAACAGTGTCAGACTTTATTTTGGGGGCTCCAAAATCACTGCAGATGGTGACTGCAACCATGAAATTAAAAGACGATTACTCCTTGGAAAGAAAGCTATGACCAATCTAGACAGCATATTCAAAAGCAGAGACATTACTTTGCCAACAAAGACCTGTCTAGTCAAGGCTATGGTTTTTCCAGTAGTCAGACTTTTCCAGAGTTGGACTATAAAGAAAGCTGAATGCCAAAGAACTGATGCTTTTGAACTGTGGTATTGGAGAAGACTCTTGAGAGTCCCTTGGACTGCAAGGAGATCCAACCAGTCCATCCTAAAGGAGATCAGTCCTGGGTGTTCATTGGAAGGACTGATACTGAAGCTCAAACTCCAATACTTTGGCCACTTGATGCAAAGAGTTGACTCATTTGAAAAGACCCTGATGCTGGGAAAGATTGAGGGCAGGAGGAGAAGGGGATGACAGAGGATGAGATGGTTGGATGGCATCACTGACTCAATGGACATGATTTTGGATAAACTCCGGGAGTTGGTGATGGACAGGGAGGCCTGGTGTGCTGTGGTTCATGAGGTCACAAAGAGTCAGACATGACTGAGCGACTGAACTGAACTGAACTGAAGTCAAATTCAACATTTGTTACCAAGAAAATTTTGTAAATAGATTTTTGGCCATCCATATTTTCTCCCAGGTCAACACAACTTTGCTTCAATGAACATCTCTGAATTTCAACTGACCTGATTGTGTAGTGGAAAAAGCCTCTCTTGTAGTGGCATATTAATAAACTAAATTGCTTTGGATGTAACTTTACAATTAATTCCCAATCAACTTTTCCTTTGAAACTTTTTATTTCCTTTAAGGTATAATAAGAAATGGAGAAATAACTTTGGAGTTAACTTTGGTATTCAGATTTCCCTTCTTTATTAAAAAAAAAAAAAAAGAAAATACTAAGCTCCAATTATTTCAAAAGGAGACTTACACAGATTATAACAAAAATAATAAAATAAATAACTCTAAAATGGAAATGTGATCATATATCTGAAAGCATCATTATGAGGATATAATGGGATAATTGGTGCAAAATGCCAAGAAGAGTTCATAGCACATAACTAGTAGTAATTATTGTTATTATGATGGTTTTGAGTATGTGATGATGTCCTCTTCAAATCTCAGTGTTGATGCTTAGAAGTCATTTAATCTTCAGGAAAATCTATCTCATTCCTTCACTCTGTAAATACCACCTTCTCAGACAAAAACACTTTGGACCTGTATGACTACATCTACAGCAAATTTTACTTGTTCCCTGACTTCTTTCTTTTTCATTAAGCTGTAGAAGCGCGCATTCATGGAAAATCTCTAAATGCATTTCTTTTCAATTGATTTATGTATTCTATACTTAAGTTCCTAGCTGATGCTGTGGAAAATTATCACGGGATCATAGTGATTTAGAACTGAAAGGATCTTAGGTGTCATCTAATCCACTACCATTATTTTGAAGATGAGGAAACTGAGATTCAGAAATGTAAGGTGACATTCCATGATGGTGCTTCTTCAACAAGCACCGTCAAATCAAGAACCCCAATTCTTCCTTCCCATCCCAACAGACAGGAGCTAAGGGAAGCACTAGTAGGTTTGGGATATTTACTGAATGAAGAGAGTGTTTGTCTTTATTTCCATATCTCCAAAATTCTGTTATTTGTGAGTAACAGAAAGAAACCAAACTTTAAGAAACTTGGCAGGTTAGGATTCCATTGGTTCATCTAAGCTCCAGGTTGCAGAGAAATTCTGGACATGAGAGACTTGAAGATCTGGCCTTGTTCTTGATCTCTTGACTCTTTCTTCTGTGGACTGACTTCATTTGCTTAGACTGACTGCTGTTCAGTCACTCAGTCATGTCTGACTTTTTGCGACTCCATGGACTGCAGCACTCCAGGCTTCCCTGACCTTCTCTGTAAGCAGCCTTAACATCGGGAAAGGACCATACCCATTAGGACTATGTCCTTCTGAATGTAACTCACACACAGTAAGGTAAGTAAATAGAGGTTTTCTTTTTCTGACATAACAAGAATTATGAAGGTGAGCAGACTCAGGCTGGTGCAGATCCTTGAGATGTTCTCAAAGAATCAAGGTCCTCCCAAGTACTACTCCACTGTTCTGAGCAGGCTGAAGACATCGCTCTGCGCAAGTTTCCAGTAGAAGGGAGAGGAGTGAAGACAAAAGCCACTTGTCAGCTAAGTGTGACCCCTTTCATCAGGACAATAATTTTCCAGAAGCCCCATAAAGCGGATTTCCATTTATATCACACTGGCCACATATGGTAGATAAGAACATCTGTGGTTCCAGGACTGTATGAGGAGAGGAGGATTTTCAACTGGGAACATCCCCATAAAAAAAAAAAAAAAAAAAAAGTAAGACTTTATTCATAAGGTAAAAGGGAGGAAATAAACATCAGCAGACAACTTGTTTGCCACAGAACATTCCTCTTAATTTTCAACTGGACAAATCCTATAAACGGCTGTGAATTAGTTCTCTTGGGTCCCAAGCCTATCCCTGTGGCCAGAAGAGTGAGAGATCACAGCCCCAGCTAGAACCACAGGCAGGTTAGGAGAAGATTCCAGCATATGAAGAGCTATGATGAGCCAGATGAAAAGATAGATATAGAGTCCACATTGCAGAAAGTATTGGTGGCTCAGATGGTAAAGAATCTGCCTGAAATGCAGGAGACTGTTTTGACCCCTGGGTCACAAAGACCCACTGGAGAAGGGAATGCCTACCCATTCCAGTATTTTTGGCTGAATAATTCCATAGACAGAGGAGCCTGGTGGGCTACAGGCCGTGAGGTCATGAAGAGTCAGACATGACTGAGTGATTAACAAAGACTTTAACATAACTATAATAAATGTAACATATATATTATTTTGAATATTATTAATAATAACATTGAATAATAGAATACATATAATACAAAAATTTGCTCAATATTGAAAATGCTCATCATAGTCATGAATTTTGAAAAACACCAAGAATTTTCTCTAATGAAGTGCACCAACATACCCCAAAGCCATAGGGAAACCCATAGCAAAAAATATATATAAAAACGTTTAACCAAAATATTAAATATGTGAGATTGCATACCCATTTGTCAGGTGCATCATTTTATAGCCTACGGGTGAGTAATAGGTCAATGCTAGGTATCTGCTGCCCTCATCCAGTGATATTATCTTCAATCATGTTAATTAAATTAATATGACCTGCACTAATGAAAACCGCAAAAACCTATTTTGGTTTCTCCCAGCACATACATTTTGATAATTTAGTCCTGTCAGGCTTGTGTGCCTCTCAGCACCAGACTCAATGCTCATAATATCAGGGTAATTTTAAGCATTTTCTACACAAAACCAACAAAGAAAATGACTCGTGAACTAAATTTCATTTCGGTTGAGCAGCAAACCAGATCGAGAATTAGAGATTCATGATGACTTCAGTGATGCCTCTGGTCTTATCCATCTATCTCTCTTTCTTAACATATATTCTTATTTGACATGTTTTCTAAATGATTAGCCACCTGAGAAAATATTTAAATGACCAAATCATAAGGTAAGAAATTTATGGCTTAAATTACATTAAACAAATTCAATATGTTATGCATATGGAAATCAGCAGCTTTCAGATTATATTTTTGCCATTAAAATGTGCCTTAAAAATATTTAGTTTCCATTTTCCAACAGTCTGATTTTCTTTTTGCCTGCTCATCTGATGGCAGATTCTCAGAGTAACCAAGCGAAAACAAATGACTTAGTCCTTGGTTCAGAGAAATAATGGGTTACTAGCATAATTAATTTTATGTTTAATTACTGTAGAATGAAACAATTCAACAATATCCAATCAATCCTTAGAATGACAGAACAGAAGGTCAGCAGTTGCTAAGTCAATTGTTTTGAAAGAGAAATTTATGTCAGGTTCTCTTTTATGTGCTATGGAAAGAAATTGGATAAAAGTGGTCAAGCAAACATTAATTAATTGTATAAATGTAATCTGGTTGTCATGCTAAATCATACAGGCAGGGGATACAGTTCTCAGAATGGTGGGTATGCATCAATTGCAAATTTCAGTGACATGTCCAACCCCACCCCATTGCCCAGTCACACACAGTCAAAAGCTTTGGAGTCAAATATTAACATCTCTAGCATTATTTTCCTAGTCTGTACTGACAGTTTGTAGGAAGGAGTTGATGGTTCTAGTCCATTTCCTTCCACACCACCCCCCAACACTGGGAGCTGAGACTAAACTAAACTCTCCACTCCTTCTGCCTGCCCCCCCACCACCATCCTCTTACAGCCCTATTAACAGCAAGAAACTATTTCATAAAAGAGATGTTTTTTTTTTTTTTTCTTTTTTTCTGATCCTAGCACTGATCACATTTGGGAGCTCATGTAGACAATAAGGGGAATTCCTGGGTGGTGCTAGTGGTAAAGAACCAGCCTGCCAATGCAGCAGACATAAGAGATGCCAGTTTTATCCCTGGGTCAGGAAGATCCCTTGGAGGAGGGGATGGCAATACACTCCAGTATTCTTGCCTGGAGAATCTCACGGAAGAGCAGGCTGGCGGGCTACAGTCCATAGGGTTGCAAAGAGTTGGATGCAACTGCAGCGACTTAGCATGTACACATTGCAGATGATAAGACTAGAGGATACAGAAGGTGGTCCACACATCACTTTTTAACATTAAAAAAAATTCATTTTCCAAGATTTCCTCCTAACTTATCACTTTCCCCAGCATTTAAAGGCATTTTAGATACTCTGCCTACATGACTCAGAAAACCCCTTTTCCTTTTGCTGTATCTAAGGTATCTGTATCAGCATGACTGTATCCTTATCTCAGGACCACCCTTTCTGCCTCTATTATAATGCTTTTGGGAGATGACTCCAACATCCTATTTTATTTTTTTCTCTGTGGTTTCCTTCTGAAACTGAGTATGAAGTAGCCTTTTATCTGCAAGCTATGGTTTTTCCAGTAGTTATGTATGGATGTGAGAGTTGGACTATAAAGACAGTTGAGCACTGAAGAATTGATGCTTTTGAACTGTGGTGTTGGAGAAGACTCTTGAGAGTCCCTTGGACTGCAAGGAGATCCAACCTGTCAATCCTAAAGGAGATCAGTCCTGAATATTCATTGGAAGGACTGATGCTGAAGCTGAAACTCCAATACTTTGGCCACCTGATGTGAAGAACCAACTCATTTGAAAAGACCCTTATGCTGGGAAAGATTGAAGGCAGGAGGAGAAGGGGACAACAGAGGATGAGATGGTTGGATGACATCACCAATGCAATGGACATGAGTGGGAGCAGGATCCAGAAGTTAGTGATGGACAGGGAAGCCTGGTGTGCTGAAGTCCATGGGGTCTCAAAGAGTCGGACATGACTGAGCGACTGACCTTACCAGAAAGATGAAGAAGAGTTTGTGGCCGTTTAATTAATGGGGCAGGGCAAAATGAAGAAACAGGCTCCTTCATGGAGATTAAAATCAGAGAGTTACAAAGATTTCCCTTGTGTCCATCCTAATGAGGTGGATGAACCTAGGGTCTATCATACAGAGTGAAGTAAGTCAGAAAGAGAAAGACAAATATTGTATATTAATGCATGTGTGTGGAATCTAGAGGGATGGTACTGATGAACCTACTTGCGAGGCAGCAATGGAGATGAAAGACAGAGAGAACAGACTTGTGGCACAGTGGAGGAAGGAGAGGGCAGGACGAATTGAGAGAACAGTATGTAAACACATTATCGTATGTAAAACAGATAGCAAGGTAGAGTTTGCTGCACAACACAAGGAGTTCAACCCAGTGCTCTGTGACAACCTAGAGGGGTGGGATGGAGAGGGGAGTGGGAGGGGGTTTCAGGAGGGAGGGCACATGTGTAGACCTGTGGCTGATTCATGCTGATGTATGGCAGAAACTAACACAATATTGTAAAGCAATTATCCTCCAATAAAATAAAATTTAAAAATTCCTCTTGGGGAAGTTGAATTGAAGGGGCATGAGGGAGGCAACAGAACGAAGAGAAGCAGTTAATGTTCTGGTGTTTGAGCCCGACACTGCCTGGAGGTACATTCAGTTTGTGAAAATTCACTACCTGGCGTTATAATTTATGTATTTTTTTTTTATGTTTGTAGGTAGATTTTGAGTAAAAGTACTCAAAAATAAAAAGTAAAGCCTCTGTCAGACAGGCCTTGGTGTCCAGGAGTCTGGGACAAAATGTTTCTCTAAGAGGATCTTGGATTCATTATAGAAAATTATCTGGATGCCTCCAGTTTTTCAAGAATCAGTTAAGGTTCTCTGCACACTCTGAGGTGACATTCCAGAATTGCAGCCCCACTCCATCAGGCTGGCTTGGGCCATGAGCGAAATTTGCCCATTGGTTCATGATAGCAGCAATGTAGTCTTTTGAAGCTGTATCTTCAACACAGGAGTTTTACTTGAGAGGCCAGAATAACCCTAAATTACATGAAAGCTGTGCACTGTTACCAGGACCTGTGCATGTACCTGGAAGGCTCTACAGACCAGAACAGGTGGGAAGCCCTCATGACAACACACATCTTCCATCTTCTATAACACCACTGTTATCCAGGGTCCAAAATCTCCCACGATGCTGAAACAGTTGGTTTCCCTGGTCTACCACATGTTATCCAATAGAAGAATTCAGCTAGTCTTCACCTTCTTAAATACAAAGAAACATTGTGACTACAAGTTTAGTATTTTCAAAATAATCTGTGAATTCGTCCTTCCACTGTTAAGATTGTTTTTAGTAGCAAAAAGTTTGTCTATAGAAACCTGCTTCTCAGAGTGAGTGGATACCAGGCTGACATCCACATTGCCTGGGCTTTGAGAGCATTATTTATGGTAATAGAAATGTTAGATGCTCTGAATGAAAAGTTGATATCCTCTAAATAAATTCAACCAAAACCAGAAATAGAAATGCAGGCGCTGACTAGGTTAAAACCAGTCAATTATATTCCTCAAAAAGGCACTTGATAAGTCAGCCACTAATATTTCTGAGTAAATCTAATTTACTGTTTGTTGATTTATCCAAAGATAAACCATCCTTTCCCTGGAGGAGGTCATGTCAACCCATTCCAGTATTCTTGCCTGGAGAATCCCATGGACAGAAGAGTCTGATGGGCTAAGGTCCACAGGGTCACAAAGAGTCAGATACGGCTGAAGCGACTTAGCATAGCCCAGCACGCACAAACCATCCTTTGTAATGATAAGGTCTTTGGGACCATGTGTCTAATTTCTCAACCATAAAAATACTCAGTACTACAATGCTCATAAAAACTACGTCCCTTTGCTATGAATTCTCATAGATGGTATATATAGTATGGCATATTATATTGTTCAGCATTATATTTTATGGAAAGTAAGAAACCATCAACTGTTAGAAGCACAATTACTTTACATAATATCACTAAGAAAGGAAAAGTACTAGTTTAAAATTTTTGTGATCTCTCTTTCAAGATACAGCTTTATTTCAAATATTAAAAGGTGAAAATATGTCTTAGATGTGATGAAATATGTCTTTTTCTATAAATTTTCTCCACTTTTTTCTACTATGGAGGAAAAATATTCTAGTTAATTTTAAAATTCAATAACAATCACCAGTGGACAAGGATTTGGTGGGGGGGTTGTTTTTTTAAATATATTAAATTGAACATAAGCCTTTTTATGATTTAATATGAAAAAGGATAATATTGTTTTGCTACTTTGAAAACAAAGTTACTGTCTTCTACCAAGTGAACATAAAAGGTCACAATTCCCCTCTTCTATTTTCTGCAAATGTTTTTGCACTGCAGATGAAAATATAAAATAGAGTACATAGGATCCACACAAACTGTAACTTACAAAACGCAGCTTCTCAGTATTTAAGTACAACTCTAAAGCAGTTCTACAGCCACTTTACAATACCTTCAGTCAGTCAGTCAGTTCAGTTGCTCAGTCGTGTCTGACTCTTTGCGACCCCATGAATCGCAGCACGCCAGGCCTCCCTGTCCATCACCAACTCCCGGAGTTCACCCAGACTCATGTCCATCGAGTTGGTGATGCCATCCAGCCATCTCATCCTCTGTCGTCCCCTTTTCTTCCTGCCCCCAATCCCTCCCAGCATCAGAATCTTTTCCAATGAGTCAACTCTTCGCGTGAGGTGGCCAAAGTACTGGAGTTTCAGCTTTAGCAACAAAACCTTAGATACATGTTATTATACATGAGAAGTGCATTTGTGACACTGAATTCAATCACATTCCCTTAAACTTGATCTTTGAATGTCCATGGCAATAATAAAATCATCATTCGCCCCAGTGAATGTTCCTTGAAATTAATTTTCCTTTCCATTTTTAATTTAACACATTTTGCTTTCAAGAAAATAAGTAGAAGTCTAAGTTAGAAGAAAACTCAATTATCTGAAACTTGTAATTCATTCTAAATATATCTCTGAAAAGCTCTGCTTTAAGCAGAAAAGTTCATGATTCTTTTCCCTTTTTGTGTAGGGTTGGAATGAATCCTCTAGATTGGGATTTTAATCCTACAATGATTTTGAAACCTTAGAATAAAACATATATCTCTATGAGACTGAAATTTTTTTAATCAGCAATACTATTTCCCCATGTCCACCAATTTAAATATAGTAAAGGGAAATAGACTGAAATACGTTAGGGGAAAAAAATGACCACTAAGATGGATTACATACTTTGTAAGTAGAACCTATTAGAAATACTTTGGTATAAAGCATTCCTAATAGTTTATCGATAGTCCTTTCAGATCATTGTGGATCAAAGCTGTTTTCATTTTTACTGATAAAATTCTGTATAATTTTATATATAAAATTAAAACTATATATGTTTTATAATTTTACTGGTGAAATTCTGAATAAATACTTAACAACCAAATACAAAGTGTAAATTTTGATTCAATTCTGCATTTTAAAAAGATAGCTTTAAAATACATTTTGGGGACAGTCGGGGGGAACTGGAATATAAACTACATATTAGATTATATTATTGTATTGTTCATTTTCTTAGTCATGTGTTAATGGTGTTTTAGTTATATGGGAGGATGCTCTGATCATCACAGGATACAAGCTGAAGCATTTTAGGAGTGAAAAGTCACGATATCTAAATTTACTCTAAAATGATACAAATGCACACACACACAGAGTGCACAAAGGTGACAAAATATTAACAATTAGTTGAATCTAGGTGAAAGATATACAGATATTCATGGGGCTATGTTTTCCACTTTTCTATAGGCTTGAAAGCTTTTTTCAAAATAAAAAGTTGGAGGGAATATTGCATAAATTCATGGAAAGGCTGTTGATCTGAACAACATTGAATACATGCATTTTTTTTGGCTCTTTCCCTCCATTTCAATAGTTGATGTTAGTATGTGCTTCTCTGATGCCCCAATAAAATACTTCTGGAAGAACGACAGGTCAGCAGGCCTTGTTTTTAAGTTTGTTAACTGACAGCCTACTTAAAAGAAAATGTTACCTAGGCCTGTTTTAGAGCCATGATTGTCAGCTCACATGGTCAATATGTCATGTAGGGTACACTTCATTAAGGAGTGAATTACTTCGCTTGTAATGTGAGCTAAATGAACGTCAATGTCAGGTTGTATAAATCATAGATTAAAATGTATCACTAAGTGCAATCAGATAAGCAGCAGCACCCTTTGCCCTCCAAAAACCACCTCAAATCGGGGCTTATTTTATACAAGTGGCAGATAGAAAGTCTCTTTTGTACCACAAAGAAGCAATTCTCCTGCCATTGAAAGGACTGCTGGGTTAGGTGTAATATTCACGTGTTTTCTTGTCAATTTTTTGTAGCTGGCATGATTGAAAATTAAAATTTGTCCAAGGGTACATTAGCTAAGAGAGTAAACTGTCCAGGTTAACATCCCATGTAATGATTAGAGAAACAACCAAAAACCCTCTGCAAAGGGTCAATATTAGTAAGCATGTCATTTTGGCAAGATCCCTCCCACGTCCTGTGCATTATCAAAAGGCAAACTGTCAAAGATGCTTTCTGAAGATAAGGCCCACATAACATGAAACACATCTAATTGTAATGCACTTATACTCGGTCAAGCCAATGAAATGCATCTCTGTCTCAGTTGTTCTAAACAAGGCAAATGGATTCGGTACTGCATTTACCTAATCAGACACCCAGTGACCGTGCTGATGGTTTTGAACATGGAAGAGGTTTGGTAAAGTGGACAGAGGGTAAACTCCAGCATCAGATAAGAGGTGACTTTCCACCCTGGGCTGCTATATAAGTTTGAGCAGGTCAGTTGCTGTTTCTCAAGTTTAGTTTCTTCATCTCTGAAATAGGTATAACAATGCCCAACTCTCTGGATTTTACCATGATTAGAAATAAGATATGAAAAACAACTTGGAGGGGCCTGACACTTGTTGAGTACACAAAAAGGGGGACCTGTCAATTGTATAATAGCAGTCCATTTTATTTTTAAAGATCTAAATGGTTTTTGATTGAGCGGATTACACTGGTTTAGAGTGAACTATTCAATACATATAGTAGTGAGTTTGAAATATTTATTAAGGCATATTACATACTACGCCAAGTGAGGTAGAAATTTGGCTAATTACTGTGGCATTTCATCACAGCTCAAGGAAGATCTGAATTTTCTGACTAGAAGGAATGTCAGGAACAGTCAGATACCTACATCATTTTCTGTCCTGTACCTCTCTCTAAGTGAGAGCTCCAAATTTTGGTTGAAGAGGATCAGCTGCTTTGCATTTCTCAGGAATTCAGCATGGGAAAGGAACGCCAGCAGTGACTTTCAGCGAAGGGGATCAATTTAGCCCTGAAGTTCCATGAAGTGTTCCCAAACAGAACATTTCTAGAGGGACTTACTTAGAAATTTACTAGGCAAGACTTTTTGTTCATCTCCTACTTGTGGAATCCCATCCTACATCCATAGCATTTCACTATGAAATGACTTTTTCCAGAGGAAAATATAAGCAAAAGTAAAACAAGTTGAATCTTCTAGAACACCAGGACTAAAACTGCTTTGTTTTGTGCACCCCAATATCTGGTCTATCTGTAGACATGTGGAAATATTTTTTTAATTGTTATGCAATTTTTAAAGGTTAAACTCCATGTATAGGTATCAGGAAATACTGGGCTATATTCTGCACATTATACAATACATCCTTATAGCTTATCTTACACTCAATGGTTTGTAACTCCCAACCACACCCCTATACTGACCCCCGCACACATTGATAACCATTAGCTTGTTCTCCAGAGAAGGCAATGACACCCCACTCCAGTACTCGTGCTTGGAAAATCCCATGGATGGAGGAGCCTGGTAGGCTGCAGTCTATGGGGTCGCAAAGAGTCAGACATGACTGAGCGACTTCACTTTCACTTTTCACTTTCCTTCATTGGAGAAGGAAATGGCAACCCACTCCAGTGTTCTTGTCTGGAGAATCCCAGGGACCAGGGAGCCTGGTGAGCTTCCGTCTATGGGGTCGAACAGAGTCGGACATGACTGAAGTGACTTAGCAGCAGCAGTAGCTTGTTCTCTGTATCGAGTCTGCTTCTTTTGTTATATTCACTAGTTCCTTGTACTTTTTAAGATTCTACATGTAAGTTATATCATACAGTATTTGTCTTTCTCTGTCTGACTTGTTTCACTGAGCATAATGCCCTCCAAGTCCATCCATGCTGCTGCAAATGGCAAGTTTTCATTTTCTTTTATGGCTGAGCAGTATTCCATTTTACATATACACATGTATCACATCTTCTTTATCCATCTATCTGTTGATAGATACATAAGTTGCTTCCATATCTTGGCAACTGTAAATAATACTTCTAGAAACATTTAGGTGCATGTATCTTTTTGAATTAATGTTTTTGGGTTTTTTATTTTTATTTTTTTGGATATATACCCCAGGAATGGAACTGCTGGATCTACAGTAATTCTATTTTTGAGTTTTTCTTGGGAAACCTTCATACTATTTTCCATAATGATGGCACAAATCTACATTCCCACCAGCAGTGTACAAGGTGGAAATAATATTTTTGAAATGTGATTTTGCTGTCTTGGCAGAAGGATGAAATTGGGTAGAAAGACAATGTCCGGGGCTGGACATATGGCAAGAGCTCAGTCTGGAAACAGAGAAGGAAACTGTGCCATAGTACTTTCCTTCCACGTTAAAGCCAAAGAGGGGAAAAAAATAGTAATTATCATTCAACAAATGAAAAGCTATCCAAAGAGCGTCATTTAGAAAAGCACCATGGCCATGCGAGTTTACATTTTCAATGTTAATGTAAACAATCCTTAAGCTGGCTGAAAGGTCAAGACAGCAGCTAATAAAATCAGCAGCTGAATTTAAAATAAAGAAATGTCCTTCCCCTGCAGAGGGAATTTTTAGCTTGTCCTCTCCTTCGGTCACAGCCTGCATGCGAATTTCTTTAGATTTTTCAAAAGTGAAAGTTGGAGTAAATAAGATGTGAGTATTGGAGGCTGAGATCTGCTAGATGTGTTTTTTAAACAGCTCTTTAGATGGGCGAATACAGCAGCTTGATTAAGAGATGCATACCTTGATCATCTGTCATCTGCATGTCTTTAAGCCCTGAGGGGTAGTTTGTGCCAGAACTGGAAAGAAGTATGCCCCAAGAGACTGAGGACAGCACTACCTGGTAATCAAAAAAGAGAAATGAACACGGCATTGAAGAGACTTAAAGAGGCGGGCACAAAACTCATTTGTTTATCCCCTAATATAAATTTCCTCCCAGATCTCGTTCATTTCTGCTATCCTTCTCCTTAGCTGGAAAAGAAATTGCATCATTTCTCTTCCTCTGCCTTTACATCTCCATTTTCATAGGGTGCCCCTTTGCATCCTCACGCATGCTGGATGTCAACATTACCCACAGCTCTGGACCAGCCCAGAGAGAGGGGGAGGGGATCCCTAGTTCAGAATGGCTTTTGTAGATTTTCAGGGAACGAACCTTAGGAATCCAGAAACCCAGGAAAGGAGAATGCAGATGGGACTGGACAGAGTTGGAGAGGTTTGTTGCTCTCAGCTACAGAAGGCCCTGACCCAAATCCAGCTCCTGCCACCCCATCCCAAACTGAGACAAGTCTAAAATAGCTCAGCAAACCACACCGATTCATTCTCTAGCATGGCTGTTCACAGTGGGTTTATGCACACTGTACTTTGCTGCATTTCCTTTTTGGAAATTGGCTAAAATACTTTTGTTTTGCATTGTGTATTTTACATTTTGTTGAGTAAAATTTTTTCCATCCCAACACATCATGTTACGTATCCCAGTGTAATAACATAGTACTCTTAATAACACTTAATCAATGAGTAAATTATAGAATTCTTTGGGGAAAAAAAGAGTTACAGCAGCATTTATTTAAAATCCTGTGTTCCACATCATTGATTAGGTTGACATAATACCACGTATTTGAGAAGGTAAACCTGCCTTCTAAGAACAATTCATTGACACATAAATCTTGAAATCTAAGAGCACCCCTCCCCCAAACTTCATTTCTTAACCAAAATCTATAATTTGGCAACTGGCGAAAATTAATGAATACCAGAAATTTAATAATATAGAGAATAAAAACCAATTATCATCTTACTGCAATGAACAATTTTTATTTATTTATTATAAAATATTTTAATATATAAAAACATATGAATAACAATATAGAATACCTTCGGGGTCACCATCCAGCAATTAAATACTGGGACCTCCCTTGTGCTCCAGTTGTTAAGACTCTGCCTTTCAATGCAGGGTCCAGGTTCCATCCCTGGTGGGGAAATTAAGATCCCATATACCACAGAGTGTCGGGGAAATACCCTGCCCCAAAATTAACTACTATAAGCATAACTATAGTTCCTTGCAGTCCCCTTCCAGATGTATTCCTCTCTAAATCCCCACCAGAGGGAACCCTGATTCTGAATTTGGAGGTTATCATCCAGAAGCATATTTTTAAACTGCTATAATATGTAAATTTCTCTAGATGACATACAGGATCATTTTGCATATTTAAAATTTTTGCATAAATAGTGCCATATTGTACATATATAATTTGCGGGGTTTTTAACTCCATAATTTTTTTGGATACAAAATGACTACGCTTTGCTAAGTGTTGTTCTAGCTTATTCATTTTTGATTTTCACATATTATTCTACCATAGGAATATACCACAGTACAGTCACCCATTGAAAGCCTGATTTTCAAGAGAAGAAATAATCAATGTCATGGGGAAGGAAAGAACAGTCAGATAAAACCAATCCTCTAACTGTACACATCATAGCTCCAAACCATGGCTTGGTTGCCCTGATATTTCCCTTCTTACTGCTCAGGAATCCTATGTAAATAGCTGAGGCAAATGTTAAGGAAACTAATGAATGGAGTTGAAGACAGGTAGTGACAGCCAAATTCCTCTGGCGAGTCCCAGGCCTCTCCCTGGTGCTAATGGCCTGCGTCATTGCACCAGGGCTGCAGAGGTAATACCTGCAGAAGATCATGTATCAGCTAACTGGACCCTGTGCCACATCACCCTTCAAAATGCAGTGTTTCTCTAGAAAAATCATTTATCATTTTTTTTAAACCTGTGCACTTGGAGTTATGCATCCTCCAAACACTTATAGAGTATGCCTTTTTCACATTGTAAACACCTCCTCAGATAAGCCAGGCTTGCTCTATTCAGTAACTGAGCAAAAGGAAGATGAAATGCTTTTCAAAGACAAGCCCTAAGATGAACAGTTTCTCCACCCTTCTAAACCTCAGCTACCCCATTCTGCCCATCCTGACATTCAAAGGAGCAAGTGGGATGAGAAAAAAGAGCCATGAGCTAAATAAAGGAGGAGCCCAGGCGGAATCACTTGAAACTAGTTAAGTATAAAACCGAACTCCTTAGTGCCAGATACTGCAGCTAAGGACGTGGGATTGCAGCTCCATCCTGCAGCATTTGGAGGTGCCTGGACAAAGGAAGTGGCTGGCAGATTATACATCTAAGAAAATGGATTGGCGGTGATGAGAAAGGCCTGGTGAGTCCAGACGCCAGGAGTGTAAGCCTGAAATAGCCAGGTGACTGGAGGGCAAGACCAAGATACTGACAAGGGTAGGGCCTCCTGTTGACACTGAGAAGAGGAAGAAGCCCACCAACACTAGTTAAACATGAGAAACATGATGGGTGATCCAGCAGTGAGGTCACCAGGCAGATCCTTTAGTTCTACACTTCCCTTTCAGCAGAAAGATTCTGATCCATATTTGGGGGTGGGGGGAGGCTCTTATTCATGAAAAGTCCCTATTTAAAAACCAAGTAAATCTACACAATGGAATTATTGTTGGTGTTCAGTCATTAAGCTATGTCTGACTGTGACCCCATGAACTGTAGCCCACCAGGCTCCTCTTTCCATGGGGTTTTCCAGACAAGAATACTAGAAAATACTAGGAAATGGGTTTGCCATTTCCTTCTTCATACAATGGAATACTACTCAGCAATTAAAAGGTACAAAATACTGTTACAGAAAGCATAATGGACAAACTTCAAAATCATGCAAAGAAGAGACAAACCAATATATACAGTATGTTCCTATTGGTTAGCTCATAAAGAATCTGCCTGCAGTGTGGGAGACCTGGGTTCAATCCTTGCATTGGGAAGATCTCTTGGAGAAGGGAATAGCTACTCACTCCAGTATTCTGCCTGGATAATTCCATGGACTGTATAGTCCATGGGGTCACAAAGAATCGGACACGACTGAGCGACTTTCACTTTTCCATTTACGTGAAGACTGAGAACAGGCAAAACTCTCTTTGATTATGCATGTGTGTGCTAAGTCACTTTAGTCATATATGACTCTCTGTGACACCACGGACCATAGCTTGCCAGGCTCCTCTGTCCATAGGGATTCTCCAGGCAAGAATATTGGAATGAGTTTCCATGCCCTCCTCCAGACCCAGGGATCGAACCCATATATCTCACGTCTCCTGCATTGACAGGAGAGTTCTTTACCACTAGAGCCACCTGGGAAGCCCCTCTTTGATTATACACATCAAAAATTGATTTATGTGTCAGGGGAGGGGCAAGAAGTTGACTGGAAGGAGGAATAATGTAATGATGTGCTCAGTCACTTGTCCTGTCTGACTCTGTGCAACCCTATGGACTGTAGCCTGCGAGGCTCCTCTGTCCATGGAATTCTCCAGGCAAGAATACTAGAGTGGGTTGCCATGCCCTCCTCCAGGGGATCTTCCCAACCAGGGATTGAACAAGTGGCATCTCCCGAGTCTTCTGCCTAGCAGGTGAATTCTTTACTGCTGAGCCACCCAGGAAGCCTGATGGAATGATAGGAATGTTCTATATCTTGTTTTGTGTGATCATTACACAGGTCACTGTGACTGTTAATATTCATCAAACCAATCTTTAAGATTGGGAGTTTTTTTATTGTGGGTACATTATAATTCAATTTTTAAAATTGTACATGAAAGATAAATAGATAAATGAAATCAAGTCAAAGATATATTTGGCTTAAAAAACCTTTTCATGGAAAGTATGAACTCCAAGACAGTTACATGGGATTTCTTTAGGTAAGTCCAACTCTGTCCTGTTGGAAGTATGCATGTCTAGATAGCTTTCTGGACCACATCATTTAAAGGTCACTCTGCCTTCAAAGTTCCCCTTCCCTTTCTTTTCATATTTCTCCCTCTATTGCGCTTTCACCCTCTGAAATATATATATATGTGTATTTAATTATATTTTTTATTTATTAATTGTGTGTCTTTCTCCATCTAGAATGGAAACTCCACAGGGCAGGTATGTTTATCCATTTCACTCACTGCCATATCCCCATGCCACATGCATAGCACGTGGCATGCCCTCAATTAATTGTTTTTGAATAAATGAATAGGTTCAAGGAAAGAAAAAATGATAACTTCTTATTTGGCTTTAGAGATCATCTAGTCCAAATTTGTCATTTACTGATGAGAACGTTGACACCCTGAAAGGATGAAACACTTTCACCACCACTGAATAGTCAGAATGTGGCCATATCGTGGGTGAAAACGGATCACTCCCCAAATCTTGCTTCTCTCTCTCAGCTAAGATTGCAGACAACTCCTTGTTTGACAAAAATTATTAGCTCTTCTAGCATCTTAACTTCCTTTCCATGTATACTTGTTATCATTCTAATCTAATGGATCATCAAGAAAGACAATAGAAACAAACTACTCATATTTGCCTTGAAGGTCTTATTTTCAAAATAAGTAACCTAAAGTTGTTGCTAATGTTCCTAGTAAACCCAGTGGAATGACATCACTTGACTCTTTCTACCTAAAGATAATTCAAGGCTCTGAATATGTGCTTTGTACAGAAAGCACTGTGCTGGATTCTAAAGGGACTAATGGAGAACTCGAAGGAAAGCAAGGTACAGGGGGCATTGAGTTTCGTGCCATGTCACTTAGTTATTTAGGTCAAAGTAAAGGCCAGAGCCCAGCTTTTCAGTGATGTTTTGCTATATTACCAAACATGATGAAACCTTGAGCTCAGGAAAGGAGATCTTTGTATATTCCAGGAATCAAGCTATACTTGCCTTCCCTGTATTCATAAAATTACATCCCTTTTTCTGCAAGAGGCTGCCCTTGTTCATTTTCAAGTGCAAGTTACAGGGAGTGAACAGTTTACTTACAGTGATAGCAAACGATCAGACAGGCTCCAAGATCAAGGCCAGCAAAGACTGACAAAGAAGAAAAGGAAGAAAAACAAGAGGTCGCACTCAGGAAATCTTAGCACAGGTGAGAGGAAGTTGTTATTCTCTGTCGGCACACTTTTACAAGACTCCAGACCCAGCTTCTAGTGGGCTTTACAAGGATACTTCAATAGCCTTTCTTCATGTCACTCATCCAACAAATATTTAGAGTGCCCATTCATGGAAGAAGCACTTTTCAAGGTGCCACATGTGCACCTTGTTAACTTCTTATTTGGCTTTAGAGATCGTCCAGTCCAAATCTGTCATTTACGGATGAGAACATTGACGCCCTGAAAGGATGACACGTGCTGGGATGAACACACTTGGGGCCATACTTTGACTTCACCTCACCTCCACTACTCCACACTCCATCTGCTCCCCTTCAAACAAATCACAGAAGTGGTCTCAGCAGAGTTAGCTTCAGCCACCTGCCAGCAAGGAAAGAACTTGGGAGCCCCACTATTGTCAGAATAATTTTAAAAGTCTGTTAACATGGCATGCTTATAAACACACACACACACAAATATTTGCGTGTTTAAAGCTATTTCTTGTTAGTTCACATGATCCTTTAACTGTGGAATTTCAAGTAGATAACAAAATGAAGTCAGACTGAAGATTTGGATAGTTAGTGGTAGGGGAACTGACAAACCAAAGGCTGTCTAGGAGTTGGTCCCAGGGATCAGCATCTCAAATGTGCTTTTCACTGCCTCTCATTACTTCTTTAATCTTCATCTGAATCCAGCACTGCAAAAACAACAACAACAAATCTGCAAAGATTTTTTTCATGAGAGATGAGGGTAAAAATGAAGGCAGGGAAGTTCTGCCCAGTGTGAGATAAAGAGAACAATGATAAATGTTTGTGTGTGCATCATTTATATAGTGGTGCTTTTTAGATTAGATATTAACCAAATATAATTTTTTTTAAACTTCAGTTTTCTAGGAACTCCTTGGGAACTGAAGAGTAAGCCAAGAATTTAACACCCCTTGTTGAGGACTGAGAGCTTCCCAGCTGGCGTTAGTGGTAAAGAACCTGCTTCCTCATGCAGGAGACTTAAGAGAAACAGGTTCAACCCCTGGGTCAGGAAGATCCCCTGGAGGAGGCATGGCAACCCACCCACTCCAGTATTCTTGCCTGGAGAATCCCACAGACAAAGGAGGCTTGTGGGCTACCGTCCATAGGGTCACAAAGAGTCGGACACAACGGAAACAACTTAGCACACATGCACACATTGTGGACTGAAGGTCTGTGTCCCTCCCAAAATTGTGTGTTGATACCCTAATCCCCAGTGGGCAGGTATCTGAAGATGGGATCTTTGGGAAATTAGGGTTAGATGAGGTCATGAGAGTGGGGCTTTCATGATGGGATTAGTGGCCTTGCAAAAAGTGAGAGAGAGCCCTACCACTCTCTCTCTGCTTCACAAAGAAGAGCTCATGTGAGTACACTTCACATGGCAGCCTCCTACAAGTCAAGAGAAGAGGCCTCAGAATGAAATTCACCTTGGTGATGCCTTGTTCTTGGATTTTCCAGCCTCCAGAGCTGTGAGAAATAAATTTCTATTGTCTAAGCCACCCACTGTATGGTACTTTGCTATGCAGCCTGGTCTAATACACCCTTACTCTGTACTTGTAAATTAGAAATAATAATTTGATATAATTCTTGATTATATCATTTACTTTCCTCCCTTCTCTCTCTTCCCATGTCTCATACACAGAATCTAAGAAAACAACTCCATAAATAAAATAAAACAACTACTAGATTTTTAAAGTATGCAGTTCATATACAGCTTGAATTGAAAGGCAAATAGATCAACTTAAACAAGAAGGAAAAAAAGGGTCTTCGCTGGTGGCTCCATCGGTAGAATCTGCCCACAATGCAGGAGACCCAGTTTCAATCCCTGGGTTGGGAAGATCCCCTGGAGAAGGAAATGGCAACCGACTCCAGTATTCCTGCCTGGAGAATTCCATGGACAGAAGAGCCTGGGGAGCTACAGTCCATGGGATCACAAAGAGTTGGATACAACTGAGTGACTAACACTTTCACTTTTCTTTCAAACAAGAAGACATTTTTTTCTGGTTGCTTCCAATTGTCTTTCATGAGTCCTTATAAAGCTCACCTGATAAGGATGTGCCAGTCTATCTTTAATAGTTCCCCCTCCACTTTTTTCCCCTGTGAGAATTTGCTAAAGCTACTCAAGCCCTCCCCAGTATTTTGGGTTGGTTCACAGGGGTTTCTCTTACCTGTGGGGCTCCAGGCCTGATGCTGACTATGTCACGGTGAGAACTTCAAGAAGAACTGAGCTGACCTGAGTGGCCCGAGGAGTAAATTCAGATGTTGAGAAACTCATTTATCTTCCACAATGCGCTCCCTCACAACTCCACAACCAACTACAAACTACTTAACCCATCAAAACTCACAGCAAAATTCTGGACAGCAATTATCCTTCAATAAAAAATAAATTAAAAAAAAAAAACCTCATAGCTATCAAGCTCAGAGCTCTCCTCTTGGGACTGTAAGCACCTCCACAGTGGGAATTACATAGCTTTTCAAGCTAATGTCCTCATGATTGGTTTAAACTGCTAAAACCCTGACTATATTTAGATTCAGATTTCTCATTTAAATCACTAGTCATTCTGTATATACGGTTGAGGAATTAGAAATGAAGATAAAAAATAAATGAAGGGTCACATTATCATCATGTTCACTTTCCAGGAGGTTCAGATTTCTCAGATAAGGCAGTAATACTGCAATGCAATATACCTTATTTCCCCAGCATCAGAGCATGTGTGTGTGTTCAGTCGCTTCAGTCGTGTCCAACTCTTTGCGACCCCATGCACTGTAGTCCGCCAGGCTCCTCTGTCCATGGGATTCTCTGGGCAAGAATACTGGAGTGGGTAGCCATTCCCTCCTCCAGGGGATCTTCCTGACCCAGAGATCAAACCTGCGTCTCCTACATCAGCAGGTGGATTCTTTACCCACTGAGCCACCTGGGAAGCCCCAAAGGATGAGAGAGGGGATGCTAAATTTTATAATCAAGACTTTTTTTTTTAACTTGAACAGGAATTCAGGAGTTTAAAGGAGCCCTAAAGATGCTAAAATGAATGACATGCTACATTAAGATAGTTAGGAATTCCTACAATTTTACTGCCATTGAAATATGCTGATCCAGGTGAAAAGGGATTGAATAATATGTTGTTTTCTTCCCTAGCCATGTATTTGGAGTCTTATATCACTGTGATTATTTATCTTCCTCGATTTATTTTTTTGTCACAAACATTTACTGCTAGCTGAGTTGTATGTTCAAGAATGCTGATTGCACAGTGTTTAATAATATAAAAAACTAGAAAGAGTGTGCCTCTATGCTGCTGCTAAGTCACTTCAGTCGTGTCTGACTCTGTGTGACCCCATAGACGGCAGCCCACCAGGCTCCCCCATCCCTGGGATTCTCCAGGCAAGAACACTAGGGAATTAATTAAACAACTTATAGTCTATCCATAAAGTGGAATAGTACACATCAGTTAAAAGAGAAGAGGTAGATTCAGTGTCTTGACATGGAGAAATATAACCTTGCTATATGCTTAAGTGTAGAAGGGAAGCCGACTATAGAAGGAGCATTTCTAGTGGGATACTTTTAAATTAAATCATGTGTGTATATGAGTGCATATATGTACACTTTGATAAGGGATTAGAAAAACCCACCAACTTAGCTTGTTAATAATAGTTATCTATTGGGTATTACTGGAGAAGGCAATGGCATCCCACTCCAGTACTCTTGCCTGGAGAATCCTAGGGATGGAGGAGCCTGGTGGGCTGCAATCCATGGGGTCGCTAAGAGTCAGACATGACTGAGCAACTTCACTTTCTCTTTTCACTTTCATGCATTGGAGAAGGAAATGGCAACCCACTCCAGTGTTGTTGCCTGGAGAATCCCAGGGACAGGGAAGCCTGGTGGGCTGCCGTCTATGGGGTCACACAGAGTCGGACACCACTGAAGTGACTTAGCATTGGGTATTACTGAGTGACAATTTTTCTATTATTTGAATTTTTAAAGTAAGCTAACCCATTAATCTCTGCATCATATAGTTGAAGTTCCTTGTCTTGAGAGCCCAGAGAAGAATTATACACACCAGGACCCCTTGTAGTTGGGTGACTGTATGATTTATTCTGTATAATAAATTGTAAGCAAAAATGGCTTATTCTGCTTCCAGGCTGGAACATTTAGTTGTTAGTGCAAGATCCACCAGAGTGCTGTCCTTCAGCCATGAAACCCAGCAATGCTTGAGTCAGTGGCTGCTCCATCAACCTGTATCCTCACATGAGATGCTGCAGGTGGAGTGGGGCCTGCAGCCAGCCCATGATGGCCATGTCATAAGAGCAAAAATGAACTCTTATCACTATAAACCTTTCAAATTTTGGAAGTTTGTTAATGAAGAATGACCTGATCTTTCTTGTACTAGTACGAGCATATCTTCATTTTCTCCTCGAAGTAAAGATGCCACTCTTCAGTGTGTGACTTTAAAAGACCAAGATGTTCTTGGTCTACTGAACAAACCTTGCAGCGGAGATAAGATCAACACCACTAAAAAAGCCAAACATTGAGAAAATTACAATGCCTTTCTCTGACATATGTATTTCAAAAACAAAAATACTTGGAGGGCATTACGCTAAACGAAATAAGTCAGACAGATACATTCTATGACATGATGTAAATGTGCAACCTAAAAAATTCAGCAAATTAGCCAGTATGGCAAAATACAGATACAGACAACAAACTAGTGATTACAAATGGGGAGGAGGGGCAATATGGAGGGGGAGTAGAAGAAGAGGGGGCACCAACTATTAGGTGTAAGATAGGCTCAAGAATGTACATACAACATGGGGAATATAGCCAATATTTCATAGCAAGTATAAATGGAAAGTAATCTTTAAAATTTGTATAAACAATTTTTTAAATGAAAGAGATTTAGAGTTGAAAAGGGCCTTAGAGATCATTTGATCCATGTTTATTGGCCTAAGTTCAAAAAGCTAGATTTGTGCAGAATCCTCCGGGTATTATTAATCGGAAGGGAAATCCACTGTGTTAGAGCAGGAAAATGTGCTAGGATAAATAGTAAGTATTTTAATGTATTTGGATAGAGGATCTATAAAGGAATAATTATAGATTCTGTTTAAGTTAGTGGAAACAAAACAAATGGAGAAGGCAATGGCACCCCACTCCAGTATCCTTGCCTGGAAAATCCCATGAATGGAGGAGCCTGGTGGGCTGCAGTCCATGGGGTCGCTAAGAGTCAGATACGACTGAGCGACTTCCCTTTCACTTTTCACTTTCATGCATTGGAGAAGGAAATGGCAACCCACTCCAGTGTTCTTGCCTGGAGAAGCCCAGGGACGGGCGAGCCTGGTGGGCTGCCGTCTATGGGGTCGCACAGAGTCGGACATGACTGATGCGACTTAGCAGCAGCAGCAGCAGCAGAGAAAAAAAAAAACTAAGCCATAAAACATAACTTAGTATTTCAATAGAAAATATATTTATAAATTAGCCTCTTCTTTGATTGTGCGTGTGAGTGTCTACCTGTCTGTCCTTGCCTTCCTGTCTCTCCTGTCTTTTGATGTCTCAAGCACCAGCTTGGCCAGCATGCAGCTTCAGCCATACGCTAACTCCACTTCTTCATCCAAAGCAAAGACTCCTGAATTCCTTCGCACGAGCTCTGTCACAACCTCCACCACTTTTTCAAGAGTCCCTGCCCTTCCACGACTTGTTTTTGTTTTTAGTAGCATGGTGTGGGATCTAGTTCCCTGACTAGGGATCAAACCTGCACCCCCTACATTAAAAGCACAGTCTTAAACACTTTGAACCACCAGGGAAGTCCCCATGACTTCTTTTGAATGAGATAACGTTTTTTCTTCCTAGGGTTCAATCAAGGAGCCAGAAAATATATCCTAACCATCTGTGTTTCTCACAGAACAATAGGGGCACATTCTTTCTCTGCTGATTAGGACTGAAGTGCTAGAAACAAGAATTTGCTCACAACTGGAAAAATTGCATCTGGTGTGTTGTTTGGTGTGAATGAGTTAAGTTTGTCTCAGAAGCTTTCCCACTGCCCAGCACCTCTTCCTCTTCCCTGGAGTGATACCCCACCCAGGCAATATGCCTGGCCAACAGATCCTGGCTCAAGTGTTCATTAATTGAGAGCAGCTTTGGGTAAGACCCTGTGGATAATTCACATTTTGAAACATGACTCCTAAAGATCAAAAAGTCATCAAGAACCACATAGAGCTTCCCTGGTTCCCCAATGGTAAGGAATCTACCTGCCAATGAAGGAGACATGGGTTCCATCCCTGGTCTTGGAAGATTCCACTGCGGGGCAGCTAAGCCTGAGTTTGTGCTCTAGAGCCCAGGAGCTGCAACTACTGAGCCCAAGTGCCCTTGAGCCTGTGCTCCACAAGAGATGCCACCAAATGAGAAGCCCGGGCAGCACAACGAGGGAGTAGCCCCCACTTGCCACAACTAGAGAAAAGCCTGAGCAGCAAGGAAGACCCAGCACAGCCAAATGAATGATTAAAATTATATCATGTATTAAATGAATTAATTATATTATTAAAATCATAAAATTGTATTTAAAAGAATCACATAAATTAAGCTTTCAGATGGAAGGGCAGGCAGCAGAATAGTCATCTTTCAGGATATTCTTAACCTTCTCAGTGCATCTTCAAATGTTAAAATTTACAGTTAGCATCCACTGAGCACTTCTTGTATATCAAGCACTGTTTGAATGCTCTACAGGTAATAACTCGTTTAACCTTACAACTAACCTGGCAAGTAGCTACCATTATTACTCTCATTTTAATGATGAAAAAAGTCAGGCACAGAGAGGTTGGATTACTTCTCCTGGGTCACACAGGGTAACTAGAAGAGTTTGGGTCTAATTCTAGAAGTGTAACCACAGAAACATGTACATAATGGTTCTATTCTCTAGATTCTATTGTCTCTGGAGCCACAACCTGGTCAGCATGGAGTCCTCATACATCTTTTCTTTCTTGTGAGCAGACTATTTACTCCTGTGCCATGTAGTAAGTTGCTTCAGTCATGTCCATCTCTTTGAGACCCTGAGGACTGCAGCCCGCCAGTCTCCTCTGTCCATGGGGTTCTCCAGGCAAGAATACTGGAGTGGATTGCCATGCTCTCCTCCAGCAGGTCTTCCTGACCCAAGGACCCAAGGCTCCTGTGACTCCTGCTTTGTAGGCAGATTCTTTACCGCTGAGCCACCAGGGAAGCCCAATGAGTTTTTAATTTGTCTCCATTTCAGATCTCTAATTACATATATCCACTAACCCAAAATTTTTAAAAATCGACTCTATTTTTTTTTCATGGTCCTATTTTTCATGACATTTTTGGGACACCCCTCATCCTTCTACACTTGAACCCAAACTCTGTGGGTTATCCACCTAAAGACAGGTTCCCATTTGTTCCTCATCTGGCTGAAATTCCTTTTGAAGATGGACGTTTAGGCTTCAAAGAAATCCTTGAACGTGTACCTTAATGAACTTACCCATCTCTTCCTGCCAACCATGTCTTACTCCTTTAATCTTACTCAGGTCCCCCTTATCTCCACAAACCTCTGCTGAAGAAAGAACTTAGCCTGAAGCTAACCCATAAAGGAAATGGATAGGCATCTGAGGGCCAGGATGCTCGTAAAGGACAGCTCACGTTGGTTTTCTTCACAGCCCTTCCAAACAGGCAGAGTGAAACCCCCATCCACCACCATTCTGCTGATGGATTGAGGAAGAAGGAGCCTGTCACAAACAGAATTAGCACTAAGTAATTTTCCCTTTCTTTATGTAAGCAATTGCCTTTTAATATACAACAACGCTCGAGGTGTTCAGGTTACGAGCTTATTTTAAGATCTTTTGTTTACTTTCTCATCTTCATAGGTCATTGACATCCCATTTAGCCCTGGTGACCCTGTTTATACAATTTTGATATAAATTAAAAAGTCTTCTTGGAGATAACATTAACATTCTTGATCTCAATCTACCACATAAGCAAATAATAGCCTTTGTTCAGCCCTGTGTATAATTGTTCAAAAGCTTCAATGCAGACTCCAATATTCAGACAGAATCTGATCAAACAGATCTGCTTTTTGAATTTTGATTCTAAGCAAGATGAAACCCCAGTTTCTGTAAGCTCCAGTGAAATATCTTATGGGACCTTTGATAGAATGGAGTCATAATTCTAATAAAATACTGGATAGAATACGTTACATTTTAATTAACAAGAAGAGGCAAATCACTAAGAGAAACACTAGGGATCTATTTCTGTATCTTAACCGGAATTTAAAATGTATTTCCCTTTCACTTAAAACTGAGAAAGTATTGTTCCTCCTAAGCTTTTTGATTCTCTACCAGAGGTTGAGTGGGATAACATTTTTGGAACTGGCTTTTTTGCTTTATTTTCTAAGGAGGGAAGCTCTCAGTTTTCATACTGAAAAGACATTTTGATAACTACTCCTTTATAAATGCACAGTAGTCTTGTGAATAACAGCAAGCATTTTAAAAATCATATTTCTGATAGCCCACTTTGCTCCTGTTAGATCATTGCTGATCAGCATACACTTCAACTAAACTCTCATTCTGTTCTTCATATAAAAAATGCTATATTCTTGAGTAAAGAAACTAATCTTGGAATATAGACAAATTAAAAGTCTTATATTATCTCTTTCTTATAAGTTTCACCTAAGGAAATAATTTGGCAAGTTTACAAGAACATGATGTATAGGGCTTTGATTTCAGTATAATCTACAAATGTAAAAAAAAAAAAAAAAAAGTGGAAACAAAGGCTTTTCAGAAACAGGATGCATAAAACCAGGGGCAGATTTTGCAGCCATTAAAAGTGATGACGTGAATTTCCATTTATTGATGTGAATAGACATCCATGATGTATTTATTATCCTATTATTTTTAAAAACAATTTACAAGTATATTTCAGTTCAGTTCAGTTGTGTCCGACTCTTTGCGACCTCATGGACTGCAGCACGCCAGGCCTCCCTGTCCATCGCCAACTTCCGGAACTTACTCAAGTGTATTTAGAAACAAATATATAAAGACTGTGTGAATACACCTCTGTGTGTGTGTAAAGAACATTGTTTACTAATGTGTGTTTTGAAGAAAGAAAATATCTATTTGAATAAAACATTCGTAGGTCAAATAAGTTGGGGAAATCATTTCATCTCTCTTTTATGAGCACCATAATACACTTCAACATTTAAAGGTGTTGAGAAGTCCTACAGTGAAAGAAAACCTGTTTAAGTGCATTTAGTCCAAAATTTCCCAAGCTTATTTTACCATAAATACCCTCCTTCAAATTCCGCATGGAAAAATGTGAGCAACTTCTGGTAGTAGTACTAAAGATGATTTTCATCTTTTGTTTTTGTATATTTTCTAGATTATTTCACAATAAATATGTATTGCATTTATAACTGGAAGAATAGAGCTAGTTAAAATTATTTTTAAAATTATGTTGGGAAAAATGCCCATTGACAAAGAGATACACTTGGAGATATTTAGATATATTGTTATAGGACATGCAATTCATGAAACATCCTATTTAAAGTGATAGATCCTCTTTTTTAAAGAAGCAGTCAATAGAAATGTTATTTAAAAAAAAAAAAAAGGAAGACAAAAGAGAAAGGGAGGCAGGAAGGAGGAAGAAGAGATAATTGAGAAAATGCATGCCTTTAAGTTTCACCACTGATATCTCTGTGTGATCAATGATGGGTAATTTTTTTTTCATTTTACGTCTTTGTTTTAAAAATGTTCCTCATAAGTATGTATTTCTTTTGTAATTAGAAAATTAATAATAAATTTTAGTATTTGTGGGGGGTGGGTGTAGCACATGCATGCTTTAAGAGAGAAAAAGAAACATACCAAAGAAAGGCCCTGTTGTCTCAACTTGAACTTATTCATGGTTACTTCTGTTTCTACTATTAACACAGAATTTACGTTCCTCAAACTAAATCTATCTTAAATCAGAATAATCCCAAGTATTGTCCCTCTGAGTACTTCTCTCTCCTCTCTCTCTCAGTTGTGCCTCTATTCTCCCCAGGAGCCTCCAGCTGGCTCTCTTTCAACACTTGGCTCCATCATGAAATGAATTAAGAATTATTTTCTTGCCCCTTCACTGGTCAGCCCCAGAACACCACCCACAAAGGGCCATACAAGTTATAGGTACTCAGGTGGGATACTTCTGTCATTAAATCTCACCAAGTTGGACCGGCGAGAGTTTGCGAAATTAGCAGTAAAGCATCCATAGATTTGTTGAAAGAGACACACATTACAAACCTGTTGACAGCTCCTTGTATTGGTCCAAGTTATCCTCCTAAGGGTGAATGACAAGCATGTTTCTACAAGGTATGAATACAAGTAATAAGAATACAGCTGGTAGTTTCCATAACCAAATGAAAATTGTCCTCCAATAATTAATCTAAAGTGGCAATACATATTTCAGTAATGTTTCCATTGCTTAAAATATTCAAAAATTCCTTTAAAGCTGCATCATAAGACATTAAAAAATCAGTACCGTTACTTTAACTTTATATCTTATTTTTGAACAAAGATCCATTCCCCAACTTAAACATCTACCTTACTCATTATATGTTATCTCCAGTGGCTTTGGGGACATCTTCAAAAACAAGCCAACCACCAAAGAATAATAAAGTCCCTTCCAAGAGTATAAAAACAAATAAAATACAGGAACAACAACAAAAGACTTATCACAGACAGGGAAGTTTTGAAAGTATGAAATCCAATCTGTCTTAAGCACTGATAGCATTGAAATTTGGCAGGAGTAAATATTCATGAATATTTGGGAGTCGTAAGAGACCAATTTTTAAACTATATATGTAAATACACAAAGCATGTCTGTATACATACATATACATGGTGGCTTAGACAGTAAGGAATCTGCCTGCAATGTAGAACACCCAAGTTCGATCCCTGGGTCAGGAAGATCCCCTGGAGAAGGGAATGGCTACCCACTTCAGCATTCTTGCCTGGAGAATTCCATGGGCAGAGGAGCCTGGAAAGCTACAGTCCATGGGGTTGCAGAGTCTGACACGACTGAAAGATTTTCACTTCACTTTATACGTACATATATATATATATTATCAACCCCCTCAAAAACAAATATTTATACATGTGTGTATATATGTACACACACCCAAAAATTATAGTTTGGGAATATGATTGTAGCAAATCAGCAATTGACCCACAGATCACCTTCTGTACGGTGAGAGAATTTATCAAAACAGAAGCAAAAGCCACTCTTTCTAATTTACTAAAGCATGAAGTAGTGACACTGAGAATGTCTTGCTTTGCCACCTTTGTGATACAGAAACTTTGTGCATTAGAGCAGACCATCCAAAGTTGTAACATAGCTCTGCTGCTACTGCTGCTGCTAAGCCACTTCAGTTGTGTTCAACTTTGTGCGACCCCATAGACAGCAGCCCACCAGGCTCCCCCGTCCCTGGGATTCTCCAGGCAAGAACACTGGAGTGGGTTGCCATTTCCTTCTCCAATGCATGAAAGTGAAAAGTGAAAGTGAAGTCGCTCAGTCATGTCCCACTCTTAGCGACCCCATGGACTGCAGCCTTCCAGGCTCCTCCGTTCATGGGATTTTCCAGGCAAGGATACTGGAGTACGGTGCCATTGCCTTCTCAAGATATTCAAATTTTGTGATTACATAGAGACACACTCTACCAAAAGTATGGTACCCATATGTTTCCCTCCATCTAAGTCTGAGCCCCATTGGAATTAAGAGCTGAATCCAGCACTCTGGCAGAAGGCAGAAATATTTGTTTAGGAAGAAAGTTATGAGCCACTAATATCAAAGAAGCTCTGAGACACTAACCTCTCGTTTGAGATTGATATAACCTATCCTCACAAACAACTCCACGTTTACATCATGATTCTTCAAAGCATTTTCAAAAAGCTTTCCAATTCAACCTTAAGACATTAAAGTCAAAGCCCTAAACTACCAATGACAGGAGCACTTGTTTAATATTTTCCAGGATAGTAACTAATGCTCACCTTTCAAGTAAGGAATACTCAGTTGTAAGGGAATGAAATCTCTGACTCTACAGCAGTTGGAAAACTACAACCCAGGGGCCACACCATTCAGACCAACTGCTTTTGTAAATAAAGTTGGATTGGAACACAGCCATGCCTGTCTCTTTATGTTCTGTCTAGGGCTGCTACAAATGCAGAGGGGAGGAGTTGTAATTGACATCCTATGGCCAGCAAAACCTAAAATACTTTTCATCTGACTCTTTCCAGAAAGTTTGCTGATGCCTGGACTAGAACATTCATTTTGTTTTCTAACAAAATAATTTCCATTGTACTGTTTAATAACTGAATTCACAAATATTTTCCCATTCCATTGGCTAGGAAACTAAGTTAGAGCCAATGGTACAAGGAAAGCATTAATGACATTATGTTTGCTAACAAAGATGTTTGGGACTGGTGATTTATCATCTCAGCCCAGTACCACACCTGCTTGGTCTGAATCCACACATCTGTATCAGGAACACAGTACGCAATTCACATTTTCTGCTGTTATTATAAGAACAAAGCTTTAGTGTAAAGACTTAGTCACATATAGTATTTATAATGATATATCAAAATCATCAAGTGAATTACAAATAAGACATGATGAACTGGTGTTTAGAATGGGAAGGACATTTCTCACCAGGTGCTAATAATTTGAAGGTAGATTTGACTGCAGGCTTACTTACGTTGATACAGCGCTCCCTTAATCAAAGGATAGTTGAAAAGAATATGAAATGAGCTGACACATTTTGACATGATTGCCAATTGCAGGGCAGATACACGTGCACTGCACATTGGGAATGCATTGGAAAGCATTTCATTCCCTTAAGTTATGGATTTTAAATCAGTTCCTGAGATGAACATGTCAAACATAATGCTCACAGTTCTGAAACACTCACCCAAACCAGGAAAATGTGCATGGAAGTCTTTCCCATTTCTGCATATCCCCAACTTACTTTGAATTACAACATAAACTATAAAAGAAGCAGAAGAAAATATAACTTGTTGTGTGTAGGGTAGGGAAGAATATCTAAACATAAAAGCAAAGGAAGAAACCATAAAGGAAAAACAGAACAATTTGACACATAAAACTTTAAAATATCTGTATATCAAAAAAAGTTGTAAAAATGACAAAAGAAAAATATATATAATATAAAAGGCTATATTCTTAATATATTCCAAATCTTTAACATTTATGAAAAATAATAAACAACATTCATTAAATTAACCATTCAACAAACTTTAAGTGAACATCTGCCCTAATAGGCTTGGGCTCGCATGGCTGACCTCACTGTTCCAGGACTGATACGTGTCCGGGAACTTGGAACTTGCAGGACTGGAACCAGGATACTTCCAGGCACTTCTGGGATCAGAATGACGGGACCCCAGTTCTTCTTCCAGCATAGAATGATCTTCACCCTGGTATTCTGGGTGAAGAGTCTCAGTTTCCTCATCTTAAACTGGGTTCTAACAAGAATACTTAACTCCTAGGCTTGTAGTGAAGATTAAACAAGAAGAAATGTACAGAGCTCACAGACATGGCTTATAGCACTTGCTGTAAATTTTATGATATCACATTATCTTCATTGTTTGTCAGATGTAGAGGCTTGCTAGTTTTTTCTCAATATCTATTCTTTTTTGGCGTGCTGCAGTTCATGAGGTCGCAAAGAGTCGGACACGACTGAGCGACTGATCTGATCTGATTCTTTTTCGGAGAAGGCAATGGCACCCCACTCCAGTACTCTTGCCTGGAAAATCCCATGGACGGAGGAGCCTGGTAGGCTTCAGTCCGTGGGGTTGCTAAGAGTCGGACACAACTGACCAACTTCACTTTCACTTTTTACTTTCATGCATTGGAGAAGGAAATGACAACCCACTCCAGTGTTCTTGCTTGGAGAATCTCAGGGACGGGGGAGCCTGGTGGGCTGCTGTCTATGGGGTCACACAGAGTCGGACACGACTGAAGTGACTTAGCATAGCATGCTGCTGCTACTGCTGCTAAGTCGCTTCAGTCGTGTCCGACTCTGCGATCCCATAGACGGCAGCCCACCCAGGCTCCTTTGTCCCTGGGATTCTCCAGGCAAGAATACTGGAGTGGGTTGCCATTTCCTTCTCCAATGCATGAAAGTGAAAAGCGAAAGTGAAGTCGCTCAGTCGTGTCCGACTCTTAGCGACCCCATGGACTGCAGCCCACTAGGCTCCTCCATCCATGGGATTTTCCAGGCAAGAGTACTGGGGTGGGGCGCCATTGCCTTCCCTGTAGCATAGCATAGCATTCTTTTTTTTAAATTGAAGTATAATTTACAATGTTGTGTTAGTTTCAGTTCAGTTCAGTTCTGTTCAGTCGCTCAGTCATGTCCGACTCCTTGCGACCCCATGAATCGCAGCACGCCAGGCCTCCCTGTCCATCACCAACTCCCGGAGTTCACCCAGACTCACGTCCATTGAGTCAGTGATGCCATCCAGCCATCTCATCCTCTGTCGTCCCCTTCTCCTCCTGCTCACAATCCCTCCCAGCGTCAGAGTCTTTTCCAATGAGTCAACTCTTTGCATGAGGTGGCCAAAGTACTGGAGTTTCAGCTTTAGCATCATTCCTTCCAAAGAAATCCCAGGGCTGATCTCCTTCAGAATAGACTGGCTGGATCTCCTTGCAGTCCAAGGGACTCTCAAGAGTCTTCTCCAACACCACAGTTCAAAATCATCGATTCTTTGGCGTTCAGCCTTCTTCACAGTCCAACTCTCACATCCATACATGATGACAGGAAAAACCATAGTCTTGACTAGATGGACCTTTGTTGGCAACGTAATGTCTCTGCTTTTGAATATGCTATCTAGGTTGGTCATAACTTTCCTTCCAAGGAGTAAGTTTCAAGTGTACAGCAAAGTGATGCATTGTGTGTGTGTGTGTGTGTGTGTGTGTGTGTGTGTGTGTGTATTTATATGGCTTCCCTGGTGGCTCAGATGATAAAGAATCTGCCTGCAATGAGGGAGACTTGAGTTCAGTCTCTGGCTCAGCAATATCTTCTGGAGAAGGGAGTGGCTACTCATTCCAGTGTTCTTGCCTGGAGAATTCCATGGACAGAGGAGCCTGGTGGGCTGCAAGTCCACTGGGTCGGAAAGAGTCAGATGCAACAGAGCAACTAACATTTTCACTTTTTTTCATATATATATATATATTTCAGATTATTTTCCATTATAGTTTACTACAAGATATTGAATATATAGTTCCCTGTGCTATCCACTAAGAGCGCCTCGCCGGCTGCGACCGGCGCACTAAGAGCGCCTCGCCGGCTGCGACCGGCGCACTAAGAGCGCCTCGCCGGCTGCGACCGGCGCACTAAGAGCGCCTCGCCGGCTGCGACCGGCGCACTAAGAGCGCCTCGCCGGCTGCGACCGGCGCACTAAGAGCGCCTCGCCGGCTGCGACCGGCGCACTAAGAGCGCCTCGCCGGCTGCGACCGGCGCACTAAGAGCGCCTCGCCGGCTGCGACCGGCGCACTAAGAGCGCCTCGCCGGCTGCGACCGGCGCACTAAGAGCGCCTCGCCGGCTGCGACCGGCGCACTAAGAGCGCCTCGCCGGCTGCGACCGGCGCACTAAGAGCGCCTCGCCGGCTGCGACCGGCGCACTAAGAGCGCCTCGCCGGCTGCGACCGGCGCACTAAGAGCGGCCCAGAGGAGCTACCCCACGACCGAGGTCAGGAAGGGCGGTGGTGAGGAGATACCCCTCCTCCAAGGTCAGGAAGGGCGGCAGTGAAGAGAGACCTCTCGTCCAAGGTAAGGTGCGATGGCTGTGCTTTGCTGGAGCAGCCGGGAAGGGATACCCCACGCCCAAGGTAAGAGAAACCCAAGTGGGACGGTGGGTGTTGCAGGAGGGCATCAGAGGGCAGACACACTGAAACCATACTCTCAGAAAACTAGTCAATCTAATCACACTAGGACCACAGCCTTGTCTAACTCAATGAAACTAAGCCATGCCTGTGGGGCCACCCAGGATGGGCGGGTCATGGTGGAGAGATATGACAGGGTGTGGTCCGCTGGAGAAGGGAATGGCAAACAACTTCAGTATTCTTGCCTTGAGAACCCCATGAACAGTATGAAAAGGCAAAATGATAGGATACTGAAAGAGAAACTCCCCAGGTCAGTAGGGGCCCAATATGCTACTGGAGATCAGTGGAGAAATAACTCCAGAAAGAATGAAGGGATGGAGCCAAAGCAAAAAGAATACCCAGCTGTGGATGTGTCTGGTGATAGAAGCAAAGTCTGATGCTGTAAAGAGCAATATTGCATAGGAACCTGGAATGTCAGGTCCATGAATCAAGGCAAATTGGAAGTGGTCAAACAAGAGATGGCAAGAGTGAATGTCGACATTGTAGGAATCAGTGAAGTAAAATGGACTGGAATGGGTGAATTTAACTCAGATGACCATTATATCTACTACTGCAGGCAGGAATCCCTCAGAAGAAATGGAGTGGCCATCATGGTCAACAAAAGAGTCTGAAATGCAGTACTTGGATGCAATCTCAAAAACGACAGAATGATCTCTGTCCGTTTCCAAGGCAAACCATTCAATCTCACAGTAATCCAAGTCTATGCCCCAACCAGTAACACTGAAGAAGCTGAAGTTGAACAGTTCTATGAAGACCTACAAGACCTTTTAGAACTGACACCCATAAAAGATGTCCTTTTCATTATAGGGGACTGGAATGCAAAAGTAGGAAGTCAAGAAACACCTAGAGTAACAGGCAAATTTGGCCTTGGAATACAGAATGAAGCAGGGCAAAGACTAATAGAGTTTTGCCAAGAAAATGCACTGGTCATAGCAAATACCCTCTTCCAACAACACAAGAGAAGACTCTATACATGGACATCACCAGATGGTCAATACCAAAATCAGATCGATTATATTCTTTGCAGCCAAAGATGGAGAAGCTCTATACAATCAGCAAAAACAAGACCAGGAGCTGACTGTGGCTCAGACCATGAAATCCTTATTGCCAAATTCAGACTGAAATTGAAGAAAGTAGGGAAAACCACTAGACCATTCAGGTATGACCTAAATCAAATCCCTTATGATTATACAGTGGAAGTGAGAAATAGATTTAAGGGCCTAGATCTGATAGAGTACCTGATGAACTATGGAATGAGGTTCGTGACATTGTACAGGAGACAGGGATCAAGACCATCCCCATGGAAAAGAAATGCAAAAAAGCAAAATGACTGTCTAGGGAGGCCTTACAAATAGCTGTGAAAAGAAGAGAAGCAAAAAGCAAAGGAGAAAAGGAAAGATATAAACATCTGAATGCAGAGTTCCAAAGAATAGCAAGAAGAGATAAGAAAGCCTTCTTCAGTGATCAATGCAAAGAAATAGAGGAAAACAACAGAATGGGAAAGACTAGGGATCTCTTCAAGAAAATCAGAGATACCAAAGGAACATTTCATGCAAAGATGGGCTTGATAAAGGACAGAAATGGTATGGACCTAACAGAAGCAGAAGATATTAAGAAGAGGTGGCAAGAATACACAGAACTGTACAAAAAAGATCTTCACGACCCAGATAATCATGATGGTGTAATCACTCACCTAGAGCCAGACATCCTGGAATGTGAAGTCAAGTGGGCCTTAGAAAGTATCACTACAAACAAAGCTAGTGGAGGTGATGGAATTCCAGTGGAGCTATTCCAAATCCTGAAAGATGATGCTGTGAAAGTGCTGCACTCAATATGCCAGCAAATTTGGAAAACTCAGCAGTGGCCACAAGATTGAAAAAGGTCAGTTTTCATCCCAGTCCCAAAGAAAGGCAATGCCAAAGAGTGCTCAAACTACCGCACAATTGCACTCATCTCACACGCTAGTAAAGTAATGCTCAAAATTCTCCAAGCCAGGCTTCAGCAATATGTGAACCATGAACTTCCTGATGTTCAAGCTGGTTTTAGAAAAGGCAGAGGAACCAGAGATCAAATTGCCAACACCTGCTGGATCATGGAAAAAGCAAGAGAGTTCCAGAAAAACATCTATTTCTGCTTTACTGACTATGCCAAAGCCTTTGACTGTGTAGATCACAATAAACGGTGGAAAATTCTGAGAGAGATGGGAATACCAGACCACCTGATCTGCCTCTTGAGAAATCTGTATGCAGATCAGGAAGCAACAGTTAGAACTGGTCATGGAACAACAGACTGGTTCCAAATAGGAAAAGGAGTACGTCAAGGCTGTATATTGTCACCATGTTTATTTAACTTATATGCAGAGTACATCATGAGAAATGCTGGACTGGAAGAAACACAAGTTGGAATCAAGATTGCTGGGAGAAATATCAATAACCTCAGAGATGCAGATGACACCACCCTTATGGCAGAAAGTGAAGAGGAGCTAAAAAGCCTCTTGATGAAAGTGAAAGTGGAGAGTGGAAAGGTTGGCTTAAAGCTCAACATTCAGAAAACGAAGATCATGGCATCTGGTCCCATCACTTCATGGGAAATAGATGGAGAAACAGTGGAAACAGTGTCAGACTTTATTTTTCTGGGCTCCAAAATCACTGCAGATGGTGACTGCAGCCATGAAATTAAAAGATGCTTACTCTTTGGAAGGAAAGTTATGACCAACCTAGATAGCATATTCAAAAGCAGAGACATCACTTTGCCAACAAAGGTTCTCCTAGTCAAGGCTATGGTCTTTCCTGTGGTCATGTATGGATGTGAGAGCTGGACTGTGAGGAAGGCTGAGTGCTGAAGAATTGATGCTTTTGAACTGTGGTGTTGGAGAAGACTTTTGAGAGTCCCGTGGACTGCAAGGAGATCCAACCGGTCCATTCTGAAGGAGATCCGCCCTGGGATTTCTTTGGAAGGAATGATGCTAAAGCTGAAACTCTAGTACTTTGGCCTCCTCATGTGAAGAGTTGACTCATTGGAGAAGACTCTGATGCTGCGAGGGATTGAGGGCAGGAGGAGAAGGGGACGACAGAGATGAGATGGCTGGATGGCATCACTGACTCGATGAATGTGAGTCTGAGTGACCTCCGAGAGCTGGTGATGGATAGGGAGGCCTGGCGTGCTGCAGTTCATGGGGTCGCAAAAAGTCGGACACGACTGAGCGACTGATCTGATCTGATCTGATATGATATGCAGAGTACATCATGAGAAACGCTGGACTGGAAGAAACACAAGCTGGAATCAAGATTGCTGGGAGAAATATCAATAACCTCAGATATGCAGATGACACCACCCTTATGGCAGAAAGTGAAGAGGAACTAAAAAGCCTCTGGATGAAAGTGAAAGTGGAGAGTGAAAAGGTTGGCTTAAAGCTCAACATTCAAAAAACAAAGATCATAGCATCTGGTCCCATCACTTCATGGGAAATAGATGGGGAAACAGTGGAAACAGTGTCAGACTTTATTTTTTGGGGCTCCAAAATCACTGCACATGGTGACTGCAGCCATGAAATTAAAAGACGCTTACTCCTTGGAAGCAAAGTTATGACCAACCTAGATAGCATATTCAAAAGCAGAGACATTACTTTGCCAACAAAGGTTCATCTAGTCAAGGCTATGGTCTTTCCTGTGGTCATGTATGGATGTGAGAGTTGGACTGTGAAGAAGGCTGAGCGCCGAAGAATTGATGCTTTTGAAGTGTGGTGTTGGAGAAGACTCTTGAGAGTCCCTTGGACTGCAGGAAGATCCAACCGGTCCATTCTGAAGGAGATCAGCCCTGGGATTTCTTGGGAAGGAATGATGCTAAAGCTGAAACTCCAGTATTTTGGCCACCTCATGCAAAGAGTTGACTCATGGAAAAGACTCTGATGCTGGGAGGGATTGAGGGCAGGAGGAGAAGGGGACGACAGAGGATGAGATGGCTGAATGGCATCACTGACTCGATGGATGCGAGTCTGAGTGACCTCCGGGAGCTGGTGATGGACAGGGAGGCCTGGCGTGCTGCGGTTCATGGGGTCGCAAAGAGTCGGACACGACTGAGCGACTGATCGGATCTGATCTGATCTGATCTAGTTATCCTATCCATCCTTAACGATTTTATTCTCTGACTATTTTTAAGAAATTCTTTTCAGTCTGACATATTTTCCTATAATTTCCCCTAAAATTTTTGGATTTTACTTTTAGGTAAATTTAGATGGACTTGATTCAGTGGTTGGTCTAAAGTTGAGATCCAAATTTCTTTCTTCTGTTTGACTGTCATTCAACACAGAGACACTTTCTGAATACTCTTATCTTTTTTATCCTGATCTGTAATGCCTCCTCTGTGAAGTAACAAATCTCCATATATGCTTAAATTTGAGCAAGCTCTGCGAGTTGGTGATGGACAGGGAAGCCTGGCATGCTGCAGTCCATGGGGTAGCAGAGTCAGACATGACTGAGCAACTGAACTAAACTGATACATGCCTGGATATGTTTCTGGGTTCTCTATTCTGTTTCACCATTATATTTATCAACATTCAAATTAGCATAGCTTTATAATAACTCATTGGATTTTTAAAATTTCAATGGCTTTGTTTCATTTCTGGAACATCTATTCGGCTATTTTTCAAATACAGCTTTTCTTCATCCACGATTTTCTGAGGTTTCTTTGTGATTTCTATTCCTTATCTCTAATCAGTTAACATAATGATTATATAGTTCTGTTTAGATTATTCTATAATGTCTGATTTCAGAGCCATTACTTTCGTATTTGTTATGGCTGTTGATTTCTTCTTCAAGGAAGCTCCTGTCTTCATATTGTTAGGTCATTCTTTATGGGAGTTTCTTTACTGGGCAGTCTCAGAGTGGAAGAAATGTATTTACAGAGCAGTTTTCACTTGTTCTTGGTAAGATCCTGGGGGTTTCACCTATTTTGTGACTTATTTTAGGATACTTCATTGAAGTCTTCACACCATGTGAAAGGGAAACTGCAGACCCTTCTCCTTGTCATGGTTGTTTGATTTCCATCAGTTGACTCGTCCATATTTTTTCACATAGAGCCTAAGATCACTTGTATTCCCTGCATTAAAACTCCATTTTAGTGGACAAGGCACCTTTTAGGACTTCCAGGGTTAGCATTAATAGTACTTCTTTTAGAGTACATGTTAACAAAGGTTGTAAAGGTCCTCCTAAAATACTGCAACATAATGAGTGCTGGTAGACACCAAGGTTGAACAGACTACTACATTAACACAATATATGCATTTATAATAACAATTTATAATGTCTCCATACTTTCAAACTTGATGGAAGGAAAAGAGCCAGGACATGGATCTTCCTCAAAAAATGGGTTGAGGAATAATCTCTTTTTACCTAGAGCAAAAATGGACATCATTCTGCTTCCTGTCTCTAAAAAGAATTTCACACCACTTAAAGTTCTACGTGCTAGCTCTTCATGAACAAATGTGTAAATCATAGGTATCAAACTGCTTTAAATTGGACAATAGTTTGCTAAATTGGAGGAGAAAAATTATTTTGCACTTTATAACACAGACATATAATGACATATTTTAGCAAATTTTCTGAAAGATTCTGATCCATATTTTTATTTAATTTTATACATCTAGAAGAGTATTGCTATAAAGTCAGGGTTTAGGCAGTTCAGTTCATTAGTTTGCATCATTGACATTTTTTAATGTCTGTAACTTTCTAGATTATAACAACATCTCTCTTTCTTTGAGCAAGACTTATCCTAGTAACATGAGTATTAAATAGATAATAAAAAAATTATACATTGCAGATGCCATAATGTACCAATGGCATTTCCAACAAGCATACATGTTGATGATTTTTGCAAGTCAAATTTATTTCTAATGAAATTAGAAAATATATTGTGGAAATACCATGTGAAGTGAAGTGAAAGTCGCTCAGTGGTGTCCGACTCTTTGTGGCCCCATGGACTACATAGTCCATGGAATTCTCCAGGCCAGAACCCTGGAGTGGGTAGCCGTTGCCTTCTACAGGGGATCTTCAACTTAAAAAACTCCCACTCTATCAGAAAGTTGTGGCCGTTGTTTATAAGGTCTCTTAAGACAAGGGTCATGTCCTGTGGTCATGTATGGATATGAGAGCTGGACTGTGAAGAAGGCTGAGTGCCGAAGAATTGATGCTTTTGAACTGTGGTGTTGGAGAAGACTCTTGAGAGTCCCTTGGACTGCAAGAAGATCCAACCAGTCCATTCTGAAGGAGATCAATCCTGGAATTTCTTTGGAAGGAATGGTGCTAAAGCTGAAACTCCAGTATTTTGGCCACCTCATGCGAAGAGTTGACTCATTGGAGAGGACTCTGATGCTGGGAGGGATTGAGGGCAGGAGGAGAAGGGGACGACAGAGGATGAGATGGCTGGATGGCATCACTGACTTGATGGGTGTGAGTCTGAGTGACCTCCGGGAGCTGGTGATGGACAGGGAGGCCTGGCGTGCTGCGGTTCATGGGGTCGCAAAGAGTCGGACACGATTGAGCGACTGATCTGATCTGATCTAAGACAAGGGTGTTACTTGGAATTAGCCACTAGCAGCAATCAATTCTTTGGTTTTTCAAAACAAAATTTAATGCCTCCTTGAAAGAAATTCAAAATGGCAGAATAGGAAACAAAGTATGGAGAGAATGTAAGACATACAAGCATTCTCAGAGAATCTCAGAGTAAGTTAAATAATACTGGATAGGGCAAAACAACTTTTTTCTATTTTATTCTATTGTGAGTTCCACTTAATAAAAAGTTAATTAACGAAAACCAATCATTTGCTTTCTGAATTTAAAAAATAAATAGTCCATTTAAGTATATGCTAAAATGTGCTTAGCATAGTATAAAATTTATCGCATTTTCATAGAAATACATAGATTAGTAGCAAGATAATGGGCAATGAGTAACATTTTCTCCAAGCTATTAAATTCTTTTAATGTTCTATGGTACAAGGAAATGTGGATTTAATGTGAGGTTATACTTCTACAGATTTTTATCTGTATCTCTCCAGTGAGTTGTTATTTCAGAACATTTGTAACTCTTAGCAGAGAAAACTCTCATTTTATATTCTTGCAAGCTGGAACCAAAAGAAAGTGTTTGGGAGCTTCTGACACAAAAAGGTTTCATTTTCCTAGCACAGCCGAACTATTAGAAGTTTGACTGCTATCCAATATATTGAATACCTTTTATGTTTCCTGTTCATTTTGGATGGGAGCAAGGGAAATGAGACTGAGTCATCCTTTAAGTCAGCCCCCTAAGAATTGAGGATTTAAGGCTAGAGGTTGCATAGTTGCAATCTGCCTGATCCACTGTTCATGTTATAAGAGGTGAAGGATGGCTTTAACTACAATTCCAAAAACACAGGAGCTGGCGTAGAAACCAAAGCCAAAATGAGAAGATGGGAGGTCAGAAACACGAGGAGTCTTATTAAACCTATCAATCAAGAAATATTTATAAAGGGCCTAAAATGTATCTCACTTTATATCAGGCAAGAAAAGATCAAATCTCAAGGAAAAGAGGAAAATAAGTACTCAAAAGGCAGCATATTATATAATCATATGAACATATGAAAGTAAAATTAGTCTCGCAAAGGAAACCAAAGGGCAAAGAGAATAGAAGTAAAACTAGAAGTAAAAAAATAATATACAGAAAAACAATTGGAAAAGAGAATTAGATAGAAAGAGCTGGTCAAATAACAGTAATGAATAATTTTCCTAAAAAGCAGTTGACAGAGTCACACCTGGCCCAGAAGAGGGGAGAATTCAAGTACATTTTCTGACCCAATCTAAAATATCATATGATATCACTTATAAGTAAAATCTCAAAAACAAAAAAGATACAAGTGAGCTTATTTGTAACAAATAAGAAAACAAGACAGAAATAGACCCACAGACATGGAAAACAAACTTACGGTTACCAAAGAGGAAAGGGGTGGGTTATATATATAAAATACATAAACAACCAGGACCTACTATATAGCAAAGGGAACTATACTCAATATTTTGTAATAACATATAAGGGAAAAGAATCTGAAGACTATATACATGTAATTGAATCACACCTGAAACTAACACAACATTGTAAATCAACTATACTTCAATAAGAAAAAAAAAAAAGCCAAGTCTAAGATCATATAATGCCAGCTCTAGGTGAGACCTCAGAGACCTGCCCCTGCTCTCTCCAGGAAGAAAGACAAGTGTCCTGTGGTCAGGTCACACCAAGAAGCAGATCTCAAGCTAGAACCCACATCTTGGATTCCCCTGCGGCCACTTGCAATCCAAGTCCTGCTCAAGGCCTCAAAGCAAAAGAAAGACCTCATGAAAGCCGCAGCCTTAAAGAGGAGAAAGGAGTTGGAGACTAGAAAGAGCAGACTGAAAGGAAGACACAGTAGCAAAACATCGTTAGTGCGACCTGAATTCCAGGCGGTCCAGCCAAGCAGAAGGAGAGGCTGTGCATTTGCTTTCCACATGCCCTCCACATGCCAAATCAGCCTTTGAGTTTGAAAATGCCCATTTACCTAGGACGCTTGACTTGACCGCATGTGTCTGTGGGCCCTTTATGACACCTACTTTTTCTCGTTTCAGAAGCACTGAAATACAATTTGAGAAACACTATAGCTCACCCGACCTTTTTCAAAGCTCCCAGACAAATTCCAAACTCGCCAGCTTTCCTCATCTCAGGAGTGTGAAATCTTATTTTCCAGTTCTCTGCTCAAATTTAACAAGCCACCTCCTGCTTAACCTTCTTCTGTGAAACCTGAAAGCACCAGACAATTGTACGCCCAGCCCTTGCTCCTCTGAGCCCCGCAACTCTGCTCATCTGAAGTCCTTAGAGCCACAATTTCAAATCTCTGATAATAGCCCTGAGCGACCCGGAGTATAATGTAAGGTTTAACTTATGTCTTTGTACCTTAAATACACAAGAACATCCCCCCACCAAAAAAAAAAAAAAAAAAAAAAAAAGGCATCTTTCTACCCAACCTCCCACCCTTTGACTTTAAGAAAGACGCATTCAGACAGCATTTAATTGTCTCCAAACTATCAAAGACTGATTAAATGAATCTATGTGGAGGCTGGGGTTTTGTTGATGATGTTGTTTTTACTGCTTTCTGGTGAAGATATACTTAGTGAAAACACTATGGCTCTCAATTAGGCAGCTGGGTGACTTATAAATATATATTTATGTTTGAAGCCTAAGTGGCCATTGGCTTCCCTACTGTTTTACTTAGCTAACAAAACAACTCTATCAAAGTAAGTATTATTCCAAAACCCAACTTCCTGTGCAGAATGCTCCCACGTGCACCATCAGTCTGGCTCTCTGATGAACTACATCGTTTCTTATAAACTGTCCATGGCCCATAAATTTCCAGGCATAAAGGCTATTACTGTGCTGTGCAAATCTGCAGAGAATTTGGGCCTTTCAAACTCCGTTTTACCTGGTTGGAAATGAGGCTAGGGGAGAAACTCATCTCCAAACTTCCTCTCTTCTTCTTGTCAGCCCCACTCCCATTTGATCAGGGAGAATTGTTTAATGTACACAAGATTGGAGCAGGGTTTATTTCGACTGATTTTAAGCAGCTTCTGTATCAAATTAGCATCTTCTTTCTGTGAGAGCTACATATCAGGGAAGAGGAAAAAGAGATGGGGCAATTTTCTAATTAATCTGCTAAGTGTAGATTGGAAAGTTCATAAGGCAAAAAAAAATCATTTTTATTGCAGTAGCTAAATGATTCTAGACAATAGTGAAAGAGGAATCATAAGAAAATGCTTTAGGCGGGAGGAGGGTTCAGGATGGGAAACACAAGTATACCTGTGGCAGATTCATTTTGATACATGGCAAAACCAATACAATATTGTAAAGTTAAATAAAATTAAAATAAAATTAAAAAAAGAAAATGCTTTAGAATCCCAGTGAATGGCTAAATGTAGTTTATATCAGTATAAATTATGTTACTCAAGACTGTATAATCATCAGAAAATGTAAGGCTACTACCAGATTTCTGGTCTAAAAATGAATAATATTGTCTAGCAACACCCTAATCCTCACTGGCATCCAGTTCTCATGTTTGTGCTTCACAGTTTACAGTGGGTTCCTAGACATAATCTCATTTGACCTTCATGAATAGGTACAAAGGATTTACAAGGACAAATGGGGCAATGACAGGTGGTTGTCCCTAAGATTTCTTGACAACTCATCACCAATTTCCTTCAGTTTCCTTTAATGATGAAAACAATGGTGGTGATATTGATAGTAGGTAGACTATGCCATGTGACCTGCAGACCAGGGTATCACTAAACATTTGCTACAAAGGAAGCGAAAATATAAGCTAATGTTTTCCAAAGCCAAGCCACTTCAATTTATAAACATCACTATGATGGTTTTGAGAGCAGATTAATCCACATTAGAATTTTCAAGACAAATAGGGAGGATTCCTCAAGTAAAGAAAGAAAAGAAGGAAGGAAGGAAAGACTTGCGCTATTTTCAGACACCGTGTTTCCAAGGGTTTTTTCCTTGTGCTAAAAAGCAGTCTCACCTTACCATCCTCTAACCTAGAATCTGTCTTTTCACCTTCACACTTCCATTCACATCTCATTAAGTAAACAGTGAGATGCTCATGCTATTGTTAGTCTTTTTGACATAGAATTACAGTGTTTTGTTAAAGAATTTTTCCCAGCATATAAGGAAATTGTGGTTGTTTGTGTGATGTATTTAGTGCAGAGGAGGCCAGTAAATTCTAAGGAGATAACAGCGGTTTTTCTTCCTTAATCACTTTAAAACCATTAAAAAGTTTTTTTTTCAGGCAGTTATAATTCTAATGTGAACATATTCGTCAAGCACAGTAACTGAATCTAAGTTGCAGGATGTGGAGTAGAGGAGAACAGAGAATGAAATAACATCCCAGCATCTCAGTGTCTGGGTCTCAGTATTCCTTTAAAAATAAAGTCCTACTTACTAAATTACTGCTGCATTTATAATATTATGATGGTTTTCATCTTTTATGTCTTGAAAAATACTGCTCATTGTACTATAATATATATTCTACAACAAGTAGGATTCAACAGGACCATGTTTTTTCCCCAGATGTAATTTCTCCACCATTTACATATAAGATTTTCACTGAAAATTCTCTTTCCAGAGAAATATTCAAAATGAATACTATAATTTTTAATAAAATCACAACCACTGCATGCCATTGAATGATTTTTAAAATATCAATAGAAAAATCCTAGGTAACTGAAATAAGATGTAAAAAGTAGCACAGAAAATTATTTTTCATTGTTTACTTTGGGATTCAGTCATTTAAAGTGCTTATTATGTGTGCAAGATGAGGTTATTCTCTTGTGGAAGTTTTCTTTTAAAAAGATCATAAAATCTCACTGTGAATATTTAACCGAAGAGTAATAACACTGTGTCAGATACTTACACAGCATAATAGTGCAACACTCTGCATTCTGACATCTGTCCATGCAGATGTTTAAAACTTAAGTTCTTCAAGATTTTTTTTTTAAGTTTCACATACAAAGATCTGGAAATCATTTTTTATATTAAAGCTACTTTGTTAACAATTTCACTGTCAGCAATTTAATTAATTGAAACAGGCAGACACCAGTGATTTATACAGGTTTTCTAAGAAGAATTTGGTCTGATTGGAGAAAAAAAAAAAAGATCTACAAGCAACTTTTTTTACTGACACACTATCATCAATCACCTTGTAAAAAAATTTACATCATTTACATGTATATATATAATTTCTTATTCTTATTTGGGGTTTTTTTTCCCCTCTTGATTTGTGTCAGTGTAGTAAGTAATTTGATCTCAAAAAGGAATTATTAATTTTCAAAGCAACAATAGCTATGTTGTGTTAGGATATGTTCAAAAAGTAACTCTGAGTTATCCTTCTCATATGCCATAATGTCGCTGCTAAATATGAATGTGATATATTTCTTTTTAATTAAAAGTAGTTGCATTGTGGTGTGATTTTTAATAACTTCAATGTCTTTGGATTTGTACATTTTAGATTCATGTTGGAACTTGTACACCACCACATGCTGATTGCAAAATTCATTAGCGCGTAAATCATGTTTTAGCGATCGTCTTTTAAGCAAGTTAGTTTGATTGTGAAGCACTCACTGGTTAGCTTATTTATTATGAAGGTTTTTCAGGCACAGCAGTTAAGTTAATCAGTAACAAATAAAAGATTTAAACCTATAGATATGTCAGCAATTAAAAAAAAAAAAAAACAAACATTTGGGACTTCTTAATAAACACTCATGAAAATATGTTGTAATGTTTACTTCAGAAACCATATTTCCATATTACATGCAAAGTTTAAAGGAGATTTTCTAGTCCTGTTGAAAACAGGAGGGAACATACATTATTTTCTTGAGTTTATTACCTGACTATATGTCCATAGAAGACACTTCACTTGATTTGCTTTAGAATCAATATGCATTTTGCTATTTTTGTTTTTATACATGGCTTAAGATGTTGCTATCACTTATGATAAAGTCCTCTCACTTACCCATGTCTCTGGTAGGTATATAGTATCAATAACTTTAAACAAGATTAAGTGAATTCATTCTTAGAAGGTTTTGATGTTGTAATTCTCTTATTCCATAAAATTTTATGGAAGAAAATCATGATACCAAATATAATTAGGACCAAATTCAAACTGATGAGCAAAAGCTTCTTTTCCTCCACTGAGTCATTTTATAAAATAAACAAAAAGTGTGAGACATCATGACTTTAACAGTGGGTTTATATACAAACTGTGAAACTTTGAAAAAAAATCTCTGGGTCTCAGTTTCCTTATCTTTAAAATGATTGGAAGCGGAAGAGGATTGAAGTAGGTCATATCTAAGCTCCTCGCAAATGTTGAAATTGTATGATCTTATGAGTCCAGTATAATCTCCTTTAAGTCCCAGAGGAACAAATTTGTAACTCCAAAGATAATGCAATGCCGCGCAATGGCGTCTTTTCAACAAATAGTTACCCATAATGACGACTTGGTACTTAGACAAAGTTCTCACAAAGTTAAGGGAAGCTTTCAGGTTTTTGTCTACAAAATCCAGGTCAATCTTATCTGTAATGGGGCCAGACAAACAAGATCTAAGGGCAGAATAAACATTTTCAACCCGAGAAGGCAATGGCACCCCACTCCAGTACTCTTGCCTGGAAAATCCCATGGACGGAGGAGCCTGGTGGGCTGCAGTCCATGGGGTCGCTAAGAGTCCGACAGGACTGAGCGACTTCTCTTTCACTTTTCACTTGCATGCATTGGAGAAGGAAATGGCAACCCACTCCAGTGTTCTTGCCTGGAGAATCCCAGGGACAGGGGAGCCTGGTGGGCTGCTGTCTATGGGGTCACACAGAGTCGGACACGACTGAAGTGATTTAGCAGCAAACATTCTCAACATTTTGGGGTAAATTATTAAGATGATTGTTCAAATTTCCACTTGTTTTACCAGAGTCTCTAAATATTCTCTCCATATTTTTCTCTATAAGACTCGTGGGAAGTTCAAGGTTTGGGGTGGTTTTGCCCATTTTTAACTCTTTCAGTCAACAAAGGAGATACAGAAGATATTTTCATCAAAACAGTATCTTTTGCTAAATTAAAAATGACTTAAAGTATAGTAACCAGGAGACCATGATATCTGGCTGCTTTGAAATGAACTGAATTTAAGTGGAAAATTCATTTCCACCAATCTGGGTAGTATTCAAGTACAAAAGTATGTCTTCCTAATTCATCTTCCATTTTGCCCAAAGTTCAGCATATCAGGAGAGGAGAGATATGTAGTGTTACTTTTGTGCTTGATGTTAAAATTAAAATAGGGAGTGGGGTGGGGAAATCCCACCTGGAGTAAATTTTAAGTTTTGTTTGATGTCATAATTTTTATCACAAAAGCATCATACCCATTCCAAATCATGTAGCATGATCTCAAATGTTACTCAGTCTCTAATGGACTCAATAGGACTAGCCTTAGTGGAGCAAGACCCTAATTTCTTCCAAATGCATCCTTCTTTGAATTAAACAGTGAGACAGGGGGAAACACTATGTTAATGTATTTTAACTGCTAAAGGTGCTTTAGCTCAAAAGGATGTCAAAGGATATAAAGGCCCAAAATATTCAACTGTGTGTGTTTCCGTGAAATCTTTTTAATTTGTCAGTTAAATCACACTCAACCAGAGCTTTGCAGGCTTTCCCAGACATTTACATGCGCCAAGAGGAAGCCAAGCATAATTTTGGAAACTGTAATTAGAATTTCTTTTTTTCATATGATAGAAAAACTCAAAATAACAATAACAAACAAAAAAGAAGGGAAAGGAGGAAAGAGGAGAAGAAGGAAGCAAGGAAAGAAAGAAGGGAGGGAGGGAGGAAGGGAGGAAAAGGGTAAAAACTTCCTTCACAGGTAAAAATAGAAGTGAGCAGTTCAGGGCTAGTAAAGTGATTGCAAGCTGTCATGAAAAGCCCAGGCTTCTGTCATTTGCTCTAAGATCCTACCAGGGGGCTTCTATCGCCAAGGTTGCTTCATAGTCCCAGATAGTTGCTAGAACTTTGGCTAACCCCTCACAATTGCTGCTTTAACAACGTAGGAATAACAGAAAAACAAAAGGGTCAGTTTAACAGCCTGTGTTATAAATTTTTCTCTCTCTCTTTGGTGTTGCAAGAGGTTGAGTTAGAAATTGGCAGGCCAGCTACTTTCTAGTGAGTGAGTGGAAAGAGTATATGACCTTTGGAAATACAGACCTGGCACCAAATAATGCCACTGCCATCGATTTGTTCTCTGTTTTTCTAGAGTTCTTTTGTCACTCCAAGCATTGGTTTCCTCACCTGTAAAGAAAGGTTCACAACTTGTAGGATCGATGCAAGGAATAAAAGCCACAGAAAACCTCATGGTATGTCAAGCATAGGAGCTCAGCTTGATGCTCTGGGATAACCTGGAGGGATGGAATGGGGGCTGGGTGGGAGGGAAGTTCAAAGAGGGAGGGGATATAGGTATACATGTAGCTAATTCACTTTGTTGTACAGCAGAAACCAACACGTTGTAAAGCTTGCTTTTCACGCTTACATTCTAAGCCACTTCAGTCATGTCCAACTCTTCATGACCCTATGGATTGTAACCCACCAGGCTTCTCTGACCACGGGACTCTCCAGGCAAGAATACTGGCGTGGGTTGCTGTGCCCTCTTCGGGGGATCTTCTTGACCCAGAAGATACTCAGGTATCGAGCCTGAGTCTCCTGTTGCTCCTGCACTGCAGGCAGATTCTTTACTCCTGCATCACTGGAGAAGCCCTAAACTTCTTTTAGGATCCATCAAAAAGACAGGACCAGAGAAGGCAATGGCACCCCACTCCAGTACTCTTGCCTGGAAAATCCCATGGATGGAGGAGCCTGGTAGGCTGTAGTACATGGGGTTGCTAAGAGTCAGACACGACTGAGCAACTTTGACTTCACTTTCACTTCTCACTTTCACGCATTGGAGAAGGAAATGGCAACCCACTCCAGTGTTCTTGCCTGGAGAATCTCAGGGACGGGGGAGCCTGGTGGGCTTCCGTCTATAGGGTCGCACAGAGTCGGACACAACTGGAGCAACTTTGCAGCAGCAGCAGCAGCAGCAAAAAGACAGGACACAGTGAGAGTGGCTCCCACTGGCCATATCTAAGAGATCATAGCATAAAAATAAATGATGTAGTAATGAAGCAGAATCCATGAGCTAAAACAAGAATCTGCTAGTACATACAGATAGAAATAAGTAAATAAAAAAATAAAAAAGAAAAACAAGAAAGCTTTGTTTTACAATAGAATATCTACTAATAAATATATTAAACTGATGGAGTTAGAAGACTGTCCATGGATGTTAAAACCACTGAATAAAAGTCTTGGGAGAGAAGATAGGTAAACAATAATCTCAAACCGTCTCTCACTTAGCAGACAACACCTTAATCAACTGAACAAAGTTAATGTCACTAACCCTGGAACAAACAGACGTCATTTGCCAACTGATTCCATGGACTGAGGGCACCTCATCTCTTCTGTGGTACTCTTGCAAAACAATGTTCAAACTACCACACAATTGCACTCATCTCACACACTAGTAAAGCAATGCTTAAAATTCTCCAAGCCAGGCTTCAACATTATGTGAACCATGAAATTCCAGATGTTCAAGTTGGATTTAGAAAAAGCAGAGGAACCAGAGATCAAATTGCCAATATCCGCTGGATCATCAAAAAAGCAAGAGAGTTCCAGAAAAACATCTATTTCTGCTTTATTGACTACACCAAAGCCTTTGACTGTGTGGCTCACAACAAACTGTGGAAAATTCTTAAAGAGAAGGGAATACCAGACCACCTGACCTGCCTCTTGAGAACTCTGTATGCAGGTCAGGAAGCAATAGTTAGAACTGGACATGGAACAACAGGCTGGTTCCAAATCAGTAAAGGAGTCCATCAAGGCTATATATTGTCACCCTGCTTACTTAACTTATACACAGGGTACATCATGAGAAACGCTGGGCTGGAGGACGCACAAGCTGGAATCAAGATTGCTGGGAGAAATATCAATAACCTCAGATATGCAGATGACACCACCCTTATGGCAGAAAGCAAAGAAGAACCAAAGAGCCTCTTGATTAAAGTGAAAGAGGAGAGTGGGAAAGTTGGCTTAAAACTCAACATTCAGAAAACTAAGATCATGGCATCTGGTCCCATCACTTCATGGCAAATAGATGGGGAAACAATGGAAACACTGAGAGACTTTATTTCTAGGGGCTCCAAAATCACTGCAGATGGTGACTTCAGCCATGAAATTAAAAGACACTTGCTGTTTGGAAGAAAAGTTATGACCAATGTAGACAGCATATTAAAAAGCAGAGACATTACTTTGTTAACAAAGATCCATCTAGTCAAAGCTATGGTTTTTCCAGGAGTCATGTTTAGATGTGAGAGTTGGACTATAAAGAAGCTGAGCACCAAAGAATTGATGCTTTTGTACTGTGGTGTTGGAGAAGACTCTTGAGAGTCCTTGGACTGCAAGGAGATCCAACAAGTCCACCCTAAAGGAAATCAGTCCTGAATATTCATTGGAAGGACTGATGCTGAAGCTGAAACTCCAATACTTTGGCCACCTGATATGAAGAACTGACTGCAAATTTGAAAAGACCCTGATGCTGGGAAAGATTGAAGGCAGGAGGAAAAGGAGACAACAAAGGATGAGATGGTTAGATGGCATCACTGAGTCAATGGACTTGAGTTTGAGTGAATTCCAGGAGTTGGTGATGGATACGGAGGCCTGGTAGGCTGTAGTCCATGGGGTTGCAAAGAGTCAGACACAACTGAGTGACTGAACTGATGGACTGACTTGCCAAACATGCATAACCTGAATCCAGCTGTAAGGAAACATCATGTAAACCTTAAGTGAAGCAATTGTATGAAATCACTGGTCTGTACTCTTCAAAAGAAGCAACAGTTAGAATCTTACATGGAATAACTGACTGGTTTAAAATTGGGAGAAGGAAATGGCAACCCATTCCAGTATTCTTGCCTGGAAAATCCCGTGGACGGGGGAGGCTGGTAGGCCACAGTTCAAGGGGCTGCAAAGAGTCAGACATGACTGAGTGACTTCTCTCTCTCTCTCTTAAAATTGGGAATGGAGTATGACAATGCTGTATATTGCCACCCTGTTTATTTCACTTATATACAGAGTACATCATGAGAAATGCGGGCTGGATGAATCACAAGCTAGAATCAAGGTTTCTGGAGAAATAGCAACAATCTCAGATACACAAATGATACCATTTTAATGGCAGAAAGCTAAGAGAAACTAAAGAGCCTCTTAATGAGGATGAAAGAAGAGAATGAAAAAGCTGGCTTAAAACTCAACATTCCAAAAACGAAGATGATGGCATCTGGTCCCATCACTTCATGGCAAATGGATGGGAAAAAAAAAAGTGGAAGCAGTGACAGATTTTATTTTCTTGGACTCCAAAATCACTTTGGATGGTGACTGCCTGAAATTAAAAGATGATTCCTCCTTGGAAGAAAAGCTATGACAAACCTGCTGCTGCTGCTAAGTTGCTTCAGTCATGTCTGACTCTGTGCGACCCCATAGATGGCAGCCCACCAGGCTCCTCCGTCCCTGGGATTCTCCAGGCAAGAACACTGGAGTGGGTTACCATTTCCTTCTCCAGTGCAGAAAAGTGAAAAGTGAAAGTGAAGTTGCTCAGTCGTGTCTGACTCCTAGCGACCCCAGGGACTGCAGCCCACCAGGCTCCTCCATCCATGGGATTTTCCAGGCAAGAACACTGGAGTGGGATGCCATTGCCTTCTCCGATGACAAACCTAGACAGCATATTAAAAAGCAGAGACATCACTGTGCCAACAAAGGTCCAGATAGTCAAAGCTATGGTTTTTCTAGTAGTCATGTATGGATGTGACAGTAGGACTATCAAGAAGGCTTTTCAGTTTAGTTCAGTTGCTCAGTCGTGTTCGACTCCTTGCGACCCCATGAATCGCAGCATGCCAGGCCTCCCTGTCCATCACCAACTCCTGGAGTTCACTCAGACTCATGTCCATCGAGTCGGTGATACCATCCAGCCATCTCATCCTCTGTTGTCCCCTTCTCCTCCTGCCCCTATCCCTCCCAGCATCAGAGTCTTTTCCAATGAGTCAACTCTTCACATCAGGTGGCCAAAGTACTGGAGTTTCAGCTTTAGCATCATTCCTTCCAAAGAACACCCAGGGCTGATATCCTTTAGAATGGACTGGTTGGATCTCCTTGCAGTCCAAGGCACTCTCAAGAGTCTTCTCCAACACCACAGTTCAAAAGTATCAATTCTTCGGCGCTCAGCTTCCTTTATAGTCCAACTCTCACATCCACACATGACCACGGGAAAAACCATAGCCTTGACTAGATGGACCTTTGTTGGCAAAGTAATGTCTCTGCTTTTGAATATGCTATCTAGGTTGGTCATAACTTTTCTTCCAAGGAGTAAGAGTCTTTTAATTTCATGGCTGCAGTCACCATCTGCAGTGATTTTTGGAGCCCCCAAAAATAAAGTCTGACACTGTTTCCACTGTTTCCCCATCTATTTGCCAAGAAGTGATGGGACTAGATGCCATGATCTTAGTTTTCTGAATGTTGAGTTTTAAGCCAACTTTTTCACTCTCCTCTTTCACTTTCATCAAGAGGTTTTTTAGTTCCTCTTCACTTTCTGCCATAAGAGTGCTGAAGAATTGATGCCTTCAAATTGTAGTGTTGGAGAAGACTCTTGATAATCCCTTGGACTGCAAGGAGGTCAAAGTCATCAATCCTAAAAGAAATCAACCCTGAATATTCATTGGAAGGACTAATGCTGAAGCTCCAATACTTTGGCCACCTTTTGCGAAGAGCCAATTTCCTGGAAAAGACCCTGATGCTGGGAAAGACTGAAAGCAAAAGGAGAAGGGAGTGGCAGAGGATGAGATGGTTAGATGGAGATGGTCCACTGCCTCAATGGACATGAACCTGAGCAAATTCCAGGAGATTGTGAAGGACACGGAAGCCTGGCGTTCTGCAGTCCATGGGATCACAAAGAGTCATGACTCCTGTGACTGAACAACAACTCTTGAAAAGGGTCAAGGTCAAGAAAGACCCAGAAAGATTGTGGGTGTGGGTGTGGGTGTGGGCATGAGCGTGCACTCAATTGCTTGGCTGTGTGCAACTCTTTGCAACCCTATGGACTGTAACCCACCAGACTCCAGGGATCTTTCTGACCCAGGGATCAAACCTGAGTCTTCAGAATCTCCTGCATTGCAAGCAGATCCTTTACAAACGCTGAGCCACCAGGAAAGCCCAAGAAAGACTGAGAAACTGTTTATTCCAGATTTAAGGCCACTAAAGAAAGATGACTAGTAAAATGTCATGTATGATCCTAGATGAGATTCTAAGTCAGGAAAATATACTTATAAAGGACATTGTTTCAGCAATTGATAAAATTTGAATATGGACTGTATATTAGATAACATTATTGTATCAATCTTCAATTTCCTGATTTTAGTAATTCATCAGTACTTATGTATGAAAATCGGAGAAGGCACTGGTGCCCCATTCCAGTACTCTTGCCTGGAAAATCCCATGGATGGAGGAGCCTGGAAGGCTGCAGTCCATGGGGTCGCTAAGAGTCGGACATGACTGAGCGACTTCACTTTCACTTTTCACTTTCATGCATTGGAGAAGGAAATGGCAACCCATTCCAGTGTTCTTGCCTGGAGAATTCCAGGGACAGGGGAGCCTGGTGGGCTGCCATCTATGGGGTCACACAGAGTCAGAGTCGGACACGACTGACGTGACTTAGCAGCAGCAGCATGTATGAAAATGTTCTTTTTCTTAGAATATACTCACTAAAGTATTTGATATTAAAAGATAGCATGTCACCAATTTCAAAGGGCTTAGGAAAAATTTACATGTGAAAGAAAGAATGATACAGCAAAAATCAAAATGTATACAGTTAGTGATATCTGGGTAAAAGGTTATAGCATTACAGGAATTATTTGTATTATTCTTGTAACTTTCCTCTAAGTTTGAAATACATCAAATTGAAAAGTTTTTCATTTTTAAATTTAAAACTACAGCAGGACAAAGTCATTATTAGTTAAAAATACATCTGAAGTATTTGAAAGTGAGAAGAATTGATATTTAGAGTCTGATTTACCATATTCTGGAATAAGAGAGAGAGTGAGAAAAGGAGAGAAACAGACAAAGCAAAAGGAACATAATGTCGATCATCCCAGCTCATGAATTTGGGTGAGGGATGTATGGGGATATGTCATCCTAGTCTCTCTTCTTCTGTGTATATTTGGAATTTTTCCATAATAAAAAAGCTTTCACCTTTTAAGTCCCCCACCCCAAGCTGATGCCCATCCCTCAACTCCAGCAACAACAACGATAATCCAATGCCCTCCCCCAACACCACATTCCAGTTCACCCACATTCCTGATAGTCTTGGTGAACACTCTGGATGGTGTGGCCCAATCTCCAGACTATAATTTGCATGGAAAAGCAGCATTTTATTGGAACTATGTGAGAATTATTGGACATTCACTGATGTTTCAATACAGGAAGGAAAAGCTACCTGCTTGGGTTCTCTTAATGCACTTTGCTAATAGAGAGTGATAGAGGTTTCTGTTCATAAGTTCTTCTATTCACAAAACATGTTCCACAGCACAGCTGGAATCAGAACCCTAGAAACTGGACAAGCTTTCAGAAAGGCAGTCAGAGGGAAGGAGCTATTCTTCCCACCCTGTGAGACGACACATTTTCACACACTGCATGAACTTGACATGAGGTTGTGGAAGATATCCATCTGAGGCAGCATTTACATCTTGTAAAAGAGTAAACTGGCTATAAAAATGTAAATCTTGGGGAAATAAGTAGAAAAAAGCACTACCTAATGTTAAGATTTAAAATTAAAATCCACCAAGCTTCAGCTCCCTAAAATATGATGGAATACCGAGTCCTTCTGGGAACCCAGATCAAACAAGAGATCCTCGTTTACTGTGACTTTTATCCCTGCAAGGAGCCCAGGTGCTACTTCGTTTAAAATGTGAGAAAACAAATGGGTCATGAAGTTAATCCATTTAGTAGCGAATGCAATAGTAATGATGAGATCTAAATGTATACGGCATGTTTGAAAAAGCACCACCACACAAAAATAAATAAATAGAAATAAAAAGCACCACAGAGACATTCATCATTTAATTTCCACAAACACCTGTAAGGTAAGCCTGGAAGACAGAATTCATCCCTATTTTACAGGTGAATAAACTGGTGCTCACTATGATTGATGTCACCAAAGTCATACAATAAGGAAATGAGGATACTAGGATTCGTTCCCATAAGATTTCCCAGCTCCCAATTACTCATATTATTTCTGAGAACAATGACCGGGAAAATTGATGGGAGGAAAACATTTAATGAATACCCTGCTGTTGACAGCAGCTTCAGTACCTTACCTGTCACGGTTTCTCTAAAGCAGACTTTACAACTCAGCACCGATTATTCTAAGTCAACAGCTACACACAGGTTCACAAGACAATGTCAGATCTGCTTTTGGTCTTCTGCAACATTTTCAGTAGAATCTGATATCAACATATTATTCACAGAAACACACAACTTGATGCCACGGAGATTCTCTTGTCAACATCATGTGCCTAGGAGGATTTGAGAAAATCATTTTTAATTAAAAGTGCCAAACATTAGAATCAACCTGAGATACTCGAAATACTAAAGAGAATTAACCAGATAGGATGACTGGCCTAAATTTCACAGTTAATAAAAGGAATAAAATCATTGACTTCACCTTTGTGCTCAGATGCAGGTTTAATTCCTACTAAACATAATGAAAACACTGCCTGCAGACTCCATAACCAAACTTCATAAAAAAAATGTGGCATTGTCATTTGTATTTTTTAAATGACTCCAATATAGTTTATGCAAATCTGAACACACTAGGAAGTAAAGAAGTTTCAGCAAAGTCTAGAAGTGGACAAGAGTGGTGCTATCGTCTCCCATGATAAGCACTACAAAAGTATTTAATATATAAATGAAGTAGAGATAGACTCAGGGTTTTCTTAGCAGACATATCCTGGGTTCATTTTTACATTAAGAATGATCAATTGATGTGGTTACTATTTCTCAGATGGTAAAGGAATCCAAACTCTATGTACGTACATATGTTCAGTTGCTCAGTCATGTCCTACTCTTTGCGACCCCATAGACTGTAGCCTGCCAGGCTCCTCTGTCCATGGAGTTTTCCGGGAAGAATACTGGAATGGGTTGCAATTTCCCTCTCCAGGGGATCTTCCCAAACCAGGGATCAAACCTGTATCTCTTATGTCTCCTGCATTGGCAGGTGAATTCTTTACCACTGAGTCACCTGGGAACCCAAACTACATCTCCCTGTATTAGTGAGCTAGGGCTGCCATAACACAAGACAGATGGAGGCCAGGACGAGGACAACAGAAATTTATTTGCTCAGTGCTGATGTCTTGCAGTCCAAAATCAAACTATTGGTGGGTTTGGTTTCTTCTGAGGCCTCTCCCCTTGGCTTGCAGATGGCAGCCTTCTCCCTGTGTCTTCACATTGTTTTTTTCTCAATGTGTCTGAGCTGGAATCAAAATTGCTTGGAGAAATATCAATAATCTCAGATATGCAGATCACACCACCCTTATGGCAGAAAGTGAAGAAGAACTAAAGAGCCTCTTGAGGAAAGTGAAAGAGGAGAGTGGGAAAGTTGGCTTAAAACTCAGAATTCAGAAAACTAAGATCATGGCATCTGTTCCCATCACTTCATGGCAAATAGATGGGCAAACAATGGAAGCAGTAAGACACTTTATTGGCGGGGGTGAGGGGCTCCAAAATCACTGCAGATGGTGACTGCAGTCATGAAATTAAAAGACACAAGACACTTGTTCCTTGGAAGAAAAGCTATGACCAACCTAGACAGCATATTAAAAAGCAGAGACATTACTTTGCCAACAAAGGGTCCATATAGTCAAAGCTATAGTTTTTCCAATAGTCATGTTTGGATGTGAGAGTTGGACTATAAAGAAAGCTGAGCGCCAAAGAATTGATGCTTTTGAACTGTGGTGTTGGAGAAGACTCTTGAGAGTCCCTTGGACTGCAAGATCAAACCAGTCCATCCTAAAGGAAATCAGTCTTGAATATTCACTGGAAGGACTGATGCTGAAGCTGAAACTCCAATACTTTGGCCACCTGATGCAAAGAACTGACTCCTTGGAAAAGACCCTGATGCTGGAAAAGATTGAAGGCAGGAGGAGAAGGGGACAACAGAGGGTGAAATGGTTGGATGGCATCACTGACTAGATGGACATGAGTTTGAGTAAGCTCTGGGAGTTGGTGATGGACAGGGAAGCCTGGCGAGCTGTAGTTCATGGGGTCACAAAGAGTCAAACACGACTGCGCAACTGAACTGAACTGAACTGTACATTCCTCTTGTCTCTTTCTGTGTCAAACGCTTCTTATTTTTAAGGCACCAGTTACACCAGGTTAAGGTCCATCCATATGATCTCATTTAACTTTAATTACCCATTTTAAGTCCCTATCTCCAAATACAGCCACATTTTGAGGTACTAAATAACCCCTCGTTAGGATTCTAACATATGAATTTTGCAGGGATGGACATAATCTGTGTGTGTGTTCTCAATCATGGCCATCTCTTTGTGACCACGTGGACTGTAGCCCACTAGGCTCCTCTGTCCATGATCTAGCCCATAAAGTTCCTATTGCCTGAATCCTCAGCTCATTGATGAAGAGTCTGAGCAAAGCTGAAACCAATTTCAGATGTATGTGTAAACCTTCCCCAAGCCAAGCTGAGTTTCAAATTTTCACCAAACTCAAGTTGGCAGGGTTCCCCTTGTATCCTATATCTGCCCCCCACTATAAGTTTAGAGGTACTGGCTTGTTCTAATTATAGAACAAAATGTAGAGAAAACATCTCTTTACCTATTTGGAAGCTATCCAATTTCATATTTCCAAAAAAGAAAAAGCAGTACTCCAGATATGTATTTGAATCAACTTATTGGAGTTCAAACCAGAACTGCAAGGAGATCAAACCAGTCAATCCTAAAGGAAATCAGTCCTGAATATTCATTGGAAGGACTGATGCTGAAGCTGAAGCTCCAATACTTTGACCACCTGATGCAAAGAACTGACTCACTGGAAAAGACCCTGATGCTGGGAAAGATTGAAGGCAGGAGGTAAAGGGGACGACAGAGGATGAGATGGTTGGATGGCATCACATGACTCAGCTACTGAACTGAACTGAGTGGAGTTGATTGCCCAATTTGCCCTGTTACCAGCTAGACAACCACATGGCTACCTTTCTCTTTGTTTCTACAACCAACAAAGGTGAAAATACTACCAGATAGAAAAGTATACAAACTAGTCAATGACAAAAGCAAAACATTTCCGTGGCATGTCTTTTGCAGGGCCTGTGGAGAGAGCCTGCAACTAGACATGCTGGGTGAGGACAGTTAGCCCCCTCCTTCTTACCTCAAGACACTGCTTAAAGACTACACTCACTGAGTCACTCTTCTAGAGAGAGGATATATTATGAAGTCGTGACTATATCTCACAGGTGCCTCAAGATATTATGGAATGTTGTAACTCCACCAGTTGTCAATTATGTAAACATAACACAATGACGTCAATGATGAAGAAAGAATAATGCCATACACCACTGAGAGCAAAACCTTCCACCTAACAGGTGACTTTATCTCTGGTGACACTGACATTCAGTTTCACTGTTTTCCTGCCCTCAGAATGAGACCTCTGACACTGCAGACTTTTTGTGGCAAAAAGTCCTCCACACACACAAGGATGAGTTAACACACTCCTTCCTGAGATAAAACTACTCAAAATGTGTAAGCCTTGCTGAAGAAAATCCCACAGCCATGCACAAAACCCTGCCCTTGGGTCTCCAATTCTATTTATGGTCTTGACGCTGGCCAGTGAGCTTTGCATTTCTCATCAGCTCCCTCTCCCATTTTCCATTGTGATATTAACATTTAATCTTCTCAAGTCTTTCCCTTCCTGCTACCCTTAGGGTGACCAATCTTCCTGGTGGGTCCAGGACTAAGAGGGTTCCCTGGGGCCAGGAGTTGGACTTGCAATGCAAAAACCTGGTTACCCTCCTAACCCCTCACTAATCAAGTGACTACTCCATATCTCAAAACAGAAAATGAATGTTACCAGCTGTGAACTGCCCCAAGTTTTTCCTCCACCACCCTCTACATATACGTGGGCATGTATCTGTAGCCTTCCCTTGCCTTCAGTCTTAGGACTGGCATATCCTACTGCTGATTCAGAGCCCAATCTCCAACCCTGCTGACAGATGTCCCCAATATTTAACACCACTCTGCTCCAATTTCAACATTCCCTCCTCTTTCCCCTCATTATGCAAATACACCCAAGCTTTCCCCATCTTCAAAATCAGATATCCTTCCCCCTTCGTGTTCCCCTTTATTGACAGCCCTACACCTAGCCTTTCCTTCATGATAAACTTCTTGAAAGAGATCCAGAATGCTTTTATCTACTTTAATGGCTCCTCCTAAATTTTTATCTTCAGCCCACACTTGTTTACGAAAATGCCATGTCTTCATCTTCCTAATGAACATCTTATCTTGATAACCCACCAGTTTCTTAAACTCAAAATGTCTAAAACCAGGCTATCATTCTTCTTTCCAACATGCTCCCTCTTCTAAAGTTACTGCCACAGCAAATGGAACCATAATCTGCCCAACTTTCTAAACCAGAAACCATTCCCTTGCTTTCAACTTTTCTTTATCCTCCACCTGCATATCCATACTAGCCTCCTATCTCCTAAATATCTTATCTTATCCATCACTCTTAGTCCTGGACTTCACTGGTATCCCAACAGCCTCCTTGATGGTTTCTTAGCTCCCTAGTTCTAGCCCCATCTCCTTCAGGCTATCATCATGAGCTTGAAATCTGTGAGGTCACAGATCAAATTATTCTTACTATGTAGGAGTAGAGAAAATCTTTGTTTTAGCCCTCTGAACACTGAACTGGTGACAGGGATGTCTCCTTGAGATTAGTGAACAATTTCTAATTTGTTCATGAAAATGACACTGGCTTTGTGGCTAATTTGAACAGCAGTATAAATTAAGGTAGTCAAGAAGATTGCCTGTGTTTCTTTGTAGGAATGCTATGTGCCAGTGGGCTCCAGTGCACCTGTATGGAGACCTATGTCTCTGTTTTTGCAGTATTAGCCCCTATAATCTGTTTTACCCTGGCCTCAGGGGGTTAATGGTTGCTAACATGTTGAGCTGCTACAGAAGCCACTGGTCATTTCACACCATTCAGTTCAGTTAGTCACTCAGCCGTGTCCAACTCTTTGTGACCCCCTGAACTATATAGCATGCCAGGCTTCCCGGTCCATCATCAACTCCTAGAGCTTACTCAGACTCATGTCCATTGAGTCAGTGATGCCATCCAACCATCTCATCCTCTCTTGTCCCCTTCTCCTCCTGCCTTCAATCTTTTCCAGCATCAGGGTCTTTTCCAAGGAGTCATCAGTTCTTTGCATCAGGTAGCCAAAGTATTGGAGTTTTAGCTTCAGCATCAGTCCTTCCAGTGAATATTCAGGACTGATTTCCATGAGGATGGACTGGTTGGATCTCCTTGCAGTCCAAGGAGTTCCAAGAGTTTTCTCCAGCACCACAGTTCAAAAGCATCAATTCTTCGGCACTCAGCTTTCTTTATAGTCCAACTCTCACATCCAAACATGACTACTGGAAAAACCATAGCTTTAACTAGACAGATCTTTGTTGGCAAAGTAATATCTCTGCTTTTTAATATGCTGTCTAGGTTGGTCATAGCTTTTCTTCCAAGGAGCAAGTGTCTTTTAATTTTCATGGCTGCAGTCACCACCTGCAGTGATTTTGGAGCCCCCAAAATAAGGTCTCTCACTGTTTCCATTGTTTCCCCATCTATTTGCCATGAAGTGATGGGACTGGATGTCATGATCTTCATTTTTTGATTGTTTTGAGTTTTAAGCCAGCTTTTTCACTTTCATCAAGAGGCTTTTTAGTTCTTCTTTGCTTTCTGCCATAAGAGTGGTGTCATCTGCATATCTGAGGTTATTGATATTTCTCCCGGCAATCTTGATTCCAGTTTGTGCTTCATCCAGCCAAGCATTTCACATGATGTACTCTGCATTTAAGTTCAATAAGTAGGGTGACAATATACAGCCTTGACATACTCTTTTGCCAATTTGAAACCAATCTGTTATTCCATGCCCAGTTCCAACTGTTGCTTCTTGACCTGCATACAGATTTCTCAGGAGGCAGGTAAGTTGGCCTCCTTTACACCATTAGCCATTAGATATAAGCTGATCTCCTTCACACCATTCAGTTCAGTTCAGTTGCTCAGTCGTGTCCAGCTCTTTGCTACCCCATGAACTGCAGCACACCAGGCCTCCCTCTCCATCCCAACTCCTGAAACCCATCCAAACCCATGTCCATTGAGTTGGTGAGGCCATCCAACTATCTCATTTTCTGTCATCCCCTTCTCCTGCCCTCAATCTTTCCTAGCATCAGGGTCTTTTCAAATGAGTCAGCTCTTCACATCAGGTGGCCAAAGTATTGGGATTTCAGCTTCAATATCAGTCCTTCCAATGAACACCCAGGACTGATCTCCTTTAGGATGGACTGGTTAGCTATTACAATTTTCAACTCATGTCCCATATCTCCTCCTGCTTCTCTGCTCCAGCCACACTGGCAAACTGGCCATTTTTAGGTAAGCCATGTATTCTCCCAACTCAGTGCCTTGGCTGGAGTACCCTTCTACTCCTTTAACATTCTCAAACTAGTCCATTCAGAAATTAACAATGATCCTTTTCACTTAGGAAAAGAAAAGACCACTGAAGGGTCACATCTGCCTAGAAGCTCTGTTGCTCCTGGTACTGTTCACAACCAAAGCTTCTCCTTGTCCTGCTCTATACTCCAGGAGGGCCATCTGATGTTTCCTGGGTTCTGCAACAGCTGGTTCCCTGCTGGTTTTAACTGAAAGGAGGTCCTGGTGATGGATGAGAGAGTGAAAGGCAAGATTCCAGACTACTTTTCCCTTTCTTGTCTTCTCCATAGCTCTAGCTCCACTAGACAGGCTGCCTGGGTTCCATCTTCTACCAGGTGACTGATCCCTGCTTCCCCTATCCCTTTGGTCTAACTGGGGAAACAGTCTCTTTAGATTGCTCAGCTCTGGTTGCCTTCAAAGCCTCTTTTGTCCCCTGTGTAATCAACTCACTACAGGAAATTCGTTCACTTGTATATAACACTCAGAGTGGCTACTGTTTTCCTGGTTGAACTTGGATATAAAAACACTTCCCGATCTCTTTTCCTCTTGTCACGAGCTCACCACAAATGCCCTCAGGGGCTCTACTTCCTCCAGGTAACTGGTTCAACTTTTGTGTCCCCACAGTTCCTGTGTATACTGAGATGGGTCGGGATTGTGGTTTCCTTACCAGCTCCAACCCTGGCTGAGCTCTTGAGATCAGAGACAATGTCCTGTTAATCGCAGAACCCTCTGTGTCCTGCTCATGGCTTAGGGGACATGAGGTGCTCAAAATTTCAAAACACACACATGCACATGCATGCATACATGGGACTTCTTCAGTCTTAAAAATGATTCCATGTATTATGGTAGAAACATATGAAAATTTAAAGCAACACCCAGAATAGAATAACACACAATTTAAGAGAAAACTAGTAAAAATATGGTTTTTCTTTTCCTGCTGTGGATTTTTTTCATGAAAGGGAAAAGCATACTAGCAACTGGCCTCCCCTCTTCTCTTTGGAGTAAGGATACTGTTTCTCAGTCGACTGGATCATAGTCCCGTCGTGGGTGGAAAAGTCACCTTTTATTTCACTGAAGCAACTTAATCAATAGATGTATTAATTACTCTAGCAACTGCTTTGAAACAATAAGCCCTATCTGGTGACCAGGCTGGGAAAATCAAAGGAAAGCATCTCAAGATTCTAAGAGACAGTCACAATTTTGAGAATAGAGGAATATTCCCTTAGGAGTCAGGACTCCTCTGGAAAAAGTCTGGGGTTTTTTGAAAGAGGAACTTATTATAGTCAATATAATTTAAAGCAATTCCCTACTACATTTTACAGTGCAAAGTGATTTACAAAGCAGAAACAAATTAATATCATCTACAGATTGGGCAAAAGATCCATTTAAGATAAATAACATGATGTTCTAGACATAGAGTCAGGAGTGCCAGGTCACTGATAAGTCAGGATACTAATCAGAGTGCCTGTAAGTTTGGTTACTGATTGAGTGCCACCTCGACCACACACCATCACCACTAGAGGAGACTTTTCAACTTGGGCATAGGGCTTCCTGGTGGCTCAGTGGTAAAGAATCTGCCTGCCAATACAGGAGATGCAGGTTTGATTCCTGGGTCAGGAAGATCCCCTGGAGAAGGAAATGGCAACCCACACCAATATTCTTGTCTAGGAAATCCCATGGACAGAGGAGCCTGCCAGTCTACAGTCCATGGGGTCACAAAAGAGTTGGTCACTTCTTAGGGATTAAACAACAATAGGTATAGTGTAACAGTATGTCTCTATCTGGACTATATTATCATGGACATCTTGAAATCAGTGTACCATAAAATTGTTAAGCATTAAAGTCATTGCAGCACCCTTAACATGTCAATATTTTTACTTCAAGGAAACCAAAAAACAGACTTCTAATAGTCTCCTTAAGATTGTGGAGGATGTGCAGAAGGAATAATTTGTTCCTATCATAAAATTTGCCTAGAGTTGACTTCCTGCTCTCATGGCTGCAGCTGTCTTGGCAAGGTGTGGCCTCTGTGTTGTGTGACATACTGCAGGTGCCAGCTGCAACAAAGTTACCATTGTCTTTCTGTAATGAAGTCAGTTGAAACAGTGAAGTGCCCTAAAGTGAATCCAAGTGTGCCTGCTATCCATAAGGTCACTCATGGCATGGTGTTAGACAACTGAGATTGCATTACTACTAACTAGAGTATTTTTGTTTTTGTTTTTAATAATGCAATGCTAGTCTATTAGAATAAAGAAAATGCATTACAGCAAATATTGAATCAGACATTGTGACACAACAGGTCTCAACTGCCACAGTTTACACAGACTTCACAGAACACCAACCCTGAAACACACAGAACATTTTGTATATGATTTCCAGTAAACTCCAGACTTTTACTTTAGAGGAATTTTACTTGAAACAAATGGATATGTCATATATATATATATATATTTGCTAGGCTGAGAGTCCACCCCTTCTAATAATTGTTATAGCTCACTCCCACTTTTTGTAGTGAAGGGAATGGATATTGATAGAGCTCACAATTTAATTTTTTTGCAAACAACCTCCAGAAAATTTATTTTACTTCATGTGAGATTTTGTACCATTTATTTGGATTATCGCATTTATTTCTTGTTATTCTTTGTAGACGTTTTCTTCTAAAATGAAGATCCTATTAGTTTTGAAATTCTTTATGTGACAGTGAAAAAGACTTTCTAAAAATGAAAACCAAGTTGATGCCGCCTTGATGGAAAAAATATATCAAAATTGTAAATTTTTACACCCATAAATAATATGTCAGTTAAAGTACCATACATTTTGTTGAAATTTTAAAAATAATTCATCATTTCCTTTTGAAATTTTACTTTTTCTTTTAATAAATATTGTTTCATTTAGGACAAAACTAATTTTTAAATGACAAACATGAGTTGAAATATCGGGGGAAAATGTCTATACTTACTATATTTGAAAAGATTTTTAAAGTTTTCATTTTAAACTTTTTATGTGGACTTGTAAAAGCACATAACATATATTTTCCTAACTGACACATTTAGATGAATCAAGCTGAATGACTTTTAAAATTAACTTTAAAAACCTAACTTGATAGTTACAGATGTCTTAATCTTTGAAAGTCATTACATGTTCATTTTCCTTTCAGCATTAATTACACATAATGTCCTCCACCTATCACATACTCTGGAAGAAAACTATACTTATTTACATTTTCCAATGCTTTTAAAAATAAAACAGCTTTCATTGTTAACAATAAGGGCACATTTTCAATTATTAAAATCTTGTTATTTTTGAAGACTTGTCTCTGGCTATTCTGACTAGAAAATTCTATAGTAAATAAAACTGTTACATAAATTCCCCAAATAATAGCTTAATTACTTATAAACTCTGGAAACAATTAGTTTACCATCCTTTGAAGTGAGTAAGGCAACTTGCCAGGCTGAGAGCAAAACGCTTGTCACTTTTTCATGTAATGAGCTTAGTTTCTTTTTGTTATTTCAGATTCCTTAGAAAAGGAAACTCAGTGGAACACACTTTAATGTTCATAAGATTAAAAGTTGAATCATTCACTTCATAAATGGCCTCTGCAATAACACTTAATAAAGTACCAAAAGAAATATTGAAGGCTCTGAAGATTATAATTTATGTGCTTATGGAAATCACTGAAACAGATATGCTGGTTCAAAGATAAAGTTGTGCTTGAATGACACCGAGATTGCAAAAGATTGAAGAGGGTGTCCTCGTTCTCAGCCTCATATCATCCCTCCAACAAACCACCAAATTACTACTACAGCCTCTTCACTCCCCTCTCTGTCGCTCTCCCTCTCCGCTCGCTTTCTGCTTCCTCTCCTTACCTGCCCCATCCTTTCTACTTCCCGCCGCCTCTGGGTCTCTATCTCCTCTCCCCCACCTTCATCCACACACCCCTCTCTCCCTCACTCCACCCGCCCACTCCTCCCCTTTTCCCTGCGACTCTCTTTTTCATCATCGCTGTCAGGTGTTTTCATCCAGACCAAACATACCAAAGGAAGTTCTGAATACAAGTGGGTATTGTGAGACTGAAACATTCTATGTCTGAAATTACCTCTCCGCCCAACCCCAAAAATGAATAAGAAAGGGAAAAAAGTATCGGAAGAGCATACTGACTTCATCCTGGCAGGCTCGGATCCGCCTGAGCTGTCACCGAGCGCAGGTGGGAGTTGAGAAGCTTTCGGAGGCCTCCTTGTTCAAGGCCAACCGGGTGACTGTTATTGCAACCATTGCCTCAGATGGAGCTAACACCTGAGACCTCACTCTCCCTTCTGCCCTTGGCGGTCAAGGAGTAAGGTCCTCTATAATTCCATCACCTGACTCTAGGAGTTTACGCGGCTCACCCAGAGAAACTGAGGGCCAAGGAAGGCGGATAGGTCCCAAGAGCCAGGAGGCTCCCCTTGGGACCTGTCCAGCCGGCGACGGCCCGTACCGGATCGAGAACAGCAAACTTTTTGCACTATTTTGCATCTTTGGAGAGAATGTTAACATACTTCCGAAGCCGCCCCCCTACTGGAAGTCAACTGCAACTCGCCCTTCCCTTTGTCCGCGGGAATCCGACTTTAAGCGATTCCGGCTAGTCATCCTACTTTGGGGACGCATTTTGCATTTTTCATTGCCCCACGTCGCTCCCCAGACCTATATGTCAAGAAATAGGGAGTTGAGACATGACACATTAATGTTTTGATCAAGGGACGCTCTCTGCTCCCACGGAAAGGGAGGCAGACTGGATGGAGCGGGCAGCTGAGGAGAGGAAAGGCATTACTCCGCAGCTCCTGCGGAAATTCGTATTCCGTGTATGTTCCTCTCGCACCTGAAATAAATCCTGCAGGCCTACCCACACAGACTGCACAGCACTTATTTATTTGCATGTCATGCTTATAATATGGTAGAAAGCAAGACAAATCTTCGAGGAGTGGAGATGAGGCTCACCTTTCAGACTCGCTCTCTTAAATAAAAAAGAATTGTCCGGCTGGGCGCCGAAGAATTTATCTTGAGTTTGTGGTCATTATCTCTATTATACAGACCTGGCAATAAATAAATCGGGTAGTTACTACCCAACAATAAAACTGTAGTGTATGGGACACCTTACTATTACTTTCTTAATAATCTGCCGTTTCTTTCACTTTAAATCTTCCCAGTCTTGTCTTCTTGCTTGTCTACAAGGATCTATCTTCACCCTTTGAGGTACCAGACCGCTCGGGTTCATTTTTATATTTTGTGAACACAATAAGTTTTCCTGTCTAGACTTTCTGTTTTTCCTCTTATTTTTAGGCTACCTAATCTGCTTCAAGACAAAGGGTCGGCCAGGATCAAATGTCTTTCCCCAACCCGTGTCTCTATTTTAACCGCCTGGTGAGTCGACTTTACTGAAGATCGCCCCCGTCTCAGCAGCCACCCAAGCGGTCTCTAGGAGAAAGGGCGCAAAACAGAGCCCGGGGGACCGACCCGGGGGAGACGTCCTACGACCTGTCCGTGTGCACGCCCTTGGGTGCGCACGGAGTCCAAAGGCCCATCTGGAGAGACTGCTTGGGCCATATCTCCCTCTCATGGCCCTCATCCCACTTCCTGCCAGTGTGCCTGCCCACGCAGAGCTTTCCGAGGTGGGAGTCGAATCCCTCCTTCTCCCGGCTCGCTCTCCGCCCAGGCACGGCACACCACACGCGGACGAGAGCGCGAGCAGCCTGGGCCGGCCTGAGAAGTCCTTCCTCACTCCTCTGCCGGCTCCTCTGCGTCCGCAGGCATTAAAACCCATCAACGGGGCTCGGCACAGGGGCGCGGACGCGGAGGTGGTCTGGGGGTGCGGGCGCTCCTTTCAGGTGCCTAGACGTGCGGCTGGCTGGAGCGGATGTATGCACTCCCACCCGGCCTGGGCTCCAGCGCAGGGGCCTCGCCTCCTCCGCCAGGGCGAGGTGCGCGTCTCCCACCCAAACCCGGATCCCTAGCCCAGCCCGAGGCGCAATCTGTTCCGGGCCAGAGCCTTCCAGAGCCCCCAGGAGGATGCGCCCACCCTCCGGCTGGCCGGCGCCTTCCAAAACCATGCCACACTCACTTTCATGCCAGCGCGAAAAGTGACGCTTACGGGCAAAGCGGTCAGCAAATGACCGCCTTATCCGCGGAGCCGGAGGAATCGGGGGGAGGGGGTGTGGGGAGGGCTGGGGATAGAAAGGGGCAAAGGGGCAGTGGTAAGCCAGGAAAAAAAAACAAACAGTCCTGCTTCGCTTCCCCTTTTGTCTTTATACAGCTTGTCTCAAGAAATCAACTTAAGTACAGCAAGCCCCCACCAGGCTTGTTTTTGTTTGTTTGTGTGACTTAGATCACAGATAGAACTAGAGACTGAATCTCTATGTGTGAAAAAAAAAAAAAAAAAAAGCCGCGGCTGGGCTACTGATGGTGAAGGGACGATGAACTTCTCACCTTTCTCTAACTCACAAACACACGTCCTTTAAAAAAAAAAAAATCCACGCCGCTGTGGGTGTGTGTTTCACTGTTAATTGTGTTTTGCTGGGATGATTTTTTACGACTGGAAAACAAGCGGCTGGGAAAATATTCACGTTTGGGACAGAAAACATTTTTTATTTATATCTTTGACATTTAAAAGAGCAGAATTAATTTGTCCTGTCTACATTAGCATTGAGAGAAAGTTTCAGAAATCTACCCAGGGGGAAGAGCAGGGGGAGAAAAAAGAGAGAAAAAAGAAAGCGAATAAAAGAAAGGAAAAAGAAAAGCTAGGCTTGGTTTCTCTTATTTCAGATCTGTAATCAATCATTGAAATAGGAGGCAGCAAAATTGTAAAGATTCGATAGATTAAAATGCAAATGAAAGGTAGAAAAAGAAACATTAACATGGCGATCAAAGATTTAATAACCGTAAATCAAGTTTTTTTTTTCTGTTGCAGCTGCAGTTTGTGTGTGTGTTTATGTTTTAATCATGTTCGTTCCATAAATAAATAATATCTGAAACGAGACTAATTTTTCATTATTTTAACCGTGGGCTATAACACTAAATATTAAAAATAGAAAATGTACAGAATGCCAGATCCCCAGCCAAATAAGAGAAAGACTTGTGTTGATTGGTTAAAATCAAGGGGTTTCATTTGTGTGTTTTGAAAATCAGAGTATTATGCTAAAAAATGCTATCTCAACTGACAAAGCCCAAAGTTTTATTTTCCCTCTAATATTTTATGTTAACGACAAGACACCATTTATAGTAAATATATGCGTGGCTGCATATCCATTTCAGTTTGAGCATTTTCAAAGAACAGAAGTGCCAGGATATTTAAATAATACAAAACATATATTATTTCAAAGTGATTTGACACAATTCCTGGGAAATAACACTTGTTCAAAGAATATGCCTTTTAGAGAAATATTACATGGTGGTTCAACACAATTAAAACTTTTTTTTACCTTTATTATTAAAGTTATTTTTCCAAGGGGAGTATTTTTGCCCTTTGTTTTGCTATCATAAGATTTAAGATTTTATGTCAAGGTGTCAAATTACCAGGACACACTATTTTATTTAACTAGTCCTCACTTTCTTTTATGGTGAAGACTTTTCATTTGGATCTTTTTATTTAAAATATATGTATATTGTTAAGAAATTATTTCTAGAACTTTAAAAATAAACAACTGGTCTTCATCTTTTTTTTGATAGTCTTATTAACATGGGAGAAGTCATCTTCAGAGGATTGGAAACTTTTCTTTTTGGTAAAGTCTTGCAATGTTTAAAATAAACTCTGCTTAATTTTGTCTTTGAAGGATTCACTTATCCTAATGTTTGGGATGATTAATTAAAACTGTCTCCATTTTTCCTCTTTCCACAAATTAAAATGATAGCCAAACTTGGAATACTTGTTTCCTTTCTAAAACCTTTCAGCTAAATGTGAGTTAAGTTGATGTCCACTCCCTCCATCCCAGTTACACAAGCACCGTTTTCACTGTGACAGTCCAATAATGCATTTAGTTTAAAATTACACTTGGACCTTTCCTCCTTTGTATTTTTTCATTTACTTCAGTGCAACAAGATGACTTGATTTTCTTGGGATTACATGAACTCCATTCAGTGTTACTGGGACATTTCTGCTCAACTAAATACTTGCCTTAATAGACAAATGAACTTCTTTTTATTTGCTGGAGTTTGTAGACGGTTTTAGACACAGAGAGTGCAACTGATTTAGTTATTGTTGTTGTGAGAATCGAACAGGCACAAAAGTCATTTATCTAAAACGAAGAGATATGACTCTGTAAAAGGGAGAAGCAAGGGCAGAATCATGGGGAATTATTTCAGTTTATAGCTCTTATTAATTAAACCGGATGCGGTTTTATTCTTTAGTACCGACCTTGTTAAATTCACTCAGATACCTCTCCCTCTTAGCCCATTTTTTCATTCTTTAGATAACTTGCGTCCCTTGTTGATGGGGGTTGCTTTTGCTACATTATATCAGTAAAATTGCGGTGTAAAATTGCGTGCATCTTCAGACGGTCGCATCCCCGCACCCCTCCCGGAAAAAAAAGAAAAGAGAAAAAAATACTTCTCCCATTCAGTTTTAGCATCTTGTTTCGTTGAAATGCGAGACAGGTACTTGATTTAGCATTTAAGCAAAAGGTTACACAAACCGCGTTTTAAAAAGTGTTGGGATGTCCGACAGGGTCAGCCCCAGATCAGATCATTTTTTGAATGCAGACCTAAAGATAATGAGTACTTGTTGTATTAAAGGGGACAAACAGTACTTTGGCTTCCTCTGACCCCAGAATGCACGGCTCGGTTTCATTGATCATCCTCCTTTATGAGATAATGCAATTACAAACATCAATAAGGGGCTGCAAGGGGAATCATTATGCGGTGACAGTGATAAATGACGGTGCAGAAATAGCATGCTTTTTCCCCCTAACAATCCAGGAGCCCAGGGGCTCCGGGGGCTGAACACAGTCGCCAAGGAAACAGATGACATCCCAAACGGCACCAAAGGAAAAAAAATGAACAGTCTTTCTTTGCCTTTCACTCTTTTCCGTCTTCCAAAGAGTTAGTTTTGGCTCAAGCAGCAGCTGCCACACAGGCATTTCGTTATTTCAGACATTAAAGACTGCAGCGGGAGGTGGGAGTCTCCTCCTCTTCCATCCCCACCCCCACTAGATAACACACAAAGCTCGCTGTTCACGGTTTAGGACTACCTGAAAACGCACGTCTTGAAAATCAGATGGGGATGGTGGTGGTGAGGGAAACGGGGTTCACAACGCCTTTGCGTTGTGTTTTCCCCGCTTGCACGATTGTCGGATGGAAACTGAGTCTGCAGAGAAAGCTGACGCCTCGTGGGTCTGCCAGTTAGGACGGGGGCGCGTGGCTCACCTCCATCTCCCAGCGGTGCCAGACGCTGCTCAATGCCAAGGCGGGGGGGGGGGGGGGGGTGTGGTATTGGGGGGGTGGGAATGGGGAGCAGGCGGCTGCTAGGGGTGTTTGCCGCTTCGCTGGCTTTCTTTGAGATGGAATTATCAATGGGCGCAGGGATCTCCCCTAGATCGAGGAATCCGGTTGTTTAAAGCCCCAGGGTGCCCTCAGCAAGTGGCTTCAATAGGGCTTCGCTGAACGTTCCCCATCCTCGCGTGTCCTGGGCTGGTGGCTGAAGTAGGCGGGCGCGAAAAAGTGATGGGTTACCCGGACTGCGTGCTGGACCTGCATGCCTCGGGACACTAGGAAGGGAAGGGGAATTCGCCACTTGGCGGGGGAAGGAGAAGGAAGACAGAGCAGAAGTGCAAAGCGGGGTGGGGGGGCTCCCCAAGAAGAAAACAGAAAGGAGGAGGAAGAAAGAGAGCGAGAGCAACCCTACCCTTCGAAAAGGTCGCTATCCTTAAGAAAGCAGACACGGGGTTCCCGGACCCCTGCGGGAAACGCCCCAGCGTGGAACGCGCAACCCGGGCGCTGCCTGCCCGGCCACTCGTGGCCCCCGCCCTGAGGAGCCGGCTGCGCGGGTGCGCAAGCAGGTGACTTTATTCACTGCTTCCCCAATCGGCGAGGTCCCGGGACTCGTTTTCCGCCTAGAGATTAAGATCATTGCTCGAGTAATGAACTTAATGCTTTAGGGTAGAGGTGAGTGTGTCTGCGAGTGGGCAGGGGTAGGAATTACCGACCCGATCGATGGGAGACTGGCTTAAACCTAAATCCCTTTTCTCCAGGGCTTCAGCGCCTAGGTTTCCCAGCGGTGGGCTGAGAGCGCCGGGCAGGTTAGAAGGCAGGGCGTGGAGGAGCGACTCCAGGGCTTGGGCCACCAGAACTGAAACCCTAAAGCGCCCATCTCCCCATCGAGACCCCCGGGACACCCGTTTTTACGGCAAAGGCTCTTAAAAGCTCCAATGTTGGCGAACTGATTGCTCAATATGTTGTTTTTCCTTTACAGCTCTGCCTTGGGAGAGAATGCGACGGACTCGTCAGGAAGATTGGACCAAAAGGAGATAGTCTCCCCAACCCCCTCCCCCCGCTCCTCCCCGCCATCAGCGACTCCCTCAAGGGGCGATTTCCCACACTCTCTACACCGCCCTGTCCTGGGCCTTTGGATTCCCAACCTCGTGTAGACTCTGCACCTGGCTACCTAAGTGCCACGGGATGCCCCACAGTCAAGTGGGTGAGGGGTGGTCAGGGAGAGGGGAGTGAAACGGGGTGACATGCCGGGCCACACAAGGCACCCCACGACCCAGTCCCACGCCACTCCACCCGGCGTCCAAGCGCCTACCAGGGAGCTCCGCATCGTCAGGTTTTTACTGTCTATACACCCGAGGGCCTGCTGGGATCCGAAAGGCTGGGGAAAGTCTGCAGAGGCTTTAAAGTGATCCCGAGGAGCTCCTACCTAAGGCGTTTAGTGCTGCCCACGGCTCCCCCACTGCGCCTGGCGGGTGCTGCCCGGGTCCCAAGTGCCCCCAAGCCCCAAGCTCTCGCAGTTCCTCCTGCTCCCAGAGTCGCGGCAGGACTGACCCAGGAGTCCACCAAGAAGCCTCTAGCCCACCGAGTCGAGCTGTTCGGAGGGAACGGGGCCCGGAGTCCCCCAGGAGGTGCCTCTCCACAACCTTCTGCGCTGACACGGGGTCGCCTCGTCTCCAGAGACGAAGTCTGCAGCCCCCTTAGACTTGACTTTTCAGTTGCGTTGGGGAGAGGATAGAGGCTAGTGGAGGTGCCGGAACCGCCCCCTTTCTCCCACAACCCCCCACCCCACCCCGCCCCCGGGTGCTCTGGGCTCTACGCAGAGACCTGTCCGCTCTGCACCTGCCGGGGGCCAGGACTCAGGGTTAGAACTCAGTGGCAGCCGCGTTCCAGCCCGGATCCCCTCAACTGCCGTCGCGGCCCGAAGGATCTCTCGGCACGCGGAGGCCGGCCCCAGCCCCAGCCCCAGCCCCAGCCCCAGCCCCAGCCCCAGCTCCAGCCCCAGGCCACAGGCATCTCCCTCCTGCCCGGCAGCAGACTCGGGGGGCGCTGCACTCGGCAATGAAGCCTGAGCGCTGCGTGGGAGACGCGGGCGGGAGGGTGCGCGTGGCGCTGGTGTTTCTTTTCAGAACCTTTCGATTTCACTACAAAGTTTCTTAGTAGGCGCCTGGGCCCCCGGGTCGGAGCCTCCCACCGCCGCTGCTTCCTCTCCCTCCTCCCAGCCCCCTCCAGCCGAACGAGACGGAGCCTCCGGCCGCCGAACTTCACCTCCCCCTGCGGGGACCCCGGCGCCCCGAGCGCCGCCCCTCCCCACCCCGTCCCCAGGCTCCGCGGGGGTGCTTCTCCCCGGGGGAAGCTCGCCGGCCGGGCGCACTGGAAGGAGACACCCTCTGCCTCCCGAGGAACTCCTAATACCATCCATACAGCTTTAATGCGTTTATAATTCGATAAATGATTTCAATTTGAAATTGTTAGTAACTAATTTTATGGGTAATTTTTCCACATCAAATATTTAAGCATCAGATTAAGGGAGCCAGTTCCGACACAGGATAATAAGGGGGGTTCCCCCCCCCCCGCGGCCCCCCGCCTCCCTCAGATTCCTACCGAGTCGTTTTTCCAAATCCCCAAAAGATGGCAGTCGAAGCCGACGTTCTTCTTTTCCTGCGGCCCGCGAAGGGAGGGGGCAGAAAGAGGGAAGGAGCGAGAGAAAGGGGGAGTGAGGGAGAGAGAGGCAAAGGGAGAAGGAAAGAGACAAGAGAAAGGAGAGGGAGAAACTAGACGTTGCAGGGACTTTTTAAAAGTCATTCTTTCACACATGTCTAAAGCAGTGGTTAATTTCCTGGAAATGTCCTGGCAGAAAAGAAAGCCAAAAAACGTGCCTTGTGGGCTCAGAGCAGAGGATGGGAGAAACTCAGCACATTCAGGCTAACCCCTCCATTCTGAGCAGAAGCAGGACAGGGGAGCCTGGCTTTTCGGTATTTCTTTGTATTTAACATTATATACATACTGTACAACTCAGAGGCTGTTTCCTCCACAGGACTCTGCCAGTTACCTAATGGGGGGGTGAGGAAAGGTGATGGGTGGGGGGCGGATTTCTGTGGGCGGAGGGTAGGCTGCGGCCAGAAGCGGATGAATTGCAGACCAGTTGCCAAAACTTTTTTTTTTTTTCCCTGCTGCTGCTGCTGCGGCTGCCTTTGCTGCTGCCTTTGCTTTGAATGTGGGTAACTAGGAAACGGCAAGCCGTCTGAGAAGACGGAATTTCCAACGTGTAAAATGTTCTTAACGGAACCATTGAGCGAGTGCAATAAGGCGTGAGGGGGAACTAATCTTCCCATTTAAATGTTTGTGGCAATTTTATCTAAATGAATTTTAATGCTAAACGAGGGTAATTCCCCATTTGTAGCGCGTTAACTTCTCTTTCCTGTGCTTCTAAAGCAGTCGAACATCATGCAATGAACAATAACAATAAAAATACTGTCAAGGCATATTATTCATTTCGAATGTGTTATAATTACAGCTGATTAAATATGATAGGAGAATTTTAATTTTTTCGGAAAAATATTTAAATCATACTAAAAAGTAGTCTCATTCAACCGGCGCGCCCCCTCCCCAAATAAAAATAAAAAGCAGGTACAAATTGCGTGCCCTTGTTTAGAAGAGGGCGTTTTGTTTTTGCCTTTTAAGAAACATCAAAAACGCTCTCAGCACCTCTATTATTTCCCTCTTTCGGTTAAGTGTCCTCAATAACCTCCGAGCTGGCTCTGAAATTTACAAGAGGAAAAGCTAAAATAGCATTAAGGGGGAGGTGGGGACGTCCAGGCAGGGGGAAAAAGGACCCGCCAGAGAGCAAGGCTCTCACAAAACAGGCACGCAGAGGGGGGAACGCAGGGAAAGAACACAGTTTGTTTTATTTTTTTCTAATTCACTGAACACTAATGATCTTGAGTCTTCATAGCCTCCATATTCCCTAATTCTTCTTCACTTGGACTCCTCTCCTTCTCCCAGGGCCTGCCCCCACCGCCCCCCCCCCCTCCTTCCTCCCCTCCCCTTTCTTTCCCTCCCCCACCCGGCAAGAGCTTCCTCTAGAATAAAGACTGAAAATAACCAACTCACCCAGGCATGTACTGGAGAGGAGGGGCAAATGGCTGGTTAGTTTATAAAGTTTATTATTAATTTTGAAAGTAAATAAATGGTTGTTAACGGCTAGTAACCACCTATCAAGAGAGAATTATTTCACGAATATGGACTATTTATGTAGACGAAGAACTGCCACTGGGTCCGAATGGGAAACTGAAACAATCCCCTAGATGGGGTGGGGGCGGGGTAGGGCGGAGGGCGCTGCGTGCGAGGCTGCAGAAGGTCGAGCCTCGCTCTCTTTCTCCGGATCCACGTGTTTAGGAACCAGGCCCCATAAACAAAAGGTGAGAGAGTGCACGGCCGCTCCAGCAGGTGAGTCAGTCAATCACACGCCACCTAGTAAACCCAACCCACAGCTGGTTTCTCTTTTCAAATAGAAAATAGAATTGTTCAGAGCGGGTTTATAGGGTGACACGGGCCTGAATGTCAGGCTTGAGTTTAAGGCACTCTCCTTCGACCCATCCTTTGTTTACAAAGCAATCACTACTAAAAGCCTGATTTTTAAAAACGAATTTGCCTTAATTAAAATATTTGTATATTTTCCTTAGCTTTGGGAAGCACTTTTTATAGCCGCAATTTTATTTCAATAAAATTATAAGCTATTCCAGCTTAAACATGTTATTTTGTACCATTTAGCTGGCTGCCATGCCGAAATTCTGTACAGCTGTTCTGGAAAATTGGTTAATAACCAGTTTGATCCAATGAGAACATAGAGCATATTTATAAAAATTAGATTTTTGAAGTCTGGTCTCTTCATCCATGTAGTTAATTTCCTAATAAACATATACTGCTCATCCTAGGTAACATCCTTAGTGAAAGACGGGGCTCAGTCCTTTAGGTTTGCCATCATGTGCAAGAATAATTTCACTGATATTAGATGAGTAATTCTGTTGGCTGTAATCTGAGTCTACAGTTAGTTTAGTGCCCTTAGGCCTTAAATTTGCTGATATTAGGAGTTCATTAAGTCAGCTTAAAGAAATCAGTGACTATTATTAAATAACTTACTTTGTGGTTCAAATTTTCAAATGCATATATGTCTTAGGGAGCTAAAATTAATTTCTATATTTACTGCATTCATCATGAAAAATTTGGGGGGCAGTAAACAAATTTTTCAAGCAGTGGAGTCAGCATGACAAAAATAATCTTGTTTTTATTTTAGATTCAGATTTCATTACTGCACTCAAACGACTACAACTGGGCTTGGCGTTATTATACAATCCAAACTGTTTCCGTCAGAAACGCTAAGACTCAGTGTGCAATGATTGTTATTAATAATTAGCTCCTTGGTTTCTTGATAGAAAAAGGCTATCAACAAGCATTTGTTTATCCACAACAAAAAGTATAATTAGCTTATCCCACTTAGTAAATCTTGTATGCATGCCAACTCATACCAAACTGCTACTTTTACAAAAAAAAAAAAAAATTGCAATAATACAGTTCATTTTTCCAGTCCTTTTTGCACAAAATTTATTTACAATGTCTACATAAATGCTCCAAGGTGGGACTATGGAAAAATACACACATGACCGATGCTTTGCTCAGAAATAAAGTCAACATATTAAAAATAAATCTTCAGTCTATGTTTTTGAGCTGCATGAAACAGGAAGTGATGTATAATGTGGTGGTTGTTGCATGGGGACAATGATGCTTGATGTGACAATTAGGCTTCTAAACACACGGCCTTTTGGTTTCCATGCCTCCTCCTACCAGTCTCCTTAAGACACTGCCTGCAACAGCTGATTAATCATTGTTGATGACTGCAGTTTTTCCCATCCTTCCCGATTTACATCTGTTCAGGCCAATTCAAATATGGTGAGTAAATGAATTAGACATGCAAATTCAAGCCCCAGGCTAGAGAGAGGGAGAGAGAGAGAGAGAAAAAGAGAGAGAGAAAGAGAGAGAGCGCGCATGGCTGAAATCCTAGGCGAGAAGAAAGATTCTTCTGCCTAATAGTTATTTTAATGCTCTAAAAATCCTGCAAGTCAGACCTTCCTGTCCCTTGCAGGATAACTGTAAGGCTTTTTAATGTAAGGAGGCTTCTGGAGGAAGTGAAGAGCTATGGAAACAACACACATAGTGTGGAAAAATTTCACATTTTTTTTAAAAAATCTATAAGAAACAACGTAATATGGATAACAGTATAATAGCATTTACAATAGTTCACTCTTTGTTCTCTTAATGTCTTATATAGTTATTTAGCATGTCCCCCAGATTGACTTCGGTTGGTATTTCCTGCTTTTTTAAGAGTCCCTATGAAGAATTAGGGATGCTCCTTGGTCCAAAGTAGATGCCAAGAATGGAACTCCACAGTCATTGCAGAAAAAACATGATTTGAAATCAGTCACCATTGCAGACAATGCATATTCCCTTAAGCTACTGAGCATGAATGTCCATGACTTGTCCACTCATTGTTGGGTCTCCTGTATTAAGAACCGTGGGGCTTGATGCTGACATTGGCATTCCAGGGTGGGGCGGTCCTC